>JACYFF010019584.1:79296562-79311717 GCA_017589665.1 Selenicereus undatus
ATATATATATATATATATGTATATATACATACATGCATGCATATATATCTATACATAAATACATACATATATATATATATACATACATACATATATATCTATATATGCATACGTACAAATAACACTGGGGCACCCGGATGGTAACACACTTGGTCTAATAAAGTCTTTCTGTAACAGCTCATCTAACTAAATCTTCACTTGCTTAAGCTCAGTTGGGCCCATACAATATGGGGCATTTGAGATAGGTTGGGCGAGGGTGTTAAGTCATAATTCATGCATTATTTTTATAATTATTTGAGTATATTGTATATATTATTTCATCTAAATTGTTTTATTTTATATATTTTTCAGGGTTAATATTAAATTAATAAAGAAGAGAAGAGAGGGCATCAAAGCCCGGTTTTTACGCACTTGACTACAAGACGGTCCAAAATAATAATTATGAAAATTATTATTTTCATAATTATTATAATGGGCTATGACTATAAGAATTGAAGAAAGGCTAGAAGGCTTATGGAAGAAGAAATCTAAAGAGAGAGGAGAAGAAAACCCAAGCCAAAAAAAAGAAAAAAAAAGCAATAAAAGACCTACATCATCACCATCACAAACTCCACGGCTCATCTTCTTCAGGAATAAAAACCTCATCTTCTTCTCTTCACGAAGAGACCTCATCTCTCCTCCATCACCTTCTTCTCTTCAAGGAATTACTCACGCAGCCCCATCACCTCTTTCATCAACCTCCTCACGCAGCTCCCTTTGCTTCCCCATCTCCCTCATCACGGTTCATCACCATCATCAACCGCTTCTCTTTTCTTCTCTTCACGCATCAGCTGTCACGCAGACCTTCAACCCTATCACCATCATATCCACGCCTCACCATAATCAGCCCCTTCTTCTACCCCCTCCACGGCACACCATCTTCAACTCATCACCGTCATCAGCCTCCCTTTTCATCTTTCGCACCACGCCCCTCCACATCTTCTCATCATCATCTTGATAATCACCATCACGATCATCATCTTCATCGTTATCGTGAGCAGCCATCGTCACCTTCATCACAGACCACTTTCACGTAAAGTAGTGTTCTTTTATTATTATTATTTTATTATTATTATTATTATTATTATTATTATTATTATTGATATTATTTTTATTTTTAGTTTTATTTTATTTAGTTTGTAGTAGGTTTAGTATTAAACATGAAATATTTGGGCTATTATTGTAATTTTAATTTTTACGTGAGTGAGTAATTTTTTTTGCTTAGTATAATCTTCTTGAAGCCATGCTAAATTAATTATTTTGAAACAAGTTTTGTACTTTAATGCCTAGTTGATTTATTTTCATGATTCTTTAGCAGTTAGTGTTTATCGTTTATGAAATTCGTGTTAAATCGATTAGAATGCATGCTAGTTGATTAAATAAAATTTCGATTGATAGTTTAGAAGATTATAATACGTAAAAGTTATAATCTTTTAGGCCTAGGTATCACCCTAATTAGTCATGGATGACTCAAACTCATCTCTTTTAATTAGGTAATCGCTTTAGATCTTTGTTAAATCGATTTGCTGGTAAATCGATTACAAAGTGTTAAATGATGTTTTTCTAATTCGTAATGCTCTAATTTGGTTAAATTTTTGCGCTGGTGTAAAGATTATCAAATTAGTAGGGTTTATATTAGGGCTGGACCTAAGTAAACTAGAATCTAAGGAAAAACGGGGAAGAACCGCTGGTGGATATCTTCTACAGTTTAACTCATGAATGAAATTAATTTATGTGTTAATGATAAATATTAATTTGCATGGTGGATTGAGATTATACTAAGCATCCTTCATAAATTTGATAACTTTCAATTATTATTTGTTGCGTAAAGTTAATTAGATTTGTTTATTAATTCTTGTTCTATTTTTACTAGCTTAAATATAATTTCAATCAACCCCCCCCCCCCAAAGTATACTCTTTTAGGAGTGTCTAGGTATTTTTAGATAGCTTAGAGTTTGATTTTTGGAGTGGTTACAATTTTAGATTGAGTCTTAGTAATTAATTACCGGTTTGTTTGAACTTAAACTAAAAATAGTTATTTTTCTTATTTTTCGGTTTTAATTAATTCCTAGGGTTTATAAAGTGTCCTGGTCTGCTCATATTCAATTTCGTGATTTTTGGAAATTATTTGATAATTTTTCAGATTTATTTTGCGAAATTGACATGTGCAGGTTTTTAGGCAATTAATTCTGAAAATTTCGATTTTTAATTTTAATTTACGCTTATTAAGTATTTTATGGTTCAGAAAGTTGTGTCCTAGAATTAGGGTGATTTTCTTAATTATTTTCGTATTTTTAGTCACCCAGATTATTTTATTTTTAATTTCAGATTCAATTTTCTGCTTGTTTATTCTGCAGTAAGTTTCTGATTTAATCTTCTTGAAATTAATCTGACAATATTCTGAAGTTATAAACCTATCCAGCTTAAGTATAATATTTTAGGTTACTGTTTGATAATTTTAATATTTATTTTTCTGATTATTAGTTGCTGTTTTATGTTTTTATTAAAAGTTCAGTTACTATTCTGATTTTATTTTTCTGGATTATTCAGCAAATATTTTTACTGTTTTATTTCCAGAATATGATTCATAATGTTTACGAGCATTATTAGGTATTTTTTCTAGATTTGTATTCATTAGATTTTAATTATTTTAGAATTATTAAGTTTTGATTTAATAAATTGAATTAGTAAAATCACTTAGGATTAAGCTAGCGATTTACAACAATCTTTCCTCGTGGATGGATCCCTACTTCCCCATGCTATAAAAATTATTTAATAACCTAAGTAGTGGTTAAATTTGTAGCTCTCGACAGGCTTTACAGAGGGGGTTTAATTCAATTCCAAAATCAATTCTCCTTTGCGGGGTAGTCCTGGTAACTCTTCAAGAAGAACATCTTCGTATTCACGAGCTATAGGAATGTTTTCAGCTTTCTCTTCTTTTTCTTTGGCTGTCAATAACATAACACCAATATCCAATGCACCATTGACATAACAGCTTACTTGCTTTCATAGCAGAAATCAAGGGACAAGATTTTTCCTCTCTCTGCCTATAGAAACATACTTCTCTCCCTTTTTCATCCTTTAAAAAAAAATTAAGATCTTCACAATCAATCTTAGCTCCATAAGTATGCAACCAATTCATTCCCAAAATGATATCAAAACCAAACAAATCGAATTGAATCAAATCCACAACAAAGGTGGTTCCACCAATGGTAACGGGAACAAGTTTATAGGAGATGGGGCACTCAATCACAGAATCGTTGGGTAGCTTGATCCTATAATTGGTTTCCGTCCTCCTATCCTCTTGGTTCAATTGCATGGCAGATCAGGTGAATATAAATGAATGCGTAGCACCCGAATAAAATAATACACAAAATGGCTTTAAATTTAAAAGAGAGTTCTATTGACTACCGTACGGAGATGGCAGCTTCCTTCTTGCTGATTGTATGCACCCATCCTATTGCTGCACGCCTTGGTGGTGAGGCCCCATTGGCGAGGTGGGGCCAAGGGTTTTGTTGCACCCTTATCTACAGTCTTCAACCTTCGGGGGCATGCAATAATAAGGTGTTCAGGGCTTCCGCACCACATGCATTTGTTGGTTCCTACTTGACATTCAGGGGTGGTGTGATTGCTTCTTCTGCACTTCGCATAGGGCTCTATCGAGCCTGCAAGATAGCTCTTGGGAGGAGCTGAAAAAGGTTTCTTCTTCTCATTCATACTCTTACTCAAAGTTCCTTGCTCAAACCCCTTTCTCTTTTGGTTGATTGGGCTCAGGGCTCTCAACTCTGTCTTCACTTGCTCTACTTCAGCAGCTCACTCATATAGCTCTTGGTATGTCAAAATTGGTTGCCCAGCTAATTGATTTCTAATATAGAAGGCCAAACCCTCTTCAAACCTCCTCATCTTTAACCTTTTAGATAACACAAATTCAGGGACAAACCTAGATAATTCTGTGAACTTACTGGCATACTACATCACAGTCATGTTGTCACTCATCTTCAACTCCATAAATTCTTTCTCCTTTTGTCTTTGGACCACAACTGGGTAAAATTTTTGCCCTCAACTCACTTAGGAATTTACTCCAGGTGAACTCAGGCCCTATGAGCTTATCTTTAACGGTGTTCCATCAAATATCAGCTTCACCAGTCAACTAATGCGTCTCAATGTTTACTTTCTTTTCTTCTGGCACCTTTACCACTGTAAAGATTTTCTCCATCCTCCTTATCCATTCCTCTAATACTACCGGTTCATAATTTCTATCATGCACTTTATGGTTGCGTCGTGCTACCCTATCTGTTAATTTATCATCTTTAGGAGGGGTTTCAGTAGGTATTTGGGGAATCCGCTTTATCAGTTCAGCTACTAAGGCCGGCCAGTAGTTCAGGTCCCTAATGTCGTTAGCTAACTCAAAAGGGAATTGTGGCATTTGGCCAAAATTTGGTGGCACATGGTGTGAGGCTTGATCGCCCAATCCCTGGCCGTTATCCGAATTATCTTGTATACGAATCTCCACTTTATTTTTCACTGATTAAGACATTCTAATCATACATTAAATGAAACGATTCAATCATCGCAATACCCAACATGTAAGATAAGCATGCACAACAAATGCATTTAATATTACTTGAATATCATTGAAAACAAACCCAAAGCTTCATTACATCATTTCATAACTGCTTGTTTACATACATAGTTGCATGTTTATATATATGATCAACAAAAACATATCACATCTAACTGACTAGGCAAAGTCAATTTTGACTCCTACCTCAACCCCCAAATACTAACGAGCCCCAAGACACTATGTCCGTCACATGACCAAAAAGAAAAACGGACCAGGTCGTCACGGTCAGAAGGATTGGACTAACTATACACAATGCTTATGCTGCACAAAATACAACTATCCAATCCAACCATACCAGATATACATATGGGGCTCAAAATCTAATCTACTTAGGTACGCACATGAAACAATATAACGATCCTTAGACGAATCATAATCTGGGTCGGACTCATCCTCTGGCTCTTCAGTTGAGTCGAAGCTGCTGTCTGACACTCTTAACTCTACCTCGTCAGCCTCCTTCTCAACCTGCTACTCCACCACCACCTCGTCAATCTCCTGGTCTAGTTGTTGCTCCACCACTACCTCATTAATGTCCTGATTCTCCTCGGGATCATCCTCCTCCTCCAGATGGCCCACGAAACCCTCCATGGCCATGTCATCAGAACTAACTATCACGATCACCGGTGTATCGGGGAGATCCACCACACATGAGCCTCCCCAGGACTGTCAGGTATTAGAGTGGCGCAGCGGAAGCGTGGTGGGCCCATAAACCATAGGTCCCAAGATCTAAACCTGGCTCTGATACCAAATCTGTAGCACTCCAAATGTACATAACTTACTGTTTGCATTTCCTTCATTAGATTCACCAATTAGAAATATTATCTTAATTGACCAGGGCATTACCATCGTCCAAAAAGGATAAGGCTTTGCTGTAAACAATAAATATAGTAACACTAAATAACGTTTACCATCACAAGGCATTCACATAATCACATCTTATTGAACCATGTATAGTTGAGTTCTAACATTAAACCATTCAACTATTCCAAGGTTTACAGCAAAATATAGGAATTGTTGTGGAGTATACAATTTTAACTTCAAAATATTTCACAATTCAGCGCTCAAAACATTTCAGCACTAAGACATTACTATTTCATTTTGACTTTCTTGCTCACGTGTCTTCTGCAGTCAGCCTGTCAGCCTGAGGGCGATTCACTAAGCATTTTTCTAAAACAAACATGAAAATACTTCAAAATGTGAGTCGAAACTCAGTACATGCATTCCTGTATTGTTAAACATTCATGGAAAAACTGGTTGGGCTCGTATTGTAGTTCATTTTAATTAAAAACAAGGAATAAGATAAATATGAAACTGCATTGTCAATTATTATCTGACAGTGAACCCTTAGTAACTGCTACGATATGAGAACAGGTGTACACCTGCCGAGCTGATCAGGGGACCTGACCCGAAGCCATGCGGGTAAGTGAAGGGCAATGTCCTGTAACTGATAATTGATGAGGTCACTAATTACATGGTAAATCACGGATTAAACTGATTCATTGATGTACTTACCAAAACATTATAATTTGGATAAATACGTGCTTATTTCTAAATATATAGGTAATAAACGTACCAGGAACTTTTAATGAAATTCACTGAAATGGGATTATGGACAAAAGGAATGAAATGATAGAGTAGGCCCTGATTCTATACAGAAATATCATTGTAGGAACATAAAGTTAGCAAATGTATTTTTTTCATAGCTAATCTTTTTGTAAAGGAAAAGTAAGGGCATAACAAGGGCTTAGAAACAATGACTTGTATCTTAGTATTATGATCTTTGATTGAGACCCAATACCCCAATATCAAAAGCTTAAGAAGTCCCGAAAAACTTTCATTTCGAATAGCAAGCATGATTCCCACCATAGGGTTCCCAAAATGGGGCTAGAACACAAGTATGGCAATTTTGGTCTAACTTGCACAGTTTTACTAAAATGGCCATAACTTTCTCCACAGAACTTGGATTAAGGCGATGCAGGAGGCATTTAAAAGCTGACACATCAATCTATCTGGCAACCAAAACTCACAAGTTTTGTCTGGGCTGATAATTACAAGATTATTGGCAAATGTTTCCCTATTTGTTGCCATTTCCTTCCCCCACTGTCCCAGCTTTCTCCTCTCTTTTCACACAATTCATCTTCTAAAATCAATCCATAAAATAATGTGACAAAGCTTTTGTCCTCCCATTATCATGCAAAACCATCATACTTAATTTCACTTCATAATCCTATCGATCAAAGATTTATTTCTCTATCAAGTATACATAAATAACATGCTTAATGCCAAATTAATCCAAACCATGCATTACTTGCTAAAACCCTAGCTTATGTTCAACATTAAAACATCCATATCTCATTCCAAGATCACCAAATATACCACCACCAGGTTTAAAGATTATCAAATCAAAGATAAAACAATCAAAATCCAACACTTTAACTCAAGGTAGTATGATCATGGAAAACCCTAAACCCTAACATGCTCCAACTCAATCAACCATTTAAAACATCAAAATAACTCTTGTTTCTTATTAAGATCAATAATCAAAAATAATAAAAGAAGAATCAAAATCATTAATCCAATGAAAACAAGCTTGGGGTTACTCACTTGATCTTGAAGAAAGTAGAGATGGAGGTGATGTTTGGTGGTTTTGTGGATTTAGTGTTGGTGGCTAAGGGTACTAGGGCGTCGGGGGGTGGTCGGAGGCAGCCTAGCTGGCCGAAAAGCACCACAGAACAACAACAGCAGGGAGGGGGGGTGCTGGTCGACTAGAGAGAGAGAAGGGAGAAGTGGGTTGAAATGTTGGTTGTATTTTTTTGACTTATCTACACTTGGCTGAATATATAGCTCCAAAAGTAGCTTTTTACTAACCATAGTTAGGCTTAAATCGTGGTTATTAGCTAGGGTAATCATGCAAACTTGTTGGGCTTTAAATTGGGCCGGAAATAAGTTGGGTTTGGAAATAAAAAGCCCTATAACGATAACATTTTTACTTAACTCAAAATTAAATTTTTGTAATGTTATGAAAAACAAAACAAATTACTTAGATTAAGCTTATTAGGGCCTCCTATCAATTCTTGCAAGGTTTTCATTAAGAATTAAATAAATAAATAAAACACGAATTGCCAATTAAGGCCCCAAATAAAATTGTCCCCACCAGGATGATTAAATGCTATAAATAAATATGAAAAAATCATTAACATGGGGTAATTAAATAAACAAACATAATTTAGGGTTAGACTATTATAGGCTTGCCCCTTAAGGAGTTTCGTCCTCGAAACTTATGAACTTTATCATGTCACGCAAGATTACCTCAAATAGGTGTGGGTACTTGGCTTTCATTTCCAATTCGGTCTACCAAGTGGCTTCTTGGGAGGTATGGTTTCTTCAAAGTACCATAACTAGCGGTATCAGCTTGTTGCGCAACTGCTTAATCCTGCGATCTAGTATTTGGACTAGACGCTCCTCATATACTAGATCTTCAGTTATTTCAGGAGATTCAGATACAATGGTGTGATCCGGATCTGGAATACACTTCCTGAGCTGAGAGATATGAAACACATTATGCACGTGTTCTAGTTTACTAGCAGATCCAGTCGATATGCTATAGGATTTAACTTTTCAATGATTTCATAAGGTGCAATATATCTTGGACTCAATTTGCCTCGTATTCCGAACCTCTTGATACCCTTAGTTGGCGAGACTTTAAGAAAAACCTTATCGCCTACTTGAAACTCCAGAGGCCTCATTCTCTTCTCTATATAACTCTTTTGCCGACTCTGGGCAACCCTAGTATGTTCTCAAATTTTTCTTATTGTTTCAATGGTTTCCTATATCATTTTGGGATCTATGATCAATGCATCATCCAAATCACTCCAGCATAGTCGGGTTCTATATTTTCTCCCGTATAAAGCCTCAAATGGGGCCATTTTGATAGTGGATTGGTTGCTATTGTTATAAGACAACTGTACTAAAGGTAAAACGTCTTCCCACTTCCCTTGGAACTACTATACACAAGCTCTCAACATGTCCTCTAGAATTTGATTCACTCTTTCAATTTGCCCATCTGTCTCAAGGTGATAAGAGCTACTAAAGATTAATTTGGTTCCAAAGACTTTTTGAAGTGCTTGCCAAAAACGGGCTTGGAATCTTTGATCCCTATTTGATACTACGTATAAGGGAATTCTGTGCATGCGAACTATCTCTTTAACATACAGTTGAGCTAGTTTTTCAACTGCCCAGGTATCCCTAAGTGACATAAAATGGGCCGACTTGGTAAATCGATCAACTATGACCCAGATAGCATTTTTTTGGAGGCAGAAAGGGGTAAACTCTTAACAAAGTCCATGGAAATTGAATCCCACTTCCAAGTGGGAATTACTAGGGTCGCAGCTCAGGAAGCTGATGCTCTGCTTTAACTTTCTGGCAGGTTAGACACTTGTCTACATATTCTGCAACCTCCTTCTTCATATTATTCCACCAAAAGTATTTTCTTAGGTCTCTGTACATCTTGGAGCCTCCGGGATGCACCGAGTAGCGAGTATTGTGAGCCTCTTCTAGGATTTGTTTTCTAAGTTCTTCATTTTTGGATACACATAGGTGATTTGGAATCGCAGGGTCCCATTCTCATGTACTACAAACCCATGAGACTTCCCTTTCTCTAAATTTTGCTTTATTCTTTTGAGTTCAAAATCACTTTCCTAGTTTACCCGAATTTCTTCCACTATGGAAGGCTATAAGGTAAGTACTGATACTTGAACATGTGCTTGCCCATGAGACACTAGTTGAATTCCCAAGTCCTCAGGCTCTCTCAAGAGACTCAACTGAGTAATCACCACAGTGTTTGAGCAATGTTGCACTTTCCTACTCAGGACATCTGCTACAACATTTGCTTTTCCTAAATGGTATTGAATCTGTAAATCATAATCCTTAAGCAACTCAAGCCAACGCCGTTGTCTCAAATTGAGCTCCTTTTGAGTAGAGATATACTTCAAACTTTGATGGTCAGTATAAATCTTACATGGTACTCCATATAATTAATGTCTCATAATTTTCAATTAGGATAATTTTTCTCATAAGACTTAAGCTATCAAGAGGCATAAAATACTACCATGTCTTCCTATAACGCCCCCAACCTAGGGAGAGTCCCACAACCAGGACTTCCTAGAAGGAAATCCTTAAGGCTCTTGAACATCGAGGGTTTGGATTAGCATTTAGATAGTCTTTCTAGAACAAAACTACAAGAGTTCCCACTGTTTTAGCGACATTCTAGGGTTTTAGCTCAGCTAAGGGTACCTGTAATTGGTAAATAGATATAACATATGCTAAAATAACCCAAGCTCACAACGTCGGGCCACTCGCCCGGATCACTGACGATCAAACAACTAAAACAAGGATCAGAATGATACATATACAGGTACAAAGCCGGCTACATGCTTTCACATACAACAATGAATTTAAAAGTTTACAACGTGGTAGGCATCAAACACTTTGCAAAACTAGTAGAGACTCCTGAGGGGTCGGCATCGAAATAACTTTAAATGATGTCTTATACCTGCTCAAATTGAACTTAGGAAAAAGGGCATATTAAAGAGATGACTAACCACAAGCTCAGTGAAAATTCCCGTACTCCTTAAAACCAAAACCCTTTGCAGGCATTCCTACCAATAATAGTCACATATCACGTATTCCTGTACTACTATCATATTAGGCAATCAAGTCCCCAAAGAGGGATTACCACTCATGTACTTTACACTAGCCCCTCAACTCATTCCTAGGCCCTTAATGACCATCCTTCCTTTCTAACTAGCATTCAGGCACATAATCATGTAACACAAGAACGAATATTATGCTTTCAAACACACTTGGGAAAAACATAGTGACTCACGTTATATGCCAAGAACTTATAAATCATTTAAACTTCTTTAAACTTACAACTTTTCTAAAAACTCATGAGACACCTAAATTGGTAAGAAAAGCTTTGCAGGAAACCTTTTTTTCTTAAGATACGCACCATTAAAAACTTAAACGTTCAACGCATTGCTAGGATGTAACCAACTACACTTGAAATTCATTTAAACTATATTTTGAATACATTTATAAAATATAAACAGGTTACGTGTATTTGAAAGCTTTCTTATTTTCTTAAAAACTCCTTACTTGGCCTCTTGAGGCTGGTATTCCTTTTAAAATAACTTCTTTTCCTTTTTGAACTGCTTAGAATGGCAATTTGCCAAATCTCTTATTTATTAGGAACATACTTATAACATAAAAACATCTCATTGTGCTGGCTAGGGGAGGTCAACACCGCCCTTAAGTGAGATCGTCACTCTTATTCTACGTTATCCCCGGGGTATACGTACTTAACTATTGGCCAAAACGCATCTCAACAGTTCACACCAAGATAATCATATCTTGAGTCCAGTCTCCCTTAAGGTTTTCTTACGCGTCACACATCATAACTTATTTGGGGAACAACTCACACCAAGATAATTCATATCTTGAGTCCAGTTCCCAGGAACAGCTGATACCAAGATAATCATATATTGAGTCCAGTTCCTAACATTTCTTTACGGGGAAATAGTTCACGCCATCTTTGCGTCCAGTTTCTAAGAACAGCTCACACCAAGATAATTCATATCTTGAGTCGAGTTCCTACCCTCTGGCCAATTGCCTAGCACTATGTCAGCCTTTAAAGTCGTATTTCATATCTCTTTTTCAAATGCTTACTTTGCTGAAAACTTACTTTCAAACAAAACAACCATAACCTTTCAAAATGTTTGTAGCTCAATGTTTTTGGCTTAAAAACTTCTTATAAACGGAATAAGTTTGCTGACACGTAAATTAACTTCGTAAATAACTTAAAAGCTTCTTATAAACGTAATAAGTTTATTAACACGTGAATCGACTTCATTTTAAACTTCAAAACCTTTTTAAAAACATAATAAGCTTGCTAATACATAAAACGACTTCGCTTTAAATTTAAAAGCTTGTTATAAATGTAATAAGCTTGTTAATACGCAAAACGACTTCGTTTTAAATTTAAAAGCTTCTTAATAATGCAATAAGTTGGTTACTACTTAAAACGACTTCACTTTAAACTTAAAAGCTTCTTATAAATGTAATATGTTTACTAAATCGTAAAGCGACTTAGTTTCTAACTTGAATGCTTCGTATGAACGTAATAAGTTACTGAATCGTAAAACGACATCGTTTTTTAACTAAAAGGCTTTTTATGAACGTAATAAGACTGTCTAATCATAAAACGATTTTGTTTCTAACTTGAAAGCTTCGTATAAACGTAATACGTTTGATAGTTCGTAAAACGACTTCATTTCTAATTAAAAACTTCTTATAAATGTAAAACGATTGCTAACTTATAAAAACGACTTCGCTTTTTAGCTTAAAAGCTTCTTTTAAATGTAATACGTTTACTAAATCGTAGATTGAAACTCAATAGAGACTTAAGTAAGCAAATAGCATGCAAATAAGCTAGGCTTCATAATTAGCACCTTAAGGTACTGTTTTTTTAGGTCGTATCAATTGTTTTAAACACGAGGAGGGGTCATTACCGAAATCAATGCCTTAAAAAATTTTTCGAACTCACTGTAGTTCGCTTTTGAAATTCCTAAACCTATCGACTATTCAATCGAGTCACTAATTGAGTCGTTCGACGGTTTAGGACCTTTTTACACTTTATACGTCCTAACACGCGAATAGGCAACTAATAAACTTAAAAGCATTCTCAACGCTTAAAACAAAGTTTCTAAACGACCTTTTCTTTTGAAGACGTCTAAAATTTCAAGAATTAATCACATAATGTCATGTAGCATATTGGGGGAAAAGGGTTTACACATAGCACATTCATACACTTCATATCATAACTCGGCAGAATTTGCCTAATGAGCCACACATGGGCTCCCAATCCACATGATTGCAGCAATTCACAACCTAGGCTCCCTCGTCACATAACACCGGCCACAAGATCCTTGAACCACTCAATAGCTTAACCTCAAGCCATCCAACTACCAAGCTCGGTTTAATGTTGGCATATACAAATGAACAGTACATAGAACGATCATATATAGGCATTACATTCATGCTTAATAACAACATAGTGTTTAAGTGAACCAACTGATGCAATCGAAACTTTAAAACGACACTTTGCCCCTTTTAGTTCAGTAACCGATATCCATAAGCATTAATTAAGATAACTACGAATACACTATTAACATGCCTAAAGTGATGTAACCATAACCTTTAGACATAATTTAGTTCATTCCACAATTACTTCGATTAGCCTCCTCAAGCTTCAAAACGGAATTCGAACTAATAAATTATTGGAATCACAGTGCTATGCTAACATTCTGTTCATTAAACATTTCTGTACTGTCTGGTTATTGACATTCAGCATCAATTCGACATCCAAATGACCCAAATCAGTACCATATTCGTAATTCCTCACCCTCAATTCTAAATTTACCCAAACTAATTTCTAACTTCAAAATCAACATGCACTAACTAAATTTAGTTAACATCATTGAAAATAGTAGTAATTTAGGAGGAAAGGAACCCTCACCTTGAACCCAAGTTAGAGGTTCGATTCACGGGTGTGGGCTCGACTTTAGGGGCCCAAACAACTCCAAACTTTCGGCTCTTGCTCACCCAAGCTCGAACAGGACCCAAATCGCACCCAAACTCCCAAAATTCGAACCCTAGAAACGACCCAAAAATCACTTCCTGAATTGAGTTTGAATCGGGTGTGTTAGGAGGTGATTTCCACCCTAATTTATAGTAAATTGAAATAACTAAGAGTTGGAGTGTATGGCCATACCTGGGGCACGCGTTCGAGCTCCAATTCGGCGCCAAAACGTGGTTGGTTCATTCGGATTTCATCCCAAATTCGCACTAAATGGGTGGCCAGCTTAGAGGGGAAGTCGAGTGGGATGATTTTGTAGCAAAAAATGGCGAAAATCTCCTGAGCTTCGAGCTTTGGTGGCGTGCGTATGGTGGAGCAGATAGAGAGAAGAGATGCCGTGAAAATGAGGGGGGTCGCGGGCAGGTGGAGAAAGAAGGGGGTTACGCTAATTTACAAGTTTGCCCCTCCCTATTCACTTTCATTAATTTTGGTCCAAGCTGTTCAGGAATCGATGTCGCCAGCCTAATATAATTCGCATCCCAAACTCTAAATTCGATAATCGATAACCCGACCATTCATCGATTATTCATTCCCAAGCATGTCTAGGCTCAATTTAATAATTATCGAGCTGCTTCTAAGGTTGACAACCTAATCATATTCGGGGTTCTAATCGATTTAGTACTCGTTAATAACCGTTAATAACGCTTATTAAAAATCATGGAAAGATTTTAAAAACTAATAATAATATCAATAGTAATAATAATAACAATGACAATAATATCCTTTTTAATAGAATTAGCGCTCGCATAGGTACATAGAAATTTTTTTAGCTCATATCGCTAATAAAATACGGTTTTCATAGCGCAAAAAGGTATTACGAGCAACTCAATGGAATATAAAGTACGCGGGTATTACACTTCCTGCATCAGAACAGACCCTAATCCGTTCTTTGACGCATCACTATAGATAGTATACTCCTTACATTCCACTGGTAATGTTAATATTGGGGTGGTAGTTAATCGTTGCCTTAACTCCTGAAAGCCTCTTTCACACTTCTTTGTCCACTAAAATTTATTAGCTTTCTTTAGCAGACTGGTCAACGGTGAAGCTATTTTCGAAAAGTCCTTAACGAACCTTCGATAATAGCCCGCTAAACCCAAAAAGCATATAATCTCAGTGATGTTGGTAGGCCTTGACCATTTCGTAATTGCCTTCACCTTCTGGGGGTCAACCTTGATTCCTTCTTTTGTAATCGTATGTCCCAAGAATACCACTTCTTCCAATCAAAATTCACACTTCTTTTGTTTACCATAAATTTGATGCTCCCTCAAGGTTTCTAATACCATCCTCAAATGATCAGCACGTTCCTCTCTGTCCTTAGAATAGATAAGCATGTCATCTATAAATACCACTACAAACATGTCTACATAGGGTCGAAAGACCCTATTCACAAGATCCAGAAAGCTGTGGGGGCATTGGTGAGGCCAAACGGCATTACTGCAATATCATAATGACCATACCAAGTTCTAAACGCAGTCTTGAGGATATCTTTAGGTGTAATCTTGAGTTGATGGTACCCGGTCCTTAAATAAATCATAGAGAAGACTCATGCTCCATACAGTTGGTCAAACATGTCATCTATTTACAGCAAAGGGTCAAACAAGTCAAACAAGCCATATATATATATATATATATATATATATATATATATATATATATATAGATATACACATAAATACACACACACACATATATATATATATATCTATGTATATGTATATGTATATGTAGAAATATATGCATGTATAATTGTATACACACACACACACACACACACACAGATATATATATATATAT
>JACYFF010019584.1:79352355-79376828 GCA_017589665.1 Selenicereus undatus
TATATATATATATATAGATAGATTTTCTAGGATGGGAGAATGTTGAAACAATACAGTGCTACTAGGTTGGTCTTGTTGCCTTAGGTCCTGTCAGCTACTAAGCCATTGGAATTCTAGCCAATATCCTGTTGCAATATGGTGTATAAGTGCGTATCAAAGCTCCTATGTTCTGGATTAAAAGTGGTACTCTATATGCTGATTAATCAAAGCCAAGGCGCCTTTGTGAAAGGGGGTTGGAGCTGCTATTTAATGTGCTACTCTGTTAAGAACTTGCAAGCATATCATTTGTGAAAGGGGGTTAGGACTTTGTGAGGGAAATACTTACTTGCCTACACCTTCCGGAAAACTTCATCACATGGGTCATGGCCTACATAATATCCCCAACATATACAATAAATGTGAATGGGGGTGAGTTTGGGTTGTTTGAAGGGGGCAGAGGATTGAGACTGGGAGACTCACTATCCCCGTTACTCTTTGTGCTAGCAATGGAGCACTTCTCTAGGCTTTTTCAAGAAGCAAGTAGCGGCCCAAGTTTTAAATTTCATCCAAACTGTACGAGGTTACAAATGATGCACGTCATGTTTGCAAATGACCTCATTATCTCCAGTGTAGCTACGCTTATATCATTACAGAGACTGGTGGAGGCTTTTGAAAAATTTTTCAGTAGCACAGGACTTGTGGCAAACAAAGAAAAACCACAGATTGTCATGGGAGGTTGCAGTACCATGAAGCAGGAGAGAATTAGACAAAACACAGGCAAGAGGGGGCACTTCCATTTAGATACCTAGGGGTTTCTATCATAGTAAGTAAGTTGAGTAAGAAGGAATGTAGATTACTGGTGGAGAAAATCACAAAGAAAATTACAGGTGGGCCACCAAATTCACCTCATATGCACGCAGAGTAGCTCTAATTACCTCTATATTCATGGGGTTCTTGAATATCTAGGCTACAATTTTTATCCTACCCCAAGAAGTCATTAAGGATTAGATAAGAGTTTGCAGAAATTTCTTATGGGGATCTGATAGTACCTACAACAAAGTGCCCTTTGTGAATTGGAATGACACATGCACACCAAAAAGGAATAGAGGCATTGGACTGAAAAGCTTAGATGCATGGAACAAGGCTTGCGTTGCATAATTAGTCTGGGCAATAGCCCGCAAGAAGGACCTATTATGGGTTAAATGGGTGCATGGGAAGCATTTAGTTGTGTATAAATGGTGGGACTACTATCCAAAGCATGATGTCTGTTGGTATTGCAAGAAATTGTGCCACACAAAGGAAGTGTTTAAATGGGGGAGCAAGGCTGCATAGAAATGGCAATGAGCACTGACTAAAGATGGAGATTACACAGTCAGCACAGGCTACAAGTGGTATCCGAATGCAGTAGAGAAACCCAAGTGGACCGAGTTAGTATGGTCGAGAGTTAGGCTACCCAGACACTCCTATATCACCTGGGTTTTGTTGAAACAAAAACTCCCAATGAGGGGGAAATTGGCTAGATACAGCAGCATGGATGTCACATGCCAGCTATGCAAAAGGGAGGAAGAATCTCAGGAGCAACTCTTCTACAACTGCAGCTATGCCCATAATATATGGAGACAATGTAATACTGTAAGACCCACGTTTTTGTTTTTCCGTTAAGCTAACTGTATTATCTTTTTACATTATAGTGTAAGACCCGCATTCTTTATTTTACGTTAAGCTAATTGTCCTGCTTTTTACGTTATAAAATCGTATTTTTATTTACTACATGAGTTAAATTATTATCGATGTGCTTATGTGAACGATAACTTTATTATAAAGAATTATTATTGCTATTATTGATTTCAAAGTTAATCCGTGCTATCTGTGCCTTTAAATTTGATCAATAGTTTAATTTAGTCGTTATTCGATTCATTTAGTCGTTTCCCGAGTACAATTAGGTTTTCAACCTTAGAATTAGTTTGTGGTTTATTATATCGAACCTTGACGTATTTGGGATCGAATAATCGACGAAGGGTCGTATTATCAATTCAGGATAGGGAATGAGGTACGAGATTAGAAATTAGACAGGAGATGTCAGTTGATTGAGTTATTAACCCAAAAAAAAAAATTTGAACAAAAGGGGGCCAAGCCCCTTCTCTTTCACGGGAAACCACGACAGGGGGGGTTCCTTTAGAACCCAACCCCGTGAACCACCGGAAAGGGAGAGAGAAAGAGGAGGAGAGGGACGGAGGAGGGGCAGCCACGGTGGCGGCGCCGCCACCCCAGTGTGCACGCCAGCCTGGCGCCTCCTCCACTGGTCGTTCGTCGCTGGCGAAGGCAGAGAGAGTGAAAGAGAGATCGAGAGGTCGAGGGGGAAAGGGAGTCGCGGCCACGGTGGCAGTGGCTACAAAGCGCCGGGGTTAAGGCCAGAGATGGGTAGCGTCCGTCTGTTCCCCACCGGCGAAGAGAAAAAGAGAGAAGGGTTGAGTAAGGGCAGCGGTTCAAAGGGTTAGGGTTTGAACCCAAAGCTTCACCAGTACCTTGACCACCGCGGTGGTGGTCCTGATTTACGCGGCCAAGGGGTAGAGTGAGGAAGAAGAGGTAGAAGTAGCAGCATCACGAGGAGCAGGGAGTCGTGGACTAGCTTCGAATCTACCCATACAACCCATAATCGGGTCCTTAAGCTTGGAGCGAGGAGGGTGTTCCTCGCCTCCTAAATTAGTATTAATTTCGAAACGTTTAACCTAAATGATGATTTACGTCAGCTTAGGTTTAGTTAATTTCATGGATTATGTGACGAGAAGCTATGCATGTTTAGAATCGATTCGAATATGTTAGGTTTATACATGCCTGAAGATTTAATTTGAAGTGAATTATGCATGTTTAGCTTTGATTCGAACCTAATCAGTTAATTGATGTCTGAAGATTTAATTCGAAGTGAATTATGCATGTTTAGCTTTGATTCGAATATATTCAATTAATTCATGCCTAACGATTTAATTTGAAGTGAATTATGCATGTATAGCTTTGATTCGAATCTATTCAGTTAATTCATGCCTAAAGATTTAATTTGAAGTGAATTACGAGTGTTTAGCTTAGATTCGATTCTAGCAAATTCAGTTAATGCATGCCTGAAAAGTTCACTTAAATAGTAACTTCGATGCAATAAATGAATGCCTAAAGTCGTGTTATGTTTAAATGGCATAAATAGGTTCGAATAATAACTTCGATATAATAAACGAATATCTTGAACACATTATGTTTAAAGGGGCCTAAATAGGTTCAAATAATAACTTCGATGTAATAAACGAATGTTTGGAATCGTACTATGTTTAAATTACTTATTTATGCATGAAATGTAACTTTGACACAATGAATGAACGCACCGAATCGATACTTGTCTATTTAGTTGAATTACGCCTATGAAATAGCTTTGAAAATAGTATTTGAATGACGAACCGAGCATATTTATGTCCCTTGACTGCAATACATGAATGTAATCGTGTTTCATGCTTAGTTAGTTTAACTTAGCTTACTAAATGTCCATTTCAAGTTAATGACGTATGATTATATTCATGTATATATATATATATATATATATATATATATATATATATATGTTGTGATCATATAAATATATGTATGTATGCCTGCTGTAGCGCACCGTTGAATGGTGCTGCTTACCTAGGTGAGTAACTAACCCCTATCTCTTTATAAGCTAGCATGATAATATGTTATGACTAATGAAATTGAAAAACCGAGATGGTAGTTGGATGGTTCGAGGTAGCACTATGAGTGGTTCGAGGTTTTTGTGGTACGGTGCTTGTAAGGAGGGAGCTTGGGTTGTGAATTAACCGCAATCCTGTGGATTGCGAGGCCGTGTGTGGCTCATTGTATTGTTGAAATGATTATGAAGTGCTTGAATGTAATACGTGCAAATCTTTCCCCTTCTATGTCATTAAGATTCATTATGCATGTGAATGTGATACATGTGGACCCCCTTCCCTTTAATGTCCTGAAGTTGCATTATGTGCATAGGGGTGAGTTTTTCAAAAAGGGATTTCATGTTTTGAAATTATAATAGCCATAATTATTAATGCATGATGGCCTATTTTAACTAAATGAATACAGTTTTATGAGTGAACTCGCTTGAACGGGGGAATCCCTAAAGAGTTTTATAAAGGTGTGAGTTGTATGAAAAAGGATTTCGCTGTGAGAGGTAACAAAATTATTAGTCATTATGGCCGATACACTTTAAAGTGGCTAAGATAATGTGCTGCGGACAATATGATATGAATGATGTTAACCTAGGGGAAAGTCCGGAAACCCTAGAGGCCCTGACGAGGGTTAATGTAATGGTTCGATATGTTATATGTAGCCATCCCGGGAGTAAGAGCTTAAGCGTGAGCGTTAGGTCTCACTATGGGGTTAAGAATAGATGTCACCCAATCAGCACCCTGTAATGATCTTATGCCAGATGTATTTTCCTAATAAGCAAAGAAAAGTAATTGGCAGTATGCCATTTCAAGTATTTCAAAACGAATGTTTTTATGGGCCGATAAGAGGCCAGATGAATGAAATGTGAAAAGTTTATAAGGGTTAGTATGCGACCGATATGAAAGAATATGAGCCTAAAGAGGCTAAGAGAAGAGTTTTTTATGAGCCTCTTGTGTTTTCAAGAAAAGAAGGAAAGCTTTCTGTACATGTCATATGCTTTTCTTATAAATGAAATGCGAATGAGATCTAAGTAAAGTATGCTCATGAAAATAAAAGTGTTGTGTGCATGTTCCAAGTATAACTTATGAATGAGATGCTAAGTAAGATACGTTTATGAAAAAGGCAAGCCTTATCAGCATGTTTCATGCATATCCTATGAATGAGATTCGAATGAGACCTGACATGTGTGTGTGCCATATGCATATCATATGAATGAAACGTCTACAAAAGTATGATTATGAAAAGAAATAACCTTATGTGCACATCATACGAATAAGGTTTCATGTATAGTTTAGATGGAGTGCTAAGAAGTTATGTTTATGAAAAAAGAAAGTCTCTGTGCTTAGCCTCATCACTTGTTTAAGTGTTTGACTACCTGTTAGTAAAGAAGTTTGGTCATTTAGAGACCTAGAAATGTGTTTGAGTGCTTAAAGTCAAGTTTATGGTCAGTGACGCTTGCATAGGAATTTTATGAGTGCCTAATATGATAGTAAAGTATGAATACGTGATATGTGACTAGTAAAGATATTATTGCCTGCAACGGTTTTAGTTTTAAGGGGGTTGGGGGACACTCACTAAGCGTGTGATTGCTCATCCCACTACTCTTTCCCCCTTTTCCCCAGGTTTTCCTTAACACAGGAAGAAGTTGAGTAAGCTATGTCAAGATGGAGTATATTCTTGCTTGCAAGATGTCATGTGTGCCTACTTCCATCTTAAATGAAGTCTTGTAAAGTTTGTAAATGTTTATAAACAAGTATTCTAGTTCATGTAATGCATATTGTTTATGAGTTGCTCTGTGTGGCCATATGAGCTGACCATCTAATTAGTTAAATGTCTTCTTGGTTAAAGTTAGTTATGTTTTGGGATGTAAACCCCATACTCCCGTTGTGTGAACCCTTGAGTTGTATCCTTTGTTTCTTCTTTGTTCATGAACTATTCTGTTTGGTGTACTCTGAGCGAGTGGCTCGTTGAGTTATGAACTCTGGCGTGTAGCCGTTGAGCTTCTTTTTAATGTTTTACACTTCCGTTGATTTGCAGGGATTTATTATAAGGCTTTTGGCCTAGAAACGATTAGTTTTGGGGGGAAACTCTGTCCGTTTCGTCCTAGAATTTAAGTAAAAAGTTAAGAAAATGTAACGCTTTCGACCCTAGGGGCGGGGGGTGTTACAAATACCAAGCAAGACAGATCATATCAGTAAGGGAAGCATACATATTGAAAGTTATATACTTGTTAATACAAGTAATACCAAGCAAGACAAATCATATAAGCACATAAGTCACGTATTTCACATAACACACGCCTATTATGCTATTTAAATGCATAATGCAAACCTATGGCTTTGATACCCCCTAATGTAACACCCCTAACCCGAGGAGGGGTCACACCACCAGGACTCCCTAGAAGGAAGTCCTTAAGGCTCTTGAAGATCGAGGGTGTGGATTAGTGTTTAGATAGTGGTTCTGAAACAAAACTACAAGAGTTTCTCCTGTTTTGGCAACATTTTAGAGTCTTAGCTCACCTAAGGGTACCTGTAAACTGGTAATAAGGTATGACATTTGCGAAAATGACCCAAATTCACCGCCTCGGGCCACTCTCTTGGGATTACTCACAATTAAACAACTAACACAATGATCAAAATGATACATATATAGGTACAGAGCCGGCAACATGCTTACACATACAACAATAAAC
This sequence comes from Selenicereus undatus, assembly GCA_017589665.1. Lineage (NCBI taxonomy): Eukaryota > Viridiplantae > Streptophyta > Magnoliopsida > Caryophyllales > Cactaceae > Selenicereus > Selenicereus undatus. The sequence continues at coordinate 79,358,729 of JACYFF010019584.1, forward strand.
ATAAATATTTACAACGTGTAGGCATCGAACACTTGTAAAGCTAGCAAGAGACTTCTAATGGGTTGGCATCAAAATAACTTCAAATATCTCTTATACCTGCTCAAACTGAACCTGGAAAAGGGAATAAGTAAAGGGATGAGCAACCACACGCTTAGTGAGAATTCCCCTACTCCTTAAAACCAAAACCATTTACAGGTAATAATATCAATAGTAGTCACATGTCACATAGTTGTACTTTACTATCATATTAGGCAATCATAGCCCCAAGGTTAGATTACCACCTTTATACTTCACACTAGTCCTTCAACTCATCCCTAGGCCCTTAAAGACCAATCTTCCTTTCTAACAAGCATTCAAGCACGTAAACAAGTAAGCACAAGGATTGAGTAAAACGTTTTCAAACTCGCTTGAGACAACGAAGTGACTCATCAAATGTTCCACGAATCGTTTATAAATCACGTTAGCTTCTTCAAGAGTCATGATTCTTCCTAAAAGTTTCTGAACTATTTTTATTGGTACGAAAGACTTGATAAGAGCTTTTTCTCGCAGGGTATATACTTTTGAAAACTGAAAAGATCTAGGCTTTACTAGAATATAGTCATATTCCCTTAAAGAATTCTTTTAAACCACACCTGGAATTGCATTCATAAAACTTGCAAGTAGACTTTCTTTCTTTTCTTGAAAATACTCTACTTAGCTTCTTGAGGCTCACACACTTTAAAAGGAAAATCTCTTTCATTTTGGTCCTCTATTGACCCTTACGAGCTTTTCAAAATCTTATTCATTACGGCCTCATAATGGCCCTTGAAAAATCTTTCTTTTCTGAATTACTTAAAATGGCAAAATGCTAATTTCCTATTTATTAGGAACTTACTCATAGCACGAAAATATATTATTGTGCTGGCTATGGAAGATCTACACTACCCTAAAGTGAGATTGTCACTCATAACTCACGTTATCCCCGAGGTATACGTACTTAACTTTTTGGCCAAAACACATCTTAGGGGAGCAACTATAACTTCGATATTGTCCTCTGTGGGGCAACAGCTCACACCAAGATAATCGTATCTTGAGTCCGGTCCCCCTTATGGTTTTCGTACGCATCACACATTAGGGAACAACTCACACCAAGATAATCATATCTTGAGTCCAGTTCCAGGGAATAGCTCACTCAATCTTTATGTCCAGCTCCCAACATTACCTTTGGGGGAAACAGCTCGCACCATCTTTGCGTCCAATTCCTACCCTCAAGGTCTAGCCAATTGCCTAGCACTTTCTTAGCCTTTAACATCGTATTTAATTTCTCTTCTTCAGTTGCATACTTTGCTGAAAACTTACTTTCTAACAAAACGATCATAATCTTTCTAAATGCTTATAGTTCACTTCGCTTTTAACTTAAAAACTTCTAATAAACGCAATACGTTTACTAACTCGTAAGTCGACTTCACTTTTAACTTCAAAAGTTTCTTGTAAACATAATAAGTTTGCTAATCTGTAAAACGACTTCAATTTTAATTTAAAAGCTTCTTATAAACGTAATAAGTTTGTTAAATCGTAAAACGACTTTGTTTTTCACTTACAAGCTTCTTATAAACGTAATACGTTTGCTAATTCATAAAACGACTTTGTTTTTAACTTAAAAGCTTCTTATAAACGTAATGCGTTTGCTAATTCGTAAAACAACTTCGTTTTTAGCTTAAAATCTTCTTATAAACGTAATACGTTTGCTAATTCGTAAAACGACTTCATTCTTAGCTTAAAAGCTTCTTATAAACGTAATAAGTTTGTTAAATTGCAAAACGACTTTATTTTTAACTTAAAAGCTTCTTATAAACGTACTACGTTTGCTAATTTGTAAAACGACTTCATTTTTAACTTAGAAGCTTCTTATAAACATAATACATTTTCCTAATTCGTAAAACGAAACCTATTCGGAACTTAAAGTACTTAGTTGGCGTTTTCTCTCAAACAAGGTTCGTAATAAAATCCTCAGTTGTTATTTTATAACTCGTTTCAATCCCTTTTAAAACTCAAAGGAGGGTGTATAGATAAACCGAAGGCTTAAAACGTTCCAAAATTGCTACTATTTAAAAACTTAAAGTACCTGGCTCGTTTATAGGGCAAACAAGGTTTCTTCATTATTTTTCAACATAAACGCTTCTTGAAACATAATGGCTTTACTAGCTTGTAACTCGAAACTCAATCTAGACTTAAGTAAGCAACTAGTATACAAATCAACTAACCTTCATAATTAGCATCTTAAGATGCTCTTTTTCATGTCGTTTAAATTCTTTTAAACACAAGGAGGAGTTATAAACAAACCAATGCGTTAAACATTTTCAAACTCACGTTTAAACTTCCTAAACGTATCGACTATTCAGTCGAGTCACTCACTGAGTAGTTCAATGATTTAGGGTCTCTTTAGGTTATAAACTATCAGGTAATTGGTAACTACTTAAAAGCTTTTGTAATTGTGAAAACAAGGTTTTTAAATTACCTTTCTCTTCAAAGACGTCTTCAGTTTCAAGAATTGGTCACATAGCACATTGAGGGGAAAGGAGTTACACATAGCACATTCATACACTTCATAACACAACTTGGTAGAATCAGCCCATTCAGCCACACATGGCCTCGCAATCCACGCGATTGAGGCAATTCACAACCCAGACTCCCTCCTCACACAACACTGACCACAAGATCCTCGAACCACTCAATAGTTTCACCTCAAACCATCCAACTACCAACTCGGTTCAATATCACCACAAATAAGTCAATAATTCACAAAACCAATATATATAAGCATAGCATTCTCATCAATAGCCCTATATAGAAATTAAGCGCAGCTATACTGATTTAGCGATAACTTCTAAACAGAAATCAACATGCTTTACTAATGCCTTAATTCACCCAATTAGCATTTTTAAACTTCAAAACATAATTCAGGGCTAATAAACTGACGAAGTGACAACACTAGGGCAATAATATGATTATGAATAATTTAGCAAACTTCCAAACTGTCTAGCCATTAATAATCCAATAGCAGTTTCAACATGCAATTAACCCACAATTAACAACATGTTTGAATTTTCCTCAATTTCGATTCTAAGTTCACCCAAACTGATTCCTAACCTCAAACCGACATGCACTAACTAATTTAGTTAAATTCATTGAAAATAGTAGTAATTTGGGAGTAAAGAAATCCCCACCTCGATTCCGAGCTAGGTGTTCATTTGAAGGGCTCACTAGCTTGACTTTAGGTGTTCGAACCACTCCAAATCCTCAGCTCTTGCTCACCCATGCATGAACAGACCCCAATCGTACCCAATTCACGCCCAAACTCACAAAATTCGAACCCTAAAACGGACACAAATTTCACTTACTGACTTAAGGTTGAATTGGGTGTTTGAAGTTGCGAATTTTTACTCCAATTTATAGAAGATTAAAGCGACTAAGAGCTGAATTGCATGGCCATAACTGGGAATGTGTTCATGCTCCAATTCGTCACCTAAAATCCTCCATAAACGTGGTGCCTTTGTTCAGACTCCAGCCCAGATTCGTACCAAACGCTTGCCAGCTTGTGGGGGTGGTTGAATAAGAGGGTTTTGCAGCTATGGGTGGCAAAAAGTCTCTTAAAAATGGAGCTTGGAGGTGTGTGAATGGTGGAGAACGAGAGGAGGAAGAAGAAGAGCATAGAGGAGAGAGAGAGATGTCGGGTCAAGAGGGTTCACGCGTGAATGAGGAAGAAAGAAAGGGCCGCACATAAATTACCAAAATCCCCTCCCACTCTTTCCTTTTATTTTTGTTCCAAGCTGCTTAAGAATTGGTACTACGAACATATTTCGTAACCCGAATTCTAAATCCAAAATTGATAACACGACCTTTCATCAATTACTCATTCCGAAAAATATCTAGGTTCGATTTAATAAACATCAAACTACTTCTAAGTTGACAACCTAATCGTATTCGGGTTCCTACTTGAATTAGTAATCGCTAATAACCGTTAATAATGCTTATTAAAAATCGTTGAATAAATTTTCAAGCTAATAATAACAATAGTAACAATTTTAATAGTGACAATATTCTTTTTAGTAAAATTAATGCTTACAAGGGCATATAGAGAATAATTTAACTCAGATCATTAATAAGATACGAATTTTCTAACGTAAAAATAACGTTACAGGCAGCTTAACGAAAAGTAAACATATGCGGGTATTACACTCTTCCCCTTCTTAAAAGAATTTCGTCCTCGAAATTTACTATCTTGGAGGAAATAATGTGGGCACTTCTCCCGCATTGTTTTCACAATCCAAGTCACTTTATGGTTAGCTACCTAATCCGTCTCCACAACAACATCCCATTCTTAGATTTCTGGTTGTACCAAGTCAATAGGGAGGGTTTTCCCTTTTACCTCAACACCACAATCTCTAAAGGTAAGGTCCGTATGATAATTAGTTCCTAAAGGAGTGGTCATGTAGAGTTGTATGTATATCTCGTCAGGCTTACTGGCCAATTTCCTCGCAAATCAAGGATAACAAAAGGGCGAGAAGCCCCAAACTCAGACAAGATGGGGGCATAAACTGGGTTAACAACAAGAAGAATACCTGACATTGTTTTAGCAGGTACCCTTGTCTCTTTTCCTTCTAACTAAGCATCCGACTGCCAGTTAGTGGCCTCGGGTTTCTTCTATTGTCTCCTGATGGAGCACCAACAGTTGGACGACCTTGTTGTGCCGCTGCGTTGATTCCTATTCTGGATCCCTGAATATTTCCCTAACTATTCCATGTAACCTTTGGGCAATTGGCGACTTCGTGACCCATATCAATACATCCAAAACATGGGCCCGTAAAGCTTCTGCATGGGCCAAGGTGTTAACGTCCACACTGGTCACACGTTTTCCCTGATTTCCATTGAGCGGTTTGCTTTCCTTTGTCCTGTTTCATACTAGGTTTAAACCTCTTGAAAACTTTGTTTCTCTAAGAATTGGATCCCTTAGGGCCAATTTTCCTCTTTACTTGCTTCTTTTGTCTATTCTTAGTTTCAGTTTCATTCATGATGCGGGCTATCTCCGCAACCTTCTGGTACATTTCTTGAAAGTTGTCATAACTATACCCTGCCATTATATACTTTACTTCACCTCTTAATCCCTGTTCGAAGTGGTCCATCCTCTTTTCTTCAGTGGCCACTTCATTTGGTGCAAATCAGCTCAGCTCATTGAAGTTTTTCGCATATTCTATTACGCTCATTTCTCTTTGTTTCAAGCGTAAGAACTCCCGTTCCTTAGCCCTCCTTATGTCTTGGGGGTAATCTTGAGCGTCCAATAAAATTTTCAGTTGGTTCCAGGTCAACGCAGGTTCACCTGCCCTAGGTTTCGCTGTCCCCCACTAGAACTCAACTTCTTTTTCAAATTGATAGGCGGCCATATGCACCTTGAACCTTTTAGGGCACTCCATGATAACAAATAAGTTTTCCATTCTCTAAAGCCACTCCTTGTATGCCATATGATTAGTCCCACCTTCAAACTTAAGAGGTTTAAGCTTATTAAATTGGAATATTATCTCCATGGCAGTTGGTTTTGGTGTTTGTTAGCGTCGAGGCATCTGTCACACATTCATACAAAGGATCGCTTAGTTTCATTTTCAACCTGGGGTTAACACGCAATTGCTCTATGACTAAGAGGGGTAGGCTTCCTTGGTTAATGAAACTATTTGTAGGTGGCAAAAGATGTTATGTATAGCTACTAGTTTAGTTTCAGCTCAACCTTCGCATAATTATGCATGCATATCACATTTTACTCAAGGAAATGCACGTATATGCTTGCACAAACTAATGAATTCATAACACTTGGCAAGCACCAACTGCATTTATTTCATTGGCCATTGATAATGTGACTTAGGAGTCACAGAAGATCTCGCCATCCTAGTACTTCAGAATTAAAGGAAAACAAACTAAAGGGTTACATTCAACTTATTAGCATATAAGATGATATTCGTGAACTTGGTTCACACTAACCTACTCAATTCTTCGTTTGAAGCATCATTTTTGGAGAAGTTATCAGCTATGGATTCGCTTGGACTCTGAGATTGGTCATGATTAGGGGCTAAGAGCTTTTGTAATACCGGAGTGGGAGTATACTCTGTGTTAAGCGTCTTATGTACTAGTTCTTTCATACTGAGCATGGTCGCTTGCCATCCTAGGTGGTAGTACATCCCATAGGCATCCATCCAGCGTACCCACATTACAGCAACTCGCTTATAGCGCTCTGCTTGAGGCCTTTCAGTGAAGAGATGCTGCATTTGGCGAAACTGTAATTGACTTCTCTCAGCCACAGTGGTGGGGAGGCGTTGGCTCATTGCAGGTTGGATGGGCTCATTGCAGGTTGGATGAGCTCGATTTAGACAAGCTAGATGGAAGTAGCGTTTCTTTGGCGTGAAGTGAATCCCAAGCAGTCAACATAGCACTCTACTTGTGATAGGATAGGAATAAGGGGCACATTCATCCCTGCGTAAGGTCAAATGCCATAAGGTGAGGGTTACTTCCTTCCATCTTTCGTCCAAAGGCATCTTCCTTATAAACCTTGTTGCCCAAGTACTTTGGCTGATTCTGTTGGGCACTCTACAATTGTGCACCTCCATTGCATGCTAGAATATAACCACATTCTATGCGGCCAACCAGAAAGGTAGATCGATGTGATCGACGATGTGGAAAATCATCCTACACTACCACTGTAACAGTAAGGGAAGAACCGGCATCTACATACGTATTGGAAGTTATACACTTGGTAATACAAGTAATACCAAGCAAGATAGATCATATAAGCACATAAGTCACGTATTTCACATAACACACGCCTATTATGCTATCCAAATGCATAATGCAAACCTATGGCTCTGATACCACCTAATGTAACGCCCCCAACCTGAAGAGGGGCCACACCGTCAGGACTCCCTAGAAGGAAATCCTTAAGGCTCTTGAAGATCGAGGGTTTGGATTAGCATTTAGATAGTTGTTCTAAAACAAAACCGCAAGAGTTTCCCCTATTTTAGCAACATTTTAAAGTCTCAGCGCAGCTATGGGTACCTGTAAACTGGTAATAAGGTATGACATTTGCCAAAATGACCCAAATTCACCGACTCGGGCCACTCGCCTCGGGAATACTCACAATTAAACAACCAACACAAGGGTCAGAATGATACATATACAGGTACAGAGCTGGCTACATGCTTACGCATACAACAATAAACTTAAATATTTACAATGTGGTAGGCATCGAATACTTGCAAAGATGGCAAGAGACTTCTAGGTTGGCATCAAAATAACTTCAAATATCTCTTATACATGCTCAAGCTGAACCTGGAAAAGGGAATAAGCAAAGGGATGAGCAACCACACACTCAGTGAGAATTCCCCTACTCCTTAAAACCAAAACCGTTTGCAGGTAATAATACCAATAGTAGTCACATATCACATAGTTATACTTCACTATCATATTAGGCAATCATAGCCCCCAAGGAGAGATTACCACCTTTATACTTCACACTAGTTCTTCAATTCATCCTTGGGCTCTTAAGCACCAATCTTCCTTTCTAACAAGCATTCAAGCATGTAAACAAGTAAGCACAAGGATTGAGTAAAATGTTTCCAAACTCACTTTAGACAATGAAGTGACTCAGAAATGTTCTAAGAATGGTTTATAAATCACGTTAGCTTCTTCAAGACTCATAATTCTTCCTAAAAGTTTCTGAACTACTTATATTGGTACGAATGACTTGACAAGAGCTTTTTCTCGTAGGGTATATACTTTTGAAAATTGAAAACATCTAGGCTTTACTAGAATATAGTCATATTCCCTTAAAGAATTCTTTTAAACCACACCTGGAATTGTATTCATAAAACATGCAAGTAAACTTTCTTTCTTTTCTTGAAAATACTCTACTTAGCCTCTTGAGGCTCACATACTTTAAAAGGAAAATCTTTTTCAATTTGGTCCTCTAATTACCCTTACGAGCTTTTCAAAATCTTATTCATTACAGCCTTAGAATGGCCCTTGAAAAATATTTCTTTTTTGAAAACTTAAAACGAAAAAATGTCAATTTCCTATTTATTAAGAACTTACTCATAGCATGAAAAACATCTTATTGTGATGGCGAGGGGAGATCTACACTGCCCCTAAGTGAGATTGTTACTCGTGACTCACGTTATCCCTGGGGCATATGTACATAACTTTTTGCCCGGAACACGACTTAGCAGAGCAATTCTAACTTCGATATTGTCCTCTGTGGGGCAATAGCTCACACCAAGATAATTGTATCTTGAGTCCAGTCCCCTTTATGTTTTTTTTACGCGTCACACATCAGGGAACAGCTCATACCAAGATAATCATATCTTGATTCCAGTTCATGGGAACAGCTCACGCCATCTTTGCGTCCAGCTCCCAACATTACCTTTGCGGGAACAACTCATGCCATCTTTGCATCCAGCTCCCACTCTCAAGGTCTAGCCAATTGCCTAGCACTTTCTTAGCCTATTTCATTTCTCTTCTTGGGTTGCTTACTTTGCTGAAAACTTACTTTTTAACAAAACGGTCATAATCTTTCTAAATGCTTATAGTTCACTTCGTTTTTAACTTAAGAACTTCTTATAAACGTAATACGTTTACTAACTCGTAAGTCGACTTCACTTTTAACTTTAGAAGTTTCTTGTAAATGTAATAAGTTTGCTAATCTGTAAAACAACTTCGTTTTTAACTTAAAAGCTTCTTATAAACGTACTAAGTTTGTTAAATCGTAAAACGACTTCGTTTTTAGCTTAAAAGGTTCTTATAAACGTAATACGTTTGCTAATTCGTAAAATGAAATCCATTCGGAACTTAAAGTACTTAGTTGGCGTTTATCTCAAACTAGGTTCGTAATAAAAACCTCAGTTATCATTGTATAACTCATTTCAATCCCTTTTAAAACACAAAGGAGGGTGTATACATAAGCCGAAGGCTTAAAACATTCCAAACTTGCTACTATTAAAAAACTTAAAGTACTACGCTCGTATATAAGACAAACAAGGTTTCTTCATAAATTTTCAACCTAAACGCTTCTTAAAATATAATGGTTTTACTAGCTCGTAACTCGAAACTCAATTGAGACTTAAGTAAACAACTAGTATATGAGTAAGCTAAACTTCATAATTAGCAGTTTAAGATGCTCTTTTTCATGTCATTTAAATTTTTTTTAAACACAAGGAGGAATTATAAACAAACCAACGCCTTAAACATTTTCAAACTCACTTTTAAACTTCCTAAACTTATCGACTATTCATTCGAGTCACTCACTGAGTAGTTCGACGATTTAGGGTCTCTTTACGTTATAAAGATCTTTATAAACTATCAGGCAATTGGTAAGTACTAATGCCTTAATTCGCTCAATTAGCATTTTCAAACTGCAAAACATGATTCATAAACTGACGAACTGACAACACTAAGGCAATAATCTGATTATTAATCATTCAGAAAACTTCCAAACTGTCTAGCCATTAATAATCCAACAGCAGTTTCAACATGCAATTAACCCACAATTAACTCCATGTTCGCAGTTTCCTCAATTTCGATTCCAGGTTCACCCAAACTAATTCCTAACCTCAAACCAACATGCGCTAACTAATTTAGTTAAATTCGTTGAAAATAGTAGTAGTTTAGGACTAAAGAAATCCCCACCTCGATTCCGAGCTAGGTGTTCGTTCGAAGGGCTGACTGGCTTGACTTTAGGTGTTCGAACCACTCCAAATCCTTAGCTCTTGCTCACCCACACACGAACATACCCCAATCGTGCCCAACGCATGCCCAATCTCACAAAATTCGAACCCTAAAACAGACCTAAATTTCACTTACTGACTTGAGGTTGAATTAGGTGTTTGAAGTTGCGAATTTTACTCCAATTTACAGAAGATTGAAGCAACTAGGAGCTTAATTGCGTGGCCATACCTAGGCATGTGCTTGTGCTCCAATTCAAGCACAAAATCCTCCATAAACGTAGTGCTTGTGCTCAAACTTCAGTCTAGATTCGCACCAAACCCTTTCCAGCTTGTGAGGGTTGTCGAATGAGAGGGTTTTGCACCTATGGGTGACGAAGATTCTCTGAAAAATGGAGCTTGGAGGTGCGTGAATGGTGCAGAACAAGAGGAGGAAGAAGAAGAGCAGCGAGGAGAGAGAGAGATGTCGGGTCAAGAGGGTTCACGCGTGAATGAGGAAGAAAGAAAGGGCCGCACATAAATTACCAAAATCCCCTCCCACTCTTTCCTTTTATTTTTGTTCCAAGCTGCTTAAGAATTGGTACTACGAACATATTTCGTAACCCAAATTCTAAATCCAAAATTGATAACACGACCTTTCATCGATTACTCATTCCCAAAAATATCTAGGTTCGATTTAATAAACATCGAACTACTTCTAAGTTGACAACCTAATCGTATTCGGGTTCCTACTTGAATTAGTACTCGCTAATAATTGTTAATAATGCTTATTAAAAATCGTTGAATAAATTTTTAAACTAATAATAACAATAGTAATAATTTTAATTATGACAATATTCTTTTTAATAAAATTAACGCTCACAGGGGCACATAGAAAATAGTTTAACTTAGATTGTTAACAAAATACGATTTTTATAATGTAAAAAGAGCGTTACTGGCAGTTTAACGAAAAGTAAAAATGCGCGGGTATTACACTCTTCGCCCCTCAACAGAATTTCATCCTCGAAATTTACTATCTTGGAGGACATAATGTTGGTACTTCTCCCACATTGTTTTCACAATCCAAGTCACTTTATGGTTAGCTATCTAATCCGTCTCCACAACATCTCATTCTTAGATTTCTGGTTGTACCAAGTCAATAGGGAGGGTTTTCCCTTTTACCTCAACACCACAATCTCTAAAGGTAAGGTCCGTATGATAATTAGTTCCTAAAGGAGTGGTCATGTAGAGTTGTATGTATATCTCGTCAGGCTCACAGGCCAATTTCCTCGCAGATTAAGGAAAACAAAAGGGCGAGAAGTCCCAAACTCATACAAGATGGGGGCATAAACTGGGTTAACAACAAGAAGAATACCTGACATTGTTTTAGCAGGTACCCCAATCTCTTTTCCTTCTAGCTAAGCATCCGACTGCCAATTAGTGGCCTCGGGTTGCTTTTATTGTCCCCTGATGGAGCACCAACGGTTGGGCGACCTTGTTGTGCCGCTACGTTGATTCCCATTCTGGATCCCTAAATATTACCCTGACTATTCCATGTAACCTTTGGGTAATTGGCGACTTTGTGACCCATATCAGTACATCCAAAACATGGGGTCGTAAAGCTTCTGCATGGGCCAGGGTGTTGACGTCTACACTGGTCACACGTTTTCCTTGATTTTTGTTGAGCGGTTTGCTTTCCTTTATCTTGTTTCATACCAGGTTTAAACCTCTTGAAAACTTTGTTTCTCTAAGAATTGGATCCCTCAAGGCCAAATTTCCTCTTTACTTGCTCCTTTTCTCTATTCTTAGCTTCAGTTTCTTTCATGATGCGGGCTATCTTCACAGCCTTCTGGTACATTTCTTAAAAGTTGTCATAACTATACCCTGCCATTACATACTTCACTTCACCTCTTAATCCCTGTTTGAAGTGGCCCAACCTCTTTTCTTCAGTGGCCACTTCATTTGGTGCAAATCGGCTCAGCTCATTGTAGTTTTCCGCATATTCTATTGCGCTAATTTCTCTTTGTTTCAAGTGTAAGAACTCCTGTTCCTTAGCTCTCCTTACATCTTGGGGGTAATATTGAGCGTCCAATAAAGTTTTCAGTTGGTTCCAGGTCAACGCAGGTTCACCTGCCCTAGGATTCACTGTCCCTCACTAGAACTCAGCTTCTTTTTCAAATTGATAGGTGGCCAAATACACCTTGAACCTCTTAAGGCACTCCATGATGACAAATAAGTTTTCCATTATGCAAAGCCACTCCTTGTATGCCATATGATCAGTTCCACCTTCAAACTTAAGAGGTTTAAGCTTATTAAACTGGAATATTATGTCCATGGCAGTTGGTTCTGGTGTTTGTTAGCGTCAAGGCATCTGTCACACATTCATACAAAGGATCACTTAGTTTCATTTTCAACCTGGGGTTAACACGCAATTGCTCTATGACTAAGAGGGGTAGGCTTCCTTGGTTAATGAAACTATTTGCAGGTGGCAAAAGATGTTATGTATAGCTACTAGTTTAGTCTCAGCTCAACCTTCGCGTAATTATGCAAGCATATCACATTTTACTCAACGAAATGCACATGTATGCTTGAATAAACTAATGAATTCATAACACTTGGCAAGCACCAACTGCATTTATTTCATTGGCCATTGATAATTTGACTTAAGAGTCACAGAAGATCTCGCCATCCTGGGCCTCAGAATTAAAGGAAAGCAAACTAAATGGTTACATTAAACTTATTAGCATATAAGATGATATTCATGAACCTGGTTCACACTAACCTACTCCATTCTTCGTCTGAAGCATCATTTCTGGCGAAGTTATCATCTATGGATTCGATTGGACTCTCAGATTTGTCATGATTAGAGGCTAAGAGCTCTTGTAATATCGGAGTGGGGGTATACTCTATGTTGGGTGTCTCATCTACTAGTTCTTTCATCCTGAGCATGGTCGCTTGCCATCCTCGGTGGTAGTACTTCCCAGAGGCATCCGTCCAGCGTACCTACATTACGGCAACTCGCTTATAGCGCTCTGCTCGAGGCCTTTCACTGAAGAGATGCCGCATTTGGCGAAACTCTAATTTACTTCTCTCAGCCACAGTGGTGAGGCGTTGGCTCATTGCAGGTTGGATGAGCTCGGTTTGGACAAGTTGGATGGCAGTAGCGTTTCTTTGGCGTGAAGTGAATCCCAAGTGGTCTACATAGCAATCTACTCGTAATAGGAATTCTACTAAACCCAGATAGGAATGAAGGGCACATTCCTCCTTGCATAAGGTCAAATGCCGTAAGGTGAGGGTGACTTCCTTCCATCTTCCACCCAAAGGCATCTTCGTTATAAACCTTCCTGCCCAAGTACTTTGGCTGATTATGTTGGGCACTCTTCAGCTGTGCACCTACATTCCATGCCAGAATATAATCGCATTCTGTGCGGCTACCCAAAAAGGTAGAAAGACGTGATCAACGATGTGGAAAACCATCCTACACAACCACTGTAATAGTAAGGGAAGAACCGGCATCTACATACATATTGTAAGTTATAAACTTCTTAATACAAGTAATACCAAGCAAAACAGATCATATAAGCACATAAGTTACGTATTTCACATAACACACGCCTATTATGCTATCTAAATGCATAATGCAGACCTATGGCTCTGATACCACCTAATGTTACGCCCCCAACCCGAGGAGGTGTCACACCGGCATGACTCCCTAGAAGGAAATCCTTAAGGATTTTGAAGATCGAGGGTTTGGATTAGCATTTAGATAGTCGTTCTAAAATAAAACTACAAGCGTTCCCCCTGTTTTGGCAACATTTTAGAGTCGTGGCTCAGCTAAGGGTATCTGTAAGTTGTTAATAAGGTATGACATTTGCTAAAATAACCCAAATTCACTTCCTTGGGCCACTTGCCCAGGATTACTCATAATTGAATAACTAACACAAGGGTCAGAATGGTACATATATAGGTAATAGAGCTGGCTACATGCTTACACATACGATAATAAACTTAAATATTTACAATGTGGTAGGCATTGAACACTTGCAAAGCTGGCAAAAGACTTCTGATGGGTTGGCATCAAAATAACTTCAAATATCTCTTATACCTACTCAAACTGCACCTGGAAAAGGGAATAAGTAAAGGGATGAGCATCCACACGCTCAGTGAGAATTCCCCTACTCCTTAAAACCAAAACCAGTTGCAGGTAATAATACCAATAGTAGTCACATATCACATAGTTATACTTTACTATCATATTAGGCAATCATAGCCCCCACGGAGAGATTACAAACTTTATTGTTCACACTAGTCCTTCAATTCATGCTTGGGCCCTAAAGGACCAATCTTCCTTTCTAACAAGCATTCAAGCACATAAACAAGTAAGCACAAGGATTGAGTAAAATGTTTTCAAACTCACTTTAGACAACGAAGTGACTCAGAAATGTTTCAAGAATGGTTCATAAATCACGTTAGCTTCTTCAAGACTCATAATTCTTCCTAAAAGTTTCTGAACTACTTATATTGTTATGAAAGACTTGACAAGAGGTTTTTCTCGCAGGGTGTATACTTTTGAAAATTGAAAAGATCAATGCTTTACTAGAATATAGTCATAATCCATTAAAGAATTCTTTTAAACCACACCTAGAATTGCATTCATAAAACATGCAAGTAAACTTTCTTTATTTTCTTGAAAATACTCTACTTAGCCTCTTGCGGCTCACATACATTAAAAGGAAAATCTCTTTCTTTCTGGTCCTCTAATCACCCTTATGAGCTTTTCAAAAACTTATTCATTACGGCTTCAGAATGGCCTTTGAAAAATCTTTCTTTTCTGAAATACTTAAAATGGTAAAATGCCAATTTCCTATTTATTAGGAACTTACTCATAGCATGAAAACATCTTATTGTCCTGGCTAGGGGAGATCTACATTGCCCCTAAGTGAGATTGTCACTCATGACTCACGTTATCCCTGGGGCATATGTACATAACTTTCTGGCCGAAACGCGTCTTAGCAGAGTAATTCTAACTTCGATATTATCCTCTGTGGGGCAATAGCTCACACCAAGATAATCATATCTTGAGTCCAATCCCCCTCAAGGTTTTTTTTAGGCATTACACATCAAGGAACAGCTCACACCAAGATGATCATATCCTGAGTCCAATTCCCGGGAACAGCTCACGCCATCTTTGCGTCCAGCTCCCAACATTACCTTTGGGGGTAATAGCTCACGCCATCTTTGCGTCCAGCTCCCACCCTCGAGGTCTACCCAATTGCCGAGCACTTTCTTACCCTTTTAGATCGTATTTCATTTCTCTTCTTCAGTTGTTTACTTTGCTGAAAACTTACTTTGTAACAAAACAACCGTAATCTTTCTAAATGCTTATAGTTCACTTCGTTTTTAACTTAAAAATTTCTTATAAACGTAATACGTTTACTAACTCGTAAGTCGACTTCACTTTTAACTTTACAAGTTTCTTGTTAACGTAATAAGTTTGCTAATCCGTAAAACGATTTAGTTTTTAACTTAAAAGCTTCTTGTAAACGTAATAAGTTTGTTAAATCGTAAAACGACTTCGTTTTAAATTAAAAGCTTCTTATAAACGTAATACGTTTGCTAATTCGTAAAACGACTTCGTTTCTAACTTAAAAGCTTCTTATAAACGTAATACGTTTGCTAATTTGCAAAACGATTTCATTTCTAAGTTAAAAGCTTCTTATAAATGTAATACATTTGCTAATTCGTAAAATTTCTTCATTTTTAGCTTAAAAGCTTCTTATAAACGTAATAAGTTTGTTAAATTGTAAAATGACTTCACTTTTAACTTAAAAGCTTCTTATAAATGTACTACGTTTGCTAATTCGAAAAACAAATTCGTTTATAACTTAAAAGCTTTTTATAAACACAATACGTTTGCTAATTCGTAAAACGAAACCTATTCGGAACTTTAAGTACTTAGTTGGCGTTTATCTCAAACTAGGTTCGTAATAAAATCCCCAGTTGTTATTGTATAACTCATTTCAATCCCTTTTAAATCTCAAAGGAGGGTGTATAGACAACCACAGGCTTAAAACGTTCCAAAATTGCTACTATTCAAAAACTTAAAGTGCTTGGCTCTTTTATAAGGCAAACAAGGTTTCGTCATAAATTTTCAACGTAAATGTTTGACAAGGTTTCTTCATAAATTTTCAACGTAAACGCTTCTTGAAATATAATGGTTTTACTAGCTCATAACTCAAAACTCAATCGAGACTTAAATAAGCGACTAGTATACAAATCAGCTAAACTTCATAATTAGCACCTTAAGATGCTCTTTTTTTCAAGTTGTTTAAATTCTTTTAAACACAAGGAGGAGTTATAAACAAACCGATGCCTTAAAAAGTTTCAAACTCGCTTTTAAACTTCCTAAACCTATCGACTATTCAGTCAAGTCACTCACTGAGTAGTTCGACGATTTAGGGTCTCCTTAGGTTATAAACAACTTTATAAACTATCAGGTAATTGGTAAATACTTAAAAGCTTTCGTAATTGTGAAAACAGGGTTTCTAAATTACCCGTCTCTTCAAAGACGTCTTAAGTTTGAAGAATTGGTCACACAGCACAATGAGGTGAGAGGACTTTACGCAGCATATTCATACACTTCATAACACAACTTGGTAGAATTAGCCCATTGAGCCACACATGGCCTCGCAATCCACATGATTACGGCAATTCACAACCCAGACTCCCTCCTCACACAACACCAACCCCAAGATCCTCGAACCACTCAATAGTTTCACCTGAAACCACCCAACTACCAACTCGGTTCAATATCGCCATAAATAAGTCAATAATTCACAAAACCAATATATATAAGCATAGCACTCTTATCAATAGCCCTATATAGAAATTAAGCACAGCTGTACTGATTTAGCGATAACTTCTAAACAGAAATCAACATGCTTTACTAATGCCTTAATTCACCCAATTAGCATTTTTACACTTCAAAACTTGATTCAGGACCAATAAACTAACGAAGTGACAACACTAAGGAGATAATCTGATTATTAATAATTCAGCAAACTTCCAAACTGTCTAACCATTAATAATCCAGCAGTAGTTTCAACATGCAATTAACCCACAATTAACACCATGTTCGCAATTCCGATTCTACGTTCACCCAAACTTGTTCCTAACATCAAACCAACATCCACTAACTAATTTTGTTATATTCGTTGAAAATAGTAGTAATTTAGCAATAAAGAAATCCCCACCTCAACTCCGAGCTAGGTGTTTGTTCGAAGGGCAGACTAGCTTGACTTAGGTGTTCGAACCACTCCAAATCCTTAGTGGTTGCTCACCCACGCATGAACAGACCCCAATCATGCCCAATTCATGCCCGAACTCACAAAATTCAAACCCTAAAATAGACCCAAATTTCACTTACTGACTTGAGGTTGAATTGGGTGTTTGAAGTTGCAAATTTTTACTACAATTTATAGAAGATTGAAGCAACTAAGAGCTGAATTGCATGGCCATACCTAGGCATGTCTTCCTACTCCAAATTGTTGCCTGAAATCCTCCATAAGTTGTGGTGCCTGTGCTCATACTCAGGCCCAGATTAGCACCAAAGACTTGCCAGCTTGTGGGCGTGGTCGAATGAGAGGGTTTTGCAGTATAGGTGGAAAAAATTCTCTGAAAAATGGAGCTTGGAGGTGAGTGAAACGTGGAGAACGAGAGGAGGAACAAGAAGAGCCAAGAGGTGAGAATGAGATGTTAGGTTAGGGGGGTTCACGCGTGAAGGAGGAAGAAAGAAAGGGTCGCAAGTAAATTACCAAAATACCTCTTCCTCTCTCTTTGTTTTTATTTTTGTTCCAAGCAACTTAAGAATTGGTACCGCTAACCTAATTCGTAACCTGAATTCTAAACCCAAAATCGATACCACGACCTTTCATCGATTACTCGTTCCCAAAAATATCTAGGTTCGATTAAATAAACATCGAACTACTTCTAAGGTTCATAAGCTAATCGTATTCGGGTCCCTACTTGAATTTGTACTCGCTAATAACCGTTAATAACCCTTATTAAAAATCGTTCAATAAATTTTAAAACCAATAACAACAGTAGTAATAATTTTAATAGCGACAATATTATTTTTAATAAAATTAACGCTCACAAGTGCACATAGAAAATTAATTAACTCAGATCGTTAATAAAATAAAATTTTTATAATGTAAAAAAAGCGTTATAGGCAGCTTAACAAAAAGTAAAAATATGTGGGGATTACATATATATACATATATATACATTACATACATATATATATATATATATATATATATATATATATATATATATATATATATATATACATACATATATATATATATAAGTACATACATATA
>JACYFF010019584.1:79381828-79402924 GCA_017589665.1 Selenicereus undatus
AGAGAGAGAGAGAGAGAGAGAGAGAGAGAGAGAGAGAGAGAGAGAGAAGGGATGGCGGTGTGCTGCCGCGCCAGTGGTTGGTACACTGTCGCCAGGTGAAATCAACTCTCATAGCAGGTCGTCCCCAGAACCAGTAGCCCGCGAGAACCCAGACCCTGATCGACCACGTTTGTGGTCTTCTCAGTCAACCCTAAGGCACCGAGCATGTGCCACATCCTCCATAGCCACGCCACTCCCATCCTCCACTCTAAATTTGAGGCAATAATGGGGCAAGGAGCAACCAAAGTGGGGGCTGAGGGGTTCAAATTCGTGATAGCAGCTGGCAGATTGTGGTTGTGTGGACGTGGTTTTTGGGTCAGGCTTCCATGAGGGTCCAAAGGCCCGATTTAGGCTTCCTAATGCGCACAACCATCCCTGTTGTTCACGCCCGAGGCTAGGACCGAGGTGGGTGTTTCTTACCTCCTAAAATATTAGTAATTTCAAATGAATTTCAATGATTATGGGTAGTTTAAGTTTAATTCTAAAACTGTTATTAGTAATTGGAGGATTTGAGGTTGAAATCTGGAAAAATGGTGATGATGCTAATTTGGGGTCATGCATGTTGAATTGACATATAATTTTGCTAATTTGTCAATTTGGGGAATTGTAGAGTAGGCAGATTATGCTCTAATGTTGTCGCCAAAATCAATTTAAACATTTTAAAAGTTGTTTGAGTGATTACATATAGATACTATGCTTGCGGATATTGATTTTGTGAATTAATCGATTGAATTACTGTGATAGTGAACCGAGCTTGGTAGTTGGATTGTTTGAGGTAAAACTATTGAGTAATTTGAGGTTCTTGTGGCCGGTGTTGTATGAGGAGGGATCTTGGGTTTGATATTAATCGCAATCGTTTGGATTGTGAGGTTTATGAATTATTAAATTGGATTCTGCTGAAACTGTTCCTGTGAAATGTTATGAATGTACTACTTGTAAATCCCTTCCTTTTTTATCTTGTTAAGCGATGCTATGTGATTGATTTTTGAACTTAGACATCTTTAAAAAGGGTCATTAATGGCTTGTTTTCATAATTGAGAATGTTTTTAAATATTCATTAGTTGCCTGCTTGTTTGTTAAGACGTTTGTAGCCTAAAAGATCCTAAATCGTCGAACTACTCAGTGAGTGACTCAACTTAATAGTCAATAGGTTTAGGAAGTTAAAAAGCAAACTAGTAAAGAGTTCAAAAATGTTTAAGGTTTTAGTTTTTTTATATCCCATTCTTATGTTTAAAAGGATTGAAACGAATTGGAAAATGGCAACTGAAGATGTCTATTATGAAACTTAGATTGAAATGTATGCTAGCAAAGTACTTTCAGTTTCGAAAGTGTTTCAAACAGTGAGTTAGTGACTCCATTACGATTTTAAGAGGTTTTCAAATTGAATTATAAAGTGTTTGACTATGTTACGTGTTAGCCCTTCCCTTTCATGTCATTAAGCTTTATCATGTGTGTGAGGGTGGAATTATAAAAAAGAAGGTTTTTCGTGGTTGAAAATAATAGTAGCCATACTTATTTGTGAATGATGGCCTATTTTCAACTATACGAATACAGTTTTAAGGCTTAAAGAGTTTTAGAAAGGAATGCATTGTATGATAATTGATTTTTCCGCAAGAGACATTAAACTTATTAGCCGCTATGGCCATACGCTTTAAATTGGCTAAGATAACATGCTTAGGGATAATAAGATGGGAGTGAACCTGCTAAAACGAAGGAATCCCTAGCCTAGGGAGTAGTCCCAGTAGTGGGAAACCCTAAAGACCCTGATGAGGGTTGAGGTCTAAATTAGTTGCCATCCCGGGAGTAAGAGCTCAGAGTGAGCGATAGTCTCACTAGGGGTTGAGAATAGACCTCACCCAACCAGCACATTATAATGATCTTATGCCCAGAGTATTTTCCTAATAAGTAAGAAAAGTAGTCGGCATTTCGCCATTTTAAGTATTTCAGGAAATAGAAAGATTCTAAGGGCCATAAAAACGCTAGTTTGAATGAGATTCAAAACGCTTATAAGGGTCATTAGAGGACCAATAAGAAAGAGCTTTCTTTTTAAAGAATTTGAGCTTCAAGAGGCTAAGTAAAGTGTTTTCAAGAAAAAGAAAGAAAGCTTCCTGTGCATATTAAATGAGTGGGATTCAAAGTATAGTTTGAATGAAATTTTAAATAAAGTATGGTTATATCCTTGTAATGCATCAAGCATATAAGTTTTCAAATGTGCATATTCTTTAAATAAAACATGAGTCACCGCGTTTTCAATTTAAGTATTTGAAAGCACTTTTACTCTATCCTTGTTGCTTACTTGCTTATGTGCCTAAATGCTTGATCATTAGGAGAGTTTGGATATCAAGGGCAGAGCAATAAGCTTGAGTAGCTAGTATGAGGCTTAAGGGTGATGATGATTCCTTTTGGGGACTATGATTGCCTAATATGATAGTAATATACAAATGACATGTGTCTGCTAATTACCATTATTGCCTGCAAATGGTTTTGGTTTTTAAGGAGTCGGAAAATACTCACTGAGCATGTGGTAGCTCATCCCATTACTATTTTCCCTTTTCCCAGGTTTTCGTTATGATAGGTAGAAGTCAATCTACTTATGCTGAGTTGGAGTCTACCCTTGTTTGAAAAGGCGTCATGCATGCACATATAGAAGTGGATTTATATGCTTAAGAATGTAATATAATGTATCCCTAGCGTTGTAAATGTATGTAAATAAACCACTCTAGTTCATGTAATGCATATTGCTTATAAGTCACTCTATATAGCCATATGAGCCAACCAGCTGATTAGCCAGTTGTCTTTTTAGCTAAAGTTGGTTATATTTGGGATGTAAACTCCAGTACTCCGGATGTGCAATCCGTCGAGTTATATATTTTATTTCCTTCTTTATTATTGAACTTTATTGTTTTGGTGTACTTCGGGCGAGTGGCCCGTAGAGGCGAGGACTCCAACATGTAGTCATTGAGCTTATTTCAGTGTCCTTTTATACTTCTATTCATTGTAGAGATTTAATGTAAGGCTATAGGCCTGGAAAATGGTTAGTTTTTAGGAGAAACTTTGTTCGTTTTGCCCCATAATTGAAGTAGGAATTTAAAAAGTCGTTAACGCTCCTAATCCCAGGGGTTGGGGATGTTACAGATGGTATTAGAGTAAGGTCCTGCGACCATAAGCCGCGAACTAAGTCTTGCATTTCATATAGTACCTTAGGAATACTTTGTGATAATGTGACATATACTGTATTTTGTGTGCAGGTGTGCCTTACAACATGGTTGTTTACAACTTATGTGTGCCCCGAATAGGTTAATTGATTAAAAGTGGTGAGTTGTGCGTTAGTATAGGAGTCAAATAGCACCCCACACCTTGAGGTGGCATTGTCGGTGCTCCATTGGTGCAATATGTTCCTAATGTGGTAATTGACTTTACTAATTGACTTTTATGTGATTTGGTTAAGCCGATCGGATAAATGTGAGCTGTGCGTTAGAATGTGAACCCAATTAACTTGCATATTCTTGTGTGAGCTAAGTGATGGTTCGAATAGTAAGTGCCTTACTCGTACAGCTAGATAACGCAATCGAAAGTTGAAGCACGTTGATTTAAACTCGAATGATTGAAGGCCTTTTTTCAAAACTTATTCTTTGTCCCAACATGCGGATTGCTCCTTGGGCCCTACTGTAGAGAGAGAAGACGTACTTAGAGATGGTAGAGAATAGGCTACAAATGGATAAGCTACTTTCCATCTTTGGAATTCAAGATTTTGAAATGTTAATGCCCTTCTGCTTGTTGAGTTTAGTTTTACTTTAAAATGAGGAACTTGCTTTCCTTTACCAAGGATGAATGACTTTAGGTTCTCAAGTACATGTTCTTATGCATGTCGAGATGCTCCTATGAATGTGTACGTGCTAAGATGTGTGCATGGCTGGAATCGTTCATAGTGGACTACGAAAGGAATGATTGGAGATTAGTTGTTGTGATT
Organism: Selenicereus undatus; assembly: GCA_017589665.1. Classification (NCBI taxonomy): domain Eukaryota; kingdom Viridiplantae; phylum Streptophyta; class Magnoliopsida; order Caryophyllales; family Cactaceae; genus Selenicereus; species Selenicereus undatus. The sequence goes on from JACYFF010019584.1 coordinate 79,385,838, forward strand.
GATAATTCTACAAAATGATACCTTCATCTTGTGAATTCTAGATTGCCTGAGTCAATTAGGGGATATTTTTGTATGCATGCTTGAAAGATTAAATGCTAGTGGTAGGACCTTATTGAACACCGCGTAGGTGTACCTGCCGTTCCCCATCTTTGTCATTATTGCCTATACCATGCATTGCTTGCTTTTTACCACACGAATTGTTATTCGCGATGCAATGTGGCAATGCTTTGGCTGGAATGAACCCTAATACACTTAGGAAGCGCAAGGAAGAAAGAACCTAGCAGACTTTGGAATTGTTCATAGTAAACGAACTCCCACTAAGGTGAGTGACCTATGCAGTAAGACTCCTACGATCACCTATGGGGCAGGTGTGCCTCATAAGACCTCAACGCGTACCTATAGAACCATTAATGTCGACCATACTAAAAACAAGCATAGCTCATTGGTCACCAACCTCTCCTAGATTTGGATGAACTTTAGGGCATATCGTTGACCACAGGTTACAAATGGGATTGCACGCATGTATACACATCTAGGTGTTTTCCCCATCAGACAACCTCGCGAGCCTACAAGTCTTAAGAAAGAATATGACGTCATGTACTGCGTAAGGCCGTAGGAATATCTATAGACAGGACTGTTGTGAGCGTCTATCGAGGTGTTTGTGGTCAGATGCTAATAGAATGCATTTTTGGTGGTTGCTTGGCTTGAACTTAAACTTATAACTATATTAGTTGAGCGACTTGATTTATCTAGCTAATTGCGCAGTATGACTTTTGAATCATCATTTACAGCCATTGAATTCTGTTTTCTCATGTTATAGTTGGAGTAATTGAACACGACATATGTAATGTGTGACTTGATGATAATAGAGTCATATTTGTATGTGTTCACATTTATAGATATGTATATCTCATGTGTTAGAAATGTAGCATGGTAGAGCATCCAAGTTCATGCCAGCATAAACATAGATACTTACGTTCGTTGTGCACGATCATTAATGCATTATAGGAATTGGGTCACTAACTCATTGTATGAGTGAATTGTGTGAACTGTTAAGTGCTTGAGCCTTTGGTGTCTGTTTAAGCCTGTATATGATGCAGTTGAGTTGGATGCACGGTCTAATATGTGTGGCTTATCGCTTCATAAGGTCGTTGGTGTTTTACTTGTATTACATGACTCGTATTGCTTCATGTTATAGCTTCAGTGGCTAGATACGCATAGGTTTAATGCATGACCTAGTGAGTATCAGAATTTACATTCACATGTGCTCACCATCACATTTCTTATGATCACAAAGGATAACATCCTAGTACCTCGCATTTTAGGGGCCAACCTCCACTTGGATACACAAATGTCTATGTGCTTCATGTGACATGATGATGTGTAGGTGTACTTACGGTCATATGCGAGCCTTACCTTACCAACTAGTCCTTAGAGTTGCAAAACATGGTAGCTAAAGTGTTTGATTGAGGTGTCCTAGTGTGGTTAGACTATATAGTGGCAAATACTTGTGCCATCCTTATTAGGACATGGATGTGTCAATTTACCTACATGGCTTCATGACTTAGAGAGAAACCAATTCCATATGGAAGCTTTGAGGGTAGGACTTTACGTTAGGTAAACCATGGTGATTAAGTTAATGTAATGCGATGTCTTCACTACTTTGGTGTGATGTGGTAGCTTCCTGGCTAGTTGATTTAAAGTTAGAATGATTTGATACCTTTACGCTTTTGAACGAACTTGGTTAAAGCAACCGGCTCCGTACGACCTTCACATGTCCTGTATAAGTTGCCATGAGTGAAAGACCAAAAAATTAGCTATGGTCGTACACTTTAAATTAGCTACGAGAACGTGCTTAGTGACACATGTGAAATGGTAGTGAACCTGCTAGAACGGGAGAATCCCTAGCCTAGGGAGTAAGTCCCAGTAGTCGGAGACCCTAGAAGACCCTGACGAGGGTGCACATCCAACTATATAGCCATCCCAAAAGTAAGAGCTTATGCGTGAGGATAGTCTCACTAGGGGTTGAGAATAGATCTCACCTAACCAGCACATTATGATGATCTTATGGCAAGAGTATTTTCCAAATAAGTAATAAAAGCAGTTGGCATTTCGGCATTTTAAGTATTTCAAGAAAAAGAAAGATTTTAAGTTTTATTAAGAGGCCAGTTCAAATAAGAATCGAAAAGCTTATAAGGGTCATTAGAGGACCATTACGAAAGAGATTCATTTTTAAAGAATATGAGCCTTAAGAGGCTAAGTAAAGTGTTTTCATGAAAAAGAAAGAAAGCTTCCTGTGCATATCTTATGAATGAGATTCCAAATATAGTTTGAATGAAATTTCAAATAAAGTATGGCTATATTCTTGTAATGCATCAAGCATATAAGTTTTTAAATGCGTATATTCTGTGAAAGAAAGCTCCTCGCATAATCTTTGCTCCAAGTGTTTAAGCATCTCTCATAAGTGGTTAGACAGACCAGGCATGAATTACGTATTATACCACATAGCCTATAGTTGGGAATTAATGAAATTCTGTGCTGTTTAATACGTTAATAGTACTACCTAAATGCGTGATATGTGGCTATTATTGTTACTGTTGCCTACAACTGTTTCGGTTTTACGGAGTTGAGGAACATTCACTGAGCATGTGACGGCGCACCCCAATTATTTTCCCCTTTTTCCCGAGGTGATGATTAAACAAGCGTGTTTGCTACCTAGCATAGACTGGCCGGTAGATGCCTGAAAAGTCTTTTGAGAAGCTGCATTTTGTCAAGTTGTCTGTCTTCTTATTTTGGTTGAAAGAATGTGTCATGTAAGCATGTAGTTAGCTCTAGGCTGTGTCTTGAACTTTGTAAATGATTTGAACATATGTTGTGTAATGGCATAACCCACAACCTTGGGTGTGTGACTCATGGTGAAACTCCTAATTCCTTTGAACGCTGTTGAAATATCATCAAGTACCCCTTAAGTTCAAATTCAAACTTTTACAAATGTTGCAAATATAGGTGAAACTCTTGCAGTTTGGCTCCAGGATTCCCTATCTAGCTTAAAGTTAGGTTAAATCTCTAAGAAGTTTCTGGTTACATCAACTAGGGTCTCCCTTAGGAGATCCCCGCGATGTGACGCCTCTCGGGGGTAGAGGGGTGTTACATTGGGCGGTATCAGAGCCATAGGTTGCATACGCATCCAGATGTGACATTAGGAGTTTCGATGTGTGAAATACGCACTTTAAAGTGCTCACAAGACTTGTTATATACTTGTATTGTATATTTATGTGAACATACTAGCTGTATGGCCTAGGACGCTTATGCATACATGTGCTTGCTAGCTTTATACCTAACCTAGTATGGTGATGTAGGATAGTGTTCCACATCGTTGACTTTGTGTACTTTCTTTTCTGATGGGACGCGTGGAACGTAGTTATCTTTTGGGAGGTTGTAGTAAGGAGTAACCAGTGGGGGCCCTTACGGATCACCCAAACCCACTGGGTTGTCAAGTTCATCTGAGAAATACTCGTCATAGGAAGGTACAGGGAGGTTTCCATCATCCTCTGCCATTTTACCGTGCACATGGGGTCTTGCACCCCGTTCACCTACAGAGGCTTGGTGGATTTCTTAATACCGACGCAAGAACAAGTGGACTTATTAGAAAATACCCCCTGGGAAGGGAGCATTGCCGCCAGTCAATTGGTCAACGTGGCCCTAATTGTTCCCGCTGAGGAACAACATCTCCCGATCACAATGGTCAAGAGAAACCAAGTTGAACACCACCAGATGAGACTTATGTTCGTAGAAAACCCTCAGGCAGAGCAATACAAACTAGTAGCCACGATGTGGATACGTTGGATAGACTCCTTTGGGGCACACTATCCCCGTGGCTGGCTGGCTACAATGCTCAGGATAAGGGAGCTCGTGGATGAGGAGCCCAATGTGGAATACTTCGGGAATATTAGATTGGGAGAACTACTAGCCCCTGATGAATATGAAGACTCGAATGAGCCAATGATTGACTACCCTCCTATGGAGGATTCCTCATATGATGAGTAGAGTAGGGCGTGAACCGAGGTTGACTAATGTGTGTGATGTATTCGAATAAGCTGTAGTTAGTTGTTTTCCTTATTTTTCCAAGGCATCAGTGTACCGGGAGTTCCTAGGTAACTTCCAAGTCTAGTGTTTCCTTTGAATGAATGAATGTGTAGGGGTGTTTACCCTAATGTTTTGTGAATATGTGAATGTGTGCCTTTAGTAAGGATAAGGTGTACTTGTGTGACCCTGAGTAGGATTGCACCAATGTTTTAAACTATAAATTTTATTTAAAGTCGTACTATGTCTTTAAATGACTTCATCAGACCTATCTTTATGCGTAAAACTAAGTAACTTTACATAAACAGTTGTGTAGGCAATGCCTCCCTGAAGAGAACTAGCGGCGAAACCAACCTCCCTGAACATGATATGCCAATTCAGCAAACTGAAACCACCTAAGTTTAGTGGTGGAACTGAGCCCCTAGCATATGAAGAGTGGCTTAAAAGGATGGAGAACCTATTCGAGGTGATGAAATGCCCCGAAAAGTTCAAAGTACGTTTGGCCACCCATCCGTTTAAAAAGGAAGCCGAATTCTGGTGGGGAACCGTCAAGCCCAGAGCTGGTGAGCCAACTTTGACTTGGAAGCAGCTAAAAACTCTAATGGACGCTGAATACTATCCTTGTGACATGAAAAGGGCTAAAGAACAGGAGTTCTTACGCCTTAAGCAGGGGCAAATAAGCATAATGGAGTACGCGGCAAAGTTCAACGAGCTTAACCGCTTTGCACCCAATCATGTTGCTATCGAAGAAATGAGAATGGATAATTTTGAACAAGACTTGAAGGGACAGATAAAACGAATGATAGCTGAACATGTTTTTACCAACTTTCAAGAGATGTACCAAAGGGCAGTAAAGATAGGTCAGGTTATAGAGGAAACTGAGACTGAGAACTGACAATTGGGCCTAGCCAAAAGAAAATTTAGCCCAAGAGGATCCAGCACTCAGGGGAACAAGAAGTTTAGGAAATTCAACTCTGAGAAGGACTCAAGCAAAGGAAAACAAGCTACACCGTGCCAATATAGTATGTAAGAATGCTATGGGTGTGGTGCAACGGACCATAAGATTGCAAACTGCCCCAAGAAGGCGTGGAATTGTCAAGGCGACATGCAAGGTTCAGGCATAGGAACTAATCCAGTCACGCAAAGGGGCCACCCTCCTATGGATGCAACCTCGGGAAGCAATCAAGGTGGAAAAAAGCTGCAAGTAGGTGGTCGAGTGTTCTGCCTAGAAGGTGATGAGGCAGAGAGTCCCACTGTGGCCATATCAGGTACTCTTCTTATCAACCACCTCTACACTCATGTTTTATTTGATTCGAGTGCCACACATTCTTTTGTAAATTCTATTTTTGCGAAGAAGCTCGCCTACAAGCCTGACAAGATAGATGTGTAACTATATGTAACCACTCCCCTAGGATCTACCTATCATATTAATGTTATTTTCAAAGACTGTGCTATAAATTTAGGAGGGAGAATCCTCCCTACAGATCTACTAGATACACAAGGTTGGGATGTTATCCTTGGGATAGACTGGTTAACTAAACTAAGCATAAAGTCACCATTGATTGTGAAAAAAAGCTAGTTACCTTCTCAACCCCTGAGGGAGAGAGGATGACCTTTAAAGGAAGTGGCCACCAAGTGACAATCCCAATTGTATTTTCCATGCAAGCACTCAGGATGCTGAAGAAAGGATGTCGGGGTTATCTATGCGCAATTGAGGCAACAGAACAAAAAAACCCAGACTTAAATGAAATTCCGATGGTAAGAGAGTTCCCCCATGTATTGTAAGAGGTACCAGGGTCACCACCCGATCGAGAGATCAAATTTACCATTGAGCTTGTACCCGAAACTGTCCCAATATCCAAGGCACCCTATAGAATGGCACTTGCTGAACTAGCGGAGTTAAAAACCCAGTTATAAGAGTTACTAGAAAAGGGGTTAATTCAACTAGTGTCTCACCCTGGGGAGCACTAGTACTCTTTGTGAAAAAGAAAGATGCGAGTTTGAGGCTATGTATTGATTATCAAGAATTAAACAAGGTGACAGTCAAGAACAACTACCCACTCCCTAGAATTGATGACTTGTTTGACCAACTAGCCGGTTCTGCAGTGTTCTCAAAGATTGGTTTGAGATCAGGTACGATCAGTTTAAGATTAAGAAAGAAGATGTACCCAAAACTGCCTTTCGAACTCGATATGGGCATTATGAGTTCTTAGTGTTATTGTTTGGGTTAACTAATGCCCCTGCCTTCTTCACGGACTTGATAAATAGGGTCTTTAAACCCTTCCTCGATAAGTTCGTAGTGGTATCCATTGATGATATCCTAGTGTACTCCAAGACCAAGGAAGAACATGCAGACCACTTACGAATAGTGTTGAAAATACTACAAGAACACAAACTATATGCCAAGCTTAAAAAGTGCGCATTTTGGCTAGAAAAAGTACAATTTTTGGGTCATATAGTGACTGAAGAAGGCATTTCGGTGGATCCCGATAAGGTAGAGACCATTGTGAATTAGCCAAGGCCCACAAATGTCACCGAGGTGCGAAGCTTCTTAGGTATGATTGGTTATTATACGAGATTCATGGAGGGATTTTCTAAACTAGCCTTCCTATCACCAAATTACTTCGGAAAAGCAATAATTTTGAATGGACAAGGGAGTGTGAAGATAGCTTCTAGGAGCTAAAGAGGTGACTGGTATCCTCACAAATACTAGCAATACCTAAAGGTAATGAGGGGTTTGTAATCTACAATGATGCATCCAAGAAGGGACTCGGATGTGTTCTAATGCAAAAGGGAAGAGTTATTACATATGCCTCTCGCTAATTGAAGCCATATGAAGAACTTTACCCAACACACGACCTAGAATTAGTTGCGGTTGTGTTTGCTCTGAAAATCTGGAGACACTACCTTTATGAAGTAAGGTGTGAAGTATATACTGATCATAAGAGTTTGAAGTATATTTTACTCAGAAAGAGTTGAATATGAAGCAGAGGACATGGTTAGAACTCTTGAAAGATTATGATATAGAGGTCAAATATCACCCTGGTAAAGCAAACGTAGTGGTCGATGCCTTGAGTTGGAAGTCTACCGGTTCGGTGCCCTGCCTACTCACATAAGAAAAGAGACTCCTGAGAGAGCTCGACACGCTACAAATAGAGGTAGTACTACCAGGGAATCAAAGTTATTTCGCAACACTTCAAATCTCTTCTCCATTGGTTGAACAAATCAAGCAGCATCAGAAAGATGACCATGAACTTATGAAGATTAGGAAGGGTGTGGAACAAGGAAGGAATCAAGAATTTTCAATCCTAAATGAGGTGCTTTGGCATGAAATCAAATTATGTGTTCCAAACATAACAGCTCTAAAAAAGGAGCTGTTAAAAGAAGCACACAACTCCACACTTACTATTGACCCCGGAGGTGCGAAAATGTACCATGACTTGAAAACCCATTATTGGTGAAATGGGATGAAAAAGGACATTGCAGACTTCATGGCTCGATGTCTCACCTGTCAAAGGGTAAAAACTTAGCATCAAAAACCTGGAGGGCTACTATAACCTTTACTGATCTCGGTGTGGAAATGGGAACACATTACCATGGATTTTGTTGTTGGAATGGCAAAAACCACCAGCATGATAGTGTTTGGGTAATAGTTGACAGGTTGACCAAGGCTGCACACTTCTTAGCCATTAAAACCACTTCCACCCGTGTCGATTTATACATCAAGGAGATAATTAGATTGCATGACGTGCCGCTCAGTATTGTGTTAGACCGTGATACCAAGTTCATATCTAGATTCTGGCACGGTTTTCAAAGAGCAATGTGCATAGAACTACATTTAATTACAACCTTCCACCCTTAGACAGACGGACAATCAAAAAGAACCATTCAAACCCTGAGGAAATGTTGAGAGCATGTGCACTTGATTATGCCGAGACTTGGGAACATAACCTACCTCTTGTCGAGTTTGCATATAATAACAGCTACCACACCAGTAATGGCATGCCCCCTTTTGAGGCATTGTATGGTTGACGTTGCATAGCCCCTACTTATTGGAACGAAGTAGAAGAAAGGGAACCCTCCAAGGTAGAGCTAATCGATCGGACAATGGAAATAATCAAGACTGTCCGTAAGAGACTACAAGCTACTTAGAGTAGGCAAAAGAACTATGCAGATGTTAGGAGAATGCCACTGGAGTTTGAAGTTGGAGATTATGTGTTTTTAAAGGTATCTCCACTCAAGGAAAGCATCAAGTTTCGGCAGAAAGGAAAGTTGAGCCCAAGACCATTCGAGATCCTGCAGAAAGTGGGACCGGTCGTGTACTGACTGGCTTTACCGCTCTCACTGCAAGGCATACACGATGTGCTCCATGTATCCAGTCTCCGGAAGTATGTTCCAGACCCAAGTCATGTCATCCGGTATGAACCCTTGCAGGTCAAGGAGAACCTCACATATGTGGAAGAACCCAATCAAATTTTGAAAAGAGCGGAGCAAAAGCTCAGAAACAGAAACAGAAACATTCCTTACGTTAAGGTGTTATGGAAACACCACAAAGTGGCGGAAGCGAAATGCGTGAAAAGTACCCAGTGTTAATTTCTACTAGGTAAGAAAAATTTCGAGGACGAAATTCTTTTAAGGGGGGGAGAGTGTAAGGGCCGCACTTTCTCTTTGTTGTTAACTGTGTCAGTTGCTAAGTTTACGAAGCTGCATTTTAATTATTTTTCATCAAAGGTGTTATGTCATCTGTGCGCGCATTTAACAATTAATTTGACTAAAAAGAATATCGCTATTATTGTTGTCGTTATTATTATTATTATTATTATTATTATTATTATTATTATTATTATTATTATTATTATTATTATTATTATTATTATCTTTAATCGTTTAGAAAAAAAAAATTGAGTTAATGCTAACTCATGCCCTCAAAATCGTTATTCGATTTATTTAATTTTTCTCCAAATTTAATTAGGACGTCGGTTTTAGAGCATTTGAACCCAAGCTTCGACTAATCGTTAATGCATTTGGAATTAGGAATTTAACTGTTACAATAATTGAACAAAAAAAAAGGAAAAAGGGAAATGAGTAAAAGGGGGGATCCTCGGGGTCTCTTCCCGACCCCCATCTCTACTCCTCTTCTCTTCTTCCTCACGCGAACACCAGGCAAGCACTGCTTGTCTTCTCCTTCCTCCTCCGCCCACGTCGCCACCAGAAAGCACAGGAGGGACCACGGTGGTCCCTGTGCGCAACCCAACACCAGCACCAGCCCCACCATCCTCTTTCCTCCAAATCTCGCCGCGAACCCAGAACCGTTCGAGCACGTTTGTGGCCATCTCTCGACGACACCCATATGCCGGAAAACGGCCAGAAACTTCAGACTCGACCTCCCCTATAAATTGAGGGGTCGAATTTGACCCAAATCGCACATAAAAGCCTTCAAATCGGGAGCTAGGGTTTTGATTTTAGTAAGGCATACAGGCTAGGGTATAGTCATAGTAGCTTGGACGTGCATTTGGTGCTAATTGAGTTGGGTTTAAGCTGAATTCAAGTAAGTGTTTCTCTTCTCCTAAATTATTAGCGATTTCGAAATTGATTTACCCTCAAGTTGTGACGTATGATAGTTTAAAGTTAGTCAGGTTAACGGGAAAAGTGGGGAGTGATTATGCATGTTTTATTGAACTGAATTCAGGCTTAGAGTATGCATGTATAGGGTGACTGAAAATTGCCTAAAATTGAAATGATTTTATGCGTAAGATGCTTGCTTAAATTAGGTCAGAATAATCCCCTAGTTGGGCAGAAAATACCCTGTAAATTTTGGTAGAATTACGGCTGAAATCGAATTGGAAAAGGGTCGGGAATGGGGCTACTATGGGAGCAGAGTTTGTGGCTTTTGTGGTTAGTAAATCAATGCATGTTAAGTTAGTTAATTCATGCTTGAAAATGGCCTTGAAATTACCTACGAATGCTTCGAATCGATGCATGTTGGGTTAGTTAATTTGCGTTTGAAAATGGCCTTGAAAGACCTAAGAATGCTTTAAGTCGATGCCTGCTAATTTGGTTCATTCACGTTTAAAATTGACCTTTGAAACGACCCAATTACCTTGGTTAATTAAAACAGATCCGAAAGCCTTAATGTGACTAGATTATGCCTTGAAAATGACATGAATTTGGCATGCTTACTTCCTAATTGCAAGTTATGAATGCAACGATGGTTTCATGTTTTGTTAATTCATTTTGGTCTGTTAAATGTTCTATATAATTGTATATGTCGTAATGTGCTGTTGGAAGGATACTACTTGCTCGGTAAGTTTATATGTCGCTATTGCTTATTTCATTATGACCTTCGTGATAAAATGCTAGGATTGCGAAATTGAAGCCGAGTTGGTAGTTAGATGGCTTGAGGTTGAACTAATGAGAGTTTTTGAGGTTCTTTGTGGTCGGTTGTGCGAGGAGGGAACCTGGGTTGTGATTAACCGCAATCATGTGGATTGCGAGGCCATGTGTGGCTTATTCTCCTAAGTTGAATTATGAAGTGTTTGAATGTGTTACGTACGAAGCCCTCCCCTTTTATGTCATTAAGCTCTATTGTGTGTGTGATGCTGAAATTTTGAAAAAGAATGTTTTTCGTGGTTGAAAATAAAAGTAGCCATACTTATTAGCGAATGATGGCCTATTTTTAACCATACGAACGCAGTTTTTAAGGCATAAAGAACTTTAAAAAGGAGTGAGTTGTATGATAAATGATTTCACTGTGAGAGACAACAAACTTATTAGCCGCTATAGCCATACCCTTTAAATTGGCTAAGATAACATGCTTAGGGACATATGTAAGATGGGAGTGAACCTACTAGAACGGAGGAATCCCTAGTCTAGGGAGTAAGTCCCAGTTGTGGGAGACCTTAGAAGACCCTGATGAGCGTGTAGGTCCAATTATGTAGCCATCCCGGGAGTAAGAGCTTATGCGTGAGGATAACCTCACTGGGGGCTGAGAATAGATCTCATCCAACCAACACATTAGGATGATCTTGTGCCAAGAGTGTTTTCTTAATAAGTAAGAAAAGCAGTCGGCATTTCTCTATTTTAAGTATTTCAGTTAAAAGAAAAATTTGAAGGGCTATTAAGAGGCCAGTTCGAATAAGATTTGAAAAGCTTGTAAGGGTCATTAGATGACCAATATGAAAGAGATTTCTTTTTAAAGAATATGAGCCTTAAGAGGCTAAGTAAAGTGTTTTCATGAAAAAGAAAGAAAGCTTCCTATGCATATCCTGTGCGTATCTTATGAATGAGATTCCAAGTATAGTTTGAATGAAATTTCAAATAAAGTATGGCTATATCCGGGTAATGCATCGAGCATATAAGTTTTTAAATGCGCATATTTTGGGAAAGAAAGTTCCTTGCATAATCTTTGCTCCATGTGTTTAGGCATATCTCATAAGTGATTAGACAAATAAGGCATGAATTACGTATTATACCACATAGCCTAATAGTTGGGAATTAATGAAATTCTCTGTCATTTAATACGATAATAATACTACTTAAATGTGTGATATGTGGCTATTATTAGTACTATTGCTTGTAGCTATTTTGGTTTTAAGGAGTTGAGGAACAATCACTGAGCATGTGGTGGCTCACACCCTTCCCCTTTTTCCCCAGGTGATGATTAAACAAGCATGTTTGCTACCTCGCTTAGACTTGCCAGTAGTTGCCTGAATAGTATTTTGAGAACCTGCATTTTGTCAAGCTACAGTTCTTCTTCTTTTGGTTGAAAGAATGTGTCATGTAAGCATGTAGTTGGGTCTGGACCGTGTCTCAAACTTTGTAAATGATTTGAACATATGTTGTCTAGTGCCATAAGCCACAACCCTGAGAGTGTGACTCATGGGGAAACTCCTAATTCCTTTGAACATTGTTTTAATACAATCCGGTAACTCTTAAGTTCAAATTCAAACTTCTACAACCGTTGCGAAATATATACGGAACTCTTGCAATTAGGTTCCAGGATTACCTATCTAGTTTAAAGCTAGGTTGAATCTCTAAGAAGTTTCCAGTTACATCAGCCTCAGAGGTCTCCCATGCGAGATAATAGCAGTTTGACACCTCTCGAGGGTAGAGGGGTGTTATTGTAAGGTCTGCGTACCTTATTTTATGTTGAGTTGTTCGTGACGTGTTTTTGCGTTATAAAAACCTATTTTATTTAACGATGCAAGTTAATTTAATTATTGATGTGCCTATGTGATCGATAATTTTATTAAAGTTATTATTTTTGAAAATCCTTCAATGATTTTTAATAAGCGTTATTAACGATTATTGACGAGTACTAAATCGATTAGGAACCTGAATGCGATTAGGTCGTCAACCTTAGAAGTAGTTCGATGATTATGAAATCGAACCTTGTCATATTTGGGAACGAATAGTGATGAAGAATTATATTATCGATTTGGGTTTAGTTCGGGTTATGAAGGAGACTAGCGGTATCGAATATGACTGAACTTGGGACAAAAAGTAAAGTAAGGGTATTTTGGTAATTAGCGCGACCCCCTTCTTTTTCCTTTGCCTGCTCGCGACCCCCCCATTTTCACGACATCCATCCCCTCTCTCTCTGGTTCATCTTCCTCCTCTCGCTCTCCACCATACGCACCCCATAAGAGCTCAAAACTGAGCTGATTTCCACCCCACAACCTACTAATTCATCCCATTCGACCTCCTCTACAAGCTGGTCGCCCATTTGGTGCGAATTTGGAGCGAAATCCGTACAAATCATCCTCGTCTTGGCGTCGAGTTGGAGCTCGAACGCGTGCCCTAGGTATGGCCACTCAATTCCACTCTTAATTGCTTCAATTTTCTACAAATTAGGGTAGAAATCATTGCTTTCATATGCCCAATTCAACTTCAAATCAGAAAGTGTGTTTGGGTTTGTTTTAGGGTTCAAATTGTTGGAAGTTTGGGGCGTGAGTTGGTCCTGTTCGAGTGTGGGTAAGCAGGAGGCGAAGGAGTGGAATTATTTGAGCCCCTAAAGTCGAGCTCATAGCAGTGAATCGAACCCCTAACTTGGGTTCAAGGTGAGGGTTCCTTTCCTCCTAAATTATTACTACCTTCAATGATTTTTTAACTAAATTAGTAGTACGTGTTAATTATGAGATTGGAAATCAGTTTGGGTGAAATTAGAGTCAAAGTTGAGAAATCATGAACATGGTGTTAATCGTGGCTTAATTGGATGTTGAAACTAGTGTTGGATTATTCATAGCTAGACAGTTTGAAAGTTCATTGAATTATTAATAATCAGATTGTCACCTTAGTATTGTCGTAATGTTAGTTTATTAGCCCTGAATCATGTTATGAAGTTTACTGAATCATGTTATGAAGTTTGGAAATGCTAATCGGGCGAATTGAGGCATTAGACAAGCATGTCGTTTTTTGCTTAAAAGTTATCGTTAAATCAGTACAACTGTATTAATTTCTATATGGGGCTATTATTGAGAATGTTATGCGTATATATGATGGTTTTATGAATTATTGGTTTATTTATGACAACATTAAACCGAGTTAGTAGTTGGATGGTTTGAGGTGGAATTGTTGAGAAATTCGAGGATCTGGTAATTGGTGGTGTGTGAGGAGGGAGATAGGGTTGTGAATTGCCGCAATCGTGTGGATTGCGAGGCCGTGTGTGGCTTAATGAGTTGTGATATGAAGTGTATGAATGTGCTATGTGTAAACCCTCTTCACTCGATGTGTGCTACGTGACATTATATAATTAATTCTTGAAACTTTAGACGTCTTCAAAAAGAAAAGGTCGTTTAGAAAGCTTGGTTTATGCGTTGAGAATGATTTTAAGTTTATCAATTGACTATTTGCGTGCTAGGACGTCTAAAATGTTAAAAAGGTCCTAAACCGTCGAACTGCTCAGTTAGTGACTCGACTGAATAGTCGATAGGTTTAGGAATTTCAAAAGCGAACTAAAAGTGAGTTCAAAAAGGTTTTTAAGGCATCGGTTTGTTTATGACCCCTATTTATGTTTAAAGGAATTTAAACGACTTAAAAAGGGCCATTTCAAGGCTAATTATGGGTTTAGCTGATTGTATGCTATTTGCTTTTTAAATTTCTATTAAGTTTCGAGTTACAAGTTATTAACTCCATCCTGTTTAAGAAACGTTCGTTTGAAAGCTTACAAAGAAACCTTGTTATCTTATAAACGAGTCAAATACTTATAGTTTTTGAATAATAGCAAGTTTGGAGCGTTTTAAGTCTTTAGTTCATTTATACACCTTTCTTGAGTCTTAGAAAAGAGTTGAAAGGAGTTATAGAATAGCAACTGAAGTTTCAATTACGAATTTAATTTGAGTTAAACGCTAACTAAAGCGTTTTGAGTTTGTTCGTTCATGAATTAGCAAACCTATTACGTTTATAATAAGCTTTTAGCTAAAATCGAAGTTGTTCCTTGAATTAGTAAACGTTTTACGTTTAAAAGAAGCTTTTAAGCTAAAAAGTGAAATTGTTTTTATGAGTTAGCAATCGTTTTACATTTATACGAAGTTTTCAAGTTAGAAACGAAGTCGTTTTATGATTAGACAACCTTATTACATTTATATAAAAAGCCTTTTAGTTAGAAATGAAGTCGTTTTACGATTTAGTAAACTTATTACGTTTATACGAAGCATTCAAGTTAGAAACTAAGTCATTTTATGATTTAGTAAACGTTTTACGTTTATAAGAAACTTTGAGTTTAAAGTGAAATCGTTTTAAGTATTAACCAACTTATTGCCTTTATAAGAAGCCTTTAAGTCTAAAAGGAAGTCGTTTTACGAGTTAATAAACGTATTATGTTTATATTAAGCTTTTAAGTGAGAAATGAAGTCGTTTTATAAATTAGCAAACGTTTTGCGTCTATAAGAGCTTCTTAAGTAAAAAAAAAATGAAGTCCTTTTGCAAGTTAGTAGCCGTATTACTCTTATACGAAGCTTTTAAGTTCAAAACGAAATCGTTTTACGATTTAACAAGCTCATTGCGTTTTTAAGAAGTTTTCAAGTTTCAAAGAAAGTCGATTTATGTGTTAATAAACTTATAACGTCTATAAGAAGCTTTTAAGCTATTTACGAAGACGATTTACGATTTAGCAAACGTATTAACATTGTAAGAAGGTTTTAAGTTGAAAAGGAAGTGAATTATAAGCATTTCAAAAGTTTATAGTCGTTTACTTTAAGAAGCGAGTTTTCAGCCAAGTAAGCATTTGAAACAGAGAAATGAAATATGTCTTTAAAGTCTAAGAATGTACGGGAAAGTTGGCCAAAGGGCGGAAACTGGATGCAAAAGGGCGTGAGCTGTTTCCCCCCTGAGATAAGTAAGTTAGAAACTGGACTCAAGATACGAGCTATCTTGGTATGAGCTATTCCTGGAAACTGGACGCAAAGATGGCGTGAGCTGTTTCCCTTAAGATAAGTTAGGAACTGGACTTAAGATATAAATTATCTTGGTGTGAGCTGTTCCTGGGAACTGGACTCAAGATATGAAATATCTTGGTGTGAGCTGTTCCCCAGATAAGTTACGATGTCTGACGTGTAAGAAAACCTTGAGGGGGACTGGACTCAGGAGATGATTATCCTGGTGTGAGCTGTTGCCCCACAGAGGACAATATCGAAGTTTGAATTTATCTATTGAGACGCGTTTTGGCCAAAAGTTAAGTACGTACACCCCGGGGATAACGTAGAATAAGAGTGACGATCTCACTGAACGGCGGTGTTGACCCCCCCTAGCCAGCACAATAAGATGTTTTATGTTATAAGTAAGTTGTTAAAGAGGAGATTTGGCAAATTGCCATTCTAAGCAGTTCAGAAAAGAAAAGAAGTTCCTTTAAAGTAACACGAGTCTCAAGAGGCCAAGTAAAGCGATTTTTGTTTAAAAGAAAAGAAGGAAGCTTTTAAATGTACGGAACCTTCATATCTTTTATGAATATGTTCTTGAATGAAGTTTCAAGTAAAGTATAGCTAAATCCTAGTAACGCATCGTACATTTAAGCTTTTCAAGGTGCTTATCTTATGAAAGAATGTTCTTCCAAAGCCTTTCTTACCAAATTGGGTGTTTCAAGAGCTTTTAGGAAAGTTATAAGCATTAAAGGAGTTAGCATGATTTAAAAACTGTTCTTTGAATATAATGAGTCACTATGTTTTCACATGAGTATTTGAAAGCATCATATTCATCCTTGTGCTATTTGACTAAGTGTATGAATGCCTGTTAGAAAGAAAGATTGGTCATTAAGGACCTAGGAACGAGTTGAGGGGTTAGAATGAAGTTTTAAGGGTGGTGATCTTTCCTTGGGGATTTTGATTGCCTAATATGATAAGTAAAATATGAATGCGTGATATGTGGCTATTATTAGTATTATTGTCTACAACTGTTTTGGGTTTTAAGGAGTAGGGGAATTCTCACTGATCGTGTGGTTGCTCACCCCAATACTCTTTCCCCTTTTCCCCCAGTCTTTTGTTATGGCAGGTGAAAATCGAGCTACTTACGCGAGCTGGAGTCTACCCCCTACATGAAAAGGAGTTACGTGTGCCATATAGAAGTAGATTCACGTGATAACGATTTAGTATAATGTATTCCTAGTTTGTAAGTGTTGTAAATTAAGTTTTCTAGTTCATATAACACATTGTTCATGAGTCGCTCTGTATGGCCGTGTGAGCCAACCATCTGAATAGTTAGATGTCTTCTTGGTTAGAGTTGGCTGTATTTTGGGATGTAAACCCCAGTACTCCGGTGGTGTAGACCGTTGAGTTGTATCTTTTACTTTTCATGCGTTAAAGAACTATTCTGTTTGGTGTACTCCGAGCGGGTGGCTCGTTGAGTTATGGACTCCGGCGTGTGGCCGTTGAACTTATTTTAAATGTTATGCGTTTCTGTTGATTTGCATGGAATTTTTGTAAGGCTTTTAGCCTAGAAATGGTCAGTTTTTAGGGGAAATTCTGTCCGTTTCACCCCAGAAATTAAGTAAGAAATAGGAAAACATAACGCTC
>JACYFF010019584.1:79403324-79419727 GCA_017589665.1 Selenicereus undatus
TCCCCGTCTTATTCATCTACATTTTCTGGTTTATGTACCAGATTTACAAGCATAATTTTATGCGTAAAATCCTCAACTGAATATCTACAAATAAGGCTAAATATTATGCTAATTTATCTACCTAGCAAATATAACAGCTTTACAAATCAGAATATATCACAATATATTCTAACACACCCCTGCAGTCGTAGCGGGAGGTTTCCGAACACTAAGACTATCCCGAAAATCTTCAAATAAAATCAAAGGAAGACCCTTGGTAAAAATATCTGCAATCTGATGGTGAGATGGAACGTGAAGAACACGAACCTGGCCACGAGCCATCTTTTCCCGGACAAAATGAATGTCCATCTCTATATGTTTAGTGCATTGATGTTGAACAGGATTACTGGCAAGATATATAGCACTAACATTATCACAATATACCAATGTAGCCTTCTTAATGGGACAATGAAGCTCTAAAAGAAGGTTACGTAACCGACACGACTCAGATACCACATTAGCAAACCCTCTGTACTCCGCCTCAGCACTCGATCAGGACAAAGTTGGTTGCCGTTTTGCGGACCACGAAATCAAGTTATCACCCAAGAACACACAATATCCTGATGTCGATCTGCGTGTATCCGGACATCCACCCCAATCAGCATCTGTATATGAAAGAAGAGTAGAGGTAGACGATGGGTATAGATGAAGACCATAGTCTAGAGTACCCTGAATATAGCGAACAATGCGCTTTAGAGCAAGCATGTGTTCGTCTCGCGGGTCATGCATGAATAAACAGACTTGTTGCACTGCGTATGTGATGTCGGGTCATCTGAAAGTGAGATACTGAAGAGCCCCTGCCAGGCTCCGATAAAGAGTAGGATCCGAATAAGGAGAGCTAGAATTAGCATTCAACTTCGGTTTAGTATCAACCGGAGTAGGGGACGGCTTACAGGAAGACATGCCAGCTTTGTCAATGATTTCGGATGCATACTTCTTTTGGGACAAGAAGAGACCACCTTTATGACGGGTGACAACAATACCCAAGAAATAACTCAAAGGACCCAAGTCCTTCATAGCAAATTTGGAGCTAAGAAAGGCTATAATAGACCGCCGAAGGGTGTCAGAAGAAGCAGCCAAAATTATGTCATCCACATATAATAATATATAAGCCATGTGGTTACCTTGCCGATAAATGAAGAGAGAATGATCGGAAGTACTATTAGTGAAACCAAGAGTGGAAACATAGTCAGCAAACCTCTTATACCAAGCTCTAGGAGCCTGTTTAAGGCCATAAAGAGACTTTCGCAGCAAACAGACATGGTCAGGATGATCTGGATCACGAAACCCCATAGGTTGATGCATGTAAACGGTCTCTTTTAGGTCCCCATGTAGAAAAGCATTTTTGACATCTAGTTGGTGAATGGGCCATGATTTTGAAAGTGCCAAACTGAGGACGGTACGAACAGTAGCCGGTTTTACAACCGGGCTAAATGTCTCACCACAATCTATACCAACCTGCTGAGTTTTGCCATCACCTACAAGACGGGCTTTATGCCTCTCAAAGGAACCATCAGAATTTTCTTTATGAGCAAAAATCCACATAGACCGAATGACATTAACATTAGGAGGACGGGGAACCAAGTCCCACGTCTTATTTTTAATGAGAGCATCAAATTCATCAGCCATAGCTATTTTCCAATTAGGATCCCTAAGAGCAGACAATGGGTTGCGGGGAAGTGGTGATTTTGTCACGGATGTGTGAAGGTTATGCTGTATTTTTGGTTTAAAAATACCGTTCATGCTTCATGTGACTGGTCTGCTAGAAATAGGTGGGCTGGGAATTGGAGTGGGCGGATGAGAGACCAATGGTGGTTGAGGAAATGGGCTTGAGGTTGAGCTGGGAGAAGAATTAGGCCCAGAGGATGATGTAGGAGAGTGTGGCGGTAGGGGGCCTTCAGGAATAGAAGACCTCAAATGGGCCGTGGGAGAAGGATGTGTCCCACGATCCATTTGAGGACTCGGCTGTCCATCTTCAGCTTGGGAAGGAAGGGTGGGCTGAATAAAGGGAACATGGGCAGCAGGTGTAGAAGGCCCAGAAGGTGTTGATGGGCCATAAATGGAGTGAGTATTAGTGGAGGAGTATGGGGAAGGTGCTGGCAGATTGGGTAACATTGTTTGTGTTATGTATGGAGCAATTGTGTCATTAAGAAAGTCATACGAGTTATTTTGTGGAGTGTGCACTTTTTCAAAAGGAAATTGTGTCTCATCAAATATAACATGACGACTAATTATGATTTTGCGAGATGAAATATCATAACACTTATATTGAGTTATTATATTTAAGTTTTGATGATAACAAATCCAAGTGTAAAAATGTGTCCAAGTAATGTTACTCCAAACACGATCTCCAAACAGGCCTAACTGGTGTTTATAATCTTTATTGTATTAACTGGTTTGCTACATGTGAGAACAAGTCTGTAAAACAGGTTTCACTTGGTGATTCTTCATTAAGTCAAGAACGCCATCTCATCAGTTGATTGTAAGGCATGTTCCTGAACTCTAGCAATGCAAAGAACAACCCCAACAAATAAGGTGGTCTTGGTGTTCACAACAGCTCTACAAATCTTGGACAAGATGACTGATTCAAAACAAGAAGTCTTGGGTATATAGGTTTTATTTATTTAGACTCTTGTTAATATGCCAATATTGAAAATGCTTTTTAAACACCTCTTGAATCGGTATTTACACTAAGTACTTCAGAACACCAGTTGCGAACAACCCTGCAAACAGGGTGCCTAGGGTGTTTCTGAACTGAAGTGGCCATACCTGATTATCTTTGAAAATTTATTTCGGTTGGCCAAGATCTCCAGAATACTTTCCTTAAACTCTAAGATTGTTATTTTTCTGGAAAGGATATTTCTTGAAAATATTATGGGAGATTTGCGAAAATAGGTTTTTGGAAATTTGCCAAAACTAAAAGATTTCCTTTACCCATATTTTCGGATAAGATAAAATTTTCAAAGCTGAAGATTTTTGGTTGCTTTTTGAAACCTCTTCACGGTTATACAAGGGTTATCTCTTAAGATAACAAATCCCTTATACATTGGGAAGAACTTGTCACTAGCCGTTAGGGAGTATTCTTTTGAAAAGATCATTTTCCATACTTAGCTGATTCTCTTGATTTGACCGTTGGAATTCTTTCTGTTTAAATATAGCATTTTACTCCCATGGAAACACACACGGTGAAGAAAAGAAAGCAAGAGAAAATCTAGAAACACAACACATGCAAAAAGGCAAAATTCAAAAAGTGATTTTTCTAGTGGAAAGAATTTTTAGAGCTACACTTGAGAAAAGAAAAACCGATACAAGTTGTGTTTAAACCAAGTTTTCAATATATTGGCATACTAGGACTTCATTGTACCTTATATCTGCTTAAGACAGAAGCATCCAGTAAGGTGTTTTGTAACCCTGATCTTGAATCAGAAAAGTGAGTGAGTGGTCCTCAGTCGTGTGGACTTTGGACGTGTCCAATCTGGTGAGATTTGGATGTGGTGTAATCTACCTTAGAGAAGGAGGTTACGTGGTTGCAAGTTGGAACAAAGTGTGTTACATTTGTAACGAGTTAAGCCCGGTTTAGTGAAGTGGTTAAATCCTACACGAGGTAGGTCGTGGTTTTTCACACCTCAGTTGGGCTAGAGGTGTTTTCCACGTAAAAATTGTGTGTGCTTTATTTTCCGCATTTATCTTGGTGATTTTCGCATTTGCAATATCTGAGAACACCCTCTGCAAACAAGTCACAAGGGTGTTTGTTATTTACAACGCGAAAATCAGACACCACAATTCACCCCCCTCTTGTGGTAGAATACTCACGATCTTAACAAGTGGTATCAGAGCAGGTTCTCTCACAAAAGGCTAACACCTTGAGAGATTCTGAAAATGAGTACACCACAGGGAATTCTTGAAGGGCAATCCATTACTCGTCCACCGTATTTCAACGGTCAACATTATAGTTGGTGGAAGAATAGGATGGAAAACTATATTCAGGCAGAAGATTATGAGTTATGGATGCTCATCAAGAACGGGCCCCTTGTTCCCACCAAGGTGCTTGAAGATGGTAAGACGGTTTCCAAGGAACTTAAAGAGTTTGATGCTGAAGATTATAAGAAAATGGAGAAAAATGCCAAGGCCAAGAAGCTACTATATTTTGGCCTAGGACCCGATGAATACACCCGCATCTCTGAGTGTGAATCAGCCCAAGCTATCTGGAATGCCCTGCAAGTTGCTCATGAAGGTACGAGTCAAGTTAAACAATCTAGAATTGAGCTACTTATGCGACAGTATGAGTTGTTTGATATGGGTGATCGTGAGACTGTGATGGATATGTATACACGGTTTACCCACATCACGAACGAGTTAAAATTCCTAGGAAAGTCTTCCACCACTGAAGAGTTGGTGAGGAAAATCCTCAGAATTCTACCTTCTACGTGGGAGGCCAAAGTAACAGCCATCCAAAGAGGCTAAAGATATGAACAAGATCACCCTCGACGAGTTGATTGGTAATTTCCAAACCTATGAACTCCGAAAGAACTCACAACAAAGAGAGGAGCAAAAGAAGGATCATGGGCTTGCCTTGAAAGCACATGAGGACACTGACTCTGACCTTGAAAACGAAGATATGGCCCTAATGACTAGGAAATTCAAGAAATTCTTCAAAAAGGTCAAGGAAAACAACAAAAGAAAAGACTTCAGTAAGTCCAGAAACACCCCCAAAGAACAGCTCACAGGGTGTTTCAAGTACGGCAAACCAGATCACTTAGTAAAAAATTGTCCTCTGCTTCGAGAAGATCAGATGCCTGAACATCCTCGAAAACAGGGTCGAAAACACCCTGTAAACAATCTGGGCAAGCGATTCTCGAAAGCTATGCTGGCTGCTTGGGGAGATTCCTCTGAGGATGAAGGACAATCTGAAGCTGAAGAAGAGGTCGTAGCACTGATGGCACAAAGTGATTCAGATTCAGATGACGAATCAACAATCAGCTTATCAGATCTCAAGAACAAGGTACATGGTCTTAACAAAGCCACTTTAGAAGAACTTCTATATAATTTGATAGACACCTGTGCTGATCTAAAAAGAGAAGTTCGTGACCTAGAGCTTGAAAATGAAATTCTTAAAAATGAAAAACTCGGTTTACATGAGAGTATTAACGTGCTTAGAGAAGATCTCTTTCTAAAAGAAGGCGATTACACTCAAGTAGAGGAAAAACTCTCTAAAGTGGAAGAAACAGTTGAATCCCTGCTAAATGAAAAGCAGAGCTTGAATGCCACCATAGAAAAATTAGAAATTGATCTTGCCACAAACAACCGCTAGAACAAATCCTCACAAGCCCTTGATTGGTTAAACACTCACCACAATCGAAACAAAAAGGGACTTGGATATAAGCCTAAACGGACCGTTTACCCAATACATAGGAAGTATGTGGGATTACCTGAAAACATCGTTTGCTTTCATTGTGGTAAAACGGGTCATTATAGATACACCTGCCCTTTAAGAAAAAATGCCAATGAAAAGAATGAAAAGTATGTGAAACAAATCTGGATTAGAAAAAATGAGTTTTACATGTTTAAAAGAATGGGACCCAAGTGGATCTGGGTTCCCAAAACTAACCCGTGATTTGTTTTGCAGGCTGAAGTGAGAGAGAACAACCCCACCAACACCCTTGAAAACAGGCAGTTGTGGTTTGTTGATAGTGGGTGTTCACGGCACATGACTGGTAAAAGATCAAATTTTCTCTCACTTACAGCTTTGAATGGTGGGAGTGTAGCATTTGGAAACGGCAAGTCTGGGACAATTGTCGGTATAGGTAATATTGGTAAAACTCTCTCCCACTCAATTGATAATGTGCACTTAGTTGATGGGTTAAAGCACAATTTGCTAAGTGTGTCCCAACTGTGTGACAAGAATAACCTAGTACTGTTTTCAAAAACACGTTGCTTGGTTGTAAATGACGACACAGGAGATGTTGTGTTGAGGGGGAAGCGATGTCAAAATGTTTATAAAGTTTGTATTTCCACTCTTCCCCAAAACAATCTGACTTGTTTAAATGCATTGAATGATGATATAATGTTATGGCACAAGAGACTAGGTCATGCAAGTTTGTCCTTGTTAAACAAACTTGTTTCCAAAGATTTGGTTGTTGGACTACCTTCCATCAAGTATAATGATGACAAGGTATGTGAAGCTTGTGCAAAAGGAAAACAAGTAAGATCTTCTTTAAAATCTAAAAAGTGTGTAAGCACTACCCGACCTCTTGAGTTATTGCACATTGATCTATGTGGTCTTATGAGGATATCAAGTAGAGGTGGGAAGAGGTATGTGCTTGTCATAGTGGATGATTACTCTCAATTTACTTGGACCATGTTCTTGGCCTCCAAGGATGAAACTTTTGAGAGTTTCATTGCCCTTCTCAAAAAGATTGAAAAGAGAGTAGGACACTCATTGGTTAGCTTGAGGTCTGATCATGGTACTGAATTTGAAAATGCAAGTTTTACAAAATTTTGTAATGAACATGGTGTTGATCAAAACTTCTCAACCCCGAGAACACTCCAGCAGAATGGGGTGGTTGAACGAAAAAATCGTACCCTAGAAGACATGACTAGAACAATGCTTATTGCTAGTGGTCTTCCTAAGAACTTTTGGGCAGAAGCTTTAAACACATCATGTTACATTATAAATAGATGCATGATTAGACCCATTTTGAACAAAACTCCTTATGAACTTCTTAAAGGCAGAAAACCCAACATTATGCATCTAAGAACATTTGATTGTAGATGTTTCGTGCATAACAACGGGAAAGATGCCTTAGGAAAGTTTGATTCAAGGAGTGATGAGGCAATATTTCTTGGTTATTCCTCTCACAGTAAGGCATACAAAATCTTTAACAAAAGAACCTTGTGTGTTGAGGAAAGTGTGCATGTGTTTTTTGATGAATCTAACTCTTTGAATGAGAGTAATGCACAGGATGAAGAGTTTGAATTAGGTCTTGTCCAAAAGGAATTGTTGAACCAAGAAAAACAAGGTGAGAACACCCTGAAGAAAACAGGTACAGAAGTTGTTCTTCAAAACGACAGGCAAGGTGAACATCAAACAGGGGGAAACACCGTTGAACCCTGTTCGGAACCATGTTCTTCAGGAACCAGCTTTCAAACAGGTGCAGAAACATGATCGGGAAGTGTTCTTAAGCCTGATCCTACACACACTTCAGTTAGATCAGAACATGTGTCTGTGGATCCAATTAATCCAAGACCATGGAAGCACCATAGTTCGCACCCTCTTGATCAAATCTTGTCAGATATTAATACTGGAGTGCAAACTAGATCTAAACTTAAGAATTTTTGTGCTTTCTATGCTTTTATTTCTAACATTGAGCCAAAAAGTGTGAATGAAGCCCTTGCAGATTCAGATTGGATCACAGCTATGCAAGAAGAGCTTCATCAATTTGAAAGAAACAAAGTGTGGCACCTTGTACCTAAACCTGCAGATAGAACAATCATTGGAACCAAGTGGGTGTTCCGAAATAAGCTAGATGAGTCAGGAACAGTCACTAGGAACAAGGCAAGGCTGGTGGTTCAAGGGTACAATCAAGAAGAAGGGATTGATTATGAAGAAACCTTTGCACCAGTTGCTAGAATTGAAGCTATTCGAATCTTAGTAGCCTTTGCAGCTCATATGGAAATCAAGTTATATCAAATGGATGTGAAAAGTGCATTCCTAAACGGATACCTTAAAGAAGAGGTGTATGTCAAACAACCCCCTGGTTTTGAAAATGGTGATTTTCCAAATCATGTTTTTAAACTTGACAAAGCACTTTATGGTTTAAAACAAGCTCCAAGAGCTTGGTATGAATGGTTGTCAAGCTTTTTACTTGAAAATGATTTTAGAAGAGGCAAGGTAGACAATACCTTGTTTCTAAAATCTAAGGGGGAACATTTATTGATTGTCCAAATATATGTAGATGACATTATATTTGGTGCAACTCATCATGATTTATGCGATGAATTTTCAAATATGATGAGGAGTGAGTTTGAGACGAGCATGATGGGTGAGCTTAACTTTTTCTTTAGGCTTACAAATGAAGCAAACTCCAAACGGCACCATGATCCATCAACAAAAGTATATCAAGGAGCTACTTAAGCGTTTTGGGATGGAGTCGGCCAAACCCATAGACACTCCTATTTCTCCTTCAACCAAGTTGGTTATGGATGATGGGAGTCCCTCAGTTGAGGAAAAACTCTATAGGGGCATGATTGGGTCACTTCTATACCTAACCGCTAGTAGACCGGATATTGTTTTTAGTGTTGGTTTATGTGCCCGTTTTCAGTCTAGTCCTAAAGAGACTCATCTTAAGGCTGTTAAACGGATACTAAGATATTTAAAGCATACACCTGATTTAGCTCTATGGTATCCTAGAGGTTGCAATCCTGATCTTGTTGGATATGCTGACGCTGACTATGCAGGTTTCCTAGTTGATAGAAAGAGTACCTCAGGTATGGCTCATTTTCTTGGACCTTGTTTGGTATCTTGGGCTACCAAGAAGCAACATTCAGTTGCCATGTCCACAGCAGAAGTTGAATATGTTGCAGCAGCTTCATGTTGTGCTCAACTGTTGTGGATAATATAACAGCTTAAGGATTTTTGTGTTGACACTGGATGCATTCCTATTTTTTGTGATAATACTAGCACTATTAACATTGCAAAAAACCCATGTCAACACAAAAGGACAAAACATATTGACATTCGACATCATTTCTTGAGAGATAATGTTGAAAAGGGTTTAATTTCTATGATTTTTTGCTCAACGGAAAAACAAATTGCTGATATATTCACTAAGGCACTAGTTAGAGATCAGTTTGAGAGAAACAGACTGGAATTGGGGTTGATGAAAGCACCCTGAGAACACCTGTTCTCAGAGGTAGATCAAGCTGGCAAAAACACCTTATAATACCTGTTCTATTCCCTTGTTTACAATTCTTGTGGTCTATGCTTAACGAATATGTGTTGTTTGTGTGCTATTATGTGTTTATACTGTTGTCTTGGGAGATGGAGAAAGAGTAATCATGACAGACCTTGGAATAAGAGAAGCATGTTCAAGAATAGGCGGCTCGAACAGGTATGCCTTAATTGCCATTATTGTATGCTGCCTGCTTAAATTCTAGGTGTTCCCTAGGTGGCCCCTCATAACAGGTGGGGAGTTTAAAAACCCCCCCTTGCGTGTGTCTGTCTTCCCCGTCTTGCTCCCTCTCTCTCTCTCCTCTGTTCTTGCTTTCAAACCCTAGCAAAACCCTCAAAACCCAAATTCTTCCTTGCGTTAATGGCTTCCAAAATCGATTTTTCATCAATCTCTGAGTATAACAACATGATTATCCCCTCAATTCCGGCTCCTCCTCGCCCAATTATCCACAAAATCTTCGGGTATCTCACTCGGCTAAACCTCAAAAGTGTTGGGCTTGAGTTGAATCATATTTCCTACTCCTTTGGTTGGGAATTAATGGTGTATGTGGGAACAATTCCTTGTCCTATCTGTTCTGTAGTAGGTGCTGGTTCTTCGGGTTTCCAAGACCAATTCTTGGAGAACCCAGAAACCATCGTTGGGGATTTTGAACCCTGTTCTTCTGCACTATTCCCGGAAACAACTCAAAGAACAGGGGATGCGTTCTTCGATGATCTGTTCATGGATCTGAAGGAGGACTCTGGTGAGAAAACAAGAGAAAGTCTTGTCCAAGGGGATGACTCTGTTCCTCTAGTCTCTCAAACTGGAGAGAAGAGGAAAAGGGTAAAGATGGTGGCTAGGCGCACCCGAACGCCAAGAACACGACCACAACCAAGGTCTCGCCCCTCTCTAACTCCCTCTTCTCCTCCCTCTCAACCTTCTCGCAAATCTGCGAGAATTGTCTTCAGATCAACCCCCAGATCCTCTAAACCATCTGCTCCTATCATCGAGGAGATTTTCTCTTCTACTGCAGGGTTCTCGAGTTCTGACTCTGAAGACACCACCTTCAAACAGGGGACACCGGTGTTTTTCGAGTCCTCTGAAGATCAAGCCCCTCCAAAATCAGCCACTAAACCTGCTGTGAAGCCCTCTCTTGCAAAAACACCCCTCAAGCGAAAACCCAGAACAACCCCCCTACCACAAGCTACCACCTCTGTTCCTGCCTCCAAACTCCCAAAGCAGTTCACTCCCTCTCCTATGTCTGACAAACATGCGCAGTTGCTTAAGCGCAATGTTGTCAGGGGAAAGGTAGTGTCTGTAAGTTTTTTTGAGGAACAGGGTCTGGGGGTGTTCTTGACTAAGCTTCGAGCCCAAGGCTGGCTTGAGTTGTTTACAAACACCCAGTTGGGGTGTTCTGTGCCTGAGTTGGCTGAGTTTTACGCCAACTGCAGAGTCACCGAAGGGGTGGTGACGAGTTTAGTGCGTGGGCAAGGCATCACAGTTGATGCGCCCACACTTGGGAAAATTCTGGGAGTGCCTTCACAGGGCTTTGCTGTGTATGTGAGGGAAGACAAAACATCCCTGGAACCAGCCAGGCTCCTGGAGGTGTCCAAACGTCTCAGTCAGAAACAGGGTCTGAGAACACCCTCCTCTGTCAAAAAGGGTGATCTGATTCCTCCCCACCAACTCCTCTTCATGTTCGTCATTAAGAACGTGATTCCAAGGGGTCAAGGGAGAAACTCAGCAGACCTTTTTGATCAATGCCTGGTCGACTTATTGGATAGGGAGGAACTCATCAATCTTCCGGCTATCATGATTCGCCACATTGGGCGAATTACGAACACCACCTGGGCTCATGATCTCGGGTATGGGTTTCTGTTGACAAAGGTGTTTGAGCACTTTGGAATAGTGCTCACACGGCGAGTGGAGGCCCAAGTCATTGACGCAATTGGGAGTGACACTCTGCTAAGGTGTGGCTATGAGATTGGCGAAGGGTCCGTTTCCAAACAGGGTCGTGGACCACCTCGACCACCTGTTTCTGAGCAACCGTCCATCAAGGTTGAAGCCGTTCTTGAGGACAATGCTCGCCTCAAGGATGAGCTATCAGCTGTCAAGGCTACTCTTGCTGAGGAACAAGCCCTCTCTGCCAAACACCATGAAGACTTGCTTGCTTTTCTCTCCACCCTTGCCCCTAGGATTCCTCCTCTACAATCGAAACCACCCCCTGCTCCCTGATTGTCTAGTTTGTTTTTGTTTTTTTTTGTTTGTTGCTTTGATGCAATTGTACTGCTTTGCTTATTAATGAAATATCTACTTGCAGTCTCTTTTGCTTGTTGTTCCTTCTCCTTTATACTTGTTGTTATTGCTTTTTAATGATGCCAAAAGGGGGAAGAAGAAGAGGAACACCTACCTATTGACAATGTGACAATGTATGAATCTGAACCTGACCTTGACTTACGTGGATCTCTATCAGCATTCATTTTTTTTGCCACGTGGATCTCTATCAGCATTCATTTTTTTTTGTCAATATGGTCACTTGGTTTGTCACAATAAAAAAGGGGGAACTTGTTGAGTTATTATATTTAAGTTTTGATGATAACAAATCCAAGTGTAAAAATGTGTCCAAGTAATGTCGCTCCAAACACGATCTCCAAACAGGCCTAACTGGTGTTTATAATCTTTATTATATTAACTGGTTTGCTACATGTGAGAACAAGTCTGTAAAACAGGTTTCACTTGGTGATTCTTTATGAAATCAAGAACGCCATCTCATCAATTGATTGTAAGGCATGTTCCTGAACTCTAACAATGCAAAGAACAACCCCAGCAAACAAGGTGGCCTTGGTGTTCACAGCAGCTCTACAAATCTTGGACAAGATGACTGATTCAAAACAAGAAGTCTTGGGTATATAGGTTTTATTTATTTAGACTCTTGTTAATATGCCAATATTGAAAATGCTTTTTAAACACCTCTTGAATCGGTATTTACACTAAGTACTTCAGAACACCAGTTGCGAACAACCCTGCAAACAGGGTGCCTAGGGTGTTTCTGAACTGAAGTGGCCATACCTGATTATCTTTGAAAATTTATTTCGGTTGGCCAAGATCTCCAAAATACTTTCCTTAAACTCTAAGATTGTTATTTTTCTGGAAAGGATATTTCTTGAAAATATTATGAGAGATTTGCGAAAATAGGTTTTTGGAAATTTGCCAAAACTAAAAGATTTTCTTTGCCCATATTTTCGGATAAGATAAAATTTCCGAAGTTGAAGATTTCTGGTTGCTTTTTAAAACCTCTTCTCGGTTATACAAGGGTTATCTCTTAAGATAACAAATCCCTTATACATTGGGAAGAACTTGTCACTAGCCGTTGGGGAGTATTCTTTTGAAAAGATCATTTTCCATACTTAGCTGATTCTCTTGATTTGACCGTTGGAATTTTTTCTGTTTAAATATAGCATTTTACTCCCATGGAAACACACACGGTGAAGAAAAGAAAGCAAGAGAAAATCTAGAAACACAACACACGAAAAAAGGAAAAATTCAAAAAGTGGTTTTTCTAGTGGAAGGAATTTTTAGAGCTACACTTGAGAAAAGAAAAACTGATACAAGTTGTGTTTAAACCAAGCTTTCAATATATTGGCATACTAGGACTTCATTGTACCTTACATTTGCTTAAGACAGAAGCACCCAGTAAGGTGTTTTGTAACCCTGATCTTGAATCAGAAAAGTGAGTGAGTGGTCCTCAGTCGTGTGGACTTTGGACGTATCCAATCTGGTGAGATTTGGACGTGGTGTAATCTGCCTTAGAGAAGGAGGTTACGTGGTTGCAAGTTGTAACAAGGTGTGTTACATTTGTAACGAGTTAAGCCCGGTTTAGTGAAGTGGTTAAATCCTACACGAGGTAGGTCGTGGTTTTTCACACCTCAGTTGGGCTAGAGATTTTTTCCACATAAAAATTGTGTGTGCTTTATTTTTCGCATTTATCTTGGTGATTTTCGCATTTGCAATATCTGAGAACACCCTCTGCAAACAAGTCACAAGGGTGTTTGTTATTTACAACGCGAAAATCAGACACCACAATTCACCCCCCTCTTGTGGTAGAATACTCACGATCTTAACAACTTATACCCACGATGATTAGCCGGATACCCCAAAAACACACATGGTGTAGAGCGTGGTTGAAGTTTGTTTATGGTAGTGGAAGGAAAAAGGGGAAAACATAAACATCCAAAAACCCGGAGATGAGAATAAGATGGATCCTTGTGATAAAGGATCGCAAGAGGAGATTGATATTTCAAGTTTTTATGGGGAAGAATATTAAGAAGGTATGTGGCCATTTGTAAGGCATGATGCCAAAAGGAAGGAGGTAAAGAAGCATGGGCTAGTAATGTACGCATAACATTGTTAATCGTACGAATTTTTCTTTTGGCTTTAGCATTTTGAGGTGAAGTATGAGGACATGATAGACGGAAAGAAAATCCATGCTTTGTAGAAAATTCCCAAAATGGTCCATTATCAAATTCCCGACCATTGTCACATTGTATGTTTTTAATATCCCGTTCAAATTGGGTTCGGATGAAAGTTCTAAAGTTTAATATGGTGGAATAAGCATGTGACTTTTTTGATAAAGGAAAGGTCCATAAAAATTTAGAAAAATCATCCAACAACACTATATAATATCGATGGCCAGTAGAACTCAAAACAGGAGATGTCCAAAGATCAGTAGGAACAATATCAAATGGCATAAGAGTAGAGGAAGAAGAAGTAACAAACGGTAATTTAATATGTTTCCTAAGAGGACAAGAATGACACATAGGATTACCAGTACTATTACATTCAATAAATTTATTCTTCCTAAGAGAACGCAAAATATTTGCTCTCGGGTGACCCAAACGGTTATGCCATAAGGATGGAGCCAAAGCAGCAAAAGTGGACTAGGAGGAGACAGATGGTTTGGTGATGGGATAAAGAGCCCCCCGACTCTCACATCTCATTAGACGCATCCCCATCTGAAAATCCTTCACAGAAAACCCAAACGGATCAAATTCAATTGACACAGAATTATCAGTGGTGAATTTTCGAACCGACACAAGATTTTTAATAAGATGGGGAGCATGAAGAACATTTTTGAGGGATAAAGGAGGATGGGGGATGCTAAAGTAGTATGTCCATAACCATGAATTGGAATAGATTGGCCATTACCAACAGTGATACCACGATTTGTGCTCAAATTAAAATAAGACGTGACATTACCTAGTCCGGATGTCATATGAGATGTGGCGCCAGTGTCCATATACCAGTTTGCATATGGAGGAGTAATACCGAGGGTATGCATTGCAGCCTCGATATCCGTTGGAGTAGAGGCCGAGTAGGCTTGTTGGGGACGGGACCCAAGGATGCCAGGCTGAGAGTGTGGGCGCTGAAAATTCAGATTGGGCCTAGCCCACTGACCAATAGGAAAAGGACAAGGGGGAATGGCCCATTGCATCCAAGGCCCTGGCATCCATGGATAACCAGAAGACCACGATGAAGAAGAAGACGCGTGAGACTGCTGTCCTCCATTCCCAGACTGATTTTGCGGTCCACCGTTCCGGTTGCTGCCACCGGATTTTCCTCCGCCACCAGAACCACCGCCGGTGTTCCGTCGTCCGTTGCCCCCACCGGATTTCTTATGTTTTCCAGAATTGCCACGATTTTGATGACGATTGTTGCTGCGATTTGAGGACGGTTGATCAGTGGTATCAACCGATTCTTCCCGAGCAAGCATCGCAGAGGAAGAAGTCTGAGCCGATCTCTTGAGTCCAGCCTCCTCAAGGACAAGCATCGACCGAGCTTGATAAAATTGGGGCAACGGGTCGCGCTGACGAATTAGAGTTGCCACACTATTATACGGTTTAGGGAGGCCTGACACCAATTGAAGAACCAGCCTGTTGTTATCCACCGGAGACCCGACATTCTTGAGTTGATCCGATAATGACTTAAGGTGCGGACAATAGGCAGAGATATTGGGGAAATTCTCCATTGCAGCGTGAGTGAAGTCATACTCAAGGGTGACAACACGAGAGTGTTTGTTGTCTTGGAACAAATCACGCAGCCCATTCCAAGCCTTCAGTGCCGTAGTGTCGGGTTCAAGAATCGTTTGTAACAAGTCTTGAGAAATTGTAGCATAAATCCACTGAAGTACAGTGGCATCTAGTGTTTCCCTCAAGTCTCTGTCCTCCGTCGTAGAAGGCACCGTGCCCGGTGCCGAAGGGATAATGTGGTGGATAACTTTGTGAGATTTTGCGTCAATTTTGAAGTGTTCCGCCCAGGTTGCATATTGCACATTCTCCATTTCAAGAGTGATGGGAATTAAGTGTAACACCCCTACTACCTATTAGGGATGTCACACCGCCAGGATCCCCTGAGGGAGACCCCTAAGGCTCTTTATCTAATTACTAACTTCAGAAATTCTACCTAACTTTCATTTAGTTAGGGAATTCTGGAGCGAAACTGCAAGAGTTCCGCCTGTAATTGCGACATTTCCAAAATTTACACTTGGTACCTGCAATATTACAACCAAACCCAAAGAGAACTAGGAGGTTCTAGCGAGTCACACACTCGCAGACGAGGCTTAAGCCTTTACAAACAACTATTTACAAGGATTTACAACAGTCCTGTACTACTAGAGCCACTACATGCCCCATCTCATGCACTTCTCAAGCAAAACATCATTCAGGTAGCTTCCACAACATAACTTCCACATGCACTAGCTGGTACAACTCCATTTATTAATCACCTGGGGGGGGGAAAGGGGAAAAGGATTGGAGTGAGCTACCACATGCTCAGTGAGTGTCCCTCCGCTCCTTAAAACAAAACCTTGCAAGCAATAATACTCATAACATTCACTTATCAAGCATTTAGTTAATACTAACATAATATTACGAGACATATTAGAAGACATAGGTTATATGACAAGAACATCTGGTAAGCCACGACTTATGTATGCACCAGGCACATATGCATATCATTGCATGACTCATTTAACATATCACAATTCTAATTGAAGACACAATCAATATATGTAAGAACATTTCCTTTAAATCTGCAATGAAACTTTCTTTGAACATTTGAAAGCATTTCATAACCTTGAGGTTCTTATTCTTTTGAAAGAGTTTACATCTCGTATATGTCGTAAAACGACTCTTATAAACATTTCATACTAATTCCATATGACCTCTTTTGGCCCGTAAAACATTCTTTTCCTTAAAACCTTAAAACATAATGAATGACAAAAGCCAATTGCTTTTCTTATCTTTATACAAAGTACTTCTGGCATAAGATCATTACAGGGTGCTGATTAGGTGAGAACTATTCTCGACCTCATAGTGAGACCTAACGCTCACGCTTAAGCTCTTATTCCCGGGATGGCTACATATAACATATCGGACC
>JACYFF010019584.1:79451031-79482293 GCA_017589665.1 Selenicereus undatus
CCCGAACTCCAAGTTCAATAATCGATAACCCGACCATTCATCGATTATTCATTCCCAAGCATGTCTAGGCTCGATTGAATAATTATCGAACTGCTTCGAAGGTTCACAACCTAATCGCATTCGGGTTCCTACTGGAATTAGCACCCACTAATAATCGTTAATAACGCTTATTAAAAATCGTTGAAAGATTTTCTAAACTAATAATAATAATATTATTATTGGCGACAAAAATACTTTTTAGTAAAATCATCGCTTACATAAGCGCGTCAATAATTAATTAATTCGTATCGTTAAAAAAATAAATTTTTATAAGGTAAAAAGGCGTTACAACAACTTGACAGAAAACAAGGTACATGGGCCTTACACTCTCCCCCCCCCCCCCTTAAAAGAATTTCATCCTCGAATTGCTTACTTGTTGGAAATAACGGGGCTGTGTTTCTCCTGTACTCCTCTTGCAATCCAAAGTTACTTCAAACACTCACTCCTTGGGTTTCTAGTCTCATCTAGTTAATGGGTTTTTGCCTTGAATCATAACAACATATTCCTTAAAGGTAAAATCGATACAGTGATTATTTCTGAAATGGTAGGCGTAAGGAGTGGGGCATCCATCTCATCAAGCTTACTGGCTAGCTTCTTTTCGAATGTCGGGTTCACAAACGACTGAGTAGTGTTAGAAATAAACTAAATTGCGAGCATAAGGATGATTAATAGAAGGAGTACCTGATACTGCCTTAGTGGATTCTCCTTCCAATCAAGATGCTCGACCTCCCGCTTAAGGTTTCTTACGGTTTCTATTGTTTTCTGGGGAAACACCAGTTGAAGAGTGACCTTGTTGTGCCGTTGGGTTGATTCTTATTACAGATCTCTGAATATTACCCTGATCATTGCATGTGGTCCTTGGGCAATTAGCGGCTTTGTGACCCGTATCGGCACATTCAAAACATGAGCCCGTAAAGCTTCTGCATGGTCCAGGGTGCTGACGTCCACACTGGCCACAGGTTATCCTTGGTTTCCATTGGACGACTTGTTTCCCCTTATCCTGTTCTATCCCAGATTTAAGCCTTCTGAAGTTTTTGCATCCTTGGGAATTGGATTCTCCAGGGCCAATTTCCTTCTTTGCTCGGCTTTTTTCTTTATTTTCATTCTTAGTCTCATCTATGATGCAGGCTACTTTCACATCCCTCCGGTACATTTCTTGAAAGTTGGCATAGGCATATCCCGCTATTATCTGCTTTATTTCTCCCCTTAATCCTTGTTTGAAGTGGTCCATCCTCATTTCTTCGGTGGCTACTTGGTTAGGTGTAAAGCGGCTTAGCTCGTTGAACTTCGCCGCATACTCTGTTACGCTCATTTCTCCTTTCTTTAGGCGTAAGAACTCGTTCCTTTGTCCTTCTTACATCATGAGAGTAATATTGAGCGTCCATCAAGACTTTCAGTTGGTTCCAGGTTAACGCGGGTTCACCCACTGTAGGTTTTACCGTTCCCCACCAGAATTCAGCTTCTTTTTCGAATTGATAGGTGGCCAGATGCACCTTAAATCCCTCAGGACACTCCATGATTTCAAATAAGTTCTCCATTCTCCTGAGCCCCTCCTCGTATGCCATAGGGTCAGTTCCACCTTCAAACTTGGGACGCTTAAGCTTATTAAATCGACATATCATCTCCATGGCAGTTGGTTCTGGTATGAGTTCACGTCGAGGAGGCATCTATCACACAATTACACAAGGAATCACTTAGTTCTAATTTCAACTACTATGAACTTCCTTGGCTAATGAAATGAGTCGCAAATGGCGAGAGTTGTTATGAATATCCCCAAGTCTAGTTCAGTTCAACCTTCATATAGTCATACGCGCACATCACATCTTATCCAAAGAAAATACACGTTCATGCTTACACAAACTAGTGAGCCTATAACACTTGGTCAGCACCAACTGCACTTATTTCGTTGAACACTGATAGCGTGGCTTAGGAGTCACAGGAGATCTTAGCATCTTAGTAGTTCATGATTTAAGCAAAATAAACTAAAAGTAACATACCGCTCACATTTATCCGATTGGCTTAAACGGATCGCACCAAAGTCAATCAATCAAGTCACCTGGCACATTAGGAACACATTTGCATCAATGGTGCACCCACAACATCACTTCAAGGTGGGGGAAAGCTACTTAACTCTTATACTAGCGCACAACTTGCCCCTCTTAGTTAATCGACTTACTCGAGCCACACATAACTCACAAACGTCCATACTATAAGGCACACTTGCACACAAAGGAGGCATATGTCACATAATCACAGAGCATTCCTAGACGACTAGATCAAATGCAAGACTCAGGTCACGGCCTATGGTCGTAGGACCTTTGCTCTTATACCATCAATGTAACACCCCCAGCCCCTGGGGTCAGCAGCGTTACGTTTTCTTACCTCTTACTTAATTTATGGGGTGAAACGGACAGAGTTTCCCCCAAAAACTGACCGTTTCCAGGCTAAAAGCCTTACAAAAATCCCCTGCAAATCAACGGAAGCGCATAACATTTAAAAGAAGCTCAACAGCCACACGCTGGAGTTCATAACTCAACGAGCCACCCGCTCGGAGTACACCAAACAGAATAGTTCTTTAATACATGAAAGGTAAATAATACAACTCAATGGTCTACACAACCGAAGTACTAGGGTTTACATCCCAAAACACAGCTAATTTCGAATAAAGACATCTAACTAATCAGATGGTTGGCTCACACGGCCATACAGAGCGACTCATAAATAATATGTATTATATGAGCTAGAAAACCTAGTGTACAACAATTACAAACCAGGAATACGTTACATCACATCGTTAAACACATGTATCGACTTCTATATACCACACATGACTCTTTTTCAAGTAGGGGTAGACTCCAGCTTGCGTAAATAGCTTCACTTCCACCTGCCATAACGAAAGCCTGGGGAAAAAGGGGAAAGAGTAATGGGATGAGCAACCACACGCTCAGTGAGAATTCCCCTACTCCTTAAAACCCAAAACAGTTGCAGGCAATAGTGCTAATAATAGCCATATATCACGCATTCATACTTTACTGTCATATTAGGCAATCATAGATCCCAAGGAAAGATTGCTCTTCTTAAACTTCATTCTAACCATTCAACTCAATTCTAGGCCCTTAATGACCAAACTTCCCTACTTTCAGGAATTAAACAAGTATGCAACCAGGACTGAATACAAAGGCTTTCAAACTCACTTCTGAAAACATAGTGACTCTCGATAAATACCAAGAAGGGTTTATAATCCACATCAACTCCTTTAAAGCTTATATTTCTTTCTAAAAGTTCTCAAACCATCTAAACTGGTAAGAAAGACTTGCCAAGAATCATACTTTCATTGAATATACACATTGAAACTAATAATGCAGCATTTGAAACTTCATTTGACTATACTTGGAAATCCTTTCATAAAAGATGATCAGGAGGTGCACATTTGAAAGTTTTCTTTTTTTTCTCAAAAACACTTTACTTGGCCTCTTGAGGCTCATGTTACTTTAAAAGAACTTCTTTTCTTTTCTGAACTGCTTAGGATGGCAATTTGCCAAATCTCTTATTTATTAGGAGCATACCAATAACATAAAAACATCTCATTATGCTGGCTACGGGAGGTCAACACCGCCCTTAAGTGAAATCGTCAGTCTTATTCTACGTTATCCCCGGGGTATACGTACTTAACTTTTGGCCAAAATGCATCTCAGTAAATAAACTCAAACTTCGATATTGTCCTCTACAGGGCAACAGCTCACACCAGGATAATCATATCCTGAGTCCAGTCCCCCTTAAGGTTTTCTTACGCGTCACACATCATAACTTATCTGGGGAACAGCTCACACCAAGATATTTCATATCTTGAGTCCAGTTCCCAGGAACAGCTCACACCAAGATACCTCGTATCTTGAGTCCAGATCCTAACTTATCTTAGGCGGAAACAAATCACGTCATCTTTGTGTCCAGTTTCCAGGAACAGCTCAAACCAAGATAACTCGTATCTTGAGTCCAGTTCCTACCCTTTGGCCAATTGCCTAGCACTTTCTTAGCCTTTAAAGACATATTTTATTTCTCTATTTCAAATGCTTACTTGGTTGAAAACTCGCTTTTTAAACTAAACGACCATAACCTTTTGAAATGCTTATAGTTCATTCGTTTTTGGATTAAACACTGCTTATAGACGTTATAAGTCTATTAACACATAAATCGACTTCCTTTGAAACTTGAAAGCTTCATAAAAATGTAATGAGCTTGTTAAATCGTAAAACGATTTCGTTTCCAACTTAAAAGCTTTATATAAACGTAATACGGCCACCAACTCGCAAAGTGACTTCGTTTTTAACTTAAGAAACTTCTTATAGACGTAGAACGTTTGCTAGTTTATAAAACGACTTCATTTCTAGCTTAAAAGCTTCGTATAAACGTAATACGTTTATTAACTCGTAAAACAACTTCCTTTTCGACTTAAAAGATTCTTATGAAGGCAATAAGTTGGCTAATACTTGAAACGATTTCACTTTAAACTTAAAAGTTTCTTATAAACGTAAAACGTTTGCTAAATCATAAAATAACTTAGTTTTTAACTAAAAGGCTTTTTATATAAACATAATAAGGTTGCCTAATCATAAAACAACTTCGTTTCTAACTTGAAAGCTTCGTATAAACGTAATAAGGTTGCTAAATCGTAAAATGACATTGTTTTCGACTTAGAAGCTTCATATAAACGTAATAAGGTTGCTAAATCGTGAAGTGACTTCGTTTTCAACTTAGAAGCTTCATATAAACGTATTAAGTTTGCTAAATCGTAAAACAACTTTGTTTTTAACTAAAAGGCTTTTTATAAACGTAATAAGGTTGTCTAATCATGAACAAACCCGTTTAAAACTCAAAACATTTTAGTTAGTGTTTAACTCAAATTAAAGTTGTAATTGAAACTCCAGTTGCTATTCTATAACTCCTTTCAATTCCTTTGTAAACTCAAGAAGGGTGTGTAAATGAACTAAGACTTAAAACGCTCCCAAATTCGCTACTATTCAAAAACTGTAAGCATTTGGCTCGTTTATAAGATAACGAGGTTTCTTTGTAAGCTTTCAACATGAACGTTTCTCAAACAGGATGGAGTTACTAACTTGTAACTCGAAACTTAATAGAAATTTAAAAAGCAAATAGCATACAATCAGTTAAACCCATAATTAGCCTTGAAATGGCCCTTTTCAAGTCGTTTAAATTCCTTTAAACATAAAGAGAGGTCATAAACAAACTGATGTCTTAAAATCATTTTCGAACTCATTTTTACCTTGCTTTTAAACTCCCTAAACCTATCGACTATTCAATCTAGTCACTAACCGAATAGTTCGACGATTTAGGACCTTGTTAACATTTTAGACGTCCTAACACGCAAATAGTCAACTGATGCATTTAAAAGCATTTTCAAGCATATAAAACAAGCTCTCTAAATGTCCCGTTCTTTTTAAAGACGTCTAAAATTTCAAGAATTAATCACATAGCACATTGCGGGAAAAGGTTTTACACATAGCACATTCATACACTTCATATCACAACTCATTAAGCCACACATGGCCTCGCAATCCACATGATTGCGGCAATTCACAACCCTATCTCCCTCCTCACACAGCACCGTCCACAAGATCCTCGAAACACTTAATAGTTTCACCTCAAGACATCCAACTACTAACTTGGTTTAAAATTATCATCAATAAACCAACAATACATAAAACGATCGCATATAAGTATGACATTCATGCTAAATAGTCAACTTAGAAATTAGCGTATACTAAATTGATATAAATAGGGACTTCAAGCGACATTACTTTTCAGTTTGCAAACCACAGATCATAAGCATCGTTGCAACTGCCACAAATAAACTGTCGACGCACCCAAACTGATTTAGCGATGACCTTTGAACATTATTCAGTTCATTCCATAATCATTTCAATCATTCGACTAGCATCTTTAGGCTTCAAGCACAATTTAGCTGACAAACTGATAAATTAATCGCGCTATGACAACATTCTTTTTATTAAGAATTTCTTCAAACTGCCAGG
Organism: Selenicereus undatus; assembly: GCA_017589665.1. NCBI lineage: Eukaryota > Viridiplantae > Streptophyta > Magnoliopsida > Caryophyllales > Cactaceae > Selenicereus > Selenicereus undatus. The sequence continues at coordinate 79,457,121 of JACYFF010019584.1, forward strand.
TTACTAAAAATCAACATCAAATCCCAAAGTCAATACCTTGTTCGTAATTTCTCAACTTTAACTCCAATTTCACCCAAACTGATTTCTAACATCAGAATTGACATGCACTAACTAATTTCAGCTAAATTCTTTGAAAATAATAATAATTTAGGAGGAAAGGAACCCTCACCTTGAACCCAAGCTAGAGGTTCGATTCACGGCTGTGGCTGGACTTTAGAGGCTTGAACAACTCCAATCCTTCGCCTCTTGCTTACCCACGCTCGAACATGACAAAATCACGCCCAAATTCCCGAAATTCGAACCCTAAAACCGACCCAAACTCAATTACTGATTTGAGGTTGAAGTAGGGTTTGAAAGCAACAAAAATTTGTAGGAAATTGAAGCAATAAGAGGTGAAGTTCATGGCCATACCTAGGGCACACGTTCGAGCTCCAATTCGACGCCAGAACGTGGTTGATTCATACGGATTTTGCCGCAAATTCACACCAAATGGGCGGCCAGCTTGTAGACGAGGTCAAATGGGATTATTCGTTCGTTGTGGGGCGAAAATCAGCTCAATTTTGAGCTCTTATGGGGCGTGTATGGTGGAGAGCGAGAGGAGGAAGAAGAAGAGCAGAGGAGAGAGAGAGATGTCGGGGTTCTGGGGGTGGTCGCGACAGGGAAGAGAAGGGAAAGGAGAAAAGGGGTTTGCGCGCAATGACCAAAATGTCCCTCCCACTCTCTTTTTTTGTCACAAACTGTTTCATATTTAACACCGCCAGTCTAATTCGAAACCCGAACTCCAAGTTCAATAATCGATAACCCGACCATTCATCGATTATTCATTCCCAAGCATGTCTAGGCTCGATTGAATAATTATCGAGCTGCTTCTAAGGTTCACAACCTAATCGCATTCGGGTTCCTACTGGAATTAGCACCCACTAATAATCGTTAATAACGCTTATTAAAAATCATTGAAAGATTTTCTAAACTAATAATAATAATATTATTATTGGCGACAAAAATACTTTTTAGTAAAACCATCGCTCACATAAGCGCGTCAATAATTAATTAACTCGTATCGTTAAAAAAATAAATTTTTATAAGGTAAAAAGGCGTTACAACAACTTGACAGAAAACAAGGTACGCGGGCCTTACACTCTGCCCCCCTTAAAAGAATTTCGTCCTTGAAATTACTTACTTGTTGGAAATAACGGGGCCGTGTTTCTCCCGCACTCCTTTCACAATCCAAAGTTACTTCAAACTCTCACTCCTTAGGTTTCTAGTCTCATCTAGTTAATGGGTTTTTCCCTTGAATCATAACAACACAATCCTTAAAGGTAGAATCGATACAGTGATTATTTCTTAAGCGGTAGACATAAGGAGTTGGGCATCCATCTCGTCAAGCTTATTGGCTAGCTTCTTTTCGAATGTCGGGTTCACAAACGACTGAGTAGTGTTAGAAATAAACTAAATTGCGAGCATCAGGATGATTAATAGAAGGAGTACTTGATACTGCCTTAGTGGATTCTCCTTCCAATCAAGATGCTCAACCTCCCGCTTGAGGTTTCTTACGGTTTCTATTGTTTTCTGAGGAAACACCAGTTGAAGATCGACCTTGTTGTGTCGTTGGGTTTATTCTTTGAATATTACCCTGATCATTCCACGTGGCCCTTGGGCAATTAACGGCTTTGTGACCCATATCACCACATTCAAAACATGAGCCCGTAAAGCTGCTGCATGGTCCAGGGTGCTGACGTCCACACTGGCCATAGGTTATCCTTGGTTTCCATCGGACGACTTGTTTCCCCTTATCCTGTTCTATCCCAGATTTAAGCCTTCTGAAGTTTTTGCATCCTTGGGAATTGGATTCTCCAGGGCCAATTTCCTTCTTTGCTCGGCCTTTTTCTTTGTTTTCATTCTTAGTCTCATCTATGATGCAGGCTACTTTCACAGCCCTCTAGTACATTTCTTGAAAGTTGGCATAGGCATATCCCACTATTATCTGCTTTATTTCTCCCCTTAATCCGTGTTTGAAGTGGTCCATCCTCATTTCTTCGGTGGCTACTTAGTTAGGTGCAAAGCGGCTTAGCTCGTTGAACTTCGTCGCATACTCTATTACGCTCATTTCTCCTTGCTTTAGGCATAAGAACTCTCGTTCCTTAGTCCTTCTTACATCATGAGAGTAATATTGAGCGTCCATCAAGGCTTTCAGTTGGTTCCAGGTTAACGCGGGTTCACCCGCTCTAGGTTTTACCATTCCCCACCAGAATTGAGCTTCTTTTTCGAATTGATAGGTGGCCAGATGCACCTTAAATCCGTCAGAACACTCCATGATTTCAAATAAGTTCTCCATTCTCCTGAGCCACTCCTCGTATGCCATAGGGTCAATTCCACCTTCAAACTTGGGATGCTTAAGCTTATTAAATCGACATATCATCTCCATGGCAGTTGGTTCTGGTATGAAGTTCACGTCGAGGAGGCATCTATCACACAATTGCACAAGGAATCACTTAGTTCTAATTTCAACTAGGATGAACTTCCTTGGTTAATGAAATGAGTCGCAAATGGTGAGAGTTGTTATGAATATCCCCAAGTCTAGTTCAGTTCAACCTTCATATAGTCTTACGCGCACATGACATCTTATCCAAAGAAAATACACGTGCATGCTTGCACAAACTAGTGAGCCTATAACACTTGTTCAGCACCAGTTGCACTTATTTCGTTGAACACTGATAGCATGGGTTAGGAGTCACAGGAGATCTCAGCATCCTAGTAGTTCATGATTTAAGGAAAATAAACTAAAAGTAACATACGCTCTCTCTCTCTCTCTCTCTCTCTCTGATATCTCCCCATCATCACCGTGCACCGACGCCGCCTCCCCCCCCCCCCGACACTGTCGCGCTGCCCCTCCTTCTCCTTCAAGCTATTGTGGTGAGTACTTTTATGCCATGCAAGGCTCTAGCACCGAACACCCAAGTTTGAGGTTTTCTTTGTCTTTCTCTATAAATTTGGATTTCAAAGTTTAAAAACCACAAATTTTGTGGCGGGTTTATAAATTTCAGATTTGAATCGCGTGGATGAGGGTGTTCTTAAACACTCCTTTGAGGAGTCACATCAAGGTGTGTGCGTAACGGTTTTCTTGCGTTCTTGACATCAAATTTTAGACTTTCCTTCACTTGGATGACTTGGGCGAGGGGGAAGGTTGTTAGATGTCATGTTGGGTTGTCATGAGAATTAAAATCATGGGTGCTAGGGCGAAAAGATTGCATCTTGGGTCTGGATTCTTGTAAGGATGCGCTACTGAGTGAATCAGAAAACTGATGTGATTTTGAAATATTATTCCCGTTGTTTTGTGAGTGGGAAAATTGTACAAATTTTAGGGTAGATGGGCCGAGATGTCCCCTACACGACGCCTTTTGAATTGAGGGATTTTGACTTGTATTGAATGAGTTATGGTCCGTTTACTGAAGACTGTTCAAACTAGGACAGTCAGGGATAGTCCTCACATCTTAGGATTTTTAACCTAGTAATTTTTTAAAGTTTACAAAATCACTAAGTATAAAAGTTGTATTAGATAAACTGATCTTTATATAATGGGTAAGAAGTTGAATTTTGAACGTTAGGAGTTAAAGTTATGGGGTCAGAAAGTCAAATTGGAAAAGAGGGGTACAACCTACTGGGTTGGAAGGGGGTTGCACTTACATTGATTTTGGAAATTTGGCTAGGACGGGTCAGTTTGCGAAAAATTATGAAATTTTTCGGGTAGTTGCATTAGGATGGGTCGCATAATCTAGTTTTTGAATCGAATGAATCGGACTATTGCATCCCAAGTTATGGTCAAATTACCATAAACTAACCAGATTGGGATAGTTAGTGACACTATGAAAAGAAACAAGAAAACGACCTAGTTTAGGTTAGAATTTGGCAAAATCCTAAACATGAAAAGTGTAGAGGACGGACCGGACTTTCTATATTGGGTAAGAAACTGGAATTTGGACTCTGGGATCAGAAGTTATGGGTTCCGAAAGGCAGACCTAGATTCTGGTTGAATCCATATCCGGGATTGGGTTTCAGTCGGGAGCCCTAAAACATGAGTTAAATTCTAGGAAAACATTTGGTAGTAAGGCAGGGGCTAAGGATGTAGTCTATTCGATTTTGGACTGAGTGTGAGCTATGTTTTGACCCAGGTACAGAGCAGTAGGTTTAAAATAGTGACCGAGGCCGTAACTTTGTACGGTATCTAGTTAACAATCATGCCCTAACCCAACTCGCATGTGCATTGAACATGGTAAGAGCCGATTTTGGTTATGTTGTTTGGATGGAATGAAAGCATGAGTCAAGTGAATGTGACTGCGTAGTAAAATCTGCATGATGTGCTATTGTAACACCCCCATCCCCTGGAGCCAGAAGCGTTACGTTTCCTTAACTTTCTACTTAAATTACGAGGCGAAACGGATAGAGTTTCCCCTAAAAACTGACTGTTTCCAAGCTAAATGTCTTGCAATAAACCCCTCCAGATCAACAGAAGTGTAAAACATTTTAAAAGAAGCTCGACGGCTACACGCCGAAGTTCATAACTCAAGGAGCCACTCGCTCGGAGTACATCAACCATAAAGTTCATTAATAAAGAAAAAAATCAAATTTACAACTCAACGGATCACACATCCGGAGTATTGGGGTTCAAATCCCAAATTACAGCTAATTTTAATTAAGAAGACATGTAATCAATCAGATAGTTGGCTCATACGGCCATACAGAGTGACCTCTAGACCATATGCATTACATGAACTAGAATACTTGGTTTACATATGTTTACAAACTAAGAATACATTCTATAACATCATCAAGCAGCGACCCTACTTCACTATGGGCACACTTGGCTCCCTTTAAGCAAGGGTAACTTCCATTTTGGCATAGCTGACTCAACTTCTTCCTGTCATAAAGAAAACATGTGGAAAAAGGGGAAAGAGTAATGGGATGAGAAACAACACGCTCAATGATTCTCCCCCGACCCCCTTAAAAGAATTACCGTTACAGGTAGTAATATCTTTAATAGTCACATATCACGTCTTTATGTATTATTACCATAATAGGCAATCAAAGTCCCCGAAGGACGGGTTATTACCCCTAACTTCTTTCTAACTACTCAAATCATTTCTAGGTCCTTAATGACTAATTGTTCTCACTAGCAAACACTTGGGCATGTAAACAAGCAATAGAAGCTAAGCACTGAGCTTTTTTTTCATAAATTAAGCATAAGGATCTTTATTTTTCATAAACACAACTACTTAGAATTCCATTCAAACTATGCATGAAACCTCATTCATACGGTGTGCACATAAGGCTATCTCTTTTCATAATCATACTTTTCTTGGCATTTCATTCATATGATATGCATAAGACACACACATTTCAAGTCTCTTTCAAATCTCACTCATAGGGTATGCATGAAATATGCTCATAAGGATTTCTTTTTTGTAATCTTATTTTACTTAGCATCTCATTCATAAGTTATACTTGGAATATGCACATAACGCTTTATTTTCATCAGCATACTTTACTTAGATCTCATTCATATAATATGCACAAGTTATGCGCATGAAGCTTTCTTTCTTTTTACTGAAAACACTTCATTTAGCCTCTTGATGCTCATAAAAACTCTTCTCTTAGCCTTTTGAGGTTCACATTCTTAAAAGAATCTCTTTTATATTGGTCTCATAATGACCCTTAAAAACTTTCTTTCTGAAATACTTAAAATGGCGAAACACCGACTGCTTTTCTTACTTATTAGGAAATTGCTCTGGGCATAAGATCATCATAATGTGCGAATTGGGTGAGAACTATTCTCAACCCCTAGTGAGACTATCGATCACGCTAAGCTCTTACTCCCGGGAAGGCAACTAACTTTTGGACCTTAACCCTCGTCAGGGTCTCTAGGGCTTCCCACAATTGGGATACTCCCTAGGCTAGGGATTCCCCCGTTCAAGTAGGTTCACTCCCATCTATTGTCCGTATGCACAATATCTTAGCCAATTTAAAGTGTATGGTCATAACGACTAATAACTTTGCTGTTTCTTACAGTGAAATCATTTATCATACAACTCACGCCTGTGTAAAACTCTTTAGGGATTTTCCCATTCAAGCGAGTTCACTCCCCAAACTGTAATCATTTAGTTAAAATAGGTCATTAAGCACTAATAATTATGGCTACTATCATTTCAAAACATGAAATCATTTTTTTTCAAAACTCACCTTTATGCAAATAATCAAACTTAAAGACATAGAAAGGGTAGGGGTGCGCATGTACACATTCAAATACTTCATAATTCAACTTAGCAACATGAGCCACACATGGCCTTGCAATCCACACGATTGCGGTCAATCACAACCCAGGCTCCCTCCTCACAAAACACCGACCACAAAGAACCTCAAAACTCTTATGAGTTCAACATCAAGCCATCCAACTACCATCTCGGTTTTGATTTCTAAAACTATAGCATATTATCATGAAAGCTTATAAGAAATGCGTCATAGGGCTTATATACTTACCTGAGCAAGCAGCACCATCCAGCGGTGCCTTACTGCAAGCATATATATATATCCACATGTACACATACAACTATATTGCCTTAACTTGAAATAATGCTTAACGAACTAACTTAAACTAATCAAAGCATGAACCTTATCACATTCATATTTCACGACAGAGGGGAACATGTCATTTTCAAGTGTAGCTTTTACAAACTTAACAAGCATAAATTACATGCACGCATAGGTTGTTTCGAAGCTACTTATAAGCATAAGTTCACTAAACTAACATATTTCGATTCGAAGCACTATTAGGTTAATTCGAAGCTAGAAATCAAGTATAAATTATCGAATCATTCAAGCATCGATTCTAAGTGCTCACATGTTAATTCGAAGCTACTGTTTAGGCATGCATTAACTAAATTAACATGCATCGAATTAAACTGAATTCAGCTGAAATAGAGCAAGCTTAATCAATCATCTCATTCTCATTTAATATAATTAATCTTACTACCATGCAGCAACAGTTAAGGGCTAAAATCTTTTCGAGTTTACTAATACTTAGGAGGCGAGAAACACCCACCTGGACTCTAAGCTAAGGACCCGTTCTAAGGGCTTTGGGCTTGACTTTAGGTGTTGGAAAACCCCAATCCTTGACCCTTGCTCGCTGACTGCTCAATTAGGCCCCCAAACCGTGCATATCTTCGAGTTCAGCCTAAGCCCCAACTCAATGAGCACCAATTGAGTAACGATTACACATCTAAGCTGCTAACCAAACCCTAGTCCGAATGTCTTGCCAAAACCAAAACCCTAGCTTTCAAACCCTTGACTCACACGGCTCTTGGTGGTCGCCAATACTCAAACCCACCGGTGGCACCTTGCCGGCGTCGACTAGGCGGGGCCTCGACCTCCGTTTTCTCTCCCTGGATTCGCTCGCTCTCTCTCTCTCTCTCTCTCTCTCTTTCTCTGTTCTCGATGGTGGCGCGTGAGTCGGCTGTCACTTTGCCGGTGCCTGACTCGCCGGTGCACCGCCATCATTCTCGGCCCCGGCTTGCCGTCCGTCAGCCCCCCATCTCTCTATTCCTCTCTCTCCCCTAGTGTGGGTCGCGGGGCTGGGGTTTGAGAACGCCCCTATCGTGCCTTTGCTGAGAGAATAAGGGGCTCACCTAATGTAACGCCGCCAACCTAGGGAGAGTCACACTGCCAGGACTTCCTAAAGGGAAATACTTAAGGCTCTTGAAGATCGAGGGTTTGGATTAGCAATTAGATCGTCATTTTATAACAAAACTACTAGAGTTTCCCCTGTTTTAGCAACATTTTAGGGTCTTAGCTCAGCTAAGGGTACCTGTAAACTGGTAATAAGGCATAACATATGCTAAAATAACCCAAGTTCACTGCCTCGGGCCACTCGCCCAGATCACTAAAGATCAAACAACTAAAACGAGGGTCAGAATGCTACATATACAAGTACAGAGCCACTACATGCTTTCACATACAACAATGAACTTAAAAATTTACAACGTGGTAGGCATCAAACACTTCGCAAAGCTGGCAGAGACTTCTAAGGGGTCGGCATCAAAAAAACTTCAAAGGATCTCTTATACCTGCTCAAATTAAACCTGGGAAAAAGGGGAATAATGAAGGGATGAGCAACCACACGCTCAGTGAGAACTCCCCCACTTCTTAAAACCAAAACAGTTGCAGGCAATAATACTAGTAATAGCCACATACTAAGCATTCATACTTTACTATCATATTAGGCAATCATAGTCCCCAAGGAATGATTACCCTCCTTAAACTGCATTCTAACCACTCAACTCAATTCTAGGCGATTAATGACCAAACTTCCCTACTAGCAAGCATTCAGGCACATAAACAAGTAGGCAACAAGGATTGAATATAAACGCTTTCAAACTCACTTTAGAAAACATAGTGACTCTCGATAAATACCAAGAATGGTTTATAATTCACACCAACTCCTTTAAAGCTTATAATTCTTTCTAAAAATTCTCGAAACATCTAAACTGGTAAGAATGACTTGGCAAGAAACATTCTTTCATAGAATATGCACATTGAAAAGCTTGCACGAACAATGCAACATTTGAAACTTCATTTGACTATATTTGGAAATTCTTTCATAAAAGATGAGCAGGAGGTGCACATTTGAAAGCTTTCTTTCTTTTCTTAAAACACTTTACTCAGCCTCTTGAGGCTCGTATTCTTTAAAAGAACTTCTTTCGTAATGGTCCGCTAATGACCTTCATAAGCTTTTCAAATCTTATTCAATATGGCCTCGTAAGGGCCCTTATAAATCTTTCTTTTCTGAAATACTTAAAATGGCGAAATGCCAACTTCTTTTCTTACTTATTAGAAACTTACTCATAGAATAAAAATATCTTATTGTGCTAGCTAGGGGAGATTTACACGGCCCGTAAGTAAGATCGTCACTCACAACTCATGTTATCCCCGGGGTATACGTACTTAACTTTTGGCTAAAATGCGTCTCAGCAAATAAAATCAAACTTCGATATTGTCCTCTGTAGGGCAACAACTCACACCAAAATAATCATATCTTGAGTCTAGTCCCCTTTAGGGTTTTCTTACGTGTCACACACCATAACTTATCTGGGGAACAGCTCACACCAAGATAATTCATATCTTGAGTCCAGTTTCCAGGAACAACTCACACCAAGATAATTCATATCCTGAGTCCAATTCCTAAAATTTCTTTAGGGGGAAACTGCTCATGCCATCTTTGTGTCCAGTTTCCAGGAACAGCTCACACCAAGATAATTCATATCTTGAGTCCAGTTCCTAACCCTGGCCAATTGCCTAGCACTTCTTAGTCTTTAAAATCGTATTTCATTTCTCTTCTTGAGTTGCTTACTTTGCTGAAATCTTAATTTTAAACAAAACGACCATAACCTTTCGAAATATTTATAGCTCATTCGTTTTTGGCTTGAAAACTTCATATAAACAGAGTAAGTTTGCTAACACATAAATCAACTTCGTAAAGAACTTAAAGCTTCTTATAGACGTATTAAGTTTATTAACACGTAAGTCGACTTCCTTTTAAACTTAAAAGCTGCGTAAAAACATAATAAGCTTGTAAATACGTAAACCGACTTCCCCTTAAAATTAAAAGCTTCTTATAAACGTAATAAGCTTGTTAATACGTAAACCGACTTCGTTTTAGACTTAAAACTTCTTATAAACGCAATAAGTTGGTTAATACGTAAAACGACTTTGTTTTAAACTTACAAGCTTCTTATAAACGAAATAAGATTGTTAACACATAAATTGACTTCATTTTAATCTTAAAGCTTCTTATAAACGTAATAAGCTTACTAACACATAAATAGGCTTCGTTTTTAACTTAATATTTCTTATAAATGTAATACGTTTACTAACTTGTAAATCGACTCCTCTTTTAACTTAAAAAACTTCTTGTAAACGAAATACGTTGGCTAATCCATGAAACGACCTCGTTTTTAACTTAAAAGCTTCCTATAAAAGTAATACGTTTACTAATTCATAAAACGAAACTCATTTGGAACTTAAAGAACTTAGTTAACGTTTAATTCAAACTACATTCATAATAAAATCCTTAGTTGTCATTTTATAACTTGCTTTAATCCCTTTTTAAAACTCAAAGGAGGGCATAATAGTAAATTGAAGGCTTAAAACATTCCAAACTTGCTATTATTCGAAAACTTAAGGTACTTGGCTCATTTATAAGGTAAACAAATTTTCTTCGTAAACTTTCAACATGAACGCTTCTTAAAACATAATGGCTTTACATGCTCATAACTTGAAACTTAATAGAGACCTAAGCAAGCAACTAGCATATAAATTTGCTAAACTTCATAATTAGCTCCTTAAGGTGCTCTTTTCCAAGTCATTTAAATTCTTTTAAACACAAAGAGAAGTTATAAACAAACCAATGCCTTAAACATTTTCAAATTCACTTTTAGTTCACTTTTAAACTTCCTAAACCTATCGACTATTTAGTCGAGTCACTAACTGAGTAGTTTGACGATTTAGGACCTTTTTATACTTTAGACGTCCTAACAAGCGAATAGACAACTGATAAACTTAAAAGCATTCTCAAACATGTAAAATAAGCTTTCTAAACGACAGTTTCTTTTTAAAGATGTCTAAAGTTTCAAGAATTAATCACAAAATGTCACGTAGCATATCGGGGGAAAAGGGTTCACACAAAGCACATTCATACACTTCATATCACAACTTGGCAGAATATGCCGAATGAGCCACACATGGCCTCGCAATCCACACAATTGCGGCAATTCACAACCCAAACTCCCTCCTCACACAGCGTCGACCACAAGAACCTCAAACCACTCAATAGTTGCACCTCAAGCCATCCAACTACCAAGCTTGGTTCAATATTGGTACGCACAAACCAATAATACATAAAACAATCGTAAATTGGTATAACATTCATGCTTAATAACCAACATAGTGTTTAAGTGTACCAGCTGATGCAATCGAGACTTTAAAGCGACATTTTGCTTTTTAGTTCGCAAATCGATATCCATAAGCATAATATTTCATTGAAATTACTACAAATAGACTATTAACATGCCCAAACCGACTTAGCCATAGCCCTTAGACATAATTTAGTTATTTCCATAATTACTTCAACTGCTGAACTAGTATCATTAAGCGTCAAATAGAATTGAAGTGCAACAAACTCATGCTACAATAGTCTGATAACAACATTTAGCTTACTTTACAATCCTCGATTAACTGGTACATTCAGCCACACATCGAATTATCATGCAATTAACCCAAATTCAGTACCATGTTCATAATTTCTCAACTTTGACTCCAATTTCACCCAAATTGATTTCTAAACTTGGAATTAACATGCACTAACTAAATTTAGCTAAAGTTGTTGAAATTAATAGTAATTTAGGAGGAAAGGAACCCTCACCTTGAACCCAAGCTAGAGGTTCGATTCACAACCGTGGGCTCAACATTAAGGGCTCAAACAACTCCACTTCTTCGGCTCTTGCTTACCCACGCTCGAACAGCACCCAAATCACTCCCAAATTCCCAAAAATTCAAACCCTAAAATAGACCCAAACTCACTTACTCATTTGAGGTTGAATTGGGTGTTTGGAAGCAGCGATTTCTACCCTAATTTATAGAAAATTGAAGAAACTAAGAGTGGAATTGAGTGGCCATACCTGGGCATGTATTCAAGCTCCGATTCGGTGCCCCAACCCACCAAAAACGTGGTGGGTTCTTCCTGGTTCTTCCCAATTTCAGTACCAAATGGTGGTTCGTTTGTGGGGGAGGTCGAATGGGTAGCTTTGGTAGGCTTGGTGGCGAAAATTCTTTGCAAATTCGAGCTTAAGGGGCGCGTGTATGGAGGAGATGAGCGAAGGAAGAAGATGAAGCAGAGAGAGAGAGTATGAGATGTCGTGAATGGGGGGGCTCGCGGGCAGGTGAGGAAGAAAAGAGGGACATGCCTAAATTACCAGTTTGCCCCTCCCTACTCTCTTTCATTTATTTTTGGTCTAAACTGATCAATACTTGACATCGCTAATCTAATTCGTAACCTGAACTCTAATTCCAATTTTATAATATAATCTTTCGTCAACTATTCGTTCCCAAATATGACAAGGTTCGATTTAATAACCATCGAACTTCCTCTAAGGTTGACAACCTAATCGTATTCGAGTTCCTAATCGATTTAGTACTCGTTAATGACCGTTAATAACGCTTATTAAAAATCATCGAAAAATTTTCAAAACTAATAATAATATTAATAGTAATAATAATAACAGTGACAATAACATCCTTTTAATAAAATTAACGCTCACATAGGCATTTAGAAAATAATTTTAGCTCATATTGCTAATAAAATACGGTTTTCCTAGTGCAAAAAGGCATTACGAACAACTTAACGAAATATAAGTACGCAGGTATTACACTCTTCCCCCCCCCAAAAGAATTTTGTCCTCGAAATTGCTTACTTGTTGGAAACAATGGGGGCGTACTTCTCTCGCACTCCTTTCACAATCCCGATCTACTTCATGCTTAACTATCCACTCCGTCTCTAAAGTAACATTACCTCCTTGGGTTTCTAGTCTTACCCAGTCAATGGGTTTTTCCTTGAACCATAACAACACAATCTCTAAAGGTAAGATCGATATGATGATTAGTTCTTTAAGGTTAGACATGAGGAGTTGGGTATCCATCTCGTCAGGCTTACTGGCTAGCTTCTTTGCGAATCCCGGGTTTACAAATGACTGAGTAACATTAGAAATCAACTAAATTACGAGCATAAAGATGGTTAATAGGAGGAGTACCTGGTACTACCTTAGTGGAATCTCCTTCCAATCAGAATGCTCGACTTCCCACTTGAGGTTTCTTAATATTTCTATTGTTTCCTGAGGAAACACCATCTGAAGGGTGACGTTGGTGTGCCGTTGGGTTGATTCCCATTCCAGATCTCTGAATATTACCCTGATTATTCCACGTGGCCCTTGGGCAATTAGCGGCTTTGTGACCCATATCACCACATTCCAAACATGAGCCCGTAAAGCTTATGCATGGGCTAGGGTGCTGACGTCCACACTGGCCACAGGTTTTCCTTGGTTTCCATTGGACGGCTTGCTTCCCCTTATCCTGTTTTATCTCATATTTAAACCTTCTAAAGTTTCTGCTTCCTTGGGAATTGGATTCTCTAGGGCCAATTTCCGTCTTTATTCGGCCTTTTTCTTTGGTTTCAATCTCAGTCTCATCTATGATGCAGGCTACTTTCATAGCCCTCTGGCGCATTTCTTGAAAGTTGGTATAGGCATACCCCGCTATTATCTGCTTTACTTCTCCTTTTATCCTTGTTTGAAGTGGTCCATCCTTATTTCTTCGGTGGCCACTTGGTTAGGTGCAAAGCGGCTCAGCTCATTGAACTTCGCCGCATACTCTATTACGCTCATTTCCCCTTGCTTTAGGCATAAGAACTCTCGCTCCTTAGTTCTTCTTACATCATGAGAGTAATATTGAGTGTCCATCAAGGCTTTCAATTGGTTCCAGGTTAACGCAAGTTCACCCGCTCTAGGTTTTACCGTTCCCCACCAGAATTCAACTTCTTTTTCGAATTGATAGATGGCCAAATGCATCTTGAATCCTTCAGGGCACTCCATGATTTCAAATAAGTTTTCCATCCTCCTGAGCCACTCCGCGTATCCCATAGGGTCAGTTTTACCTCCAAACTTGGGAGGTTTAAGCTTATTAAACTGGCATATCATCTCCATGGCAGTTGGTTCTGGTGTTAACTCGCGTCAGGGTGGCATCTGTCACACATTTACACAAGGAATTACTTAGTTCCATTTTCAACCAGGGTTAACTTGCGATCACTCTATGGCCTGTAGGGGTATGATTTCTTGGCTAATAGAATGATTTGCAAATGGCGAGAGCTGTTATGTATAGCCTCAAGTCTAGTTCAATTCAACCTTCATATAGTCTTACGCGCATATCACATCTTAGTCAAAGGAAATACACGTGCATGCTTACACAAACTAGTGTGCACATAACACTTGGAAGCTATCCACTCATATCTATTTCATTTGGACAGTAGTAGTGGAACATAAGGTTACTTAATACTCTTCATCGCCCTAATGCTTCATATTTAAAAGAAATAACTTAAAAGCTTACATCTGGCTTATTTTGATACAACATAACATTTGTGAACCTAGTTCATGCTGGCTTACTCTATTCTTCATCTGAGGTGTCATCCCTAGAAAAGTTGTCAACCATGGATTCACTTGGATTCTCAGGTTGATCATTATTAGGGGCTAGTAGCTCATACAATACCGCATTGGGAGTATACTCAACGCGGGGTGTTTCATCTACCAGCTCTCTCATTCTGAGCATAGTGGCTTGCCACCCTTGGGGGTAATATGTTCCAAAAGCATCCATCCAGCGTATCCACATTACGGCAACTCGCTTATAGCACTCTGCTTGAGGTCTTTGCCTGTAAGTGGGATAAAGGAAGGCCAAGGAGTCTGAATGTCTTACCAAACCCGAAACCCTAGCTTTCAAACCCTCGACTCACATGGCTCTTGGTGGTCACCAATACTCGAACCCACCGATTGCACCTTGACGACTAGGCGCGGCCTCGACCTCCGTTTTCTCTCCCTGAATTCGCGCGCTCTCTCTCTTTCTCTCTTTCTCTGTTTTCGACGATGGCACGTGAGTCGGCCATCACTTTACTGGCACCTAACTCACTGGTGCACCGCCGTCATTCTCGGCCCCGGCTCGCCATCCGTTAGCCCCCATCTCTCTCTCTCTCTCTCCCCTGGTGTGCGCGAGGGTGGGGTTTGAGAACCCCCCTATCGTGCCTTTGCTGAGAAAGTAAGGTCTTCGGCCCCTTATATTTTTTTAATATATATATATATATATTGTTTAATGCTTGCTCATTCAACTAACACCGCCAGTCCAATTTCTAATCTTGTACCTCATATCTTAACCCGAATCGTTAATACGACCCTTTCGTCGATTATTTGATCCTAAATATGTAAAGGTTCGACTTAATAAACATCGAACTATATCTAAAGTTGACAACCTAATCGCATTCGAGTTCCTAATCGATTTAGTACTCGTTAATAATCTATATTAACGCATACTAAAAATCATTGAAAGATTTTCAAAACTAATAATAATAATATTAATATTAATAGCAACGAAAACATTCTTTTTAATAAAATTATCGTTCACATAAACGCATTAGTAATAATTTAACTCGTATAGTTAATAAAAATACGATTTTATAACGTAAAAGGTAAGACAGCCAGGTTAACTTAAAATAAAGAAGGCGGGTCTTACAGTTGTGTTGTGAATTTGAAACTTGGAAATGTTATGTTGGAGGTTCAGAGATTATTTGTTGTGATGATGTCCTTGGGGAAGTGGGTTGGAACTGAATGAATATTGCATGTTAAATTGACCTTTACTATAGAGAAGTGTAACAGTAATTGTAAAGGATGAGCTAGGTGAGACTTGAACTAATTTTGTTTACTGAAGGCCATTAGCCTTCCTCGGAAAACTAGTGCATACATGTGAGCAGCCACGTGCCCTATTGGGACGTGGGCCATGTTAAGGGTAACCATCCTTGTTGATGGTAGGTCAGGAAAGGTTTAAATGGCAACCGCCAAAGCAAGCTGTAGACCAGAATAGAGTTAAACGGTTGTGTTAAATCCAAGCACAGGTCATGACACCCAGTGGGGTCGCTCACCTTTAAATTTGATGGTTATGATTGGATCATCAATTATAAATGTGCATCACTGAGATCTTGTAAGCATGGACGGTTATATTAGTGGGGAACGTGTTCTTAAGGTCTTGTTGTTCCCCTACTCCCTTGAAATATTTTTAAAATGAATTTGTGTACGTAGTTGACTGTTAGGGGTGATTGTTTACTGAGTTTATCTCACTTTTATAAAATGTTTTGTTTTCAAGTGATCTAGTTATGCATGGGACTGGGGGACCGAAAGTAGCGCTAGGCCCTGACACCTAAATCGAAGAAGATGAAAGCTTAATTGTTTTAAGCAAAGACAGACATGAACAATTGTTTAATTTAGTAGTTGACATCAATATTTGAACTCTTTCAAGTGTGAGGTGTTATTAAGGAACGTTTGTATTAATTGCTATTGGATATCCGAAGTGGTATTTCCAAGAAGGAAATACGGCGATAACACCCCTTCTTAGGTTCCGCTGCCACATAGGATAAGGGTTAGTAATAAAGAAATGGAATTTGAAACCCGAGGTGTTACAAAGTGGTATGAAAGCTCGGGTTGACTGACTTAAAGGCTCACCCAAAGGACTGCAAGAAATTAAATACTAAAACTTGTATACCTAAGGACTGCTCAGAGAGTGAGTGTAGTTTGGGGCAAGGGTTGTATGCAAGTGGATCGAGTATTAAATGAATGCATGTTATGGTTTGGATACATGTCTTATGTGTAATTACCTTGTATAGGAATGGAAGGTACCCAACACTGTGCTTGTGTAGGAGGTCCTTGTTTGCACGAGCAGTTAGCTATGAAACCGAGTCAGGGAGTGTGGGACCGCATTCGACATGTGAGGTAGGTGTTAGCGAGATATTTAGAGGATGTGCCTAATAGTTGTTTGAGGATTGTGGACAACCAGGCTGAGGATTAAGGACAACCAGGTGATCTTTCTACTGTTAACCTGGAGGGGAGACCCTGAGTGGCGCTACCGAGTTAACGAGTTACACCCCCGGGCACGTGATCATCGCCCGTTGGGGAAGTGTTGTTGGTGTGACTGGGAGCCTATGGGCTTGAGCGTAGTTGACCTGATAACCTACCTAAAGCTAGAGGGACCCCACAACCAGGAGCGTATACCCACGGCTAGTGAGGAGGATGCCCCACCCCCGGCAGACAAGCTCACTGATGGGGAGGGAGACTCTAAGGATAAGAGAGATGTTCCTACTGCGGCGGGTCCAGTGGAAGAGGAAGACCCTGAGGAGGACCCTAGCGAAGAGGAACCAATGGAAGAGGAGGATCCTACCGATGGGGAACTTATGGAAGATGAGGACCCTGAGGAGGATTCTGAGGTGAGTGAGGGGGAACTTATGGGAAGTGAAGACCTTGAAGGAGACTCTAGCGAAAGCAAGACAGAGGCTATCGAGAAAGAGAACCCTGAGGGGGATCAGGAGGAGGAAAGGAGGGAGTTCGTTGCCAGGACGATCGAATAAGACAACCTAAAGACTTGGGTGAAGAGATGGATTTTGTGAAGAAGAGGGGTGAGTTTGAGACTGGGGTGACCCACTGGAAGCGGGGTAGGTGTGGTCGAATGTTTAGGGGTACCTGTTCACTGGACACCCCTGATCAGTAGAAGCTTGTAGTGCTAGAAAGTTTGTTTGCTAGGATAATGCTATTAGTTATTTTCTATTATGTTGTTAAGCCACTATAGGCTAATAAAGTTACAAAATGTGATGTAATGAAGAGTACTAGTATAGAACACTTATGATTTTGAAATTCTATGTAATGAAATGTTTGAGTTATCTGAATACCAGCATTCTTTATCGGTGAAGTGTGTGAATCACGTGAACGTGATGCCTATACGATGTGTAATGCATGCGCATGTGATTTAGTGGTTGGACAACGTGAGTTTGGCAATGTGATGTGATTAAAAAAAAACTGTCAAATGTTGTATGATGCATTAGCATATAATGTGCTATTAAACTCTAGTAGTATATAGGATATGAACTATTAGGAGAGGAACTAAACCCAACTTACTTCCCGAACAGGATGGTGGAAAACAACAACCAATCTCAAACTGGACCAGAACCTGTTACGAGAGTCCCTGTGAATTAGGAAGTTAACATGCCAAGACTCAGGGAATGGCTGAAAGCCCTACGCCCTAGGAATGGGAACGGGTCTCGTAGCCAGGTGGGCGAGACCAACCCACCCGCTGGGGTCGAACTCACCAACCTGCTACTACTGGAGCTGCTGCAGAAGCAAGAGGAGCAGTTGTGGCTTCATAACGAACAACTGCAAAAGCTAACAGAGGTTCGGGAGAATAGGGTCGAGGAAGATAATTCTTGCATGTTCAAGAGATTCGTGAGCCACCACCCACCCATCTATGATGTCAACCCTGACCCCAAGACTTTTGAGGACTGGATTAGGGGCATGGAGAAACTGTCGACGCACTCCAATGCCCTAAGGAGTGGAAAGTGGGTTTCACCATGTTTTACTTGAAGGATAAGGCCTATCTATGGTGGACCATGGTAAGGGAAAGACACTAAGAGCCTGGGTTCGGTTAGAGCAAGTTGAAGGAGATGATCAAGGATCATTTCTACCACATCTCCCTCCAGAAGGCCAAGAAAGGTGAATTCATGCAACTACAGCAAGGAAGCATGAGCGTACTTTAGTACGCCTCGAAATTTATGGAGCTCTCACGATTTGGCCTAGCCTTCATAGCTGAAAAGAGGCTGAAGATGAATGGGTTTGAGGTTGGGCTCAACCCCACCATTAAGGAGCGAATGTCGGTACGACAATGCATCTCCTGCATTGACCTATATGATATTGCGGTCAACGTAGAAAGGGCCATGAAGGAGCAGAGTAACTATTTCAACGAGCAATGGGGAGTTAAAAGGAAGGGGGATAACTGAGCATAATCGCAGGAGCAATACCGCAGATCTTCTGGGAATCAGTATTCGAACAACAATGCTCGTGGGGGCCAACATCCCAATGCACGGCCTAAGGTAACCTATAACGCCAGAGAATGCCAACCAGCAGAACTGGGCACCTCAGCAAATTTAGGCCCGACCTCCCAACCAATCGTCTTGGAACAATGGGGGCAGGGTGCATGTGATGCGAAAGGAGAAAGCTGACGACGCTCCAAACTTGGTGATGGGTACTTTCTCTATCCTAAGTTATCTAGTCAATGTTTTGTTTGATTCAGGTGCCACGCACTCCTTTATTTCTGTTAAACTGGTTGAGACGTTAGAACTAGTTCCCACTCGTAAATCTTCATTGTTGTCTGTGATGCTCCCTGATTGGAAGGTTGTGATGTGTGAAGAACTGTATGAGAATTGCCCTATTAGGATGCATGAGCATGAGTTCTTGGCAGACTTATATAGATTGGAGTTAACGAACTTTGGGGTCATTTTGGGGATGGATTGGTTAGCCAAATATCAAGCTCAAATAGACTGTCCAAGACAAAAAATCACCCTCAAGAAGGCCAATGGGGGGAAAGTGGTGCACAAGGGCAAGGGACCTAGAGTGGGAGTGAAACTAATTTCTTTGATGAAAGCCCGCAAGTTGTTAGGCAAAGGATATGAGGGATTCTTGTGTAACGTAGTGAAAACTGGGGATGCCGAACCCTCCCTTAAGGACATTCCAGTAGTGAGGGAGTTTTCAGATGTATTTTCCGAGGAGATCCCCAGAATGCCACCCCTTAGAGAAGTAGAGTTTTGTATCGACTTTACCCCTGGAGCCACACCTATCTGTAAGGCCCCTTACCGTATGGCACGGGCAGAACTAAAGGAATTGAAGACACCGCTGGATGAACTGTTAGAGAAGGGATATATCCAGCCTAGTACATCTCCATGGGGAGCCCCAGTGTTGTTTGTAAAGAAGAATGATGGAACCTAAGGTTATGTATAGACCATCGAAAGCTGAACAAAATAACAGTCAAGAACCGTTACCCTCTGCCAAGGATAGATGACCTTTTTTACTAGTTAAGAGGTGCGGGGACTTTTTCTAAAATAGACCTTCGTTCAAGGTACCATCAACTCCGAATCAAGGATGAAGATATACCCAAGATTGCCTTCCGCACCTGGTACAAACACTATGAATTTGTGGTGATGTCCCTTGGCCTCACCAATGCCCCAGCAGCATTCATGGATCTCATGAACAGGCTTTTTTAAACCCTACTTGGATCAATTTGTGGTGGTATTCATAGACGATATCCTAATTTACTCGAATACCCTAGAGGAGCATACCCACCACCTAAGGACAGTCCTGAAAGTATTACAGAGCAATGAGTTATACGCCAAATTTTCGAAGTGTGAGTTTTGGTTGAGTAAGGTGGAATTTTTGGGACACGTAGTAACCAACGAGGGAGTGTCCGTGGACCCCCAAAAAATAAAGGCTGTGACGAACTAGCCCAAACCTAAGAACCTGACGGAAGTGAGCAGTTTCTTGGATTGGCGGGGTACTATCGTAGATTTGTCCAAAACTTTTCGAATATTGCCACCCCGCTCACCAATTTGACCAAGAAGGCCACTAGGTATGAATGGACGGAACAGTGTGAGGAAGCATTCCAGGAGCTTAAGAAGAGACTGACGAGTGCGCCGATACTGGTCTTACTTACCATCGATAAAGATTTTGTGGTGTATAGCGATGCCTCTAGGAATGGGTTGGGGTGTGTACTAATGCAAGAGGGTCGTGTTATAGCTTATGCCTCGTGATAATTAAAGACCCATGAGCAGAACTACCTGAGCCACAACCTGGAGTTAGCAGCTGTCGTGTTTGCACTTAAGATCTGGAAGCACTACTTGTATGGTGTACATTATGAGGTTTTCACCGATCACCAGAGTTTGAAATACCTCTTTTCACAAAAGGATCTGAATCTGAGACAGACAAGGTGGTTAGAATTCCTGAAGGACTACGATGTCCATTTCCAGTATCATCCGGGAAAGGCTAACGTAGTGACGGATGCGTTGAGGCACTGACCGTACCCAACGCTGAGCTGCTTGCTAGCACTTCCGAATGAGTTGTATGAGGAATTTCGGAAGTTAGAACTCAACGTGATCACCCTGAGGGAAAAATCTATGCTTTGCACCTTGGAAGCGCAGCCAACACTCCTAGAAGAGATCCAAGTGGCCTAGGCTACGGACCCCCAACTCGAGCGGATCATAGAGGAAATATTGGTGGGAAAAGCACCCGAGTATGTAATTCATGAAGAAGGTACCATACGATTTCACAACCCGATGTGTGTTTCAGCCGTAGACGCACTTAAGAAGAAAATCCTAAATGAGGGTCACAATACCCCACACTCAGTACACCCTAGGGGAAATAAACTATACAAAGATCTGAAGCAAACATTCTGGTGGAGTAACATGGAACAAGAAGTGGTTGATTGTGCAAGAAGGTGCCCAACCTATCAGTGAGTGAAAATCGAACACCAACGACCAGTGAGACTTTTACAGCCCCTAGACGTCCCTGAATGGAAATGGAACTCGGTATCCATGAAGTTTGTGGTGGGCTTACCGTTGACTCAACGAAAGAATAATGCGATTTGGGTCATAGTGGATAGACTTATGAAGACAGCACATTTTATAGCCATGAGGAATACTTGGACCGTAGATCAGTTGGCTCGAGCATACCTCGAGGAGATAATACGGTTAAAAGCGGTACCCAGTTCTATAATGCCAGATCGAGACACCAAATTCCAGTAGGGGTTCTGACAGAAGCTATAGGAAGCATTTGGGACACTATTACACTTTAGCACTACCTTTCACCCAGCTACGGACGGGCAGACAAAACGCACTATCCAGACACTGGAGGATATGCTAAGGGCTTGCGCCCTGGACTTTAAGAGTGCGTGGGAGAAACAGCTGGTGCTGATCAAGTTCTCCTACAACAACAGCTACCACACGAGTATTGGAATGGCCCCGTATGAGGCACTGTATAGGAGGAGATGCAGAACTCCACTCTATTGGCAAGAGATCGATGAAGCTCTGACTATTGGACCGAAATTAATCCAAGCCACCACGAATAAAATAAAAGTGATCCAAGAACGAATAAGGGCCGCTTAGAGTTTCCAAGAAAGCTATGCCGACCAACGGCATAGGCCCTTGAATTCCAAGTAGGAGATCAGGTATTTCTCCGAGTCTCCCCAACCAAGGGAGTTGCGAGATTTGGGATGGCATGAAAGCTTAGCTCGAGGTACATCGGGCTATACCCATCCATACAGAAAGTTGGGGAAGTGGCATATCGGCTGGAGCTACCACCCGAACTTCCAAGAGTACATAGTGTGCTCCACGTGTCGCAGTTACGGAAGTACATCCCAGATCACTCACACATAATTGAGCCCAAACCTATACAGCTCCAGGAAGACTTGTCGTACGAGGAGCAGCCAATGCAGATTCTCGATCGGCAGGAAAAGCACCTTCATAGGAAGACGGTACCTCTGGTGAAAGTCTTTTGGGCCAATCATGAGATGTCCAAAGCCACTTGGGAGTCAGAATAGGAGATGCGAGATAAATACCCTCAACTATTCCTGTGAGCAGGTGCGTGCCAAGTTTCAAGGACGAAACTTTTTTTTAAAAGGGGTTAGAATGTGAAACCCCAAAAATTCATATTCGACATGGACCAACCTGGGATCCTCCTCGAGTCAATCCAGGTCAATGCGGGAATTATTTATTTTCTCTTTCAATAAAGTTTTGGATTCAAACTTTTTTTTAAAAAAAAGGAAAAAGTAGAAATATATTTTTGGGATTTCTTCCCTATGAAGCCATGCACACCCTACACCCCTCTCTCTCCTCCCCCTACTCGGCCCAACCGAAATACCGCCCTTAAACCCTAAAACCCTAGAATCCTTACTCTCTCTCTCTCTTCCTCTCCTCACTCCATCTCTTCCTCTCTATACCGTACCCCCTCCCCCTACGCTCTCTCTCTCTCTCCCCCATCTCCCCATCACCACCGTGCACCAGCGCCGCCGCCCCTGACATCGCTGTGCCGCCGCTCCTCCTCCTCCAAGCTATTGTGGTGAGTTGTTGTATACCATGCACACCCATGCAAGGCTCTAGCACCAAACACCCAAGTTTGAGGTTTTCTTTGTCTTTCTTTATAAATTTCGATTTCAAAGTTTAAAAATCCCTAATTTTGTGGTGGATTTATAAGTTTCATATTTGAATCCTATGGGTGAGGACGTTCCAAAACACTCCTTTGAGGAATCGCATCAAGGTGAGTGTCGTAACGATTTTCTTGCGTTCTTGACATCAAATTTTAGACTTTCCTTGACTTGGACGACTTGTGGGAGGGGAAAGGTCATTAAATTTCATGTTGGGGTGTCATGAGAATTAGTATCAAGGGTGCTAGGGTGAAAATATCGCATCTTGGGTCCGGATTCTTGTAAGGATGCACTACTGACTGAGTCAGAAAACTGGCATGACTTTGAAAGATGATTCCTGTTGTTTTTCTAATCCACAAATCATGAAAATTTGATGGTATATGGGCCTGAGATGTCCCCTGTAGTACGCCTTTTGAATCAAGGGATTTTGACTTGTATTGAATGAGTTATGGTCCGTTTACTGACGATTGTCCAAACTGGGGCAGTCAGGGATAATCTTTCTGTTTTAGGATTTTTAACCTAGTAATTGTTGGAGTTTACGAAATCACTAAAGATAAACGTTGTAATAGACAAACTGATCTTTCTATAATGGGCAAGAAGTTGAATTTTTGACGTGGGGAGTTAAATTTATGGGGTCGGAAAGTCGAATTGGAAAAGAGGGGCAGAACCTACTGGGTTGGAAAGGGGCTACACTTACATTGATTTTGGAAATTCGGCCAGGATGGGTCAGTTAACCGAAAATTGTGAAGTTTTTAAGATAGATGCATCAGGATAGGCCTCATAATCTAGTCTTTGAATCGAGTGAATTGGAGTAGTGTAAACCAAGTTATGGTCAAATTACCGCAAGCTGACCAGACCGGGATGGTCAGTGAAACCATGAAAAGAAATAAGAAAACAGCCTACGTTGGGTTAGAATCTAGCAAAATCCTAAACATGACAAGTGTAGAGGACGAAGCGAACGTTCTATGTTGGGCAAGAAACTGGGATTTGGACACTGGGAGCGCAACTTATGGGTTCTGAAAGGCTGACCTAGATTCTAGTCGAATCTGGATCCAGGATTGGGTTTCAGTTGGGAGCCCTAAAACAAGAGTTAAATTCTAGGAAAAAATTTGGTAGTAAGGCATGGGCTAAGGATGTAGTCTATTCGATTTTGGACTGAGCGTGGGCTATGTTTTGAACCAAGTGCGGAGCAATAGGTTCAAAATAGTAACCTAGCTCGAAACTTTGCACAGTATCCAGGTAACAATCATGCCGTAACTCAACTCCTGTGCGCATTGAACATGGTAAGAACCGATTTTAGTTATGCTGTTTGGATGGAATGAAAGCATGAGTCAACTGAATGTGACTGCGTAGTAGAATTTGCATGATGTGCTATGTTGTGAATCTGAAACTTGGTAACATTATGTTGGAGCATCAGAGATTATTCGTTCTGATGATGTCCTTGGGGAAGTGCGTTGGAACTTAATGAATATTGCATTTTAAATCGACCTCTAATATAGAGAAGTGTAACAGTAATTGTAAAGGCTGAGCTGGGTGAGATTTGAACTAATTGTGTTGACTAAAGGCTATTAGCCTTCCCCGGGAAACTAGTGCATACATGTGAGCGGCCACGTGCCCTATTGGGATGTGGGTCAGGTTAGCGGTAACCATCCCTAGTGATGGTAGGCCAAGAAAGGCTTAAGCGGTAACTGTCAAAGCAAGTGGTAGACCAGGATAGACTTAAACGGTTGCGATAAATCCAAGCACCGGCCATGACACCCAGTAGGGTCACTAACCTTTAAATCCGACGGTTGTGATTGGCTCAACAATTATAAATGTGCATCACTGAGATCTTGTAAGCATGGATGGTTATATTATTTGGAAACATGTTCTTAAGGTCTTGTTATTCCCCTACCCCATGAAATGATTTCGAAATTAATTTGTGTGGGTAGTTGACTGTTAGGGGTGATTGTTCACTGAGTTTATCTCACTTTTATAAAATGTTTTGTTCTTAGGTCATCTAGTTATGCATGGGACTGGGGGACCGAAAGTAGACCGAGGCGCTAACGCCTAAAACGAAGAAGATGAAAGCTTAACGGTTTCAAGCAAAGATAGACATGAACAATTGCTTAATTTAGTAGTTGACATCAACATTTGAACTCTTTCAAGTTTGAGGTGTTATTAAGGAACATCTGTATTCATTGCTATTCGATATCAAGCTTGGTATCTCCAAGAAGGAAATACGGCGGTAACACCCCTCTCCAGGTTCTGCTGCCACATAAAATAAGGATTGGTAACAAAGAAATGGAATTTCAAACCCAGGGAGCTCATATA
>JACYFF010019584.1:79490517-79503692 GCA_017589665.1 Selenicereus undatus
GAGAATATGTGAGTGCAGGCTTCTAGGGTCGTCTCATCATGCTCTAGATATATGTGTATGCAGTGATTCAGTTATAACATGCAATCATAGAATTCACGAAATACAGATAACATGTAAGAGGTCATATCATGCCGTGTATTATAAAACTTCATTCGGCTGGATAATCAAGTCACCTACCAAACCAAACTCAAGTCAAGCATGGATTGCACAAAGGCAAGCAAAGGTGAAGATAGACACCTAAGGTCACCACATCATGCATTAAGTGCATATGTATGTAGTTATTTAAACCATATCATGGGATAATAGAACTTGTGGAGTGCAAGTAATGACTCAGAGATCGTACAAGGAATGGTTGGCATAGGTTAAACCACTTAACCAATCCAGCCACTACGCAACTAAAGTTCATGATAAGCAACTCCAATGATGTGTATTTACTTTACCATTCACTCATAAAACGTATGGCTGGTCATCAATCAACTACCATGGGTAAGAACTACGGTGTTAATGGTCTTATAAGTATGTGTTGAGGGTTTACGAGGTACACCTATCCCATAGGTGATCATATGGGTCTCACTGTAGTTCGCTTACCTTAGTAAAGATCATTACTATGTACAATTCCAAAGTCTGCTAGGTTCTTCCTCCCTTTCACTTTCTAGGTGTATTAGGGTTTGTTCGAGCCAAAACATCGTCACCCCATTCATGAATCATAATCCATATAATAGAAAGCAAGTAATACACGGATTAGGCGATAATGGCGAAGAAGGAGAACAGTAGGTACACTTACGCGATGTTTAGCGAGATCCTACACTAGCATTTAATTTTTCAAGCATGTATACAAGAGCATCCCTTAATATACTCAAGAATTTTAGAATTCGAAAACGAAAGGTATCATTTAGTAGGATTATCAATCATAGCAACTAATTTCCAATCATTCCTTTCCTAGTTCATTACGAAGGATTCTATCGACATACACATCTTAGCACATACACATTTACAAGCAACATTTGACAAACATAAGGGCGCGTAGTAGTGAATCTAAACTACCTCATCATCAGTAACTGAAAGTAAATCCTTCGGTGTAAGATAACCTTGGCTCGATAGTTAAAACGGCATTAACATCTCAAAATCTTGAGTTTCAACGGATGAAAAATAGCTTTTCTATTTCAAATATCTTTGTTTTTAATAAAAGGATGGTTAACTGCTTCTAGCTCTCTCTCTACTAACCTTCGAGTACGTCTGCTCACTCCATTATAGGGCCAAAGGAGCAAATCGTATTATAGGGGCAAAGATGAGCTTACAGTTAAGGCTTTCCAATTATTCGATTCCAAATCATATGTTCTTTAAACCTTTGATTAAAATCACCAAGGCATATAAACGTAACAACTTCCGATTGAGCTAACACTTATCTTATTCATGACAATACGGGCCACTCGGCCAATACCTTAGCAATTGGTTCTCTCATCCAACCATTCAGCTTACTCAAGCTGCATCTAACTAGGGAAACACGCTAACATTCATATAAAACTCACATTTGCACACCAGGCAGGCATGTATCACGTCATCGTGAACACATTCCTAGGCAACTATATGAGATGCAAAACTCAGGTCGTTGCCTATGGTCGCAGGACCATGCTCTGATACCATCAATGTAACACCCCCAACCCCTAGGGCTGAAAGCGTTATGTTTTCTTAACTTTTTACTTAAATTATGGGACGAAACGGACAGAGTTTCCCCCAAAAACTGACCGTTTCCAGGCTAAAAGCCTTACAATAAATCCCTGCAAATCAACGTAAGTGTAAAACATTTAAAAGAAGCTCAACGGCTACATGCCGGAGTTCATAACTCAATGAGCCACTCGCTCGGAGTACACTAACCAGAATAGTTCATTAATATAGGAAAAGTAAAAGATACAACTAATCGGTTCACACAACCGGAGTATTGGGGTTTACATCCCAAAACATAACTAACTTTGACCAAGAAGACATATAACTAATTAGATGGTTGGCTAATATGGCCATACAGAGCGCCTCATAAACATATGCATTACATGAACTAGAATAATTGTTTACAAACGTTTACAAACTAAGAATACTTTACATGACTTCATTAAACACATGTGATCCCTTCAAATGGCATAAATAACACCTCGCAAGCAAGAATAGAATCCAGATGATTCAACGTCTTCTTGTTATAAAGAAAACCTGGGGAAGAGGGGAAAGAGTAGTGAGATGAGCAACCACACGCTCAGTTAGTGTCTCCCGATCCCCTTAAAAAAAAACCGTTGCAGGTAGTAATATCGTAATAGTCACATACCACGTATTCATACTTTACTATCATATTAGGCATTCACAAATCCTTATGGAAGGATCACTAAACATGAACTTCATTTTAACCCCTCGACCACATTTCTAGGCTCCTAAATGATTAAGCTCCTTGACTAACAAGCAGTTAAGTAATACTAACATGGTATTAAGCTACATATCATAGATCGTAAGCTCTTGGCTAGACATTCAAGCATGATAGATTCTTAGTTTCGAATAACGTTGGCATGCTAGGAACTCACTTACTCATCATGTGTTTCTAAAACATAAACATTGGATGCAGTATCACTTACATACTCAATATGCACTTTTAAACGTCATTACGTGATGCACTATAAGCAACACACACACACTACTTGAACTCTCAGACTCGACAAAAGTAGACTCGGGAGGGTCTAAAGATGAAAGAAGAGAGGGGGAACTGCAATATTCAAGAAGAAGGTCAATTTGGACAGGATCAACAGAAAATGATTCATATTCAACACGGGAAGCCTCCTTCCGACTCATATCAACATCAAACCCACAAAAAGATTCATATTCGATTTGCAGAATATAATCATCTGATTTAAATAGAAGGTCAGGAGTGATGGGATCAAAAGAGAATGATTCAAATTCAACATGGAAATCCACATCAAGACCTTCAGTAACATCAAGCACATATGAAAAAGAGTCATATTCTGCACAAAGAATATCATCATCAAAATCAAACATAGTGGGTGCAGTCACAGTCACCTCATCACATAACTCCTGTGAAACATCTGTCGATTCATCCAAATCATGAAGCTCAACTGCAGGTATGATGCTTATTTCTAACTCACTATCAAGATCAGATTGTTTACCCACTTCTAATTCACAAAAGTTGTTCCAAGTGGTGGGTAGGTTGACAGAAACTAGGACATCGTCAGTGACGCCCTTAGGTAAGTTAGTGCAAGGTGCAAGGTCTGTCGATAGAGACTGAGGGAGGTCACTTTCTTATTCTAAACTAGGCAAACACATGTTTTCATTCAAATCAGGCCTAGTAGAATAAGAAGGTGCAAAATCATCAGTAAGACTAACTGCAGGTTCAGAAGATCCTAACCTAGAGTAAGGCTCACTATAAGTCTTCCTATTTTGATTAAAACATTGAGAATATTCAGCAATTCTCAATTTCATAGTCTCTATCATTCGATCAATCACATCATTAATTTTCTTTTCAAAACTTGCACAAGTAGCATCAATATAATCACGATAAGGACAAGCAGAAGTATCATGATCGGGAGATTCACAATAGTCGCACAAAACAGGAGGCATATGAGAGTGAAATGAGTCATAGGAGTTCATAAAATGATCTGAAGGGTAAGAATTAGCTTGAAAATCATACTCTTCGTGAGTTGGGTATCTAAAAGACTGTTTAGCTTGGTCAATCGTATAGGTTTCCCAAGCTACTTTTTCAAAGACAGCCTATACCTCATTTGGAGTTTTGGATATCAATTCTCTTAAACCTCCAGGAAAAATTGAACGGATGTAACTCTTTGACTCAAAGTTTAGACCCTCAAGAATGACTTCACAAATTTTTCATTTTTCAAAATTATGATTCAGTTGAGCACGATAATCATTAAGCCTTGAAATGTAATTCCAAAAAGGGTCGCGCTCAAATTGTGGGAAATTGAAAACTCCCATTAAATTTTTTTTTTTCAAAAATTTTTCAATTTTTTTTTATTTTCAAATTTTTCAATTTTTTTGGGTTTTTTGAATTTTCTATTTTTTTTGAATTTTTAAGCTTTTTCATTTTTTTTTGGATTTTTGAAGGTTTTTCAAATGTTTTTGGATTTTTGGTTTTTTCAAAACACTAACAAGGAAACGATATTAAAAATTGATTTGAAACTATAGTTACGAAATAACAAAACAAGAATTGACTAAGTAAATAACAACTAAACAAAGTAACAACTAAACAAATCAAATACGAAAGCGATTAAGAAAATAAAAAAAAATGACCAAATCTCACCGTCGTCCCCGGCAACGGCGCCAAAAATGTAAGTGGTTTTTGAGGGGTGGAAAATAAACTAAAGAAAAAGGAAAAGGAGAACCTCAAGCACCCGATTGTCAGTCGTAGTACTTTAAGGGTCAGTCCATAAGGAAGACGTTTAGATTATGGTCATTTAAACAAAATGATTAAACTAATTAACCAAACTAAGTGATATTATTAAAATAGTACTAAAACCCTAAATCAACTAAACTCATCTAAACTACTAAATAGACTGATTGCTTTTAACTGAGAATTTAAACGAGCTAATTAACTAAGTAAACTAGACCTAAGCTAACCTTATACCAATTACCAAACCTAAACCAAATTAAGAGTGAATTTAGCATGATTTAAAACCTAGCTACTAACCACATTATTTATTCTCAAACCAAGGCAACAGTAGGGGAAGGGATAACAAGATTGGCAGAACCGAAAGCACTGCAAAATAGAGAAAACAATTCATTACAAATCAAAGCATAAGTTGAACCATTCTAACCTAGTTTCTATAATCACCCTTAATGGCGAAGAGCAAAAGTACCCAGAATTGCCCAGAATCATGATTAAACGACTTATAAGCAGAGCAAGAAAGAGAGCAGCAGCATCATTCAACAAATGAACTAATTTAACAATTGTCCAATAGCAGTAGAGAGTAACAAAGCTTCGATGACGCACCAAAACTTAGAACTGAACACTGCATCTAGAATTCGAACTCAAAACATGCCTAAAAGAAAACAGGAAATAGAGTAGCAGGGGAAGGGAACGAACGAAAGCATGAAACAAAGGAGGGGTTGCAAACCTAGCTCACTCAGCATTCTTTAGCCACCAAGGGGTACCAGAATCAGCCCAGACAAGGTGTAGATTCACCGTGAAGAACCCAAACAGCAAGCGAATCAGAGGAGGGGAAATTCGAAGGAAAAGCATGAAATGAACCCAAAATTCTCTAAAATTCTTGATTAACAACTCAAAATCGACAATTCCAAGCTTAATTACACGAAATTAAAGGCCGGGAAGAACTCTAAAATCGAAACCCTAAATTGCGAAATTTCTAAAATGCGAAAATGAAATCGAAATTAAAAATAGAAACTAAACTGAATCTAAACCCTAAAACTGGAGTTTAAACCTAATCCTACTCCTAAAATCTACCTAAATTACCTACTCCTAAATTACCTACTGTTCGAACCTCCAATGGCGTCTTCCTCTTCTTATACCGAGCTCCTTCTTCAATCTCGACCCTTCGTTTGGTGGTGTCGTGGTTGGTGCCTGATGAAGCCAGCATAGGTGGGTACGTGGCCTACTGTAGCGTGAATGAAGGGTTGGAGATAATTTCTGTGGGTGGAATTCGGGTTTGGGGATGGACGAGGTTTGGGGATTACTGTGGGTGAAGTGGTTTCTAGGTTTCGGGATTTGGGGTTTACTGTGGGCGAGGGTGATGTGCTGGAAAAGAGAGAGAGATGACGAGGTAGAGAGAGAGAGCAGCGAGATAGCATGGCGAAGCTGGGTCGAGATGGAAGGTGGCGATGGAACGAAGAGTTTCTGGGTTAGGGTGTCGGGTTTCAGGGCAAAGAAAGAGAAAGAAGAAGAAGGACGCAAAAAAAGGGGGGTTTAATACTGAACTGGGTTAAGTGAACCGGCCGGTCCGGTTTAATCTGGACCGGTCTGGTTTTTTTCTTTTGCTGCTTGGGCCGGTTTTCTTGAATTTTGGACCGGTTTTTGAATTCCCGTCATTTTCTCCACATTTCTCACATTTTCTGCCATTTTTAGCCATTTTTCCACATTTATTAAAAATCTACAAAATAAAATAAAATCAATTAAAAACCTAAAAAAAATAATATTAAAACGAGCATAAAACCGGTGTAAAAGTACCTTAATAGCACATTTTTAGCTCAAACATGCACTTTTAAACGTCATTGTGTGATGCACTATAAGCAACATGGTCACACACACTACTTGAAGTCCCATACGTCCATGCTTAGAAACCCTTTTTCCCCTTAGACACGTGTAGGAACTTTCCCTTCCTTCTTTATAAACACTTAATAAAACAAACATTTACAAGCAATAATACTCATGCTAATCACGTATCAAGCGTTTATGCATTATCAATCATCATATCCGGCTATATGACACCTTCGTAGGCTATTCACATGTCAAACACTCATTCATTAGGGAGGGATGCCTTCATTCATGGAACTTTTAACATACTATAAACTTTCTTTCTCACTTCATGTACTTTGAATCAGACAGGTTCGATATGGAAAAGGATGAGGCCACATGATATTAGAATCCACATTCAAACATGCTCAAGAATCATTTCGTAAAGCATTCATTGAGTACTTTCTTTCTTTCATTGAAAGCATTTTCTTAACCTCTTGAGGCTCTTGTCCTTTTAAAAGAGATTTCATTTCGTATTGGTCGTACAACGACCCTTATAAGCTTTTCATACTTCATTCCATATGGCCTCTGAGGGCCCATAAAGACTTTCTTTCCTTTTGAAACACTTAAAATGGCAAAGTGCCCATTGCTTTTCTTTACTTATTAGGAAAATACATCTGGCATAAGATCATTACAGGTGCTGATTGGGCGAAATCTATTCTCAACCCCATAGTGAGACCTAACTCTAACACTTAAGCTCTTACTCCCGGAATGGCTACATATAACTTATCGGACCATTACATCAACCCTCGTCAGGGCCTCTAGGGTTTTTGGACCTTCCCCTAGGTTAACATCGTTCTTTTCATATTGTCCGGAGCACATTATCTTAGCCATTTTAAAGCGTAAGGGCCATAACGGCTAATAATTTTGCTGCCTCTCACAGCGAAATCCTTTTTTCATACAATGCATGCCTTTATAAAACTCTTTAGGGATTCCCCTGTTCGAGCGAGTTCACTCCCAAAACTATTTTCATTTAATTAAAATAGGCAATCATGCACTAATAGTTATGGCTACTATCATTTCGAAACACGAAATCCTTATTTAGAAAACTCACCCTTATGCACACAATGCAATTTGAGGACATCGAAGGGAAAGGGGTTCACATATATCACATTCAAACACTTCATAATCAATTCAACACAATAAGTCACACATGGCCTCGCAATCCACACGATTGCGGTCAATTCACAACCCGAACTCCCTCCTCACAAGCACCGTACCACAAGAACCTCAAACCACTCATAGTTCTTCCTCAAACAACCCATCTACCATCTCGGTTTCAATTTCACAATTTAGTATTCTAATCATCATGATATACTAAAGAGCGATATGTAAACTTGCGTAACTTACCAATGCTTAACTTGCCGAACCAACAAATAACAATGCGCTGCAACCAACGGTTATAACCATACATACATACATACATACATATATATATATATATATATATATATATATATATATATACACACACACACATATAGGCATTCACACGACCTTAACTGAAAACAAACGTTTAGTAAGCTGAGTCGAACTGACTAACATGAAACACGATTACATTCACGTATTGCAGTTAAGGGGTAAGCATGCTTATTTTGTCATTCGAATGTAGTTTTCAAGCTCATTTGACAAGCATAATTCAACTAAACGGATAAACATCGATTCGAGGTGCTCATTCATTGATTCGAAGTTACATTTCAAGCCTAGTTAAGCCATGCAAGCGTGATACGAATCTAGGCATTCATTTATTTCATCGAAGTCATTATTCGAATCTAAATAGGCCACTTAGACTTAATACGATTCTAAGGTTTTGTTTATCATACCAATGTTACTATTCGAGTAGGCCTTTCAAACATGCGTTAACTAAATACACTAAACTTGATTCTAAACATGCATAGCTTACTTCGAACCAAGCTTTCAGGCACGTGTTAATTGAATGTACTAAAAAGGGTTCGAATGAAAGCTAACATATTTCAATAGCTTCGAATTTAATTCGTTTACATGCATTAGCTCATTTAACTCGAATCGAAGCTAACCACGTTTATATAATTTCGAAATTAATTCTTTTAACATGCATTAGCTAATGTACTCGATTCGATGCTAAACACATTTCATTAACTTCGAAATTAGTTCATTTGCATGCATTGGTTAATTAACGCGAATGGAAGCTAAACACGTTAAAAGGGCTTCCATTTTAATTCTTTTTCATATATTAGCTAATTAACTTGAATCGAAGCTAAGCACGTTAATATAACTTCGGTTTTAATTCCTTTTTACGCATTAACTCATTAACTTGAATCGATGCTAAACACGCTAAACTAACTTCATTCTTAATTCTTTTTCATGCATCAACTAATTAACTTGAATCGAGGCTAAACACGTTAAACTAACTTGCATGTAATAGCTAATTTAGGTCATTCAACATGCATCATACATGAATTGAAGCAAGCCTAGGCTAACATGCATCATTAAACTGTTGAAAACGTTTTCGAAATTAATACTAATTTAGGAGGCGGGGAACACCCACCTCAATTCCACGTTGGAGACACACGATTTAGCCTGAATTGAGGCCAAAAACCGAACACCAACACCCAGATACTCGTCTGCTCTTCGCGCGTGACTTGACCTAGCCCCGACCCACAAACCTAACTCACAATTTCTGAGAATTTTAGGCACAATTAAGATGAAATTAGGGTGAGGATCGAATTTATAAAAGACGAAGAGGTTCGAATTCACCTTGCAAGCTCGAGAACGGATGGGTGTTCGCTCGAGCTTGCATCGATTCGCCCCGGCCTACGGCCAGTTCTAGCCCAGCCACGCGTGAGGTGGTTCGTCGGCACCTGGTGTCCAGTTTGGTCGAGCATGCTGCGTGGTAGCGAGGATATGAGATGGGAAGGCATGTGGAGGTTCTCTGGTTGAGGTGTCGTGAGGCAGGGGAAGCAGAATGAAGAAGATGGAATTGGGGGGGGTCGCGTGAAGGGGTGTGGAGAGGACCAGGCACCCCTTTTTACAAAAACACCCCTCCCCTTTTTCTTTTGTTCTAAGTTGTTCAATAAATAGCACCGTTAGCCTGCTTTCGTACTTCATACGCTAAACCCAAATCGAGAATATAATCCTTGGTCAACTATTCACTCCCGAATCTATCTAGGTTCGATTTAATAACATCGAACCACTTCTAATGTTGATAACCTAATCATATTCAGGAAACGACTAAATAAATCGAATAACAGCTAAATCAAACTATCGATATAATCTGAAGGCACAAATAGGACAAATTAACTTTAAAATCAATAATATCAATAATAATCCTTTTTTAATAAAATTACAGCTCCCAAAAGCACATCGATAATCATTTAACTCATATAGTTATTAAAAATACTATTTTATAACGCAACAAGGCAATACAGTTAGCTTAACGGAAAACAAAAAATGTAGGTCTTACACTCTCCCCCCTTAAAAGAATTTCGTCCTCGAAATTCTAAACCTAAGTTCAGTCTTTCCTAGAATGCATGCACACAACTAGGATCTACACGATAGGTTTTCAAAAGGTTTCATTTTGGAAACACTACTTTTAAATAAAGAGGGCAAATCGCATCAAAGAGGGGCAATTGAGTTGACGTGGAAAACCATATCGGGTTTGTTTT
Source organism: Selenicereus undatus (assembly GCA_017589665.1). Classification (NCBI taxonomy): domain Eukaryota; kingdom Viridiplantae; phylum Streptophyta; class Magnoliopsida; order Caryophyllales; family Cactaceae; genus Selenicereus; species Selenicereus undatus. The sequence continues at coordinate 79,500,415 of JACYFF010019584.1, forward strand.
GAAGAATGAACAAAGATTTTCAATAATCTAGACTCAGTTAGCATGGCCAGCAGTAATTCTATGCATATGCATCTATAAGTGGGCATCTAAAGGCATGACAATCGAGACAATGACATCTTAAGGTCATACACTAGCAGTCTCATTCTAAACATGAATTCAAGTCACCTTTGGAATCACAGTGGTTAACATGGAGACTCCAACAACACATTTAGAATAACAAAAACGTCACACAACACCATATAGTATCATTTAAGCATAATAGCGTCACATAACATCATTTAAGTATAATAGCATCACATAGTATTACATAGTATCAGCAATCCAGAGTTCTTAAGCCTAGGAGTTGGATGAAACATGAAACCGGCTAAGGTACATATGGCAAGCAAGGAAGGCTAAATGATGTTATTTACAAAATGAGAGCATGTATGATTGACAGTCCTATGCTTTTATGTCGATCTAAGGCTTATCACACTAAGATAGCAGAGAAACCATTTACGCCATATTGGCAATGGAAGAACTTCAAGTACCATTTAAGATCATATTGACATCACGTAGGGTTAACATCAAAGCATTGAAGATCAAGAATCACGGATAACACGAACTAGCATAATCATGCCGATAAGAACAACTTGGAGAAAAGGTGTTAATGTAGAAATGCAAGTTGATGACTTTGATGGTGGGAAGGCTTCCCCTAAGGTTCTTACTTGGGGCTAATCGTCTCTTAAGTCATAGATTCATACAAATGAAGGGCTATGCTCTTCAAATAGCTTTCATGCTTGATTCATTGTGAGAATATGTGAGTGCAGGCTTCTAGGGTCGTCTCATCATGCTCTAGATATATGTGTATGCAGTGATTCAGTTATAACATGCAATCATAGAATTCACGAAATACAGATAACATGTAAGAGGTCATATCATGCCGTGTATTATAAAACTTCATTCGGCTGGATAATCAAGTCACCTACCAAACCAAACTCAAGTCAAGCATGGATTGCACAAAGGCAAGCAAAGGTGAAGATAGACACCTAAGGTCACCACATCATGCATTAAGTGCATATGTATGTAGTTATTTAAACCATATCATGGGATAATAGAACTTGTGGAGTGCAAGTAATGACTCAGAGATCGTACAAGGAATGGTTGGCATAGGTTAAACCACTTAACCAATCCAGCCACTACGCAACTAAAGTTCATGATAAGCAACTCCAATGATGTGTATTTACTTTACCATTCACTCATAAAACGTATGGCTGGTCATCAATCAACTACCATGGGTAAGAACTACGGTGTTAATGGTCTTATAAGTATGTGTTGAGGGTTTACGAGGTACACCTATCCCATAGGTGATCATATGGGTCTCACTGTAGTTCGCTTACCTTAGTAAAGATCATTACTATGTACAATTCCAAAGTCTGCTAGGTTCTTCCTCCCTTTCACTTTCTAGGTGTATTAGGGTTTGTTCGAGCCAAAACATCGTCACCCCATTCATGAATCATAATCCATATAATAGAAAGCAAGTAATACACGGATTAGGCGATAATGGCGAAGAAGGAGAACAGTAGGTACACTTACGCGATGTTTAGCGAGATCCTACACTAGCATTTAATTTTTCAAGCATGTATACAAGAGCATCCCTTAATATACTCAAGAATTTTAGAATTCGAAAACGAAAGGTATCATTTAGTAGGATTATCAATCATAGCAACTAATTTCCAATCATTCCTTTCCTAGTTCATTACGAAGGATTCTATCGACATACACATCTTAGCACATACACATTTACAAGCAACATTTGACAAACATAAGGGCGCGTAGTAGTGAATCTAAACTACCTCATCATCAGTAACTGAAAGTAAATCCTTCGGTGTAAGATAACCTTGGCTCGATAGTTAAAACGGCATTAACATCTCAAAATCTTGAGTTTCAACGGATGAAAAATAGCTTTTCTATTTCAAATATCTTTGTTTTTAATAAAAGGATGGTTAACTGCTTCTAGCTCTCTCTCTACTAACCTTCGAGTACGTCTGCTCACTCCATTATAGGGCCAAAGGAGCAAATCGTATTATAGGGGCAAAGATGAGCTTACAGTTAAGGCTTTCCAATTATTCGATTCCAAATCATATGTTCTTTAAACCTTTGATTAAAATCACCAAGGCATATAAACGTAACAACTTCCGATTGAGCTAACACTTATCTTATTCATGACAATACGGGCCACTCGGCCAATACCTTAGCAATTGGTTCTCTCATCCAACCATTCAGCTTACTCAAGCTGCATCTAACTAGGGAAACACGCTAACATTCATATAAAACTCACATTTGCACACCAGGCAGGCATGTATCACGTCATCGTGAACACATTCCTAGGCAACTATATGAGATGCAAAACTCAGGTCGTTGCCTATGGTCGCAGGACCATGCTCTGATACCATCAATGTAACACCCCCAACCCCTAGGGCTGAAAGCGTTATGTTTTCTTAACTTTTTACTTAAATTATGGGACGAAACGGACAGAGTTTCCCCCAAAAACTGACCGTTTCCAGGCTAAAAGCCTTACAATAAATCCCTGCAAATCAACGTAAGTGTAAAACATTTAAAAGAAGCTCAACGGCTACATGCCGGAGTTCATAACTCAATGAGCCACTCGCTCGGAGTACACTAACCAGAATAGTTCATTAATATAGGAAAAGTAAAAGATACAACTAATCGGTTCACACAACCGGAGTATTGGGGTTTACATCCCAAAACATAACTAACTTTGACCAAGAAGACATATAACTAATTAGATGGTTGGCTAATATGGCCATACAGAGCGCCTCATAAACATATGCATTACATGAACTAGAATAATTGTTTACAAACGTTTACAAACTAAGAATACTTTACATGACTTCATTAAACACATGTGATCCCTTCAAATGGCATAAATAACACCTCGCAAGCAAGAATAGAATCCAGATGATTCAACGTCTTCTTGTTATAAAGAAAACCTGGGGAAGAGGGGAAAGAGTAGTGAGATGAGCAACCACACGCTCAGTTAGTGTCTCCCGATCCCCTTAAAAAAAAACCGTTGCAGGTAGTAATATCGTAATAGTCACATACCACGTATTCATACTTTACTATCATATTAGGCATTCACAAATCCTTATGGAAGGATCACTAAACATGAACTTCATTTTAACCCCTCGACCACATTTCTAGGCTCCTAAATGATTAAGCTCCTTGACTAACAAGCAGTTAAGTAATACTAACATGGTATTAAGCTACATATCATAGAT
>JACYFF010019584.1:79547805-79566443 GCA_017589665.1 Selenicereus undatus
CGTGCTGAATGGCCTTAGCCCCTAATGGGGCTAAGGGCGTAGCGACCGGCCTTGAGGCCGTGCTCAAATGGCCTTAGCCCTTGGTGGGGCTAAGGGCGTAGCGACCGGCCTTAGGCCGTGCTTGGAATATTGAATGCAAGGGGAATGGTGTGAGTAGTCATTCAAAGGTACTAAGGAGTACAAGGTAGCTTAAGTATGATATTTCCTTAAATTGCTGCTGTGCCATGCCCAGGGAACAGGAGTGCCGTCGAGAGTCTCCAACCGAAATGTGCCGGGACGAATTTGCGAGGCCACCTTGTAAGGCCCTTCCCAATTGGCTGTCAACTTGTCGTGTTCTGTTGCCCGTGCAACGCTCTCCATGCGTCTGAGTACCAGGTCAGTAACTCGGATGGGTGTCATCCGGACCGTCCTGTTGTGTCTCCGTGCAATGCGGAGTTTATGGAGGGCCTCTCGGAGCATAGAGTCGCCGCGGATCGAGGGGAGGAGATCCAGGGCCTCTCGCAGAGCTGCATTGTTTGCTGTTTCCTGAAATGCAGTTAGGCGATGTGTATGAAGTGTCACCTCTACAGGAAGAACGACTTCAGAGCCGTAAGTGAGCATGAATGGTGTCTCGCCGGTGGCAGTCTTCTCAGTAGTCCGAAGGTTCCACAAGACGCCGTGCAGTTCGTCAGCCCAGTTACCCTTGGCGTCATCAAGCTTTTTCTGAATACCATGGAGGATTGATTTGTTGGCCGCCTCGGCCTGTCCGTTAGTCTGGGGATGCGCCACAGCCGTGAAGCGAGCTTGGCATCCCAAACTACTCAAGTAGTCGATGAGTTTGCTGGTATCAAATTGCCGACCATTGTCGAAGATCATGGTGCGGGGGACGCCGAACCTGGTGACAATGTTTCGCCAGATAAATTTGCGCACTTCCGCGGCAGTTATGGAGGCAATGGCCTCAGCTTCGATCCACTTGGTAAAGTAGTCCACGGCCACAAATAAGTATTTGCGCTGGCCAGTTGCTCTAGGAAAGGGTCCCAAGATGTCCATACCCCAGATAGCGAACGGCAGTGGGCTGACAATCGGCGTCATCAGAGTTGTGGGAACACGTTGAACGGGGCCGAACCGTTGGCATTTGTCACAAGTCCGGACCAGTGTCATGGCATCTTCCCGTAAGCTAGGCCAATAATAACCTGTTCGGAGGGCTGTCACGGCGAGCGCCCGCCCACCGAGGTGTGAGCTGCAGATGCCTTGGTGCAATTCTTCGAGAACCTGTCTCCCCTCTGCCGGGGATATGCACCTCAACAAGGGGCGGGCAAAAGAACGCTTGTAGAGAATTCCCTCGTACAATACGAACCAGTTGGACCGCTTCTTGATCTTCTCTGCTTCTTTAGCATCAGTGGGTAATGTACCCTCAGCGAGATATGTGCGGATAGGCTCTATCCATGTGGGGCTCCGGTCCAGCCACGCGACCTCCTGCAAGTCGATACTTCTATTCATCAACGTTTCCCACTGAATGTTCTTCGGTCGGCCATCGTCAGAAGAACTTGCAAGTTTGGACAAAGCATCGGCCTGCCGGTTTTCCGAGCGAGGGATGTGCGTAATGGCGAAGTGCTTAAGCAGCTTGGTGGCTTCGCGAACCCTTCTGACGTAGGCGGCCATAACTTCATCCTTCGTCTCATAGTCTCCGTTGAGCTGACTTACGACAAGCTGTGAGTCGAAAAACGCCTGGACGTGTGCGGCCCCTGCAGTGTGACAGAGCTCTATTCCCGCAATGAGGGCTTCGTATTCCGCCTCATTGTTGGACGCCTTGAACATGAACTTGAGGGCGTGCTCGTAACGTGCTCCGGTAGGGCTTTCCACAATGAGACCGGCCCCGCTACCGTCCTTGGTAGAGGAACCGTCAACATACAAGTTCCAAGGGCGCGGTTGGGAATGTTGCTCCACAGGCGCCCTACATTCGGCAAAGAAGTCAGCCAACACTTGTGCTTTGATGGCTCGCCGGGGCTCGAAGGCTAGGTCATAGCGCGAGAGTTCCACAGCCCACTTCAAGAGGCGACCGGACGCATCCAACTTCTGAAGGATGCTTCTGAGGGGTTGGTCCGTTAAGACCAAGATCTTGTGGGCCTCAAAGTAGGGCCGCAGCTTCCGACTGGCCATCACCAATGCGTACGCGAACTTTTCAATGAGTAGGTAGTTCATTTCTGCACCTGTCAAGGCATGACTTACGTAGTACACAGGTACCTGCTCCCGCGCTCGGTCGGCCTCAAGGACCGCGCTGACCGCATGTTCTGAGACGGCCAGGTATAAAGTCAACACTTCCCCCTCGGTGGGACTGGCGATCTGCGGCAGCTGAGCTAAGTACGACTTCAGCGCTTGAAAGGCCTCATCCGCCTTTTCATCCCATTGGAAGTTGCCCCGCCGGCGTAGAACGCGGAAGAAAGAATGGCACCGGTCGGCTGATTGAGACATGAAACGGCCGAGGGCAGCTACACAGCCTGTCAAGCGCTGAACTTCTCGTATAGTCTTGGGGGGTTGCATGTCAAGGACGACCTGCACCTTGTCTGAATTCGCCTCTATGCCGCGATGACTGATCATGAAGCCAAGGAACTTCCCTGATCGTACTCCGAACACGCACTTTTTAGGGTTGAGCTTCATGTTGAACGCCCGGAGGATCTCAAATGTTTTCCGCAAATCAGTGGGGTGGTCAGTCTGGAGCTTGCTCTTGACGATCATATCGTCCACATACACCTCCATGGTCCGCCCGATTAATGGCTCGAATAGCTTGTTGACAAGGCGCTGGTAAGTGGCCCCGACATTCTTTAACCCGAACAGCATGACCTTATAGCAATAGAGTCCGCGGTCGGTTATGAACGCCGTCCTTTCCTGGTCCTCTGGGCAGAGGGGTATCTGGTGGTACCCTGAGAAGGCATCCATAAAGCTAAGTAGGGCATGGCCGGCTGTGGCGTCCACCAGCTTGTCGATTTTTGGAAGGGGGTAACTATCTTTTGGGCAAACCTTGTTTAGGTCTGTAAAATCCACGCACATCCTCCATGTGCCGTTGGGCTTTTTTACCAACACCACATTTGAAACCCACTCTGGGTACTGGCATTCTCTGATAAATCCGGCTTCCAGCAGCTTCTGAACTTCCTGACTTGCCGCGGCCGCGCGCTCAGGACCCATGTGGCGCTTCTTCTGGACGACCGGCCTGTGTCTTGGATCGGCGTTTAGGTGGTGCTCCATAACCGCGGCGGCTATGCCGGGCATCTCGCTGGGGTCGAAAGCGAAGATGTCCTTGTATTCTCGCAGAAGACAGACGAGGGGTTGACGTTCTGCGTCAGCCATTCCGCACCCGAGCTGGACTGTGCGCTTTGGCCGCCCTTCTTCCAACGCTATATGCTCGACTTCAGCCTCACTTTCCGCTCGATGTCCCGGAAGTTCAACGTCGACGGAATGAATCACCAAGGTCTCGGGACACGGCTCGGCAGGAGTCCCCTTTGCTCTTTTTGCGGTTCCAAGTGGCGTTGCAACCTCTCGCTCCCGGAGTCTTTCAATGAGGCGTTTTATGCTAACCAGGTAGCACTCGCGTGCCGCGCGCTGATCCCCCCTGAGCTCGCCCACGGCTCCATCGTCAGTCTCAAACTGGAGCTAGAGGAGATAGGGTGCGACGACAGCCTTAGCCTTATGGAGCGTAGGCCGCCCGAGAATCACGTTGTACGCCGTGGGTACATCCACCACAAGGAAATCAACTTCCAAACTTCGGAAACGGGTCCTGTTCCCAAAGCGCACCGGCAGGCGAACGGTCCCAGCAGGAGTCACCTCTTGTCCTCCAAACCCCAAAACGGGGGTCGTAATGGGATCGACCGCGCGCCCTGGGTGGGAAAGTTTATGGAGGCAGTCTTTCGTGATGATGTCCACGGAGCTGCCGGTGTCTACGAGGATACGGCGTACCACCGCGTTTGCAATTTTCATCTCAACCACCAGCGGGTCGTTATGGGGGGTAGCTAGGCGGGGAGCATCTTTTCCTCCAAAGACCATGGTGGGCGCCGTGAGGCTAGGCTTCTGCTCCATGGTGAGTACCTGTTGGGCGCTTCTCAGCTGTGCCTTCCAGGCCGAACGTGTCATGTCCGGCGTGTTGCCGCCTGCAATGGTTGCCACGATTTCTGTCGAGCACTCCTCATCCCGCGGCTGGGATGACTCTGGGTTTGGCTCTTTCCGCAGCAGGCGCGGCCCCCTTCTTAAGAAGCGATCAATTTGCCCCTTGTCTGAGAGCTCATGGAGAGCTTTCTTTAGCTCTCTACACTTGGTCGTGGTGTGACCGCTCTGCTCGTAGAACTCGCAATATTTCCGCGCGTTCTGTGGCCGGGGGGCCATCGTCATTGGGGGCGGCCGACGCAGCATCGGATGCCCTCGCACCTCCATCAGGATATTCCTTGCATCCGTGGTGAACCGGGCATCCAGAGTTTCCACTGGTGGTCTTCTGTCGCGCGGAGCGGGGTTCCTCTCACCGCGAGTGAAACCCCTATCCCCTGGGGCCTTTCCCTTCTTGGGGACGTCTGGTCCCTCGGCGCAAATCTCAGTGGCTCGGATGAAGTCCGCGGCCTTTCTCAGCGCTTCGGCTAAGGTGGTCTCTTTCTGTTCCGCCAAGGAGAACTTAAAACGTCCATTTTTGAGGCCATTCAGAAAAGAGGTGTACGCCACACCCTCTTCCAATTCTGGGATTAGGACTGCCTCCTGATGGAACCGCCTGACGAACTCAGCTAAGGACTCCTGTGGCCCCTGCTTAATTTTTGACAGGTGAATGCTAGTACGCCGTTCCTTACGACTCGCAATAAACTGTCGAACAAACTTGTCAGCCAAGTCCTGAAAGCAAGCCACGCTACCCTGGGGAAGATCATTAAACCAGGATTGCGCTACCCCCTTTAGGGTGGCGGGGAAGTAGCGGCAATACGAGGCATCGTCCACGTCTTGGACGTACATTTGAGCTTTGTATACACCCAGGTGCTCCTCCGGATCCCCGGTTCCATCGTACAGATCAATCATTGGCATCTTCATCTTTCCGCATCTTGGGGCGTTTACGATCTCTGGGCAGAAAGGGGTTGAGAAAGAGGGGGCGGTCAAGCGTGCAGCGGTCCCTGATACCTTGATGGGGATATCGCGGCGCCGTTCGACCTCCACCACAGAAGGACTTTTCCTGTCCTCATTCGGATGTGACGCGCGTTGTGGCGAGCGATTCCTGATGCGGAGCTCGTAGTCACCTGCTTCCCTCACCGGGGGACTCCGCGCCCGATCTCGGTTATTGCGATGTTCGGGGCTGTGGCGACGACCGCGCGACCGATCCCGCACGAGCCGGGAAGTGTGTTCCTGCTCCTGGCCGCGAATGAGTGGCGTAAGGAGTTGACGCGGTAGCCGAGGCCACTGAGCGTCTGCGCCCCGACCGACCGGCCATGTCAGCTGACGCATCCTTCCGCCGTTCGTCCCGAAGATGGGGTACTTGGTACGATCTTTCCTCCCGAGCGAGGCCTTGAGAGCGTAGGGACCCCGACTCCTCCCTGGGGGATTCGGCCCGTGGCCTGAGGTGCCGAGGAGGGTCGGGAAGGTTTCTTGTGCCATTCACCCCCAGAGCCCTCTGGACCTGCTCCGTGACCTGTCTGGTGATGGCGTCTGCCATGGTGGACATAAAACCCTGGAGCGCATCGACCGTGACGTAAGCTGGAGGTTCTCGCTGCAAGGCCCCCACTGGCCGAGGACCTGCCCTGGAACTTTCGCTGGCATCCTCAGCTGTGGGCGGCGCAGAGGGACCCGCGGCTGGCGCATTTTCTTTGCGCGTCCTAGCTCGTGTCGTATCACTAACTACCATCGTTACCGTTCCTTCCCCACAGACGGCGCCAAACTGATTCCGGCAGGAATCTGTCTTGTGATTGTGTTGATGACGTGGGGCGAAAGGACGGGTTTATCTGACAGCTGGCGATCAACACGGCGCTGTTCTCGTCTCCTTCTCCGACCTGTAAAAAAGGCCAACCCCGGAGTGTGGTCCGGGGAACGCCTCTCCGACGGTCAAATCAGCCAAGTGTTCCAGAAAGTGTGAACAGTATACAGAGTAGACTCTTGCCTTTTCATCCCTCTTTCCCGAGGGGAACATGTCACTATTTATAGCCTGTTTGGGAGAGGGGTAAAAGGGTGATCTTACTGTAGCTGATAGTCTGAGCTTCCGGTCCTGTAGCGAGTGGGCCTGGGGAAGGCCCCAAAGGTTGCGTTTCAGGCCTTTTGGGGATGTGATCTCGTGAGTAAGCATATGCGGATATCTTCTGGGCCAGGCCCAAAAGGTAATAGGCGTTTTTCCCAAATCACTTAGCCCCTCACATCTTACCTGACCGTCATGTCTGGTCGGTGGTCAAGTAAGATGTGGATCTAGGGATCTAAGGTCTAGTGTGAGGTGCGAGGGGACCATTCACCTTGCAACAAGGGGTTATAGAGACTCGCACCCCCAGGTTGGACGGTTGTTATAGCTGTTACGCACTAAGGCACGGAGTTCTAGGATGAGGGCCTTGCATGCGCCAGGTCATTATGACCTGACGCAGTGGCCCACAATTTGTGGCATCCCCAAGTCTGTCTTGCCTTCCTATAAATACCCCGGGGTGGTTGTTGGAGAGAGAAGCAATTGCAACTGCTAATCAGACCAACCATCGACTTGAATCATGGCTTTCCCTCTCATTCGCAACACCAGGGAAATGGCACTTTATCTGAGGGAAACCCTCGGATGGCACCGAAGGGATGCAGTGCAGCCTCCGCGTCCCCTCCTCGAGAACTTTTCGGGATTATGCCCGGACTTTTCCTTATCGGAGGCCGAGCAGGCTGCGGCGGAGCTTGGACTCCCTGAACTGGTTCAAGCGACCTTCTATGCGATGCTGCTGAACGACGCCGTTGAATTCGGTGCGGCCCATGAATTCATCGGGGATGAGATGAAGTCTGTGCTCATGGATATGAAGTGGTCATCGTTCGAGAAGTGGATATGGTGCATGGACGAAATTTTGAGGGATGCTCAACAGAATCGCCCGGCCGACGAGCTAAATATCTCGGACGCTGATGCCGTCCAGGGAGGAGTTTCTGATTTAGGCGGTCCCCCTTCCCCTTCTAGTGATGAAGCCTGATGGCTTATTGTATCGATGTGTACCCCTCAGTGCATTTGCCTGAGACCTTTATGCAATGAACGCTTGTTTTCTTTCACCTCTAATTGATACCCCGTATGTCAGACCCTCAGGCCGCGCTTAACAGCTCCCGGCAATTGAGGGGCGAAGGGTGCAACGACTGGCCGTGAGGCCGTGCTTGAGAGCCCTTAGCCCCTAAAGGAGCTTAAAACGTAGCAAACAGCTTTAAGGCAGTGCCGAAGGGTCTTCGGATCAATAAAAGAGTTAGAGGCGGAACGCGCGGCATTTGGCCGTACTTATGTCTTTCGGTCCCTAAGGGAGACAAAAACATAGCGCACGGCATTTGGCCGCACTTATACATCTTTAAGGGCTAAGAGCTTAGCGACCGGCCCTAAGGCCGTGCTCAGATGGCCTTAGCCCCTGGTGGGGCTAAGGGCGTAGCGACCGGCCATAGGGCCGTGCCTAGTGGCCTTAGCCCCTAGAAGGGCTAAGGGCGTAGCGACCGGCCATAAGGCCGTGCTCAATTGGCCTTAGCCCCTGGAAGGGCTAAGGGTGTAGCGACCAGCCATAAGGTCGTGCTCAATTGGCCTTAGCCCCTGGAAGGGCTAAGGGTGTAGCGACCGGCCATAAGGCCTTAGCCCCTGGAGGGGCTTAGGGCGTAGCGACCGGCCATAGGGCCGTGCCCAGTAGCCTTAGCCCCTGGAAGGGCTAAGGGCGTAGCGACCGGCCATAAGGCCGTGCTCAATTGGCGGGGCCGTGCTCAATTGGCCTTAGCCCCTGGGGGGCTAAGGGCGTAGCGACCGGCCTGGAGGCCGTGCTCAAATGGCCTTAGCCACTGGTAGGGCTAAGGGCGTAGCGACCGGCCTTGAGCACGTTAGCCACTGGTGGGGCTAAGGGCGTAGCGACCGGCCTTGAGGTCGTGCTCAACTGGCCTTAGCCCCTGGTGGGGCTAAGGGCGTAGCGACCGGCCTGGAGGCCGTACTCAAATGGCCTTAGCCCCTGGTGGGGCTAAGGGCGTAGCGACCGGCCTGGAGGCTGTGCTCAAATGGCCTTAGCCCCTGGTGGGGCTGGGGCTAAGGGCGCAGCGACCGGCCTGGAGGCCGTACTCAAATGGCCTTAGCCCCTGGTGGGGCTAAGGGCGTAGCGACCGGCCTTAAGGTCGTGCTCAACTGGCCTTAGCCCCTGGGGGGCTAAGGGCGTAGCGACCGGCCTTCAGGCCGTGTTCAATTGGCCTTAGCCCCTTGGGGGGCTAAGGGCGTAGCGACCGGGCTTGAGGCCGCGCTCCATTGGCCTTAGCCCCTGGAGGGGCTAAGGGCGTAGCGACCGGCCATAGGGCCGTGCATAGTGGCCTTCGCCCCTGAAAGGACTAAGGGCGCAGCGACCGACCCGAAGGCCGTGCTTACTTAGCCTTAGCCCCTGGTGGGGCTAAGGGCGTAGCGACCGTCCTCAAGGCCGTGCTCACATGGCCTTCGCCCCTAGAAGGGCTAAGGGCGTAGCGACCGACCAGGAGACCGTGCTCAAATGGCCTTCGCCCCTGGAAGGGCTAAGGGGTACAACGGAGCAATGAGCGGCAGTCGGCCGTGCTCGTAGGCTTCTGCCCTCGAGGGACGCCAGGGGGTAAAGGATTTCACTGGGTCGTGCTTCAAGCCGTAACACCTTGGGCCTACGTCTGAGGCCTGGCCTTAGCCCAATTTTCCCCCTCTGGTGACGTGGCTAGTTCGCAGGAACCACGTGGCATGTCTTTTGAGGAGGCGTGGTTGTCGAGGAGCGTTGGGGTATGCGAACCGTCTCTGGGCTCTATATAAGGAGGGGAGGTCTTCACCACCTTAGTCACTTGTGCCATACTTCTACAACCAATTTAGAGAGAGAAAATTCTAGAGAGAGAGGCTCTGACATCCTTCGTCCTCCCTCTTCTCATATTTGCATTGCTGCTTCCAATCAAATCCTTATTTCTTCGACATCCTCAGGTACATGCTCGCCCCCTTCGCCACACTCTTTGTATATTATGTCATCTCATTCATCTAGTGGGGATGCCTCCGAGGAGCGTGTCGATCCTCTCATGGAGGGCCGGCATCCACAACTCCCGAACACCCCGACCTTTATTGATGGCCGTGCGGTGGCTGGATTGCCCCGAAAAAATAAACCGAGGGAGCCAAAAAAGGTTCCTTATGCCATACCTATTTTTGAACCTGGCACTCCCTCTTGGTCCAGTTGCGAGCATTCTTCCACCCCTAGTATTTTAAGTCCAGAGGTGACTGTGACGTATCCCTGGGAGGTTACCCTTGCTAATTTTGTGCCCGCCTTCCAGGTCCGCGGCATGGCGAAGACGAAGTCAACCCCCCGCATCCGGACTCCTGATGAGCTTTTGGCCGAGGGCTCGATAGGTAATATTCGTTCAGCTCTTCCTGAGTCTAACGTGGAAGGCCGAGTTGCTTCCTCCAGTTCTAGCACGTCGTCCCGTCCTGGCTCATCCAGTGGGGCCTCGAGGCGCTCCTCTTCATCCGAGGGCGCGTCGACGAGCTCCTCGTCTGAGTCATCAAGCTTAGGTAGGTCAAGGCGCGCGCGCCACCGCCGTGCGGTCCCCGTACCAGAGATTGTGGCCGAGGGTCTGGAATTTCCCGGGGCCCCAACTCGTTCGGACCCCCAGGATGGACTGGGAAGCCACTTCCCAGACCCGCGGGCTATCTCCCGGCTCAAGAGATCGGCGCTTGATAAGCAGTACCTCCTGTCGGCCGACTACAACTTTGTAATGCCCGAGCCCGACGACACGGTGAACGAGCCCCCCGCGAATTGTATCGCCGTGTACCGAGCTGCTTTGGATTACGGCCTGCGTTTCCCTTTGCATCCAGTAGTGAAGGATATTCTCAATAGGTATGAGTTGGCGCCCGCCCAACTTGTGCCGACCTCTTGGCACAACATCCGCTCATTCGTGGCTACATGTGAGTTGCGGGGTCTGGCCTGCTCGGCGCGCGCTTTTAGCCTGGTGCATACAGTCCCTAGGGAGACCGAGGACCTGGGGTGGTACTGCTTCAATAATCGCCCGGGCTTTATGACCGCTATTGAGAAGAAATCCAAAGTCAGATACTGGAAGTACGACTTTTTGTTTCTGCGCCGGGCGTCGGGCTGGGGTGACGTTCCTTCTTGGAACGAAGGAAAGCCGGTCAGGAATCTTTTTGGGGAACCAACGGCCGAGGAGCGGCAAACCGCCCGGTACTTCATGTTCTATATCCGTGAAGACGACCGACCTCGGCCTATTCCCCGATTCATGAGTCAGGCCATTGAGGCCGTGAAGGGTCCCCCGAAGAGAAGGACCAAGTCTAGTGACCGGGAGCCTTTGAACTGGTTACCGAAGCTAAAGTTCTTCGCTAACGACTTCTTTCTCGCCGCGGCCGGTCTACTGATCCTTAAGAATTTTACAAAGGGTACACAATTGTCTGGGCATGTTTTTGTTCAGTGTTTTGTGCTGACCTGACCTGTCTTCCTTTGTGCAGATCAAGCGAGGGCGAGACTGATAGTCTTTGAGACTGGGGATGCGACGCCCGAACAAGTGGCCGCCGTTGCCGAGCGCAGGAGGGAAGAAGAAAGGCAACAGGCCGTCGTTCAGCAGGCTAAAAAGGTACGATACGACCCCCCTTTAATTGGCTGCCTTCACGTTTGCCGGACACTGACTTAGCTTTCTGCAGGCGCCTTCCCTTGCACCTCGCACTAAGAGACCCACTGTGAGTCTGCCTCCGCCCGGTAAGAAGCCGAGGACTGAAGAGGCGGCTAGGGGCACTGGCCACGAAGCGACCGCCCCGAATGCCAGCCGCTCTTCTGAAGAGTGGGCGACCGCTGAGCAGGGACGTCGTACGTCCCCTCGCGGTACTGGCGCGCCCACGGCGACTCCTACTGGTGCCCGTCCTTCGGGTAGCTTCTTCAAAGCCGACCCTCCGGTTCGTCTGGCCCTGGTTCAGGAAATAGTCAAGTCCTGGGATTTGTCTACCACCGGTGCATCAAATCCGCCGCCGGTGTCCGCGGAGGAGATTGGCATGGCGGAAGCCTTCGCCAGGGGTGTCAAGGCCGTAGCCGAGTGTCGGCGCCTCGAAGGGATTGTAAACAGGTATCAGCGTCGGTGCGAACGGCTTCAGTCGGAGCTCGCGACCTGTGAGGCTACGCAAAAGGAGATGCAGCAGAAGTTCGAGCAGGCCGCGGCCGATACGGCAAAGGCCCAAGAGCGTGGTTACCATCAGGGCCATTCTGATACCCTGACATATCTCGGCAAAGTGCTGTTAACTCTTGCCGGAGAGTTCCATGACGACCGCTACTTCGAGGCATACCTGAAGTATGTCGACGAGCGCGAGCGGGCCATTGCCGAGGGCCATGACCCAGACGAAGTGGAGTTTGTCGCTCCCTCGGAGGGTGAGGCCACTGCTGATGAGCCCACTCACCCTTTTGAGGTAGCCGGCCTTTCTGAAGAGGAGCCAGCCGACGACAATGAACCTGATGCATAGTGGGTGCTGTTGTGTCTCGTCTTTGTAATTTTGCAACTTTCCCTTTTATGCCGACATGTAAACGATGTTTATTTCAATGAAAAGGGGATGTTTGACCTTCTGTTTGTGTTTTCGTTTTCTGCTCTTATTCGTATGAGGGTGGCCCCTAAGCAGAAGGGCAAATATGCGTGACAACCTTTTTATGTCGTGCCCTAATGGCCGTTGCCCCTACTGGGGCTAAGGGCGTAGCGACCGGCCTTGAGGCCGTGCCCAAATTGCCTTAGCCCCCTGGGGGGCTAAGGGCATAGCGACCGGCCTTGAGGCCGTGCTCAACTGGCCTTAGCCCCTGGGGGGATAAGGGCGTAGCGACCGGCCTGGAGGCCGTGCTCAAATGGCCTTAGCCCCTGGAGGGGCTAAGGGCGTAGCGACCAGCCTGGAGGCCGTGCTTAATGGCGTTAGCCCCTAATGGGGCTAAGGGCGTAGGGACCGGCCTTGAGGCCGTGCTTAATGGCCTTAGCCCCTGGTGAGGCTAAGGGCGTAGCGACCGGCCTTGAGGCCGTGCTTAATGGCCTTAGTCCCTAATGGGGCTAAGGGCGTAGCGACCGGCCTTGAGGCCGTGCTCAAATGGCCTTAGCCCCTGATGGGGCTAAGGGCGTAGCAACCGGCCTGGAGGTCGTGCTCACATTGCCTTGGCCTCTGGGGGGGCTAAGGGCGTAGCGACCGGCCTGGAGGCCGTGCTCAACTGGCCTTAGCCCCCGGTGGGGCTAAGGGCGTAGCGACCGGCCTTGAGGCCGTGCTCAAATGGCCTTAGCCCCTAGTGGGGCTAAGGGCGTAGCGACCGGCCTTAACGTCGTGCTTAATGGCCTTAGCCCCTGGTGGGGCTAAGGGTGTAGCGACCGGCCTTAAGGCCGTGCTGAATGGCCTTAGCCCCTAATGGGGCTAAGGGCGCAGCGACCGGCCTTGAGGCCGTGCTCAAATGGCCTTAGCCCCTGGTGGGGCTAAGGGCGTAGCGACCGGCCTTAAGGCCGTGCTTAATGGCCTTAGCCCCTGGTGGGGCTAAGGGCGTAGCGACAAAAAGGTCGTGCTGAATGGCCTTAGCCCCTAATGGGGCTAAGGGCGTAGCGACCGGCCTTGAGGCCGTGCTCAAATGGCCTTAGCCCTTGGTGGGGCTAAGGGCGTAGCGACCGGCCTTAGGCCGTGCTTGGAATATTGAATGCAAGGGGAATGGTGTGAGTAGTCATTCAAAGGTACTAAGGAGTACAAGGTAGCTTAAGTATGATATTTCCTTAAATTGCTGCTGTGCCATGCCCAGGGAACAGGAGTGCCGTCGAGAGTCTCCAACCGAAATGTGCCGGGACGAATTTGCGAGGCCACCTTGTAAGGCCCTTCCCAATTGGCTGTCAACTTGTCGTGTTCTGTTGCCCGTGCAACGCTCTCCATGCGTCTGAGTACCAGGTCAGTAACTCGGATGGGTGTCATCCGGACCGTCCTGTTGTGTCTCCGTGCAATGCGGAGTTTATGGAGGGCCTCTCGGAGCATAGAGTCGCCGCGGATCGAGGGGAGGAGATCCAGGGCCTCTCGCAGAGCTGCATTGTTTGCTGTTTCCTGAAATGCAGTTAGGCGATGTGTATGAAGTGTCACCTCTACAGGAAGAACGACTTCAGAGCCGTAAGTGAGCATGAATGGTGTCTCGCCGGTGGCAGTCTTCTCAGTAGTCCGAAGGTTCCACAAGACGCCGTGCAGTTCGTCAGCCCAGTTACCCTTGGCGTCATCAAGCTTTTTCTGAATACCATGGAGGATTGATTTGTTGGCCGCCTCGGCCTGTCCGTTAGTCTGGGGATGCGCCACAGCCGTGAAGCGAGCTTGGCATCCCAAACTACTCAAGTAGTCGATGAGTTTGCTGGTATCAAATTGCCGACCATTGTCGAAGATCATGGTGCGGGGGACGCCGAACCTGGTGACAATGTTTCGCCAGATAAATTTGCGCACTTCCGCGGCAGTTATGGAGGCAATGGCCTCAGCTTCGATCCACTTGGTAAAGTAGTCCACGGCCACAAATAAGTATTTGCGCTGGCCAGTTGCTCTAGGAAAGGGTCCCAAGATGTCCATACCCCAGATAGCGAACGGCAGTGGGCTGACAATCGGCGTCATCAGAGTTGTGGGAACACGTTGAACGGGGCCGAACCGTTGGCATTTGTCACAAGTCCGGACCAGTGTCATGGCATCTTCCCGTAAGCTAGGCCAATAATAACCTGTTCGGAGGGCTGTCACGGCGAGCGCCCGCCCACCGAGGTGTGAGCTGCAGATGCCTTGGTGCAATTCTTCGAGAACCTGTCTCCCCTCTGCCGGGGATATGCACCTCAACAAGGGGCGGGCAAAAGAACGCTTGTAGAGAATTCCCTCGTACAATACGAACCAGTTGGACCGCTTCTTGATCTTCTCTGCTTCTTTAGCATCAGTGGGTAATGTACCCTCAGCGAGATATGTGCGGATAGGCTCTATCCATGTGGGGCTCCGGTCCAGCCACGCGACCTCCTGCAAGTCGATACTTCTATTCATCAACGTTTCCCACTGAATGTTCTTCGGTCGGCCATCGTCAGAAGAACTTGCAAGTTTGGACAAAGCATCGGCCTGCCGGTTTTCCGAGCGAGGGATGTGCGTAATGGCGAAGTGCTTAAGCAGCTTGGTGGCTTCGCGAACCCTTCTGACGTAGGCGGCCATAACTTCATCCTTCGTCTCATAGTCTCCGTTGAGCTGACTTACGACAAGCTGTGAGTCGAAAAACGCCTGGACGTGTGCGGCCCCTGCAGTGTGACAGAGCTCTATTCCCGCAATGAGGGCTTCGTATTCCGCCTCATTGTTGGACGCCTTGAACATGAACTTGAGGGCGTGCTCGTAACGTGCTCCGGTAGGGCTTTCCACAATGAGACCGGCCCCGCTACCGTCCTTGGTAGAGGAACCGTCAACATACAAGTTCCAAGGGCGCGGTTGGGAATGTTGCTCCACAGGCGCCCTACATTCGGCAAAGAAGTCAGCCAACACTTGTGCTTTGATGGCTCGCCGGGGCTCGAAGGCTAGGTCATAGCGCGAGAGTTCCACAGCCCACTTCAAGAGGCGACCGGACGCATCCAACTTCTGAAGGATGCTTCTGAGGGGTTGGTCCGTTAAGACCAAGATCTTGTGGGCCTCAAAGTAGGGCCGCAGCTTCCGACTGGCCATCACCAATGCGTACGCGAACTTTTCAATGAGTAGGTAGTTCATTTCTGCACCTGTCAAGGCATGACTTACGTAGTACACAGGTACCTGCTCCCGCGCTCGGTCGGCCTCAAGGACCGCGCTGACCGCATGTTCTGAGACGGCCAGGTATAAAGTCAACACTTCCCCCTCGGTGGGACTGGCGATCTGCGGCAGCTGAGCTAAGTACGACTTCAGCGCTTGAAAGGCCTCATCCGCCTTTTCATCCCATTGGAAGTTGCCCCGCCGGCGTAGAACGCGGAAGAAAGAATGGCACCGGTCGGCTGATTGAGACATGAAACGGCCGAGGGCAGCTACACAGCCTGTCAAGCGCTGAACTTCTCGTATAGTCTTGGGGGGTTGCATGTCAAGGACGACCTGCACCTTGTCTGAATTCGCCTCTATGCCGCGATGACTGATCATGAAGCCAAGGAACTTCCCTGATCGTACTCCGAACACGCACTTTTTAGGGTTGAGCTTCATGTTGAACGCCCGGAGGATCTCAAATGTTTTCCGCAAATCAGTGGGGTGGTCAGTCTGGAGCTTGCTCTTGACGATCATATCGTCCACATACACCTCCATGGTCCGCCCGATTAATGGCTCGAATAGCTTGTTGACAAGGCGCTGGTAAGTGGCCCCGACATTCTTTAACCCGAACAGCATGACCTTATAGCAATAGAGTCCGCGGTCGGTTATGAACGCCGTCCTTTCCTGGTCCTCTGGGCAGAGGGGTATCTGGTGGTACCCTGAGAAGGCATCCATAAAGCTAAGTAGGGCATGGCCGGCTGTGGCGTCCACCAGCTTGTCGATTTTTGGAAGGGGGTAACTATCTTTTGGGCAAACCTTGTTTAGGTCTGTAAAATCCACGCACATCCTCCATGTGCCGTTGGGCTTTTTTACCAACACCACATTTGAAACCCACTCTGGGTACTGGCATTCTCTGATAAATCCGGCTTCCAGCAGCTTCTGAACTTCCTGACTTGCCGCGGCCGCGCGCTCAGGACCCATGTGGCGCTTCTTCTGGACGACCGGCCTGTGTCTTGGATCGGCGTTTAGGTGGTGCTCCATAACCGCGGCGGCTATGCCGGGCATCTCGCTGGGGTCGAAAGCGAAGATGTCCTTGTATTCTCGCAGAAGACAGACGAGGGGTTGACGTTCTGCGTCAGCCATTCCGCACCCGAGCTGGACTGTGCGCTTTGGCCGCCCTTCTTCCAACGCTATATGCTCGACTTCAGCCTCACTTTCCGCTCGATGTCCCGGAAGTTCAACGTCGACGGAATGAATCACCAAGGTCTCGGGACACGGCTCGGCAGGAGTCCCCTTTGCTCTTTTTGCGGTTCCAAGTGGCGTTGCAACCTCTCGCTCCCGGAGTCTTTCAATGAGGCGTTTTATGCTAACCAGGTAGCACTCGCGTGCCGCGCGCTGATCCCCCCTGAGCTCGCCCACGGCTCCATCGTCAGTCTCAAACTGGAGCTAGAGGAGATAGGGTGCGACGACAGCCTTAGCCTTATGGAGCGTAGGCCGCCCGAGAATCACGTTGTACGCCGTGGGTACATCCACCACAAGGAAATCAACTTCCAAACTTCGGAAACGGGTCCTGTTCCCAAAGCGCACCGGCAGGCGAACGGTCCCAGCAGGAGTCACCTCTTGTCCTCCAAACCCCAAAACGGGGGTCGTAATGGGATCGACCGCGCGCCCTGGGTGGGAAAGTTTATGGAGGCAGTCTTTCGTGATGATGTCCACGGAGCTGCCGGTGTCTACGAGGATACGGCGTACCACCGCGTTTGCAATTTTCATCTCAACCACCAGCGGGTCGTTATGGGGGGTAGCTAGGCGGGGAGCATCTTTTCCTCCAAAGACCATGGTGGGCGCCGTGAGGCTAGGCTTCTGCTCCATGGTGAGTACCTGTTGGGCGCTTCTCAGCTGTGCCTTCCAGGCCGAACGTGTCATGTCCGGCGTGTTGCCGCCTGCAATGGTTGCCACGATTTCTGTCGAGCACTCCTCATCCCGCGGCTGGGATGACTCTGGGTTTGGCTCTTTCCGCAGCAGGCGCGGCCCCCTTCTTAAGAAGCGATCAATTTGCCCCTTGTCTGAGAGCTCATGGAGAGCTTTCTTTAGCTCTCTACACTTGGTCGTGGTGTGACCGCTCTGCTCGTAGAACTCGCAATATTTCCGCGCGTTCTGTGGCCGGGGGGCCATCGTCATTGGGGGCGGCCGACGCAGCATCGGATGCCCTCGCACCTCCATCAGGATATTCCTTGCATCCGTGGTGAACCGGGCATCCAGAGTTTCCACTGGTGGTCTTCTGTCGCGCGGAGCGGGGTTCCTCTCACCGCGAGTGAAACCCCTATCCCCTGGGGCCTTTCCCTTCTTGGGGACGTCTGGTCCCTCGGCGCAAATCTCAGTGGCTCGGATGAAGTCCGCGGCCTTTCTCAGCGCTTCGGCTAAGGTGGTCTCTTTCTGTTCCGCCAAGGAGAACTTAAAACGTCCATTTTTGAGGCCATTCAGAAAAGAGGTGTACGCCACACCCTCTTCCAATTCTGGGATTAGGACTGCCTCCTGATGGAACCGCCTGACGAACTCAGCTAAGGACTCCTGTGGCCCCTGCTTAATTTTTGACAGGTGAATGCTAGTACGCCGTTCCTTACGACTCGCAATAAACTGTCGAACAAACTTGTCAGCCAAGTCCTGAAAGCAAGCCACGCTACCCTGGGGAAGATCATTAAACCAGGATTGCGCTACCCCCTTTAGGGTGGCGGGGAAGTAGCGGCAATACGAGGCATCGTCCACGTCTTGGACGTACATTTGAGCTTTGTATACACCCAGGTGCTCCTCCGGATCCCCGGTTCCATCGTACAGATCAATCATTGGCATCTTCATCTTTCCGCATCTTGGGGCGTTTACGATCTCTGGGCAGAAAGGGGTTGAGAAAGAGGGGGCGGTCAAGCGTGCAGCGGTCCCTGATACCTTGATGGGGATATCGCGGCGCCGTTCGACCTCCACCACAGAAGGACTTTTCCTGTCCTCATTCGGATGTGACGCGCGTTGTGGCGAGCGATTCCTGATGCGGAGCTCGTAGTCACCTGCTTCCCTCACCGGGGGACTCCGCGCCCGATCTCGGTTATTGCGATGTTCGGGGCTGTGGCGACGACCGCGCGACCGATCCCGCACGAGCCGGGAAGTGTGTTCCTGCTCCTGGCCGCGAATGAGTGGCGTAAGGAGTTGACGCGGTAGCCGAGGCCACTGAGCGTCTGCGCCCCGACCGACCGGCCATGTCAGCTGACGCATCCTTCCGCCGTTCGTCCCGAAGATGGGGTACTTGGTACGATCTTTCCTCCCGAGCGAGGCCTTGAGAGCGTAGGGACCCCGACTCCTCCCTGGGGGATTCGGCCCGTGGCCTGAGGTGCCGAGGAGGGTCGGGAAGGTTTCTTGTGCCATTCACCCCCAGAGCCCTCTGGACCTGCTCCGTGACCTGTCTGGTGATGGCGTCTGCCATGGTGGACATAAAACCCTGGAGCGCATCGACCGTGACGTAAGCTGGAGGTTCTCGCTGCAAGGCCCCCACTGGCCGAGGACCTGCCCTGGAACTTTCGCTGGCATCCTCAGCTGTGGGCGGCGCAGAGGGACCCGCGGCTGGCGCATTTTCTTTGCGCGTCCTAGCTCGTGTCGTATCACTAACTACCATCGTTACCGTTCCTTCCCCACAGACGGCGCCAAACTGATTCCGGCAGGAATCTGTCTTGTGATTGTGTTGATGACGTGGGGCGAAAGGACGGGTTTATCTGACAGCTGGCGATCAACACGGCGC
>JACYFF010019584.1:79580777-79596994 GCA_017589665.1 Selenicereus undatus
CCAAGTGTAAAAAATTGTCCAAGTAATGTTGCTCCAAACACGATCTCCAAACAGGCCTAACTGGTGTTTGTAATCCTTATTGTATTAACTGGTTTGCTACATGTGAGAACAAGTCCTTAAAACAGGTTTCACGTGGTGATTCTTTATTAAGTCAAGAACGCCATCTCGACAGTTGATTGTAAGGCATGTTCCTGAACTCTAGCAATACAAAGAACAACCCCAGCAAACAAGATGGCCTTGGTGTTCAATGCAGCTCTACAAATCTTGGACAAGATTCAAAACAAGAAGTCTTGGGTATATAGGTTTTATTTATTTAGACTCTTGTTAATATGCCAATATTGAAAATGCTTTTTAAAACACCTCTTGAATTGGTATTCGCACTAAGTACTTCAGAACACCAGTTGCGAACAACCCTGCAAACAGGGTGCCTAGGGTGTTTCTGAACTGATGTGGCCATACCCGGTTATCTTTGAAAATTCATTTCGGTTGGCCAAGATCTCCAGTATACCTTCCTTAAACTCTAATGTTGCTATTTTTCTGGAAAAGATATTTCTTGAAAATACTGTGGGAGACTTGCGAAAATAGGTTTTTGGGAATTTGCCAAAACTAAAAGATTCTCTTTGCCCATATTTTCGGATATGATAAAAATTCCAAAGCTGAAGATTTCTGGTTGCTTTTTGAATCATCTTCACGGCTATGGGAAGATAAGGGTTATCTCTTAAGATAACAAATCCCTTATACTTTGGGAAAAACTTGTCACTAGCCGTTGGGGATTATTTTTTTTCTTGGAAAAAATCATTTTCCCATACTTAGCTGATTCTCTTGGTTTTGACCGTTGGATTTCTTGTTTAAATAACAACATTTTACTCCCATTGAATGACACGTATACACACGAGAGAATAGCAAGAAAAGAAAGCAAGAGAATATCTAGAAACACAACACACGCACAAAGCAATATTTCAAAAAGTGGTTTTTCTAGTGAAAAGAATTTTCGAGCTAAACTTGAGAAAAGAAAAACTGATACAAGTTGTGTTTAAACCAAGCATTCAATATATTGGCATACTAGGACTTCATTGTACCTTACATCTGCTTAAGTCAGAAGCACCTAGTAAGGTGTTTTGTAACCCTGATCTTGAATCAGAAAAGTGAGTGAGTGGTCCTCAGTCGTGTGGACTTTGGACGTGTCCAACCTGGTGAGATTTGGACATGGTGTAATCTGCCTTAGAGAAGGAGGTTACGTGGTTGCAAGGTGTAACAAGGTGTGTTACAATTGTAACGAGTTAAGCCCGGTTTAGTGAAGTGGTTAAATCCTACACGAGGTAGGTCGTGGTTTTTCACACCTCAGTTGGGCTAAGAGGTGTTTTCCATGTAAAAATTGTGTGTGCTTTATATTCCGCATTTATCTTGGTGATTTTCGCATTTGCAATATTTGAGAACACCCTCTGCAAACAAGTCACAAGGGTGTTTGTTATTTACAACGCGAAAATCAGACACCACAATTCACCCCCCCTCTTGTGGTAGAATACTCACGATCTTAACAAGTGGTATCAGAGTGGGTTCTCTCACAAAAGGCTAACACCTTGAGAGATTCTGAAGATGAGTACACCACAAGGAATTCTTGAAGGGCAATCCATTACTCGTCCACCCTATTTCAACGGCCAACATTATAGTTGGTGGAAGAATAGGATGGAAAACTATATTCAGGCAGAAGATTATGAGTTATGGATGCTCATCAAGAATGGGCCCCTTGTTCCCACCAAGGTGCTTGAAGATGGTAAGACGGTTTCCAAGGAACCTAAAGAGTTTGATGCTGAAGATTATAAGAAAATGGAGAAAAATGCCAAGGCCAAGAAACTACTATATTTTGGGCTAGGACCCGATGAATACACTCGAATCTCTGAGTGTGAATCAACCCAAGCTATCTGGAACGCCCTGCAAGTTGCTCATGAAGGTACGAGTGAAGTTAAACAATCTAGAATTGAGCTACTTATGCGACAGTATGAGTTGTTTGATATGGGTGATCGTGAGACTGTGATGGATATGTATACCCGGTTTACCCACATCACGAACGAGTTAAAATCCCTGGGAAATTCTTTCACCACTGAAGAGTTGGTGAGGAAAATCCTCAGAATTCTACCTCGTACGTGGCAGGCCAAAGTAAAGAGGCTAAAGACATGAACAAGATCACCCTCGACGAGTTGATTGGTAATCTCCAAACCTATGAACTCCGAAAGAACTCACAACAAAAAGAGGAGCAAAAGAAGGATCGTGGGCTTGCCTTGAAAGCACATGAGGACACTGACTCTGACCTTGAAAATGAAGATATGGCCCTAATGACCAGGAAATTCAAGAAATTCTTCAACAAGGTCAAGGAAAACAACAAAAGAAAAGATTTCAGTAAGTCCAGAAACACCCCCAAAGAACAGCTCACAGGGTGTTTCAAGTGCGGCAAACCAGATCACTTAGTCAAAAATTGTCCTCTGCTTTGAGAAGATCAGATGCCCGAACATCCTCGAAAATAGGGTCGAAAACACCCTGTAAACAATCTGGGCAAGCGATTCTCGAAAGCTATGCTGGCTGCTTGGGGAGATTCCTCTGAGGATGAAGGAGAATCTGAAGCTGAAGAAGGGGTCATAGCACTGATGGCACAAAGTGATTCAGATTCAGATGATGAATCAACAATCAGCTTCTCAGATCTCAAGAACAAGGTACATGGTCTTAACAAAGCTACTTTAGAAGAACTTCTATATAATTTGATAGACACCTGTGTTGATCTAAAAAGAGAAGTTCGTGGCCTAGAGCTTGAAATGAAATTCTTAAAAATGAAAAACTTAGTTTACATGAGAGGATTAACGTGCTTAGAGAATATCTCTTTCGAAAAGAAAGCGATTACACTCAAGTAGAGGAAAAACTCTTTAAAGTGGAAGAAACAGTTGAATCCCTGCTAAATGAAAGGCAGAGCTTGAATGCTACCATAGAAAAATTGGAAACTGATCTTGCCACAAACAACTGCTGGAACAAATCCTCACAAGCCCTTGATTGGTTAAACACTCACCACAATCGAAACAAAAAGGGACTTGGATATAAGTCTAAACGGACCGTTTACCCAATACATAGGAAGTATGTGGGATTACCTGAAAACATCGTTTGCTTTCATTGTGGTAAAACGGGTCATTATAGATACACTTGCCCTTTAAGAAAACATGCCAATGAAAAGAATGAAAGGTATGTGAAACAAATCTGGATTAGAAAAGATGAGCTTTACATGTCTAAAAGAATGGGACCCAAGTGGATCTGGGTTCCCAAAACTAACCCGTGATTTGTTTTGCAGGCTGAAGTGAGAGAGAACAACCCTACGAACAACCTCACGAACACCCTTGAAAACAGGCAGTTGTGGTTTGTGGATAATGGGTGTTCACGGCACATGACTGGTGAAAGATCAAATTTTCTCTCACTTACAGCTTTGAATGGTGGGAGTGTAGCATTCGGAAACGGCAAGTTTGGGACAATTGTCGGTATAGGTAATATTGGTAAAACTCTGTCCCACTCAATTGATAATGTGCACTTAGTTGATGTGTTAAAGCACAATTTGCTAAGTGTGTCTCAACTGTGTGACAAGAACAACCTAGTACTGTTTCAAAGACACATTGCTTGGTTGTAAATGACGACACAGGAGATGTTGTGTTGAGGGGGAAGCGATGTCAAAATGTTTATAAAGTTTGTATTTCCACTCTTCCCCAAAACAATCTGACTTGTTTAAATGCATTAAATGATGATATAATGCTATTGCACAAGAGACTAGGTCATGCAAGCCTGTCCTTGTTAAACAAACTTGTTTCCAAAGATTTGGTTGTTGGACTACCTTCCATCAAGTATAATGATGACAAGGTATGTGAAGCTTGTGCAAACGGAAAACAAGTCAGATCTTCTTTAAAATCTAAAAAGTGCGTAAGCACTACCTAACCTCTTGAGTTATTGCACATGGATCTATGTGGTCCTATGAGGATATCAAGTACAGGTGGGAAAAGGTATGTGCTTGTCATAGTGGATGATTACTCTCGATTTACTTGGACCCTGTTCTTGGCCTCCAAGGATGAAACTTTTGAGAATTTTATTGCCCTTCTCAAAAAGATTGAAAAGAGAGTAGGACACTCATTGGTTAGCTTGAGGTCTGATCATGGTACTGAATTTGAAAATGCAAGCTTTACAAAATTTTGTAATGAACATGGTGTTAATCAAAACTTCTCAGCCCCGAGAACACCCCAGCAGAATGGGGTGGTTGAACGAAAAAATCGTACCTTAGAAGACATGACTAGAACAATGCTTATTGCTAGTGGTCTTCCTAAGAACTTTTGGGCAGAAGCTTTGAACACATCATGTTACATTATAAATAGATGCATGATTAGACCCATTTTGAACAAAACTCCTTATGAACTTCTTAAAGGCAGAAAACCCAACATTATGCATCTAAGAACATTTGGTTGTAGATGTTTCGTGCATAACAACGGGAAGGATGCTTTAGGAAAGTTTGATTCAAGGAGTGATGAGGTAATATTTCTTGGTTATTCCTCTCACAGTAAGGCATACAAAGTCTTTAACAAAAGAACCTTGTGTGTTGAGGAAAGTGTGCATGTGTTTTTTGATGAATCTAACTCTTTGAATGAGAGTAATGCACAGGATGAAGAGTTTGAATTAGGTCTTGTCCAAAAGGAATTGTTGAACCGAGAAAACCAATGTGAGAACACCCTGAAGAAAACAGGTACAGAAGTTGTTCCTCAAAGCGACAGGCAAGGTGAACTCCAAACAGGGGGAAACACCGTTGAACCCTGTTCAGAACCATGTTCTTCAGGAACCAGCTTGCAAACAGGTGCAGAAACAGGATCAGGAGGTGTTCTTGAGCCTGATCCTACACACACTTCAGTTAGAATAGAACATGTGTCTGTGTATCCAATTAATCCAAGACCATGGAAGCACCATAGTTCGCACCCTCTCGATCAAATCTTGTCAGATATTAATACTGGAGTGCAAACTAGATCTAAACTTAAGAATTTTTGTGCTTTTTATACTTTTCTTTCTAACATTGAGCCAAAAAGTGTGAATGAAGCTCTTGCAGATTCAGATTGGATCGCGGCTATGCAAGAAGAACTTCATCAATTTGAAAGAAACAAAGTGTGGCACCTTGTACCTAAACCTGCAGAGAGAACAATCATTGGAACCAAGTGGGTGTTCCGAAATAAGCTAGATGAGTCAGAAACAGTCACTAGGAACAAGGCAAGGCTGGTGGTTCAAGGGTACAATCAAGAAGAAGGGATTCATTACGAAGAAACCTTTGCACCAGTTGCTAGAATTGAGGCTATTCGAATCTTAATAGCCTTTGCAGCTCATATGGAAATCAACCTATATCAAATGGATGTGAAAAGTGCATTCCTAAACGGATACCTTAAAGAAGAGGTGTATGTCAAACAACCCCCTGGTTTTGAAAATAGTGATTTTCCAAATCATGTTTTTAAACTTGACAAAGCACTTTATGGTTTAAAACAGGCTCCAAGAGCTTGGTATGAACGATTTTCAAGCTTTTTACTTGAAAATGATTTTAGAAGAGGCAAGGTTGACAATACCTTGTTTCTAAAATCTAAGGGGCAACATTTATTGATTGCCCAAATATATGTAGATGACATTATATTTGGTGCAACTCATCATGATTTATGCGATGAATTTTCAAATATGATGAGGAGTGAGTTTGAGATGAGCATGATGGGTGAGCTTAACTTTTTCTTAGGCTTACAAATCAAGCAAACTCCAAACAGCACCATGATCCATCAACAAAGGTATATCAAGGAGCTACTTAAGCGTTTTGGGATGGAGTCGGCCAAACCCATAGACACTCCTATTTCTCCTTCAACCAAGTTGGTTATGGATGATGGGAGTCCCTCAGTTGAGGAAAAACTCTATAGGGGCATCATTGGGTCACTCCTATACCTAACCGCTAGTAGACCGGATATTGTTTTTAGTGTCGGTTTATGTGCCCATTTTCAGTCTAGTCCTAAAGAGACTCATCTTAAGGCTGTTAAACGGATACTAAGATATTTAAAGCATACACCTGATTTAGCTCTATGGTATCCTAGAGGTTGCAATCTTGATCTTGTTGGATATGCTGATGCTGACTATGCAGGTTTCCTAGTTGATAGAAAGAGTACCTCAGGTATGGCTCATTTTCTTGGACCTTGTTTGGTATCTTGGGCTACCAAGAAGCAACATTCAGTTGCCATGTCCACAGCAGAAGCTGAATATGTTGCAGCAGCTTCATGTTGTGCTCAACTGTTGTGGATAAGACAACAGCTTAAGGATTTTTGTGTTGACACTGGATGCATTCCTATTTTTTGTGATAATACTAGCGTTATTAACATTGCCAAAAACCCTTGTCACCACAAAAGGACAAAACATATTGACATTCAACATCATTTCTTGAGAGATAATGTTGAAAAGGGTTTTATTTCTATGAATTTTTGCTCAACGGAAAATCAAATTGCTGATATATTCACTAATGCACTAGCTAGAGATCAGTTTGAGAGAAACAGACTGGAATTGGGGTTGGTGAAAACACCCTGAGAACACTTGTTCTCAGAGGTAGATCAAGCTGATAAAAACACCCTATAATACCTGTTCTATTCCCTTGTTTGCAATTCCTGTGGTCTATGCTTAACGAATATGTGTAGCCTGTGTGCCATTATGATTATGTACTGCTGTCTTGGGAGATGGAGAAAGAGTAATCATGACAGACCTTGGAATATGTTCAAGAACAGGCGGCTCGAACAGGTATGCCTTAATTGCTATTATTGTATGATGCCTGCTTAAATTCTAGGTGTTCCCTAGGTGGCACTTCATAACAGGTGGGGAGTTTAAAAACCGCCTTGCGTGCGTCTATCTTCTTCGTCTTGCTCTCTCTCTCTCCTCTGTTCTTGCTTTCAAAACCCTAGCAAAATCCTCAAGTCTTCCTGGTGATAATGGCTTCCAAAACCAATTTTTCATCAATCTCTAAGAGTGACAACATGATTACACTCTCAATTCCTGCTCCTCCTCGCCCAATTATCCACAAAACCTTCGGGTATCTCACTCGACTAAACCTCAAAAGTGTTGGGCTTGAGTTGAATGATATTCCCTACCCCTTTGGTTGGGAATTAATGGTGTATGTGGGAACAATCCCGTGTCCCATTTCTTCTGCAGCAGGTGTTGGTTCTTTGGGCTTTCAAGAACAATTCTTGGAAAACTCAGAAACCATTGTTGGGGAATTTGAACCCTGTTCTTCTGCACCTCCCCCGGAAACAACTCAAAGAACAGGGGATGTGTTCTTCGATCTGAATGAGGATTCTGGTGAGAAACCAGGAGAAAGTCCTGTTCAAGGGGATGACTCTGTTCCTCTAGTCTCTAAATCTGGAGAGAAGAGGAAAAGGGTAAAGATGGTGGCTAGGCACACCCGAACGCCAAGAACACGACCACAACCAAGGTCTTGCCCCTCTCTAACTCCCTCTTCTCCTCCTTCTCAACCTTCTCGCAAGTCTGCGAGAATTGTCTTCAGATCAACCCCCAGTTCCTCTAAACCCTCTACACCTATCATCGAGGAGATTTCCTCTTCTTCTGAAGGGTTCTCGAGTTCTGACTCTGAGGACACCACCTTCAAACAGGGGACACTGATGTTTTCTGAGTCCTCTGACGATCAAGCCCCTCCAAAATCAGCCACTAAACTTGCTGTAAAACCCTCTCCTGCAAAAACACCCCTCAAGCGAAAACCCATAACAGCCCCCCTACCAAAAGCTACCACCTCTGTTCCTGCCCCCAAACGCCCAAAGCAGTTCACTCCCTCTCCTATGACTGACAAACATGCGCAGTTGCTTAAGCGCAATGTCGTCAGGGGGAAGGTAGTGTCTGTAAGTTTTTTTGAGGAACAGGGTCTGGGGGTGTTCTTGAATAAGCTTCGAGCCCAAGGCTGGCTTGAGTTGTTTGCAAACACCCAGTTGGGGTGTTTTGTGCCTAAGTTGGCTGAATTTTATGCCAACTGCGAGGTCACTGAAGGGGTGGTGACAAGTTCTGTGCATGGGCAAGGCATCAGGGTTGATGTGTCCAAACTTGGGAAAATTCTGGGAGTGCCCTCACAAGGCTTTGCTGTGTATGTGAGGGAAGACAAAGCAGCCCTGGAACCAGTCAGGCTCCTGGAGGTATCCAAACGCCTCAGTCAGAAACAGGGTCTGAGAACACCCTCCTCTGTCAAAAAGGGTGATCTGATTCTTCCCCACCAACTCCTTTTCATGTTCGTCATTAAGAACGTGATTCCAAGGGGTCAAGGGAGAAACTCCGCATACCTTTTTGATCAGTGCCTGTTCGACTTATTGGATAGGGAGGAACCCATCAATCTTCCAGCTATCATGATTCGCCACATTGGGCGAATTGCGAACACCACCCGGGCTCATGATCTCGGGTATGGGTTTCTGCTGACAAAGGTGTTTAAGCACTTTGGCATAGTGCTCACACGGCGAGTGGAGGCCCAAGTCATTGATGCAATTGGGATTGACACTCTGCTAGGGTGAGGTTATGAGTTTGGCGAAGGGTCCGCTTCCAAACAGAGTCGTCGACCACCTCGACCACCTGTTTCTGAGCAACCGTCCACCAAGGTTGAGGCTGTTCTTGAGGACAATGCTCGCCTCAAGGATGAGCTATCAGCTGTCAAGGCTGCTCTTGCTGAGGAACAAGCCCTCTCTGCCAAACGCCATGCAGACTTACTTGCTCTTTTCTCCACTCTTGCCCCTAGCATTCCTCCTCTGCAGACGAAACCACCTCCTGCTCCCTGATCGTCTAGGCTGATTTTGTTTCTGTTTTTTTGTTTTTGCTGCTTGTTATTCTGTTGCAATTGTACTGCCTGACTTATTAATGAAATATCTAATTGCAGTCTCTCTTGCTTGTTGTTCCTTCTCCTTTCTACTTGTTTGTTATTGCTTTTCAATGGTGCCAAAAGGGGGAAGAAGAATACCTATTGACAATACATGAATCTCAACCTGACCTTGACTTACGTGGATCCCTTTCAGCATTCAGCAATCATTTCTTTGTTTTGTCAATATGGTCACTTGGTTTGTCATCATCAAAAAGGGGGAATTTGTTGAGTTATTCTATTTAAGTTTTGATGATAACAAATCCAAGTGTAAAAAATTGTCCAAGTAATGTTGCTCCAAACACGATCTCCAAACAGGCCTAACTGGTGTTTGTAATCCTTATTGTATTAACTAGTTTGCTACATGTGAGAACAAGTCCTTAAAACAGGTTTCACGTGGTGATTCTTTATTAAGTCAAGAACGCCATCTCAACAGTTGATTGTAAGGCATGTTCCTAAACTCTAGCAATACAAAGAACAACCCCAGCAAACAAGATGGCCTTGGTGTTCAATGCAACTCTACAAATCTTGGGCAAGATTCAAAACAAGAAGTCTTGGGTATATAGGTTTTATTTATTTAGACTCTTGTTAATATGCCAATATTGAAAATGCTTTTTAAAACACCTCTTGAATTGGTATTCGCACTAAGTACTTCAGAACACCAGTTGCGAACAACCCTGCAAACAGGGTGCCTAGGGTGTTTCTGAACTGATGTGGCCATACCCGGTTATCTTTGAAAATTCATTTCGGTTGGCCAAGATCTCCAGTATACCTTCCTTAAACTCTAATGTTGCTATTTTTCTGGAAAAGATATTTCTTGAAAATACTGTGGGAGACTTGCGAAAATAGGTTTTTGGGAATTTGCCAAAACTAAAAGATTCTCTTTGCCCATATTTTCGGATATGATAAAAATTCCAAAGCTGAAGATTTCTGGTTGCTTTTTGAATCATCTTCACGGCTATGGGAAGATAAGGGTTATCTCTTAAGATAACAAATCCCTTATACTTTGGGAAAAACTTGTCACTAGCCGTTGGGGATTATTTTTTTTCTTGGAAAAAATCATTTTCCCATACTTAGCTGATTCTCTTGGTTTTGACCGTTGGATTTCTTGTTTAAATAACAACATTTTACTCCCATTGAATGACACGTATACACACGAGAGAATAGCAAGAAAAGAAAGCAAGAGAATATCTAGAAACACAACACACGCACAAAGCAATATTTCAAAAAGTGGTTTTTCTAGTGAAAAGAATTTTCGAGCTAAACTTGAGAAAAGAAAAACCGATACAAGTTGTGTTTAAACCAAGCATTCAATATATTGGCATACTAGGACTTCATTGTACCTTACATCTGCTTAAGTCAGAAGCACCTAGTAAGGTGTTTTGTAACCCTGATCTTGAATCAGAAAAGTGAGTGAGTGGTCCTCAGTCGTGTGGACTTTGGACGTGTCCAACCTGGTGAGATTTGGACATGGTGTAATCTGCCTTAGAGAAGGAGGTTACGTGGTTGCAAGGTGTAACAAGGTGTGTTACAATTGTAACGAGTTAAGCCCGGTTTAGTGAAGTGGTTAAATCCTACACGAGGTAGGTCGTGGTTTTTCACACCTCAGTTGGGCTAAGAGGTGTTTTCCACGTAAAAATTGTGTGTGCTTTATATTCCGCATTTATCTTGGTGATTTTCGCATTTGCAATATTTGAGAACACCCTCTACAAACAAGTCACAAGGGTGTTTGTTATTTACAACGCGAAAATCAGACACCACAATTCACCCCCCTCTTGTGGTAGAATACTCACGATCTTAACACTAACCCATTTGTTCATTATCGTTGTGCAATCCAATCCCTATTTATATCATATTCATTCTCTTAAGGTTTTCGTTTTTCATTATCAGCTCTCCCACATGTTTTTGAAAAAAAAATTCAAAAAAAAAATAATGAAAAGGACAAAAACAAAAAAAAACGAAAAAAAAAGAAATAAAATTTGGAATGACAAAGCAACCCTTTGAGGCAATATTGCTACTGGGAAAGCTTGCTTCCAATGTTAATCAGTCAATAATGTAATTTGTGTGAATTAAGTGGGATTGAGTTTGATTTTGGAAACCTAAACCTTGGGATGATGGTACACTTGCACAGGGAAGGATTCAAAGCTTTAGTGTATAAGTGGGATGCAACATTAGTGCTTCAATGTCGTCCTTGGGGTACGGGAGCCTTAATGTGTACATTATGTTTATATGTAGGCTGATATCTTTGTTACATTGGTGATTTAGTTGATTAGAATGTGCATATCTGTTCCCAATTTTGTACATATTAATTTTCCTAAAAAAAACAAAAGATTTTCAACTTTCTGTTTTCTGTTTTTTGTTACAGATTTTGTTTTCTTTTTTTAGGATTTTTAGTTTTGTTTTCCTCGAGGACGAGCAAAATTTAGGTGTGGGGGGTATTTGTTCAGACTGAAATTATTACATTTTTGTACCTTTTATTACCTAATATTTGCTCGAAATACATTATTAATTTACGATTTTAATATTATTTTTATTTATTTTGTAGGAATTGAAAAATTGAAAGAAATGAATAAAATGCATTGGAGCTGGACCAAGAGAAGGGAAAAGAAGGAAACATGCCCAACAGAGTCGAAGCCCACGCGCAACCAAACTTCCTCCTCAGCAGGGTCTGGCCCAATTTGCTTGCTCAGCTCCTTTCTCCCTCTCTCTCGGCCCAGCTCTCACCTCTCCTCCCTCTTGCTTCTTTCTTTCTTTCCATCCCCCTTTGAACCAAGGCCCATCTTCTTCTTCTCCTCTCTGCGGCCCAGTGCTTTCAGCTATCCCTCTCCAAGAGCCCAGACTTTCTTTCTTTCTCCCCATCTCACTTAAACCCCCAGCTGCCTTGCACGTGACCCCTAGCTCCCATCCCCATTTCTTCTTCCTCGCTCTGCCCAGAACCCGAACAGGCCACCCCCGGGTTTCCCATCTTCTTCTTCCTCTCCTCCCTCTCCTTCAATAGCCCAAAATCGAAACCTTACCAAAACCGCCATGCCTCTTCGTCTCCCTCCTCCTGACGGTTTCTAGTCGTCCATCATCATCACCATCATTAATTCGTCAGTTGCAAGCAATAATTGGAGGGCAATGAAGGGGTTGAAGCTGCGTTTTAATGGAGGCTTCGAGTAGCATAGAGTAGTGGGAGCGTAGATTAAGTAGAGATTAGGGTAGCTTCAATTTTGTTTGATTTATGGGTTTCAAACTCGAGTTGGAATTGTTGTTTTCAGTTTTCGATTTCTTTTCTATTGCAACTTTCAAATCTAGGTTTTAGTTTCAGCAATTTCAGGTTATTGAGCCTAAGTTTGTTGAATTCGAATGAAGCTTTCGAGATATTAAATCCTGGTGTTGTTAATTCAAATGTTCGGGTTGGGATTGAAGTTCCATTGCTTTGCTTTCATTCTTATTTGCGTTGCATTACTCATGCCCTCTGTTTCTGCCTTTCGTGGTCTGCTGCTGCTCAAACCCACAGAATAATTGCGGCAAGGTGTTGATATCCTAAATTGTTTACAGTTTGGTACTTCTTTCTCATATGTTCATCGTGCTATGTCTTTGCAAGTGAGAGTCTCCATTTCCATGAATTAATATGGTTTACTTAGTTTGACAATTGGTAGAATAACTTAACTTTAGAATTGGTAAATTACCATTTAATTTTAAATCAATTTAGAATTTTTGATAACCACATTTTACAACCATCCCTGAGGACGATACATGTTAGTATTACAACGTTAACCATATACTTGCGGAAAAATCACAACAAGTTTTTGGCGCCGTTGCCGGGGATGGTGTTGTGAAATTTGGTTATATCGAGTCGTAGTTTAATTAATCGAGTCGTTCGAGTCGTTTAGAGTTGTGATTTTTTTTTTTAGTTTATTTTGTTTAGTTTAGTTTTGAATTTAGTTTATATTTTGATTTCGATTTTTGTTTTGTTAAGATTAGTTTAATTACAAATTTTAGATGCTATTCATAGCTGGAAAAAAAAAACAGTACTAATATGTTTGGTTTATGTGCAGTGAAAAATTCAAGGTTGAATTGATCCGGAAATATCGACAGTGCAGATTTTTTACCAACTTTTAGATTCTGTTTGAATTTTCTGGGACTGTTCTCGTTTGATTTCTGCTATTTTGATATTTTTCCTAGATTCACCATAATGTTTAGAGTGTGTGTGAAGTTTTCTGGAATTTTTGGAGCTGTTTAGATTTTTCTGTGAGTTTTAGAATTAATATTCTGTTTGCATTTTTCTGCACTATTCAGGGATAGAAAAAAATTAGGAAAAATTATATTTATGTCCTTTGTAATTGTGTGAACTTTTCTGTATATTTGGTTCTGATTTTAGGAGTTTTATTTTCTGTTTTAATTTTATTTTTAGAATTAGGGTGTTTAGGTGTAGTTTTATTTCTTATTTTCTTTTAGTTTCTTTGTGTTTATGTTTTTGTTTTCAGTTTTGTCATTTTCTGTTTTAATAGTGTTTTTAGTTTTAATTATTCATTTTGTTGATTTGTGATTTTCAAAAAAAAAAAGACCTTTGACTGGATTTATATGACTGGTTGGGTTAGAAATCCTGAAACTCATAGACTTGTTAGAACTGAACCCGACCCTGACTTAGAACCCGAACCAGAACCCAAGCTTGAATTAGAAGACATGGCACAAGAAAGACCTTTGAGTGATATCTTCTATCCTCCTAGGACTGCTTTACCATCTTGCTTCATTATATCTGACCTTGGACCCAATGTGACCTTCGAATTAAGACCTCACTATACTCAGATGCTCCCTAAATTCACTGGCTTAGAGGATGCTTATTTGTTTTTGAGGGAATTCGAAGAAGTTTGTTCTATGATGCATTTTCCTAATATTCTCATTGATGTTGTGCGTATGAAATTAATTCCTTTTGTTTTGAAAGATTCTGCTAAACATTGGATGTATGGCTTGGCTGCTAATTCTGTTACTTCTTGGAATGATTTTGTGAAATTGTTCCTGAGAAAATATTTTCCTAATGCCAAGACTGTTAAAGCTAAGGAATGAGATTAATCAATTTGTGCAACTAGATCGGGAATCATTTTGGAAATATTTTGATAGGTTCAAGAATTTGTTGTCTCAGTGTCCCCATCATGGTTTAGACCAGGCACGTTTGTGCCAAATTGTTTATGAAGGACTGGACCAACAAACTAGAATCATGGTAGAATCTATGTGTCAGGGTGGCTTTCTTTCTAAGAGCGTCACAGATGCTTGGGAATTTTTGGAGGACTTAGCTGAGAAAACTATGCAGTGGGAAACCACTTGGGATGACAGCTTAAGTTCTAGGATTGCTAGGGGTGGGTTACATTCTATCTCTGATGTGAGTCACTTAGAGTCTAAGATTGCTACTTTAGAAAACATGTTGAAAGGATTGACTCCACAGATAACTCAGACTTCTTCAGTGTCTTGCTCTCATTGTCAGGCCTTAGATCATTCATTGAGTGCTTGTCCCTACTTTGCTCACCAGTTAGCAACTGGGCAAGAGCAAGCAAGTATGGCCTTCCAGAGACCTAAGAATAACCCTTTCTCTCCTTTTTACAATCCAGGGTGGAGAAATCACCCTAACTTCTCTTGGAGTAATGGACCAAATGCTGCGGTTCCTAACGCCCAGCCGGTCTCTCACCCTTCTAGTTCCTTTCAGAGACCAGTTTTTCAAGGTGTACCTAATGCACCTAGACCTCTACCTCCTGTGGCTCAAGTTCAACCTCCTCCTGGTTACAGTGATATTGATAAAATAGAGAGGAGAATTAATAATAATGTGGAGAGAATGATTAATGCTAACATGGAAAGAATGATGAGAATGATGACTGAACAATTTTCCCAGTTAGCATCATCTTCTAGGGAGCCAGGTACTTTTCCAAGTCAGCCTGAGGTGAACCCTAAGGGTCAAGCTTCTTATTCTTCTGGTAACTCTAATGAGCCTGTGAGGAAAGTGAATGCAGTGATATCTCTCCGTTCTGGTCGAGAGATTGATAACCAGGTTAGAAATCCTAATGAGCTCTGCAGGTATCTTCACCAATTCTTTGAGAGATCTTCTTCACCTCCAGAGGCTGAATCATCCAGTAATTCAGGGGATGCTACTGACGGTGTCCCCAATGATTCTGATTCTCACCATCTTCCTGAGTCACTATCTAAGGAAGATGAGCTTAAAAAGAAAGACTCCTCTGAGTCAGTTGACCCTTCTCCTTCTAAGGGTCCTTCTTCTTCTTCTCCTTCTTCTTCTGAGAAAGTGTGAGACCCGAAGTTTTGTCGTACTCGCTTAATGAATATCATGCCTGTTGGGTTGGAAAAGTTTACTTGAATACCCGTTAGCCTTAGAAATAGTTCAATGTTATTAAATCGAACCTAAATAGATTTGGAAACGAATAGTTGATGAATGATTATATTATGGATTTGGGTTTAGGAATCGGTTTACGAATTAGACTAGCAGTTTAAGTTTGGGCTGTCGAATAAATAACAGAGAGTAGAGAGGGGCAAATGGGTCATTTAGCGCGAGCTTGTCTTCTTCCTTTCCCTTGCCCGCGAGACCCCCCCGGTGTGCATCTGCTTCTTCACGCCACGCTCTCTCTCTCTCTCTCTCTCCTCTTTCTTCTTCTTCTTCTTCTTCTTGTTCTTCTTCTTCCTGCCTCCTCCTCACTGCTCGCTGCCACACCGTGCGACCACCGGACCCCAGGCGACGCCCACCTTCTCCGGCGTCCTCCCTTGTGCGTGGCCGAGCAATTTCAGCGCAAAACGAAACCGAGCACCCGGCGATTTCAGCGCATGCAAATTCGAACCCCTCATTCATCTATAAGTGTATTCTTGACCTAGATTCTTCCTAATTGTGGTTAATTTCTCTAGAAATTGCAAGTTAGGGTTTCGGTTTGGTGGAATCCGAACCCCCACGCGAAGGCAAACGAGATTCTTGGGTGTGTGGAGCTCGAATTCGTCTTCAATCTAGCCAATTGCACGCAAATTGCTTGAATTCAAGGTGGGTAATCCTTTAATCCCACTTATTTTAAGAATTTCGAATGATAATCATATGAATAAGTTTATGGATTTGCTAGTTATAAGTATTTATGCCTAAAGAGTATGAATTATGCTAGAGATATGTATTTGAAGTGAATTATATGCGTTTAGTTTCGATTCGAATCAAATTGGGTAAATTATGCTTAAGATGTTAATTCGAAGTGAATTATATATGTTTAGCTTCGATTCGAATCAATTTGGGTGAATTCGAAGTGAGTTATATGTGTTTAGCTTCGATTCGAAT
>JACYFF010019584.1:79603846-79614606 GCA_017589665.1 Selenicereus undatus
TTGGCATGCACAATAACAAAACAATCAATTCCTAAATAGCTACAAGGATGCATCCCCCTTACATGCCAAATTAACCACAACTGTGCAGAACACCCACAACTACCAACAGAATAGTGAAGCGTTGCTTTACTAGCTTTGGCTGAAAGGTAGGAAATGTGTTTAGGCCAAGAGCTAGCAGTGAAAGGTTCACAACAAAAACGGATAAGGCTCAAAGGGGTAAGCAAGGGTTGAAACATTAAATTACGGGTAGCAGTTTGGCTATGTAGCTCAAAAAAAAGTGAATGCCTCTATCATTTCATCGTTACGTACATGCTAAATGCGTTTTCAAAGAGAATCCAAGCAAGTTCTAGAGATGTCGCCAGGAAGAGACACACATGAAAAAAAATATGAGACTAAGTTGATGGATTAGTCTATAGGCTCAAAATCTCACGGGTCATACTACCAGAGACACAACTAGCCCCAAATATGTCCCACTTAAAAGGAATAATCAATCATAATGAGGGGAGTTCAAGGGCAAACAGCATGCAAACCAAACAATGTGGTCGAAACGCTTTCAAAACCATCAACCAAAGGCGTTTGCCACAAACAATCCACAAGTATGCACAACCATGCCAACCAACTGATTACCAAAACCTTGGTTATCGTCATAGGAGGTTTTTTTTTTTCAAAGCAATAAATCACCCTACGCAGATAACTAGTGGATAAATGAAGAGAAGAGTAGGAAGGATTACCTCACAGTTTTGTGAAACTCCACTCAACACATTTCCACTCGAGACCAAGGGTTAGGATATCAAATATATACAATGCATCACCTACGTATATGATAAATCCTACATGCTTTGCTAAATGGATGAATAAAAGGAAAAGTAATGCACCCTAAACATGCTGCTAAACTAGAATGAAGCCTAAAGTGCTAAATGCAAAGAGTGTATACAATGCACCCCACTCAGTAGATATAGACACCCCCCATGCTTGGACCCTTCATTGTCCCCAATGAAAACAGGATGCACAAGAAAAGAAGGGGAAAGGGGGAGTACACTTACAGTCACTGGGTGCCATCAGGCCTTGGAGGGGGCCAAAAATGCGGAGGAAATAGATGGAAGGTGGAGGAATCGTAAGATGGGAAGGATGATGAGCCACCCTGATCGCCCGGAAGGCAGCGTAAATGCTCCTCCAACTGTCGAATGGACTCCGACTGCCGCCAAAGTAGCTCGTTCATCCACCGGTGCTCTTCATACTCTCGGGCTTCCCTCATAGCCCGTTCCTCCTCCCGCTGAATCCGCCGCTGCTCCCGCTCCTCCTGGTGGTTAACCAAACCCCGAAAATAGGAGACTCCCTCCTCAATGGAGTCTATGCGCCCAGAAAGGCGACCAATGTCAGCACACATGCCGGTGAAACCCTCCCGAAGCCCAGAAACCTCCACTTGGAGGGTGGAGAAAGACTAGAGAAACGCGGGGTCGAGCGGCATGTATGCTACTGAAGAAGAAGACCCGCCCATCTCGTGTGTGAAAGGTGGGTAAAGTGGTGGTGGAGGTGGTGGGATAAACGCCTCCGTAGCAGGGGTGTCCTCGGGCTTGGGCTGTCCTTAGCCCGCATCAATGTCCTCCTCCTCCTCACACTCCTCATCCCCACCTTAGCGACCTCAAGGTCCTTATCAACTGCTAACTGGTCCTCCCGAGGGAGAACAGTTGCCCTAATAATTCGCCGGTCGCAGTTCCAGTTTCTCTTGTTAGCGACTGTGGTACGCTCAGTAGTGGGAAGGGTGAAAAGGATGGTTTTATGGTGGGGGTATCGAATGGTGTCACCTCGAGTATCTATAATATGCATATGGTGTAGGGTACCAAGGTTGAGGTGACCACCTAGAAAATGAGGCTCGAGAGCGGAGAGCCGTGAGCTGTAGCCCAGGGCATTAGCAATGGCAGTAACAGTACCACCAACGCTAATGGCATTTCGGTTGCTAGTCTTGGCTACTTCCGCTAAGTGGCGGATTATGAAGGCCTCCGTGTCAATAGGAGTACCTGACAAGGCGCACTAAATAATAAATAGTTCGGCCTTCCGACAACCATTTTGCTTGTCGTTGCAGCCAAAAACAATATTAGCGGTTAGGCACTGCAGGTACCGCAGATTGACATTACAGATGTCAGTGGCCTTGGCCTGTTGGGGGTCAAAAATCCGAGGTCTCCCCCACCTATCAGTATATTCCTTTCGTTTGGAGCAGGTTATGCTCAACCAAACAGGGTCAGGTCTCCACAATGAGGGCACATCCCGATATGCCCCATCGACCACCGGGAGTCGCAAAATGGCATTAAACATTCTCATACTCATCCGGTGATCAATGTTAAACATTCGAAAATAAATAGCGACTTCCTGACCATTATAACTACCATTCTAATTAACAGCTAACGAACTCAAGAACTCAAGCATAAGGCGATCATAGGATGTGCATTGCGTGTTTATATATTCGGTCCATCCTAACCTACCAAGTAGAGTCAACAAATCATCCAACAGTCCCAAAGAGCGCAAGGAATCAGCATGAAAATACTTATGCTCACTAGTATTCCTAGTGACTAAAAGCTCATAACGAGACTTTTGTTCATCGCTCACAAACTGCAAACCCCTAGTGCCAGCAGGTAAAATAGGAGGATAAGCATCTTTAGTACCTTTAGCAAAGGTAGTTGCAGCAGAGGAGGAGGCTGCCCGTGATGATTTCTTGGGATAAGATTGAGCCTTGGAAGTTTCTCTAACTGGTTTCTTTCCCATGGTGCAAATTAACAACAGATCAGGGCCCAAAGGAAGGGGTAGAGGCTAAAAATAGCAATAGAAGGGTTAATTTCTTTCTCTACCACCTTCAACCTCAACAATGGAGGTTAGGGTTGTAGAGAGAGAAAATGAGTGTGGGAGGGGAGGAGTTTGAGATGAAAAGGTGAGGAATTTAGGGAGGAAAGTGAATGGAAGTGAAAGAATTGAAAAAATTTGGAAGAAATTGAGGGAATTGGAGGATTTGGGGGGTAGATTTGAGTGGGTATGGTGATAGAGAGAGAGAGAGTGCCGGTTTTTTAGAGAGAGAAAAAAGGGAGCTTGAATGGAGAAAGGAGGAAGAAGAGGAAGAAATCGGGCTTTTGCCCGTGTTTTAATGTGGCACGGTCGTGCCATACGACACAGTGTGACCGTGCCACTCTGCGGCCAGTGTGTTAGAAGCAGGATGTGGCACGGTCGTGCCTTAAGGCACGGTGTGACCGTGCCAATTTGCTGATCAATGGCATTGACTTCTTTCTCGCTCCCTCTGATTTTTTTCAAGTCCAGAGGAGGGGGTGGCACGACCATGCCATACAGCATGGGGTGCCCATGCCAACTTTCTGCCCTCCAAATTACCTCCTTCTAAAGGTGTTGCTTCTTTTTCTCACTCAATTTTTTTCTTGAACATTTTTCCTCTCATCTTCTCTGGTTTTTTTTTTTTTGAAAGCAATAAAGCTTGGGTAGCCTCCCAAGAAGTGCTTGTTTTAGGTCTTTAGCTTGACCATTAGGATCTCTAACGAGAAGAGATGTCAGGGAGGGCAACTGTGACCTTCCCCTCAAGGGACTCGCCGACGATGTAATGTTTTAAGCGTGCCCCGTTCACCTTGAATGAGCCGATAGTCTCAGTGCCGACCTCAACCGCCCCATATGGGTACATCGTCAACACTTTGAAGGGGCCCGACCATCTAGCACGAAGTTTTCCCGGGAAGAGCTTTAAGCGGGAATTGAAAAGGAGAACCAAGTCACCTTCCCGAAAATCGCTGCGGTTGATAAACTTGTCGTGCCACCGCTTAG
Source organism: Selenicereus undatus (assembly GCA_017589665.1). Lineage (NCBI taxonomy): Eukaryota > Viridiplantae > Streptophyta > Magnoliopsida > Caryophyllales > Cactaceae > Selenicereus > Selenicereus undatus. The sequence goes on from JACYFF010019584.1 coordinate 79,607,657, forward strand.
TTCACTCCTTGTAGAGTCGGGAACTGTCATAGGCATCCAATCGGATCTCCTCGAGCTCGTTTAACTGCAACATCCTCTTCTCCCCCGCGGACTTCAAATCGAAGTTGAAGTACTTGATTGCCCAGTAAGCCTTGTGCTCTAGCTCCACGGGGAGATGACAAGACTTACCATAGATGAGCCGAAAGGGAGTGGTGCCAATAGGAGTTTTGAAAGCCGTGCGGTAGGCCCAAAGGGCATCATCGAGCTTGTCCGCCCAATCCTTACGTGATCTTACAACCGTTTCTCTAAAATGGACTTGATTTTCCGGTTGGAAATCTCGACTTGGCCACTAGTTTGGGGGTGGTAGCCAAGTCCGTACTTGTGGTGCACTCCATATTTCTTCAAAAGTGTTTCCAGCTTCTTCTCTGTGAAGTGCAATCCATTGTCACTTATTAGCACTCTCGGGATGCCAAAACGGGAAATATAATCTTCTTAAAGAGCTTAGCCACGACTCTGGAGTCATTGGTAGGGTTAGCCACAGCCTCCACCCACTTGGAGACATAATCTGCGGCGACTAGAATATACTTGTTTTCCCTCGAAGACGGGAAAGGTCCCATAAAGTCGATGCCCTAAAGATTGAAGATTTCAACTTCAAGGATGAAGTTAATGGGCATCTCATTTTTTCTGGACAGATTCCCCACCTGTTGACAGCGATCACAAGCACGGACATATGCATGGACGTCCTTGAAGAGTGAGGGCCAAAAGAACCCCGCTTGGAGCACCTTAGCAGCTATCTTGGAGGTGCTAGCATGTCCTCCACAAGGAGAGTCGTGACAATGGGAGATCACACTCTGAATTTCCCCCTCAGGAAGGCATCGCCTGGTAATCCCATCCTTGCACAACTTGTAGAGAAAGGGCTCATCCCAAAAATATGTCTTGATATCATGGAGGAATTTCTTTTTCTGGTGGAAGGATAAATCATGGGGGAAGATCCCGGCAGCTCTGTAGTTCGCATAGTCGGCGAACCATGGGGCCTGTGCTGAGGTGACGCCCATAAGATGCTCGTTACGAAAAGCATCATCAATGGGGAGGTCATGGCTCTCAATAATGAGCCTGAAAAGGTGATCAGCCACAACATTCTCAACCCCCGCTTTGTCTTTGATTTCCTGGTCAAACTCCTGGAGTAGCAGAATCCATTGGATAAGGCGAGGCTTAGCATCCTTTCTCTCTGGGAGGTGCTTGAGTGCAGAATGATCCGTATACATAATGACCTTGGAGCATAGTAGGTAAGGCCTGAATTTCTCCATTGCGTACACAACCGCAAGCAACTCCTTCTCAGTTGTGGTGTAGTTCTGCTGGGTCCCATCCAGTGTTCTACTAGCATAGTAGATTGCCATTGGCTTCTTATCTTTCCTTTGCCCCAAAACTGCCCCTACCGTATGGTCACTAGCATCGCACATGATCTCAAATGGGAGATCCCAATCTGGCAGTTGTATGATGGCGGCACTCATCAGTAAAGATAAACGGGGCATCCTTGGTGAGCAGCTGAGTGAGGGGTTTAGCGATTTTGGAGAAATCCTTGATAAAGTGGCGATAGAACCCCGCATGACCAAGGAAACTCCTTACCCCTTTTACCGAAGTAGGAGGGGGCAATCGCTCAATTACCTCAACTTTCGCTCTGTCCACCTTGATGCCCCTAGCAGAAATGACATGACCAAGTACTACTCCCTCCTGTACCATAAAATGACATTTTTCCCAATTCAACTCTAGGTTGACTTCTTCACATCTATGGAGTCCATTGGTTAAGTTTTCTAAGAAAATTGTAAAGGTACCTCCATAAACGAAGAAGTCATCCATAAACACTTCCATAATGTTTTCAATAAGATCAGAGAATATGGCAGTCATGCAACGTTGGAAAGTGGCAGGGGCATTGCACAATCCGAATGGCATCCTTCGATAAGCGAAGGTGTCATACGGGCATGCGAAAGTCGTCTTCTCCTGGTCATCAGGATGGATAGGAATTTGAAAGAAACCTGAATAACCATCCAGATAACAGAAGAAGGAATGCCTTGCCAATCATTCCAACATTTGGTCAATGAAAGGGAGGGGAAAATGATCTTTCCAGGTGGCTTGATTTAATCGGCGGCAATCAATGCACATTTGCCACCCGGTGATAGTCCTGGTAGAAATAAGTTCATCACGCTCATTCTTTATGACAGTCATACCTCCCTTTTTGGGGACTACCTGGACTGGACTTACCCATTCACTATCCGAGATAGGATAGATGATCCCAACATCAAGTAGCTTAAGAATCTCCTTCTTAACAACTTCTTGCATGTTTGGATTTAGACGCCGTTGAGGTTGTTGAGAGGGATATGATTATCATCAAGAAAAATGCGGTGCATGTAGAACGTAGGACTAAGTCCCCGAATATCATCGATACTATACCCAATGGCACCCATGTGCTTATGAAGCACATCCAGCAATTGTTCCAACTGGGGCCATCCAAGTTAGCATTAACGATAACGGGAAATCGATGGGAGGAGTCCAGAAACACATACCTAAGATGGGAAGGTAGAGGTTTTTATTCTACCTTTGGCGGGCATTCCTCTTCCTTCTTGGGGTAGGCTCCTCCACACCAAGGATGTCTCTATGGGACTGCCTAGGCAAGCAGGCAGGAGACTCATTGAGGAGTCTGACGCACTCCTCCTTCTCATCTGAACCGGAGTTAATGACATGGCAACCGGTCAAAGCGGCCTCCAATGGATCCTCCACAGAAAATCTGGTCGTCCCCTCCTCGTTGAGGGCTTTCTCTAGTACATCGACTCTACAGCATGAGTCGCCTGAAGTGGGAGAAGCCATAGCTCGTGGCAAGCTAAATTCCACCTTCTCATCCCCTACTTGAAGGAAAGCTTGCCGTTCTTCACATCTATCATAGCTCCCGCAGTGGCTAGGAAAGGTCGCCCCAGAATGATAGGGATGCGGGAGTCTTCCTCCATCTCCATAACCACGAAGTCACATGGGATGAAGAACTTTCCTACTTGTAGTGGAACATCCTCAAGAACACCAAGAGGGTACTTAACGGATCAATCAGCGAGCTGCAGGGAGATGGCAGTGGGTTTTAAATCCCCCACTTGTAGTTTCTTACAAATTGAGTATGGCATAAGGCTCACATTAGCCCTAAGGTCGCATAACACTTTGTTGATGGACAGACCCCCGACAGAAGAGGGAATGGAAAAGCTGCCTAGATCCGAGAGTTTAGGAGGGAGTTTGTTTTGAATAATCGCACTGCACTCCTCAGTGAGAGACACCGTGGCGTTCTCGAGTAACTTCCCTTTATTGGAGAGCAAATCCTTTAAGAATTTGGCATAAGAGGGCATGTCGGTAATGGCCTCCAAAAAGGGAATATTAATGTGAAATTTCTTTAACATTTCAAGAAACTTGCCATACTTGTGCTCCTCCCTAGCCTTTATTAGCCTTTGAGGATAGGGGACAAGAGGCTTGTAAGGCTTCACATGACAGGGGACACTCTCTGTTGCATCCTCTTTGGGCTTCTCATTTTGGGCCCTCTCACTCATGGCCTCACTAGGGGCTGCCCTGGCGACATCATCCTCATCACCAGCTTCCTTCCTCTCCTCCCTCATAGGCATTGTGGGACTCTTAACTCCCTGCCGCTCCGCAGTAGAAATGGCATTCATCTGACCCTTGGGATTGGTCTCAGGTTGACCTGGCAGATGTCCCTGGGTTTTAGATAAATGGCTCACTTGCTGTACGATTTGAGCAATTTGATTGTCTATCATCTTCTGGTGGGTAGCCATAGAGTCAAACTTAGAGGTCAACTGGTTAACTGACTCACTGAGTGCCTCGTTGGTTTTCGTCTGAGTTGCTATAAAGCGCTCCATGAGGCTCTCTAGATTGGACTTGGGTTGTTGTGGAGGTTGTTGTTGGGTAGGTGGGGCATAGGGTGCCTTATAGTGGAAGCCGGGGGGTTGTGCTTGGGAAGTATTGGGTGGCATGGGATTGTTGTTGCGGTAGGAGAAATTTGGGTGATTTCTCCAACCGGGGTTGTATGTGTTAGAGAAGGGGTTATTTTGTGGGCGTTGGCCATAGTTTTGCATTGCATTGGCATGCTCAACGCCTGGGAAAGTGGACTGACACTCATCAGCAACGTGGCCTTGAATGCCACAAATCTCACAAAGGGCCCCAACTTCAAACATTGCACCCGAGAGGCCCCTCCTAAACTCCCTGGAGAGCGAGTTCCAAGTCTGTCAAAACGTTGCGCTAAAGCATCCACCTTGCTAGCCAGCATATCCACAGCATCGATCCCATAGATCCCATTGGTCCTCTTGGGGACTGCTCTCTCGCTGGACCAATGGTAGTTGTTGGAGGCCATCTCCTCCAACAAGGCCTTCGCAGCCTCTATCGACTTCCCCATAACCGCACTGCCAGCTGCGGTGTCAACTGACATTTTCAGAGACTGGTCTAATCCAGTATGGAATGTTTGGATTAGAAGCCAGTCGGGTACTCCGTAGTGGGGGCACTGGCGTTGAAGATCCTTGAATCTTTCCCACGCCTCATAAAGCGACTCATCGCCTCGTTGAGAGAATGAGGTGATTTTCGCTCTCAACTTAGCGGTCTTGCCCGGGGGAAAGTACTTGCTCATAAATGCAGTTGATAGGGCCTCCCAGGTGGTGAAGGAATTAGGCTCTTCATTAAGGGGCCAGTCTCTGGCTCGTTCCGTCAGCGAGAACGGAAAGAGCCGAAGTCTGACGGCGTCAGAGGAGACCCCGTTGAGCTTGATTGTATCACACTTCGCCAGGAAGTTGCGAAGGTGAATGTGAGGGTTCTCTGTGGGACGCCCACTGAATTGATCCTTCTCCACGAAGGACAAAAGGGCTGGCCGCAGCTCGAAGTTGTTCACTTCGACGGCCGGATTGACAATGGACGAGGTGAGGCCGGTGGCCTGTGGTAGGACATAGTCCCGCAGCACCCTAGGATTTCTCTCAGCCATAGTGCTGAATTGTTGCAATTGCCTTTTTCTTGCACCGCTCTGCCTTCGCGCAGTGGCTTCGATCTCATGGTCAAAGGGAATGAGTGGTCGCCCCCTCTGACTGCGCCTGTGCATACAAAGCCAAAAACTACACCAAGCGTAAGCAGGTTCAAGTAAAGCTAAAAGAACAAGAAGGAAAAGGAAAAACGGAAAAGAAAAAGAAAAAGAAAAGGCCTAATCTAAAGCGTTTAAAATCGCTTTCGATGTTGAAACAACCAAGTTCCTCGGCAACAACGCCAAAACCTTGCTGAGTTAAAAATATCGCAAGTGCACGGTGCCAGTTATAGCTAGCAACGGCAAGTACGGGTCGTGTCCACAAGGAACTCGGTTTCAACCACCGAATCAACTTTTAACACTATATTTAGGCCAGAGTCTATTAAGAATGGTTTCACTCAATAACAGTTTTATTATGCTGAAAGTTACTACTACTATCTAAATCAATATTAACGAAAGTCCTGGATTAAGGTTCACCACACTATCGTGTTCTTCATACTGTAAACTAGATCATGTGAATCTGTCCACATAGACAATTGAAATGGAATGGTTACAAGTTAAGCATATCTACGCCTTCTCTCAAAGGTCATTAGACTGGTCAGGCTATCCTAGTTATCTGTTGTCATGAAACTAGAATCGCAAAACCACAAGATTGAGTAACCCTTGATTCCCAATTGAAATCCTAACTATTTTCATGCTAAGAAATCCGGTTGCTCGCTAAGTACCTCTAGGTAGAGGATTTAACTCTCGTTAATCTCCTAAACCCCAATCACGAACATGAGTCAACCCTCTCAGGTAATTCATCGAACACCTGGCATGCTTAAGTGAGAGTTCAATTACAATGTGGAAATTCATTCACATAAATCCATAATACAAATCCAAATCACACAATAGGGGCTACACCCAATCCAAGACAATAAATTTAGCCCCTATTCATCCTCAAAATCACAACCACAAACACCAATATGAACATGATTAAAATTGCTAACTTTGAATTAGAACGCAAAGAGGAAGGGTAAAAGAACGTACTTTCTATTGATTGGAGTAATAATCTACTAGGTTCAACAATCGAATGTAATCCAAAGTATTCAAATCAAGAACAACCAACAACCAATACTAAAAACCTAAAGTCGCAGTTTTTTGAGAGAGAAAAACGAGAGCAAAGGAAGAGCTTCTGAATTACAACGCCAAATTGCAATTAATCGGGGAAAACTAAAGTGGCACGGTCGTGCCACTAGGCACGGTGCCACCATGCCGCTTTGCTGCCCCTTGTTTCCTTGTTTCCCTGGGGTGGCACGGTCACCCTGTTTGGCATGGTGCCCCCGTGCCACCTCCTCTTGGCTCGAAATACACTCTTTTGGCTCCTATTTGGCGTGATATCAACTGTTTTTCCTCGTTCATTTCAATTGAGCTCGTGAAAAGATAAAAGTACAAGATTTAGGCAGATTTAGGGTAAAGAATGACTAATCAACCTCTATACTCTTGAAGTTTTACCGAAAATCGCCGAAATAAGGGGTAGAAATCATGCCTAAAAGCAATAAAATAGAGGTTTATCAACTCCCCCATGCTTATCTCTTGCTAGTCCCCAAGCAAGACTGAAACATGAATGAATCAACAAGGGATCAAAAACCTCTAACCACCCGTCTCCTCAGGCAAGGCCAATTGGGAATCAGTCGAATCGAACATAGGTGCGCACAACCAATGGAGTGATTTGAAGCATAAATACAATTTCCAAATTCATTTCAATCCGTTAGGAAGACCACATGCTCAAGTTGGCATATCATCAAACCATATCACACCCCTCCCCCAATGAAGACGCATCCAAATAAGTAGTGGGCTAGAAGGCCTGGTACTGACTCTTATAGGGGGAACAGAGTAACTGCACTCCCTCACATGTGTTTAAGATGTAAGAAGGTTCACTCGACTC
>JACYFF010019584.1:79692258-79704558 GCA_017589665.1 Selenicereus undatus
TATATATATATATATATTTGTGTATATATATATATATATATTTGTGTTTGTGTGTATATATATATGTATATATATATATATTTATATATATATATCTTTATATATATATATATATATATATGTATGTATATATGTATATATATATATGTATGTAGGTATGTATGTATGTATGTATGTATGTATGTATAGATATATGGATGCATACATACATATGTATATATGTGTGCATATGGATCACGAACCTAGGTGCCTTCCGCACTATTATCTCTGCCATAGTCCGTTCCAGCGGGGGTCCGTGGCCTGTGGTATTCGAATTTGCTCTATGAGGGTTGACTGTGCTTCCATGGTACAAAGCATAGTCTTGATCTCCGGGTTGATTAAGTTAAGGTCTAACTTTCAAAACTCCTCACACAAGTCTCTAGGCAGTGCCAGCAAGCAGTTTAGTGTTGGTTACGGTCGCCGACTTTGTGCATCGGTCACTACATTTGCTTTTCCCGAATCGCAGTTGAAGTGTACATCGTAGTCTTTCCAAAATTCCAGCCACCTCGTCTTCCTCAGATTCAAATCCTTTTGCGAAAAGAGGTATTTTAAACTCTGGTGGTCGGTGAAAACCTCGCTATGTACCCCATATAAGTAATGCCTCCAAATCTTCAGTGTGAATACGACAGCTGCTAACTCTAGCCCATGGGTCGAGTAGTTCCGCTCGTGAATCTTCAATTGTCGCGCAGGCATGGGCGATAACATGATCCTCCTGCATTAGCACGCATCGCAATCCACTCCTAGATGCATCGCTGTACACCACAAAGTCTTTGTCAGTGATGCGTAAGGCCACTATAGGTTCACTTGTTAGTCTTTTCTTAAGTTCTTGGAATGCTTCCTCGCGTTGCCTTGTCCATTCATACTGAGTGACCCTTCTGATCAAGTTGGTGAGCGGGGTGGCTATCTTCGAGAAGTTTTGAACAAACCTACGATAGTACCCAGCCAAACCCAAGAAACTCCTCACCTCTGCGGGTTCTTAGGTCTTGGCCAGTTCGTTACAGCCTCTATCGTCTGAGGGTCCACAAACACTCCCTCGTTAGATACCACATGCCCTAAGAATGCCACTTTACTCAACAAGGATTCACACTTTGTAAACTTGGCATACAACTCGTTCTTCCTCAATACTTCTAGGACGGTCCTCAAATGGCGGGTATGATCCTCTGGAGTCCTCGAGTAGATCAGTATATCGTCTATAAATAACACCCTAAACTAATCTAGGTAGTGTTTGAAGACTCTATTCATAAGGTCCATGAATGCTGCTGGGGCGTTAGTGAACTCAAAGGGCATCACTACGAACTCATAATACCTATACCGGGTGTGGAAGGCAGTCTTAGGTATATATCCGTGTTTGATTTGGAGTTGGTGATACCCCGAATGAAGGTCTATCTTAGAGAAAGTCCCTGCACCTTTGAGTTGGTCAAAGAGGTCATCTATCCTGGGCAAAAGACAACGGTTTTTGACCGTTATCTTGTTCAGTTCCCTATAATCTATGCACATCATTAGAGTTCCATCCTTCTTTTTCATGCATAATACCGGGGTTCCCCATGGAGATGTACTTGGTTGGATATACCCTTTTTCTAATAGCTCGTCCAGCTGTGTCTTTAGCTCCTTAAGCTCTATTGGTGCCATTCGATAGGGTGCCTTAGAGATAGGGTGGCTCCGGGTATCAGATTGATACATAACTTTACTTCTCTAAGGGGTACAATGTCAGGGATCTCCTCTGGGAATAAATCCGGGAATTCCCTCACTCCTAGAATGTCTTCAAAGGAGGATTTAGTAGCCTCGATTTTCACTATGTTGTATAAGAACCCCGCGCATCCTCTTCGTAACAACTTGCGGGCTCTCATTACGGTGATCATCTTCACTCCAGGTCTTGAAGCCTTGCCTTTGTGTACTACTTTCTCCCCATTGAGCCTCCTCAGGGTGATTATTTGTTTTGGGCAGTCTATTTGAGCCTGATATTTTGCTAACCGATGCATCCCTAGGATGACCCCAAAGTCAGTTAACTCAAACCTATATCGGTTGGCCGGAAACTCATACTCATACATTTGAATAGGGTAGTTCTCATATAGTTCCTCATACCTTATAGTCTTCACATAAGGGAGGATTTCGAATAGTAGGGAGGGTTTACGGGTTGCTACTAGCTCTAGTGTCTCAACCAGTTTAACAGAAATGAAAGAGTGCGTAGCACCCGAATCAAACAAAACATCTACGGGTTGAGCTTGGATAGAGAATATACTCGTTATGACGTTCGGGGCATCCTCCACTTCTTCTCTGCGCACCACGTACACTCTGTGCAATACCCGCGTATTTTTACTTTTCGTTAAGCTGCCTGTAATGCCCTTTTTACGTTATAAAAATCGTATTTTATTAATGATCTGAGTTAAATTATTTTCTATGTGCCCTTGTGAGCATTAATTTTATTAAAAAGAATATTGTCACTATTCAAATTATTACTATTGTTATTATTAGTTTGAAAATTTATTAAACGATTTTTAATAAGCGTTATTAATGGTTAATAATGAGTACTAATTCAAGTAGGAACCCGAATACGATTAGGTTGTCAACCTTAGACGAAGTTTGATGTTTATTAAATTGAACCTTGTTATATTTGGGAATGAATAATCAATGAAAGGTCGTGTTATTAATTTTGGGTTTAGAATTCAGGTTTCGAATTAGACTAGCGGTGCTAAGTATCGAACAACTTGGAACAAAAATAGCAAGGAGGAGCATTATTGTAATTTCGCGTGACCCATTTTCTTTGCTCCTCCCTCTCGCAACCCCCCCAAACCCGACCTCTCTCCCTCTGCTCTCTGCTTTTCTTCTTCCTCCTCTCGTTCTCCATCATTCGCGCACCTCCAAGGCCCATCTTTTCAGAGAATTTTCGCCACGCATAGCTGTAAAACATTCCCATTCGACCACCCCCACAAGCTGGCAAACGTTTAGTGCGAATCTGGGCTGGAGTCTAAGCATAGGCACCACATTTATGGAGGATTTCGGACGATCAATTAGAGCACGAACACATGCCCAGGTATGGCCATGCAATTCAGCCCTTAGTTGCTTTAAACTTCTATAAATTGGAGTAAAAATTCGCAACTTCAAATGCCCAATTCAACCTCAAGTTAGTAAGTGAAATTTGGGTCTGTTTTACGGTTCGAGTTTTGTGAGTTTGGCGTGAATTGGGCACGATTGGGGTCTATTCGTGCATGGGTGAGCAAGAGGTGAGGATTTCGAGTGGTTCGAACACCTAAAGTCAAGCCAGATAGCCCTTCGATCGAACACCTAGCTCGAAATCGAGGTGGGGCTTTCGTTACTCCTAATTACTATTATTTTCAATGAATTTAACTAAATTTAGTTAGTGCATGTTAATTATGAGTTTAAAAGGCTGTTTGGGTGAAATTAAAATCAAGGTTGAGAAATCATAAACATGTTACTAATTTTGGGTTATTCACATGTTGAGTTTTAACCGATCAGTTTGGAGATCGTAGAAAAGTGTAAAATGTCGCCTTAACGCTATTATTGCATCAGTTTATTATACCTAAATTATGTTTTGAAGCTTAAGGATGCTAATTGAGATAATTGTGGAATAAACTGAATTGGGTCTAAAGGTTATGGTTAAATCAGTTTGGGCTTGTTAATGGTCTATTCGTAGTAATTATAATGAAATATTATGCCTATGGTTATTGGTTTGCGAACTAGAAAGCGAAATATCGCTTTAAAGCCTCTATTGCTTCAGTTTAGCACTTAAACTCTATGTTGGTTATTAACCATGAATGTTATACCTATATACGATTGTTTTATGTATTCTTGGTTTGCGTATGCCAATAATGAACTGAGTTGGTAGTTGGATGGCTTGAGGTGGAACTAATGAGGCAATTTGAGGTTCTTGTGATTGGTGTTGTATGAGGAGGGAGACTGGGTTGTGAATTGCCGTAATTGTGTGGATTGCGAGGCCATGTGTGGCTCGTTGGGCAGAATCTACCAAGTTGTGTCATGAAGTGCATGAATGTGCTATGTGCAAACCCTTTTCCCCCCAATGTGCTACATGGCACTATGTGACCAATTCTAGAAATTTTAGACGTCTTTTAAAAAAGAAGGGTCGCTTAGAAAGCTTGTTTTCAAGATTGTGAATGCTTTAAAATACTTACCAATTGCCTACCTAATAGTTTATGAAGATGTTTGTAGGCTAAAAGAAATCCTAAATCGTCGAGCTACTTAGTGAGTGACTTGACCGAATAGTCGATAGGTTTAAGAAGTTTAAAAGCAAACTAAAAGTGAGTTCGAAAACGTTTTAAGGCATTGGTTTTTATATAACTTCTCCTTGTGTTTAAAAGGATTTAAACGCCTTGGAAAAGGACATCCTAAGGTACTAATTATGAAATTTAGTTGATTTATATGCTAGCCGCTTATTTAAGTTTCGATTGAGTTTTGAGTTGCGAGCTAGTAAACTCTTTATGGTTTCAAGAAGCGGTTATGTTGAAAAATTATGAAGAAACCTTGTTTGAATCATAAGCAAGCCAAGTACTTTAAGTTTTTGATGGTACGAAGCTGAGAATGATTTAAGGTTTTAATTTGCTTAAGCACCCTTCTTTGAGTTAAAAAGGATTTCAAACGACCAACATTTGGGCAACTGAATGAATTTATTATGAAACTTAGTTTCAATTATACGCTAGTTTGAATGAGTTTATTACTTTAAATTTCAATGAGCTTCGATTACGAATCTAGTTTCAATTAAATGTTAACTAAGTGCCTTAAGTTTTAAATGAGTCTCGATTTACGACTTAGCAAATTTATTTCGTTTATAAGGAGATTTTAAATTAAAAACGAAGTCAATTTACAATTTAGCAACAAACTTATTACGTTTATAAGAAGCTTTTAAGTTAAAAATGAAGTCGATTTACGCGTTAGCAAACTTATTACATTTATTAGAACCTTTTAAGTTAAAAACGAAGTCGATTTACGAGTTAACAAACTTATTACGTTTAATAGAAGTTTTTAAGCTAAAAACGAAGTCGATTTACGAGTTAGCAAACTTATTTCATGTATAAGAAGTTTTTAAGTTAAAAACGAAGTCGATTTATGACTTAACAAACACATTACCTTTATTAGAGGTTTTAAAGTTAAAAACAAAGTCGATTTACGAGTTAGCAAACTTATTTCGTTTATAGGAAGCTTTTTATTTAAAAACGAAGTCAATTTACGAGTTAGCAAACTTATTTTGTCTATAAGAAGTTTTAAGTTAAAAACAAAGTCGATTTATGAGTTAGCAAACTTATTATGTTTATAAGAAGGTTTTAAGTTAAAAATGAATGAACTATAAACATTTCGAAACGTTATAGTCATTTTGTTAGAAAGTAAGATTTTACCGGAGTAAGCAACTGAAAAAGAGAAATAAAATATGTTTTAAAGTCTAAGAAAGTGCTAGGCAATTTACCAGACCTCGAGGGTGGGAACTGGACGCAAAGATGGCATGAGTTGTTTCCCTCAAAGGTAATGTTGGGAGCTGGACGCAAAGATGGCGTGAGCTGTTCCCGGAAACTGGACTCAAGATATAACTAACTTGGCGTGAGTTGTTCCCTAGATACATTAAGATGTGTGACGTGTAAGAAAACTTTGAGGGGGACTGGACTCAAGATATGACTATCTCGTGTAAGCTGTTGCCCCAAAGAGGACAATATCAAAGTTAGAGTTGCTCTGCTAAGACGCGTTTTGGCCAAAGTAATAATGTGAGTTGTGAGTGATGATCTCATTGAGGGGCAGTGTGGATCTCCCATAGCCAGCATGACATGTTGTTTTTATGCTAGAAGTAAGTTCCTAATAAATAGAAAATTGGCATTTTGTCATTTTAAGTGTTTCAGAAAAGAAAGATTTTTCAAGGGCCATTCTGAGGCCGTAATGAATAAGATTTGAAAAGCTTGTAAGGGTCATTAGAGGACCAGAATGAAAGAGATTTTTCTTTTAAAGAATGTGAGCCTCAAGAGGCTAAGTAGAGTATTTTCAAGAAAAGAAAGAAAGTTTACTTAAATGTTTTATGAATGCGATTCCAAGTATGGTTTAAAAGTTTTTTTTTAAGGGAATAAGACTATATTCTAGTAAAGCCTAGATCTTTTCAGTTTTCAAAAGTGTATGGCCTGCGAGAAAAAGCTCTTGACAAGTCTTTCTTTCCAACATAAGTAATTTACAAACTTTTAGAAAGAATTATGAGTCTTGAAGAAGCTAACGTGATTTATTAACCATTCTTGGAACATTTAATAAGTCACTTTGTTGTCTAAAGTGAGTTTAAAAATGTTTTACTCAATCCTTGTTGCCTACTTGTTTATATACCTGAATGCTTGCTAGTAGAGAAGTTTGGTCATTAAGGGCCTAAAAATGAGTTGAGTGGGTGGAATGAAGTTTAAGGATGGTAATCCTTTCCTGGGGACAATGATTGCCTAATATGATAGTGTTGAATAAATACGTGATATATGACCATTATTGGTGTTATTACTTGCAAATGGTTTTGGTTTTAAGGAGTAGGGGACTTCTCACTAAGCATGTGCTTGTTCATCGCATTACTTATTCCCTTTTCCAGGTTCAGTTTGAGTAGGTATAAGAGATACTTTGAAGTTATTTTGATGCTGACCCATCAGAAGTCTTTTGCCAGCTTTGCAAGTGTTTGATGCCTACCACGTTGTAAGTTTTTAAGTTTATTGTTGTATGTGTAAGCATGTAGCCGGCTCTGTAACTATATATGTATAATTCTGACCCTTGTGTTAGTTGTTTAATTGTGAGCAATCCCAGGCGAGTGGCCTGAGGTGATGAATTTGGGTTACTTTAGCACATGTCATACCTTATTACTAGTTTACAAGTACCCTTACATGAGCTAAGACTAAAAAATGTTGTTAAAACAGGGGAAACTCTTGTAGTTTTTTTTTAGAATGGCTATCTAAATGCTAATCTGAACCCTTGATCTTCAAGAGCCTTAGGGATTTCCTTCTAGGGAGTCCTGGCGGTGTGACCCCTCCTCGGGTTGGGGGCGTTACATTAGGTGGTATCGGAACAATAGGGTTGCATTATGCATTTAGATAGCATAATAGGCATGTGTTATGTGCAATATGTGACTTATGTGCTTATATAATATGTCTTGCTTGGTATTACTTGTATTAACAAGTGTATAACTTATAATATGTATGTATATGCCGATTCTTCCCGTACTATTACAATGGTAGTGTAGGATGGTTTTCCACATCGTCGATCACGTCTATCTACCTTTCTGGTTGGCCGTAGGGAATGCGGTTATATTCTGGCATGCAATGGAGGTGCACAGCCGAAGAATGCCCAACGGAATCAGCCAAAGTACTTGGGCAACAAGTTTCTAAGGAAGATGCCTTTGGACGGAAGATGGAAGGAAGTAACCCTCACCTTACGGCATTTGAACTTATACAGGGGGGAATGTGCCCTTTATTCCTATCGGGGATTAGTAGAATTCCTACTAGGAGCGGAGCGCTTTGTAGACCACTTGGGATTCACTTCACACCAAAGAAACACTGCTGCCATCCAGCTTGTCCAAGCCGAGCTCATCCAACCTGCGGTGAGCCAATGCCTCCCCACCACTATGGCTGAGAGAAATCAACCAGCGTTTCGCCAAATCCGGTGTCTCTTCACTGAAAGGCCTCAAGCAGAGCACTATAAGCGAGTTGCCATAATGTGGGTACGCTGGATGGATGCCTATTGGACATAGTACCCCCGAGGATGGCAAGCTACCATGCTCAGGATGAAAGAACTAGTAGATGAGATGCCCAACATAGAGTATTCTCTCACTCCGGTACTACAAGAGCTCTTAGCCCCTAATCATGAGCAATCTGAGAGTCCAAGGGAATCCACAATAGATAACTTCTCCAGAAATAATGCTTCAGATGAAGACTAAAGTAGGGCAGTGTGAACCAGGTTCACGAATGTTAAGTTATATGCTACTAAGTTGAATGTAAGCCTTTAGTTTATTTCCCTTTAATTCTGAAGCACTAGGATGGCGAGATCTCCCGTGACTCCTAAGTCACATTATCAATGTTCAATGAAATAAATGTAGTTGGTGCTTGCCAAGTGTTATGAATTCACTAGTTTGTTCAAGCATATACGTTCATTTCCTTGAGTAAAATGTGATATGCATGTATAATTATGCGAAGGTTGAGCTGAGACTAAACTAGTAGCTATACATAACATCTTTCACCCACTTGTAAATCATTTAATTAATCAAGGAAGCCTACTGCTATTAGTCCTAGAGCAATTGCGTGATTAACCCCCAGCTGAAAAAGAAACTAGGTGATCCTTTGTATGAATGTTTGACAGATGCCTCCTCGAAGCGAACTGACACCAAAACCAACTGCTATGGAGATGATATGCCAGTTTAATAAGCTTAAACATCCTAAGTTTGAAGGTGGAACTCATACTATGGCATACGAGGAGTGGCTTTGGAGAATGGAAAACTTATTTGAAATCATGGAGTGCCCTGAGAGGTTCAAGGTGCATCTGGCCACCTATCAATTTGAAAAAGAAGCTGAGTTCTGGTGGGGGACAGTGAAACCTAGGGTAGATGAACCTGCGTTAACCTAGAACCAATTGAAAACCTTATTGGATGCTCAATATTACCCCTAAGACATGAGGAGAGCAAAGGAACGAGAGTTCTTATGCTTGAAACAATGAGAAATGAGCATAACAGAATATGCGGCAAAGTTCAATGAGCTAAGTCGATTTGCATCAAATCAAGTGGCCACCAAAATGAGGATGGACCACTTCGACCCGGGATTAAGAGAGGAAGTGAAGCAGATAATAGCAGGGTATACTTATGACAATTTTCAAGAAATGTACTAGAAGGCTGTGAAGATAGCCCGCACCATGAATGAGATTGAAGCTGAGAATAGAGAAAATGAGCAAGTAAAGAGGAAATTTGTCCTTGGGGGATCCAATTCTCAGGGAAACAAAGACTTTAGGAGGTTTAAACCTGGTATGAAACAGGACAAAGGAAAACAAACCGCCCAATGGAAACCAAGGAAAACTACGACCGGTGTGGACGTCAACACCTTGGCCCATGCAGAAACTTTATGGGCCCATGGTTTGGATGTGGGGATATGGGTCACAAAGTCACCAATTGCCCAAAGGCTACATGGAATAGTCAGGGTAATATTTAGAGATCCGGAATGGGAATCAACCCAGCGGCACAACGAGGTCACCCAACCGTTGGTGCTCCCTCAGGGGACAATAGAAGCAACCAGAGGCCACTAATTGGTAGTCGAACGCTTAGCTAGAAGGAAAAGAGACTAGGGAACTTGCTAACACAATGTCAGGTATTCTTCTTGTTAACTAACTTTGTGCTCCCATCCTATTTGACTCTAGTGCTGCTCACTCTTTTGTTAACCTTTTACTACAAGAAAATTCGCCAATAAGCCTGATGAGATACACATACAACTCTACGTGACCACTTCTTTAGGAACTAATTATCATACCGACCTTACCTTTAGATATTGTGGTGTAAAGGTACAAGGGAAAACCCTCCCTATTGACTTGGTACGACTAGAAATCCAAGGATGGGATGTTATATTGGAGACCGATTAGATAGCTAAGCGTAAAGTAACTTGGATTGTGAAAAGAATGTGGGAGAAGTACCAACATTATTTCATCCAAGTTAGTAAATTTTGAGGATGAAATTCTTTTAAAGGGGGAAGAGTGTAATACCCGAGTATTTTAACTTTTCATTAAGTTGCCTGCAGCGCCGTTGTTATGTTATAAAAATTGTATTTTATTAACGATCTCAGTTAAATTATTTTCTATGTGCCCTTGTGAGCATTAATTTTATTAAATAGAATATTGTCGATATTAAAATTATTACTACTGTTATTATTAGTTTGAAAATTTATTCAACGATTTTTAATAAGCATCAATAATGGTTAATAATGAGTACTAATTCAAGTAGGAACCCAAATACGATTAGGTTGTCAACCTCAGACGAAATTCGACGTTTATTAAATCAAACCTTGTTATATTTGGGAATGAATAATCAATGCAAGGTCGTATTATTAATTTTGAGTTTAGAATTCAGGTTATGAATTAGACTAGTGGTGCCAAGTATTGAACAGCTTGGAACAAAAATAGCAAGGAGGAGCATTTTTGTGATTTCACACGACCCCTTTTCTTTCCTCCTCCCTCTCGCGACCCCCCCAAACCTGACCTCTCTCCCTCTCCTCTCTGCTTTTCTTCTTCCTCCTCTCGTTCTCCACTATTCGCGCACCTCCAAGGCCCATCTTTTCAGAGAATTTTCACCACCCATAGCTGCAAAACATTCCCATTCGACCACCCCCACAAGCTAGCAAATGTTTGGTGCGAATCTGGGCTGGAGTATAAGCACAAGCACCACATTTATGGAGGATTTCGGACGATCAATTAGAGCACGAACACATGCCCAGGTATGGCCATGCAACTCAGCCCTTAGTTGCTTCAAACATCTATAAATTGGAGTAAAAATTCGCAACTTCAAACGCCCAATTCAACCTCAAGCCAGTAAGTGAAATTTGGGTCTGTTTTACGGTTCGAGTTTTGTGAGTTTGGCGTGAATTGGGCACGATTGGGGTCTGTGCGTGCATGGGTGAGCAAGAGGTGAGGATTTCGAGTGGTTCGAACACCTAAAGTCAAGCCAGATAGCCCTTCGATCGAACACCTAGCTCCGAATCAAGGTGAGGATTTCTTTACTCCTAATTACTGTTATTTTCAACGAATTTAACTAAATTTATTTAGTGCATGTTAATTCTTAGTTTAGAAATCAGTTTGGATGAAATTAGAATCAAGGTTGAGAAGTCATAAGCATGTTACTGATTTTAGGTTATTCGCATGTTGAGTTTTAACCGGTCAGTTTGGAGATCATAGAAAATTGTAAAATGTCGCCTTAGCGCTATTATTGCATTAGTTTATTATACCTAAATTGTGTTTTGAGGCTTAAGGATGCTAATTGAGGTAATTGTGGAATAAACTGAATTGGGTTTAAAGGTTATGGTTAAATCAGTTTAGGCATGTTAATAGTCTATTCGTAGTAATTATAATGAAATATTATGCCTATAGTTATTGGTTTGCGAACTAGAAAGCAAAATATCGCTTTAAAGGCTCTATTGCTTCAGTTTAGCACTTAAACTGTATGTTGGTTATTAAGCAAGAATGTTATACCTATATACGATTGTTTTATGTCTTCCTGGTTTGTGTATGCCAATAATGAACTGAGTTGGTAGTTGGATGGCTTGAGGTGGAACTAATGAGGCAATTTGAGGTTCTTGTGGTTCGTGTTGTGTGAGGAGGGAGCCTAGGTTTTGAATTGCTGCAATCGTGTGGATTGCGAGGCCATATGTGGCTCATTGAGTAGAATCTGCCAAGTTACACTATGAAGTGTGTGAATGTGCTATCTGCAAACCCTTTTCCCCCCAATGTGCTACGTGACACTATGTGACCAATTTAGAAATTTTAGACATCTTTTAAACGAAGGGTCGTTTAGAAAGCTTGTTTTCATGATTGTGAATGCTTTTAAATGCTTAACAATTGCCTGATAGTTTATGAAGATGTTTGTAGCCTAAAAGAAATCCTAAATCGTCGAACTACTTAGTGAGTGACTCGACTGAATAGTCGATAGGTTTAGGAAGTTTAAAAGCGAACTAAAAGTGAGTTCGAAAATGTTTTAAGGCATTGGTTTTTATATAACTTCTCCTTGTGTTTAAAAGGATTTGAACGTTTTGAAAAAGGGCATCTTAAGGTACTAATTATGAAATTTAGCTGATTTATATGCTAGTCGCTTATTTAAGTTTCGATTGAGTTTCTAGTTGCGAGCTAGTAAACTCTTTATGATTTCAAGAAGTGGTTATGTTGAAAAATTATGAAGAAACCTTGTTTGAATCATAAGCAAGCCAAGTACTTTAGGTTTTGAATGGTAGTAAGCTGAGATAGGGGCAGCAACCCAGCCTATCGAGGTATAACCACCACCACTACTACCTCTGACACCTCTCATTGTCACCCAGAGCCAAATTGCACCATTAGGGGCACTTCCCTGTGCACCGGCCTAGCGTAAGTAGGTACTGGTAAGTTTTGTTTTTTTTCTTTGTTTATTAATTTATTTGCTGACTTTGCTTGTTAGCTTTATTATTAAGTGGCGTCATTGTTGGTTTTATCATACTCTTTTGTTAGGTTGGTTTTATTATTGTTATTGTTATTATTATTATTATTATTATTATTATTATTATTATTATTATTATT
>JACYFF010019584.1:79713659-79726621 GCA_017589665.1 Selenicereus undatus
GATTCTTTTAAAACCATAGCTTGCTTTAGTCATACTCTAACTAATTACACCTTTATAACTTTAAAATTAATCCATTTTCAGGAATCGCTAATTAATCGAATCAACGCTAAATATATCAAATCAACTTCGTTTTCAATTCTTTTAAAACCTTAGCTTAATTTAATTGTATTCAAGCTAACTACGCCTTTATATTCTCAAAATTAATCCATCTTCATACATGATTCCCTTTTACACGCACATAAATTACATCGAATTATAAACTTAAGCATGAACTATCACAATAATTCGAATTCAAACATGCACAGCCATTTCTTGACATTTCTAGCAAGTCTAGCTAGCCCTAAATCGACATGCAACATCAATCTGCTGAAAATTCATTTCGAAAATAGTAATAACTTAGGAGGAAGGAACACTCACACGAAATTGCTCAATAATCCACTCGATTTAGCAGCAAACACGCACCCAAACCCTTCAAACTCGAACCCCGGTCGTCCCTTCGAAAACCCGAAACCCTAACCTTCGTTTTCGAGCTGATTGAGGCGGATTGGGGCTTGATTCTGGGTTCTAATTTATAGGAGAGGTTAGGAGCGAGGTGGGTTGTCGATTTCCGGTGCGTGGACGGCGTTTTCTGGTGGCTAGGACGCGTGGGTGAAGTGGTGCGAAGTGGAGGGAATTTGACGGTCGAAAAGGGCGGTGGTGACGCGTGGTGGGGGGACCGTTCGTCCCTTTCTCTCGCCGGCGACGCGTGGTCGGCGGCAGCGCCAGGTGGCGTCGCCGGTGAGAGAGAGAGCGAGGCAGAGAGGGAGACACGGGAGTGAGAGAGAGCGAGCGTTAGAGAGAGAGTGAGGGTCGGGTGCCCATTCGGGTCCTCAGCCCGAGGGTGCCCCCCCTTTTTGTTCTAATTTCTTTTTTTTTTTGACAACTAACATCATTCAACTGATCCCCGGTCCCAAACTCGTTAATGGTTAGGCTAAACTCGGGTTGAAACGATTCACGACGAACATTTCAGTTTAAGCGTTGGAAATCGATTTAGTAAAATGGAAAATGATTTTATAAACTCGGTTTAGCGTCGATTCAACCATTTTTATAAATAAGCAACGTCAATAGTATTACTAAGCCAATAATCGTTCTTTTAGTAAAACTAATAGTTAAAAGCTCACACACAATTGACTAAATATTTTTATCGAACAACAATTCAAGGCAATTTATAAATTTAGCAACTAGAACAACTGATCGGCAATAAAACAATAGTGTGGCCCTAACAATATACAAACTAACAACTAAAGCACAGGGGATTCAAACTAATCAGAAATAGTATAAATGTCCCCAAAAACAACAAAAATAATCAAAAATTTTGAAAAAAATGGCACCTCACTCCCACACCAAAACTTCACAATGTCCTCATTGGGAGAATCAAGGTGCTAAAAAGCAAGCACGTAAACTATACAACCGAAAAACCTAGAATATATACAACTAAAGCACGACCCAAAAACAAAAACAAAACTAAAAACAAAACGAAACAAAATAAAAATCAAAACTAAAATAAAAAAAAAACATAAAGAAAATAGTAACCTATATAAGAAAGAAGAAAAGAGAGAAGAAAAGAAAGAGAAGAAAGAGAGTTTCTAGCAAACCAGGTTGGGTGCAAGTTACACCCAAACTATCTCAGATCTCAGTCATGCACGGATTAGGGCCGGGTCATAGAGCATCAGACACTCCACATCCTCTTGGGTTGGCAACTCGAGAAATGGTTTCAACCGCTGGCCGTTGACTTTGAACAGGGCACCAGTCTGCAAATCTTGAATTTGGACTGCACCATAGGGAAAAACATGAGAGATAACATAAGGGCCCGTCCAGCGGGACCTTAATTTCCCTGGAAATAAGTGAAGCCGAGAGTCATACAAAAGTACTTTCATTCCCTGGGCAAATTCTTTTCTCAAAACATGTTGATCATGAAACAACTTTGCCCTCTCCTTAGAAGATCGAGCACTCTCATATGCTTCCGCCCTGATTTCATCAAGTTCACTCAATTGCAGTCGTCTCAAGTCTCCCGCCTCAGTCAAATCATAGTTGAGCTTCTTAATAGCCCACCAAGCCCGGTGCTCTAACTCTACAGGTAGATGGCAAGGCTTACCATAAACTACTCTGTACGGGGACATGCCGAGGGGAGTCTTATAAGCTGTCTTATAGGCCCAGAGAGCATCAATCAACTTATCGGCCCAATCTTTCCTATGCCTACTCACAGTTTTCTCCAGGATCTGTTTTATCTGCCGATTGGAAACTTCAACTTGGCCGCTTGTTTGAGGGTGGTAAGGGGTAGCCAGCCTATGGACTATTGAATATCTTCTAAGCAAGGCATCAAAAGATCTGTTATTAAAATGAGTACCCTGGTCACTAATGAGAGCCCCGGGCATGCCAAAGCGAGCAAAGATATTTTGGCTAAGAAATTTCACCACAACTCGAGTGTCATTAGTCCGAGAGGGAATGGCTTCCACCCATTTAGATACATAATCCACAGCCAATAAAATGTACTCATTCCCAAAAGATATTGGAAATGGTCCCATGAAATCAATACCCCATACATCAAAAACTTCCACTACAATAATGGGGTTCAATGGCATCATGTCTCTCCTGGTTATCTTGCCTAATTGCTGACATCTAGGACAACTCTTGTAGAATTCAATGGCATCCTTAAACAAAGTTGGCCAATAAAAGCCGGACTGAAGAATCTTGGCAGCTGTTTTCTTCCCACTAAAATGCCCCCCACAAGCTTGGTCATGACAAAAAGACAGTACATTCCTCACTTCATGGTCGGGTATGCACCTTCTAAAAACTTGGTCAGAACAGTATTTGAACAGATAAGGGTTATCCCAAAACGAAAAATTTAACCAGGTGAAAGAATCTATCCTTGTCATGTTTGGTCCATCCCTCAGGAATCCTGTTGGTAACCAAATAGTTGACAATATCAGCATACCATGGATCAGGAAGCACAACATACAGTTGCTCATCAGGGAAACATTCAGAAACACTAGACTCACTCTCACAAGTAATCCTAGACAAGTGATCAGCTACAAGGTTTTCAGACCCTTTTCTATCCTTGATTTCACAATCAAATTCCTGTAAAAGCATAATCCATCTTACAAGTCTAGGTTTAGCATCCTTTTTAGAGAAAAGGTGCTTAAGGGGAGAGTGGTCAGTGTAAACAATCACATGGGAACCAATCAGATATGGTCTGAACTTTTCAAAACCAAAGACAACAGCCAAAAATTCCTTTTCAGTAACAGTGTAATTCAGTTGAGCATCATTCAATGTATGAATTGCATAATAAATCACATGGGGTTTTCTATCAATGCGTTGTCCAAGTACAACCCCAAGAGCAAAATCCGATGCATCACACATTAATTCGAAAGATTCTCCCCAAATAGGAGGATAAATGACAGGAGCAGAAGTAAGGACCTGTTTAAGCTTAGAAAATGCCTCATGACATGCTTCAGAAAAGTTAAATGGCACATCTTTAGCTAACAAATTGGACAAAGGCTTGGCAATTTTACTGAAATCTTTAATGAATCGTCGATAAAAGCCTGCATGTCCAAGAAAGGACCTAACTTCTTTCACACTTTTGGGAGGGGGAAGATTGATGATTAGGTCAGTCTTAGCTTTGTCCACCTTAATTCCATCTTTGGAAATAATATGACCTAAGACTATACGTTTCTTAACCATAAAGTGACATTGCTCCCAATTTAAAGTCAACTTTTTCTCCCTACACCTTTCTAAAACCTTTCTCAAATTACATAAGCAATGATCAAAAGAAGATCCAAACACAGAGAAGTCATCCATAAAAATTTCCATACATTGCTCAATCAAATCTGAGAAAATGGAAATCATGCATCTTTGAAAGGTGGCAGGGGCATTACATAGTCCAAAAGGCATTCTTCTGAAAGCATATGTCCTAAATGGGCAAGTGAAAGTGGTGTTCTCCTGATCCTCAGGAGCAATTGAGATCTGAGTATAGCCAGAATATCCATCCAAGAAGCAATAGAAGGAATGTCCAGCTAACCTTTCTAGCATCTTGTCTAAGAAGGGAAGGGGGAAATGGTTTTTCCTGGTGGCAGCATTCAATTTTCTATAGTCTATACACACACGCCATCCAGATTGAACTCTAGTAGGGATTAGTTCATTCTTATCATTCCTAATTACAGTTATGCCAGTCCTTTTAGGAACGATTTGAACAGGACTAACCCATTCACTATCAGATATTGGATAAATGATCCCATGATCTAACCATTTCAACACCTCCTTTTTGACCACTTCTTGAAGAGTAGGATTCAAACGCCTTTGCCGATCTCGGTAAGGCTGAGTATGGTCCTCTAGATGGATTCTATGTTGCACAACAGAAGGACTTATCCCCTTAATATCCCCTAAAGTCCATCCCAACGATTCCTTATTTTCCCTAAGCAAAGAGATGAGTTTGTCTTCTTGGTCCCGATCCAAGTCAAAAGCTATAATAACAGGTAAGGATTCATCGGCCCCAAAAATGCATACTTAAGAGAATCGGGGAGGGGTTTCAATTCAAGAACATTGGGGACAATAGATTCATCAACAGATTCAGTCATAGCAGTGAGTAAACAATCAACATCAGAGCATAAGTCATCAAATTCAAACATATCATACTCAGGATTATCATTCATCAGAAATGACTCATACTTAGAAACAATTGCATCATCCAAATCATCAAACACAGGATTCTCTATCCAGTTGAGAGTAGAAAAGTCCATATCATCAAATCCTGACGGCTGTCTTTACATGTTAAAAACATTCACTTCCACAGTCATATTGCCAAAAGACAGTCTCATCATACCATTTCGACAGTTAATAAGGGCATTAGCAGTAGCTAAAAATGGACGCCCTAGAATCACAGGGATCTGACTGGTAAGACTAGGTATTCCCTTTTCAGTTTCAATCACCACGAAGTCCACTGGGTAGATGAAGTCACCCACTCTAATCAATACATCCTCAACTATCCCCCGAGGGATTCTAGTAGATCTGTCAGCCAACTGAATGACCATCCTGGTAGGTTTCAATTCACCCAATTCTAATCTTTCATACTCAGCAAAGGGAATCAAGTTCACACTAGCCCCTAAATCAAGCAATGCTCTATGAATGAGCTGGTCCCCTATGACTATGGACACAGTAGGGCAACCGGGGTCTTTATACTTTGCTGGTATCTGAGAAAGGATGGAGCTAGCTCCAGAAGTCAGAAATGCCTTCTTAGGTACACTAGTTGCCTTTTTTGTGGTACACAAATCCTTTAAAAATCTAGCATAAGGAGGCATCTGCTCAATAGCATCAAGTAAGGGAATATTGATCTTGACTTGAGAAAAGGTTTCCCTTATCTTCTCAATATTGCCCTGATCTTTCTTCTTCAATCTATGAGGGAACGGGGGTAAAGGCATCTGGATTTTCTGAGAAGAGGGGGAAGGAGGAGAAGAAGGACTCTTAGAAGGTGAATCTTTAACTGAATCAGAAGAGTCTTTTTCTTGAAGTTCCTCTTCCTCGGAGGGTGGAGAAGAGGAAGGACTCTTAGATGCATTGAGAACACTATCAGGAGCATCCCCTGACCCATTAGAAGAACCAGTCTCTTGTGCAGATGATGGGGAAGAATTCTGAAAGAACTGATGAGGATACCTACAAGGTTCATTAGGGTTCCTTACTTGGTTATCAATCTCTCGACCAGAACGGAGAGAAATAACGGTATTCACTTTTCTTACCGACTCATTAATGCCACTAGAAGGGGAAGGGGTCTGACTCTTAGGGTTCACTTCAGGTTGACTTGGAAAAGTACATGGTTCCCTAGAAGATGATGCTAACTGGGAGAACTGTTCAGTCATTATTCTCATCATTTTTTCCATGTTAGCATTATTAGCATTGATCATTCTCTCCACATTATTAATTTTCCTATCAAGTTCAGTATAACCAGGAGGAGGTTGCCCTTGAGCTACAGGTGGTCTAGGGGCATTAGACATACCTGAGAAAGTGGGTCTTGGAAAAGTCTGTGGAGACTTAGTCGAAGGCTGAAAATTGTTTCCATGAATCATCCCTGGTTGGGAAACGGCATTAGGTCCACTAGCCCAAGACATACTAGGGTGATTCCTCCACCCTAGATTAAAGTAAGGGGAGTAGGGGTCATTCTTTGGTCTCTGTGTCACCATACTTGCTTGTCCTTGGTCAGTTTTCAATTGATGAGCAAAATAAGGACAAGCACTCAGTGAATGGTCTAAAGCTTGACAATGTGAACAAGACACTGTAGAAGTCTGAGATAGTGAGGACAACTGGGGAGACAATCCCCTCAACATGTTTTCTAAGGCAGCTATCTTAGACTCTAAGTGACTCACATCAGAGACTGTGTGTAATCCACCCCTTACTACCCTAGAATTTAGGCTGTCATCGCGAGCGGTTTCCAACTGCATGGTTTTTTCAGCCAAATCCTCTAGAAACTCCCGAGCAGTTGCAGGGTTTTTAGAGAGAAAACCCCCTGACACATGGATTCTACCATGGTCCTACTTTGTTGATCAAGTCCTTCATATACAATTTGACATAAACGAGCTTGGTCTAGACCATGGTGAGGACATTGAGCCAATAAGGTCTTAAACCTATCCAAGTATTTCCAAAATGATTCCCTATCAAGTTGCACAAACTGATTGATTTCATTCCTTAGCTTGACAGTTTTGGCATTAGGAAAATACTTTCTTAGGAACAATTTCGCAAAATCATCCCAACAAGTCACAAAATTAGCAGTTAAGCCATACATCCATCTTTTAGCAGAATCTCGCAAAGCAAAAGGAATTAATTTCATTCGTACAACATCAATGGGAACATTAGGAAATTGCATCATAGAACAAACTTCTTCGAATTCTCTTAAAAACAGATAAGCATCCTCTAAACCCACAAATTTAGGGAGCATCTGGGTATAATGAGGTTTCAATTCAAAGGTGACATTAGGTGGAAGAGCAGGCACAACAAAACATGATGGCAAAGCAGTTCTAGGAGGATAAAAAATATCGCTCAAAGTTCTTTCTTGTGCCATTTCTCCTAAGTCAAGTTGAGGCTCAATTTCAGGTACTAAGTCGAGCTCAAATTCACTCCTTCTTAATCGTCCACTCTCGGGGTCTCTAATCCAACTGGTCATGCATATCCCAACTTTCAAAATCTTTTCCAAAGGGCTTTGGGTCTTTTTTTTTTTTCAATTTTTCAATTTTTTTTTTTGGGTTTTTCAAATGTTTTTAGATTTTTTTGAGTTTTAAACTAAACTAATGAAAACAAAAAA
The DNA here is from genome assembly GCA_017589665.1 of Selenicereus undatus. Taxonomy (NCBI): domain Eukaryota; kingdom Viridiplantae; phylum Streptophyta; class Magnoliopsida; order Caryophyllales; family Cactaceae; genus Selenicereus; species Selenicereus undatus. Next base: position 79,720,984 of record JACYFF010019584.1, read on the forward strand.
TTGGCACCAAAAGTAAAGTAACTATTGATTAAAAATAAAGCCTAAACATGGATGAACTAACTAAGCAAAGTATCAACTAAACAAAACAAGTATGAAAGTAACTAAAAAAATGTAAGAAAATGACCAAATCGCACCGTAATTTCCCCGGCAACGGCGCCAAAATTGTTGATGGCTTTTTTTAGGAAATGTGAACTGAACTGAATTTAACCTCAAGCATACAATATCATTGTAATCCTTAGAGGGTCGATCCGCAGGGAAACACGTTTGATTATAGTCATTGAAAGTGAATTTGTCTGAATGAAACTTAAACTAATTGAGCAACTCTTTTGTTTTTTTTTTTTGGGAAATACCAAGTAAACTAAGTCAATTTAACCTCAACTAATGCTTATGATTATGCTAATTCATCAAATTAATTACACTAAAGTTGAGACTAATCATAATTTAATCATAGAATTAGACTAAACAACTTTGGCACTTGACTGAATTAGGCAGAATATTGAAAATAATTACACTAAAGTTGATTTAACTAAGCAGAATACTGGAATTACAAGCTGACTTGAAACAGAACTTGAGAACAAACCGTAAGCAAAATACGAATTCAGAATAGAAACAGGGGAAGGGGAACGGATCGAAATGGGGGCAGGAACAAAGTTGGCAAGAGATTACCCAGCACTGATTAACTCCAACCCAGCAATGACTAACTTCCCATTTGAACAATTGCAGCCATCCGAACACCAACAGATAACAGAGCTGAGGCAGGGGAATAGAGTAAGGGGAGGGGAATTATGCCAATGTTAGCCTAGGCTTCAATGCTTTGCAGCTCAGCCTTAACCGACATCAATGGCTAAATCGCCATGAACATATCTTTCGAGCTTCCAAATGAACCGAAAACAGGGGATGTTGACGCCAAAAATGTGTGATTTTTATAATACCTTTCTACCTAATTTATGCTCGAAATAATTATTATTTTTAGATTTTTATTTGATTTTTATTTATTTTACAGGTGTTGAATAATTCGGGAAAAATACTTGAAAAAGGCGAAGGAATGCTGAACAAGGAGGAATTGGGCCAACTGAATTCAAACCTGAACCAAACAATAACAAAAACAAAAAAAAAAAAAGAAAAAGAAAAAAAAAAAAAAACCTTAGTCACGCATGAGGCACGTGACCCAGCAATAACACCCTCCCCCAATTCATTTTCTCTCTCCTCCATTCTTTCTTCTTCTTCTCTGTCCGTTCGAATGCCCAGAGAACACCCGAACCCCCTGCTTCCTCTTCTTCCTCCTTCCCATCCGTTACTCCATCTCTCCTCTTATCATTTAATTGAGTCATCATCACCATCTTCAAGACAACGGTTACAAAGTTGAATGAAGGGCAAACGAAGAGGGGGAGATTGTAGCATTCTTCAAGAGCTTTTAATGGAGGGTCGAGGAGCAGAGAGATGAGTAGTAGCTTAGCGAGAAGTAGAACTCCCAGTTTTGTGTCTTCAATCTTGACTTTCGTTTCAGATTTAGTTTTAGTTCATTTTTGCAAAATTGTGATTTATGGGCGAAGAGTGGCGTGAAGGCTAGCTCCTCTGTTTCGATTCTGCTCTGTTCTGTTTCAATTCAGCCAGGAACAAGGGAATTAGAATTCAAAATTTAATTACTGCAAGGTGTTGCTCGCGTGATTCATTTTCAGTTTAATTTCCGCAATTACCTTTTGGTACTCTCAAATCTCTTACAGTTTTTCAATTATTTTAGTTTGTAAATTCACTAAATCAAATATGATAATTTTCAGATTAGTCAATTTTAATTTTCAGTTTCGATTAGGTTAAAATTGATAATAATCAAATTTCCTTCATCCCTGAGGACGATACTCGTAAACGTACAACGAAACCGTACGCTTGCGGAAATTCACAACAGGGGAGAATTAAATTGCAAAAACAAACGCACGAATCCAGGGCAAATTGAACCAAATTGCTTACAAAATCGAATCAGAAGTTCGAATTACACCAATAACTCATGAAATTCAACCCAAATACATTCAATTGAAACCGACTAACATAAACCCTAATTTGCGAAAATTGGAAATTCGACTAAAAAGAAAACTGAAATTTACTTTAAGAACGAAATTGAACCTCTTCGAATCTGCTTCTTCAATGGACATCTCCACCCCTTTTATACTCGATCAGCACCCATCTGAACCGTCGAATTGTGGCGATTCGTGGACGGTGGATGGAGGGTGTGCTGAATGCTTTGCTGGCGTCAGGAGCTTAGTTGACGGGTGGTGGTGGTTGAAGATGATGGTGGTGGTGCGTTGTACGGCTAGGATGAAGCCAGCGAAGGTGGTTTCGGTTTTGGGGCATCGATTTTGGGGAAACCGTGGGCAGAGGGATGTTTGGGGTTTGGGAAGGGGGTGTACGTGGAGTGGTGTGCTGGCGGAGAGAGAACGGGTAGAGAGAGAGAGGAGATGAGGAGCTGGACATGGCAGACGCAGGTTCTGGTCTTCTAGGGTTCCTGGGCACGGGGTCGGGAAACAGAGAAGACGAAGAACAGAGAGAAAGACGCGAGAAAGGGGAGGGGGGAGTTTCAAGTGAGAACCGGTTCAACTGAACCGGTTTGCTGAACCGGGCCGGTCCGGTTTAACTGGACTGGTCTGGTTTCTTTTTAATTTTCCTTCTTTCTTTGGCCAGTTTTTATCGCTTTTGGCCCGGTTCTTCAGCATCCGACATTTTCTCTATTTTTCTTGCTTTTTTTCCGCCATTTGAGCCCATTTTTCACATTTATTCAAAATCTGCAAAATAAAATAAAATCAATTAAAAACCTTAAAAATATTATTAAAACAAGCCTAAAATTGGTGAAAAAGTACCTTAAAAATATCACATTTTTAGCTCAAACAACATAAAACGATCGTATATAAGCAGTACATTCATGCTCAATAGCCAACTTAGAATTTAACATACTAAACTTATGCAAATAGAAACTTCAAGCGATATTTACTTTCTTGTTCACAAACCAATATACATAGGCATAGTATCTCCTTTGTAATTACCATGAATAAACCATTAACATGCTCAAACTGATTTAGCCATGACTTTTAAACATAATTCAGTTTACACCACAATTACTTCAACTGCCCAACTAACATCCCTAAGCGTTAAATAGTCCATCAAATGCGACAACGGATGCTAAACAACCCACTATCAACATTCTGTTTACTTTCAAATCCTCAATTTAATCGGTCCATTCAACCGTGCATTTACTCAACATGCGATTAACCAAAATCAGTACCATGCTAGAAATTTCTCAATATCGATTCTAATTCACCCAAACTAACTACTAATCTCAGAATCGATATGCACTAGCTAATTTAGTTAAATTCATTGAAAATAATAGTAATTTAGGAGGAAAGGAACCCTCACATCGAATCCGAGCTAAGTGTTCGTTCGATGGGGCGACCGGCTTGATTTGGGCTCGAACAACTCTAAATCATTCAGCTCTTGTTTCCCCCACGCTCGAACCAGATCCAAATCGCGCCCAAACTCCCAAAATTCGAACCCTAGAAACGACCCAAAAATCACTTTCTGAATGAGATTGAATTGGGTGTTTGAAAACAACAAATTTTTCCATCAATTATAGAGATTTCGAAATAACTAAACACTGAATTGCTGGCTGGCTTTTACAAGTGTTGGGATGATGAATTCATGCTCTAAACCCATCGAAAAGCGTGGTGGGTTCACTCGATTTCACCCAGACTTCGCACCAACCGGAAGCTAGCTCATGTGGGAGGCCGAATTGATGAGTTTTGCAAGTGTGTGTGAGAAAATCTGCTCGAATTCGAGCTTGTTTGGTGCGTTCATGGTGGAGAACAAGAGGAGGAAGAAGAAGAATAGAGGAGAGAGAGGGATGTTGGGTTCGGGGGGGTCGCGACGGGAAGGAGGGGAAAGAAGAAAGGGGTTAGCGAAATTACAAAAATGCCCCTCTTCTATATTTTTTTTCGTCCCAAACTGCTCAATACTCGATACCGCTACTCTAATTCATAACTCGGACTCTAAACCCAAAATCGATAACGGGGCCCTTCATCGATTACTCGTTCCCAAAAATATCGAAGTTCGATTTAATAACATCGAACTACTTCTAAGGTCGACGATCTAATCGCATTCGGGTTCCTAATCGATTTAGTACTCGTTAATAACGCTTATTAAAAATCATCGAAAGATTTTGAAAACTAATAATAATAATATTATTACTAGCGACAAAAATATTCTATTTAATAAAATCATTGCTCACATAAGCACGTCAATAATTAATTAGCTCGTATCATTAAATAAAATAAACTTTTATAACGTAAGAAGGCGTTACAACAACTTGACAGAAAACAAGATACGCGGGTCTTACACTCTCCCCCCCCCCCCCTTAAAAGAATTTCATCCAAGAAATTGCTTACTTGGGGGAATTAATGAAGGTACTTAACCTGCATTTCTTTCACAATCCAAGTTACTATATGCTTAGCTATTTATTCTGCCTTCACAATAGCATCCCATCCTTGGATTTCTATTTGAACCCAATCATCAGGGAGCATTCTCCCTTGCACTATAACAACTCAGTCTCTACAGGTATGATCGGTATAGTAGATAGTTTCTAAGGAAGAGGTCATGAAGTGTTGCATACGCATCTCATGAGGTTTACGAACAAGTTCATTTGCAAATCAAGAATATGACAAAAGGGCGAGCAGTACTAGAATGACATGATGGGGCATAAAGTTGGTTAACAAGAGAATACCTGACCTCATGTTAGCAGGTTCCCTAGTCTCTTTTCCTTCTAGTTCAGCATCCGACTACCAATTTGTGGTTTTTGGTTGATCCTACTGTCCCCTGAGGGAGTACCAATGGTTAGGCGATCTCGTTGTGTTGCTAGCTTGATCCCCGTTCCGGATCTCTGAGCGTGACCCCGACTATTCCATGTAGCCTTTGGGAAATTTGCTACTTTGTGACCCATACCACCACATCCAAAACATGGGCTCGCACGGCATCTGCAAGGGCCAGGGTGTTGTCGTCCACACTGGTCGCACATTTTCCTTAGTCTCCCTTGGGCGACTTACTTTCCTTTGTCCTATTTCATCCCATGTTTAACCCTCCTGAAGTTTATGCTTCCCTCAGAATTGGATCCTCTGGGGCCAAATTTTTCCTTTGCTTGACCCTTCCCTCTATCCTCAATCTCAATTTCGCTTATGATGCGGGCTATTTTCACGGCCTCCTGATACATTTCTTGGAAACTATTATAAGTATATCCTGCTATTATCTGTTTCACTTCCCCTCTCAATCCCTGTTCGAAGTGGTCGATCCTCATTTCTTCGGTGGCCACCTGATTTGCTGCAAATCGGCTCAGCTCATTGAACTTCGCCGCATAGTCCATTACACTCATTTCTCCTTGTTTCATGCATAAAAACTCCCGTTCCTTAACTCTTCTTACATCTCGAGGGTAATATTGAGCGTCCATTAAGGCTTTCAGTTGGTTCCAGGTTAACACAGGTTCACCTACCCTAGGTTTCACTGTCCCCCACCAGAATTCAGCTTCTTTTTCAAGTTGGTAAGCGCCTAGGTGCACCTTAAACCTCTCAGGGCACTCCATGACCTCAAATAAATTTTCCATTCTCCG
>JACYFF010019584.1:79739055-79793734 GCA_017589665.1 Selenicereus undatus
GAATTCGAAGTGAGTTATATGTGTTTAGCTTCGATTCGAATAATTTTGGGTGAATTATGCTTACGATGCTAATTTGAAGTGAGTTACATATGTTTAGCTTCGATTCGAATCAATTTGGGTGACGTATGCTAATGAGGTTAATTCGAAGAGAGTTATATATGCCTAGCTTCAATCAAGTTGGAAGAAGTAGGCTTAAGGTGTTAATTGGAAGTGAGTTACATATGTTTAGTATCGATTGAATCAATTTTGGTGATTTACGCCCGAGATGCTAATTCGAAGTCGTTATATGTATTCGAATGTATGTGTGGACAAACATGTCAAGTGAGTTAAGCTTATTATGTTTATGGGCAAGCTTATTACGTTTGTAAACAAATGAAGTCGTTTTTATGATTTAGCAAAACTGTCAAGTTAGAAGCAAAGTCGTTTATGGTTAGACAACCTTAGCATGTTTATAAAGAGCCTTTAGTTGAAAATTGAGTCGTTTTACGATTCGTGAAGGCGTTACCTTTATAAGAAGTTTTTAAGTCAAAAGTAAGGTCGTTTCACAAGTTAATAAACGCATTGCGTGTTCAAAAGGGCTTTTAAGTTAAAAATGAAGCTGTTTTATAAACTAGAAAATGTTTTACATCTAAGAGAAGTTTCTTAGTCTAACACTGAAGTTACTTTGCGAGTTAGTACCTGAACTACGTTTATATGAACCTTTAAATTGAAAATGGAGTCGCTTTACGACTTAATACGTTTATTATGTTTTAAAGAAGCTTTGAAGTTTTGAATGAAGTCGATTTATGGATCAACAAACTCCAAACGCTTATTACGTTTTAAAGAAGCTTTGTCGTTTTAAATGAAGTTTTTAAACTCCAAACTTAGTTGAATTAGGTGTTAACTAAAAACGCTATGTTTCAATCGGGTATCGTTTTACGAGAAAGCAAACGAATTACGTTTTTACAAAGCTTCTAAGTTAGAAATGAAATCGTTTTATGATTTAGCAAACTAATGACGTTTTCACGAAGCTTTTAAGTTAGAAACGAAATTGTTTTACGATTTCGCAAACTAATCTCGTTTTTACGAAACTTTTAAGTTAGAAATGAATTCGTAAACGTGTTTCACTAAGTAGTTTACACGTTAGCACATTTATTTTGATTATGAAAAGCTTTTAAACTATTCGCAAAATCGATTTATGAGTTAGTCAACTTGATTTGCATCAAATTCATTCTTTTCCGTTTAAAAGGGGTTGAAACGATCTTAAAAGAACAAATGGGGTTGTGTATTGCAAATCCTAGCTTTGAAGTGCACGCTAGTAGCTATCAAGTTTTAAATCGTGAGTTAGGATACTCACCCTGTTTTAAGAGGCATTTCTTGTAGTTTGCCTAAAGCCAAAGTTGAAAGAAAATTATGTTTTCACGTTTTAAGTTTAGAAAACTTATATATGAATAAGTATAAGCATGTTTGTCTACGAAGTATTTACGTGTATGAATGTTATAAGTTCTTAAGATATATATATATATATATATATATATATATATATATATATATATATGAATAAGTATAAGTGTTTATGTTTACGAATGATTATGTTTATGAATAAGTATAAGTATGTATGTTTACGAATGATTATGTTTATGTCTAAGTATGAGTATGTATGTTTACGAATGATTATGTTTATGTCTACGTATAAGTATGTATGTTTACGAATGATTATGTTTATGTCTATGTATATGTGGAGGAGCTACTCTAGAAACTTTAAGCTTAAGTCTGAGACCCAGGGATGGTGGCTTAGTTCCCGCCTGGTATTATGTATGTTATGTTATGATAGATTCAGGGATGGTGGTTTGATTCCCGCCTGAAGTCTATGTATGAAAATTATGTCTCAGCATGGTATGATGTCTGTCCGGATAGGCGTATGTTGCCGCTCGAGTTTGGCCGACTCGGGATGGCAGTAACAAAGTACCTCTAAGAGTCTAGTCTCCTCATTTACGTGAATAAGATACTACGTATGTTTTCAGTAAGCTTATGTTTTGCTATGTTTATGGATTTACTCAACGGCTTATGCTTTACGATTTCACGCAACGGTTTATGCTTTACGATTTCACTAAAGTTAAGCTTTTTGGTATGTCTTTGATTCCGCTTGGTTTATGGTTCGAGTAGGATGTATGATGTGTAAGTCTTCAACTAAAATGAATTACGAAAGGCTTTTGGTAAGTTATATGTATTTTAAGTATGTTTTGGGAGAGGGGGTTTACTCACTGAGCGGTGGTTGCTCATTCCCATTACTTTTCCCCTTTTTCCCAGATTCACAGGTATGTGACTACAGCGTGGAGCGCCCAGGGTGGACTTGCTGGGACTGTGTTGCCGTGTTTATGATATTGTTATGTAATGTCGATTGTGGTTGTAAGGTTATGTAATTAATCTGTTTCCTTGTAAAGTTTATGAAAAATCGAAAGTTCTGTGTACTCCAGGCGTGTGCCCCGTAGAGTTGGGAACTCCGGCGTGTAGCCGTTGAGTTGTTGTTGGTTGTTGACTACCTTATGTATTGCAGGGTTATTATGTAAGACTTTAAGCCTGGGAAACAGTCAGTTTTCAGGGGAAACTCTGCCCATTTCGTCCCAGAATTTAGGTAGAAAGTTAAGAACACGTGACGTCTTCGGCCCTAGGGGCCGGGGGTGTTACATACTGGGACTGTTGTCCTTGTCCTCCATGACCTTGACAGGCAGGATGTGGGGGTTGTGGGCAATCCCGGATCTGATGTTCCGAGCTCCCTCAGCGAAAACACCTCTTGACCAAACGACACTCTCAGGCGTAATGTCCTGACTTCCCTCTAGCATTGCAGGTCACCCTAGGCCGAGTGTTAGAGTGCTGGCCTCCACGCATGTTGTTGTTGGAGTGATGGTTTCCAGGAGGCCTCTTGTGTAGTTCTTGCGAGTGAAAGTTTTCTCGCTAATCTCCCCTTCTCTTAATTCCACGTTGCGCATTGAAGTAATTGCTTCTCTCCTTTATCGCCCTCTCTACATCGATGATGGTATCGTACAAGTCCACGTAGGAGGTGTACTGGCATACTGACATCCCTTCCTTGATGACAGGGTTGACTCCTTCCTCGATCCGACTCATCTTACGTCTCTCATCGCTTACAAAGGTTGGGGCGAAACAGGAAAGCTCCATAAAGTTGGAGGCATACTCTAGCACTCTCATGCCCCCTTATTATAACTGCATGAACTCGTTCTCCTTCACCTTTTGGAGGGAGATGGGATAAAGTGATCCTTGATCAACTCCTTGAACTTTCTCCAGTCAAATCCAGGCTCGTACTGTCTCTCTCGCACCGTGGCCCACCATAGGTCAGCCTTGTCCTTCAGGTAAAACACCGCAAAGCCCACTTTTCACTCCTTAAGGCATTTGAGGGCATCAAACAACTTCTCTATGACTCGAATCTAGTCCTCGAAGGTTTTGGGGTCCGGAGTGCTATCATATACATGTGGGTTGTGACTCACAAATCTCTTGAACATATAGAAATTATCCTCCTCAACCTTCCTCTGCGTAGCCTCCATCAACTTCTGCAGATGCTCGTTCTGGCGCTGTAGCTGTTCCCCTTGCTTCTGTAGTAGCTCCAACAGTAGGAGATTGATAAGTTCTGTCCTAGTAAGTGGGTTGGTTTCATCCGCATGACTGCGAGACCCATTCCCATTCTTGGGGGGGAGGGCTCCCAACCTCTCCCTGAAGGAGGACATGGGGACCTTTGGGTTCACAGGGGTCCATGCGATGGGGTGGTGCCCAGTCTGAGATTCGTCATTGTTTCCCGCCATCCTGTTTGGAAAATAAGTCGAGTTTAGTTCCTCTCCTAATAGTTTGCATCATGCATACTACTATAATTCAGTAAGACATCGTATACTACCGCATCATACAAAACTTCACGTATACTTTTGTTCACGATCATGTCAACCTGGCCACGCTCATGTGGTCCAATCACTTCATCACGTGCTTCATACACATCATATTGGCATCACATTCACAGGTTTTACATCATACAAAATAACAACATTGGCATTCAAGAGCCTTAAACGAAATTTCAATTGCATTGATTTTAAACCTCAAACATTTCATACTAATATTCTTGTTACACAAATGATCAATAACTTTATTACCCCACAACGGCTTAACAAACGAGCAGAAACATAGCTAATAGCAAAGTCCTAGAAGGCAAAATTGTTAAGTAACTACCAGCTTCTACTAGCCAGGGGCATCCATTGGGCAAGTACCCTGACACATACAACCACATCTGCCACGCTTCCAGTGGAGTACCTTAGGCTCAGGTCGTACCTCGACTGGATCTTCCCTAAGATCTTTCTCCATCAATCGTTCCTCTTCTAGGCCCTCGCCTTCTAAAAGTTCCTCCTCGGGTTCCTCGTCCTCTAGAGGCTCTTCCTCGAGTTCTTCCTTAGGGTCTTCTTCCTCTATAAGGTCCTCATCGGGATCATCCTCCTCTAAAGGTTCCTCCTCGAGGTCTTCCTCTGGATCCTCCTCAGGGTCTTCTTCCTCCATTGGGTCCTCAGCCAGCTCATCCTCCCTTCCCATAAGCTCGTTCTTTCCTACAGACTCATCAGTTTCGGTATTCTCCTCTGGTGGTGGTGGTGGGGTGTCATCCTCAGTGTCAGGGATGGGCGGTTCATCATAGGGACCTATATCTGTGAGGCAGTCCACCAGTCCATCCATATCCATCCCCATAGGTTCCCATTCACACAAGCAACATCCTCCAACAAAATGGTAATGCCTATTCTTAGGGTGTAACTCCTTAACCCTATAACGCCACAGCGGATCACTCGGAAGGGTCTTAAGGAAGAACATGGCTTGGTTGTGGTCAAATCTCAAGCAGTCATTCAGGATTCCCAACAGTGTCCCCTGGATAAATGTCTGAATTCGTTTTAAATGGCTCTCCGAGCTAACTCTAGGCATCTTCCCCATCTTCTCATAATGGCAGCACTGCCCCATACATCCATAATGGCGAGTCGGATTCATCCTATACATTAGTAGGTTCACATCAGATACACAGTAATAAATAAATAATCAAGCAAATGCAAACATGCTTCCCTTTTTCCCGTCCTACACTCACACTCCGAGTAGTCTTAGGTTTGCAAGTTTTAGTTCTTAGCTAATTACAATATTTTAGGTGAGCCTTCAGGTCAGTCAACCTGAGGTCTGATACCACTTTGTAACACCTCGAATTTCTAATTTCTTCCTTTATTGCTAGTTATTAATCCTATGTGGCAGCGGAAACCTAGCAGGGGTGCTACCGTAGTACTTCCTTTGTGGGAACACCAGGCTGAGTATCAATCAAACTTGAAGGAAAAATATTCTCGAGTGATACTTTAGTTGAAAGATTTCAACCACCGTTTAGGCAACTACTAAACTTAAACAAAATCCAATACAAGTCTCCTCTCAAAATAACTACCTGATGCAACTATCTACTTAAACATCGAAGCCTCGCTCTAATTTTGAGTCCCCAATTCCATGTACAATCACTTCACCTGAAAACAAAGCATTTTACATAAAAATGAGATAAACTCAATAACAATCACCCCTAATATTCCAAGTATGCACCTGAATTCATTTTTAAAACATTTTAGGGGAAGCGAAGACAACCAGACCACACTAATTCATTCTTAGTTGACGCAACAGCCCACATACATATATTCTTAGTGATGTACACATCCATACCAATCTCTTGTATCACTTTCAGGTTCTTAAGGGTGAGCAACCACACTGGGTCTTATGGCCTACGCTTTGGTTTAATGTGGCCGCTTAACTTAAATCCTGGCCTACCGTCGACTTGGACGGTTACTGCTTAACCCTTTCCTAGCCTACCGTCAACATGAACGATTACTGCTAGCCTGACCCATGACCCAATAGGACACGTGGCTACTCACATGCATGCACTTTTACCTGAGGAAGGCTAATAGCCTTCAATGTCATAACATAGTTTACAGATCTCACCCATACGATCATTTATTTAAACATTCATGCTTATCCCTTTTTTTTCTTTAAAAGTTAAACCAACATACACAATTTATTCTAACTCAATTTGAGCCCCAAGGTCATGATATACATTTCCATTTACAACACAATCAGTTCAATTGTCCGCATTCACTGACATAACAAGATAATCCAACCCAATTCACACAAGTATTTCATTTCACATTCAATTGGTAAAGTCCATAATTTCACATAAAACAACATTCAAAGGCAGCCCTAACCATGTTCATCACACATATTTTTCAAATGACTTCGGGGAAGGGTTAGGGCATGATTGTTACTTGGAATTTGTACAATTATGGGTTCGATTACTTAACTGGGCCTAATAATCAACACCTGGATCAAACAATGCTCGCACTTAGTACAAATCCTTAAGAACCATAACCACAACCCATTTCCTACTTATGAAATTTTTAGACACCCTTAGGAGTTCCCAACATAGCTTAACCCTGAATCTAGATTCGTTTAGAATCTGGGGTCAACTACCAGAGCCCACATCTCTAGTTACAGAAGTTGAAATTCTAAGTTATTTCCCATTATGGAAAGGTCAATCCATCCTCTACCACTCTTATGTTTAGTGTTTTCTTAAAATCTGTCCAGAACTAGGTTGTTTTTCTCAATTACTCTACACTATCATTGGTTGTCTAGATCTGGCAGCCCTCGGTAATTCGGTCATATCTCACTCCATACTACTCAAATTCCCTTGATTCAAAAACCAAATTACTCAACACAATCCAATATATCTACCATAAAATTTCATGATTTTTAGATAAGTAGAACTCCTTGGCACAATTTTTAAATTCAAGGTAAACACTATCCCCTTAACCAGTGACATTCTGTCCAACCTTTAACTCTAATGTGAGTCCCTTTTAGGCCACAATTTTCATACAACCAATCAGCGAGTACCCATAATGATCCCAATGCCCCTGTGGCCCCCACTAATCCAAGTCAAGTCAAGATTTTTAACTTTGAATCGAACGAAAATCAAATACACTAGCATGCTCAACTTTGTTCGGTTTTGGGGAGAAACGGGGATTGGATTGTCACACCCTTGAAGGTTCAAATCTGAAAAACAATTATAAAACTTGTATTACAATTTTCCCCCTTGAATCCTCAACCCAAAACATAATTTACACACTTGAAAATCATAAACTTAGAAGATGATGTGCATGGGGTACATAGGATGCACCCCACTTACCCACACGCCAAGTGGGAAGAGGGGGGAGAAGGGTGGTGGTGACAAATGTGCTGTGGTCGGTCGCAGGTCAACGGCTCCTGTGCGGCGGTGAAGGGATAGTGTGAGGGAGAGGGGAGAGCAAGAGAGGGAGATATTAAAAGTGATTGAGGGATGTGTGTGAGATTGAGGAAGGAAGAGAGAGAAAATAAAGAGGGGGGAAGCAAAGGTAGCTGACTACTAGGTCAAGAGGGGGGATTTAAAAAAGAAATCTTGGAAAAATTGGATAGAAAATCTTGGCTCGAGGGTAACTTTAGAGGAGATTGACTTATTGATGGTCTACTAACTATTTAGTGTAATTGGGTAAATAAATAATTGGGTAAATAATCAATTGGGTAAATAAATGTTTAACTCTAGGGAGGTAAAAAAAATGAGAAATCGAATAACAAATAAATCAAGGGAAAGATAACCCGAATAAAATTTTCAATCCATGCTTTAATGAAATAGGTAAAATTTTGCAAAGAAATCATGGAGGAAAAATATTTCTTATTGACTTGTATTATGAGGGTCGGTCCATGTCACATGATTCCCTACATTGAATTTTCGGGGTTTTACATACTACCCCGCTTAAGAAAAGTTTCGTCCTCAAAACTTCAACAAACTGCGACAACCGCTATCATTACGGAAGTGAATCTCAGGGGTTTTACACACTTCCCCACTTAAGAAAGTTTCGTACCCGAAACTTATACGCACCTGGTCATGGGAACAAGTGAGGGTATTTATCTCGCATCTCCTGCTCTATTTCCCAGGTTGCTTTTGTCATCTCGTGGCTGGCCTAGAGGATCTTCACTAAGAGCACCGTTTTCCTACGGAGTTGTTTCTCTCGGCGTTCCAAGATCTACACAGGCTACTCCTCATACAACAGGTCTTCTTGAAGCTGTATAGGGTCGGATTGATTACATGACAGGGATCTGAGATGTACTTCGGTAGCTGTGACACATGGAACACGTTGTGTACCCTTAGAAGTTCAGGCGGTAGTTCCAACGATATTCTACCTCCCCAACCCTTTGTGTAACTGGGTACGGCCTGATGTACCTTAGGCTAAGTTTTCCTGCCATACCAAATCTTGTGATTCCCTTGGTCAGGGATATCCTGAGAAATACTTGGTTACCCACTTGAATTATAAGGGCCTACAACTTTGGTCAGCGTACCTCTTCTGGCTCTGAGCAGCTCTTATCCGTTCCTGAATCACTCGAATCTTGTCGGTGGTGGCTTGAATCAATTCAGGTCCAATGGTTAAGGCCAGCAGAGCAGAGTCCTACACCTTCTCCCATATAGGGCCTCAGACAGGGCTATTCCAATACTTACGTGGTAGCTATTGTTGTAGGAGAACTCGATCAGTGCCTGCTATTTGTCCCACGCTCTCTTGAAGTCCAGGGCGCAAGCTCTACGCATGTCTTCCAGTGTCTGAATAATACATTCAGTTTTCCCGTTCGTGGCTAGATAGAAGGCAGTACTGAAACATAATAATGTCCCAAATGTCTCTTATAGCTTTTGCAAGAAGCTCGACTGAAATCTGGTGTCTTGGATTGGCACTATGGAGCTGGGCACTACGTATAGTCGTACTATCTCTTCGAGGTATGCTCGAGCTAGCCGGTCCAAAGTCCAGGTGTTTCTCATGGATATGAAATGCGCTGCTTTTGTGAGCCGATCGACTATTAGCCAAATTACATTATTCTTCCTCTGAGTCAGTGGTAAGCCTACCACAAAATCCATGGACACTGTGTCCCACTTCCACTCATGGACGTCCAGTGGTTGCAAAAGTCTTGTCAGTCGCTGGTGTTCAATCTTCACCCTCTGACAGGTTAGGCACTTTGCCACATAGTTGGCTACTTCATACTTCATGTTGCTCTACCAGAATGTTTGTTTCAGGTCTTTGCATAGTTTATTTCCCCCCTGGTGCACAGAGTGTGGAGTATTGTGACCCTCATCCAGAATCTTCTTCTTAAGCGCCTTTACTGCGGGAACACACACCCGATTATAGAACTTGATGGTACCATCCTCATGGATCACGAACCCAAGTGCCTTCTCCACCAATATCTCCTCCCTAATTCGTTCCAGTTAGGGGTTCATAGCCTTTGCTTGCAAATTTCCTCTATAAGGGTTGGCTGTGCTTCCATCATGCAAAGCATAAACTTAATCTTCAGGGTGATTACGTTAAGCTCTAACTTTTGAAACTCCTCACACAAGTCATTGGACAGTGCCAGCAAGTAGTTTAGTACCGGGTACGATCGACGACTCAGTGCATCGGCTACTACATTAGCTTTTCTCGGGTGGTACTGAAAATGGAGATCGTAGTCTTTCAGAAATTCCAGCCACCTTGTCTGCCTTAGATTCAGATCTTTTTGAGAAAGGAGGTATTTTAAAATTTGGTGGTCAGTGAAAACCTCACAATGTACCACGTATAGGTAATGCCTCTAAATCTTCATTGCGAATACAGCAGCTGCTAACTTTAGGTCGTGAGTCGGCTAGTTTCGCTCATGAATCTTTAGTCGTTGCAAGGCATAGGCTATAACACGATCCTTCTGCATCAACACACCTCCCAATCCACTCCTAGATGCATTGATATACACCACAAAGTCCTTGTCGGTAGTGGGTAGGGTCAATTTAGGCGCATTTGTCAATCTTTTCTTAAGTTCTTGGAATGCTTCCTTGTATTGCCCCATCCATTCATACTTAGCAACCTTCCTGGTTAAGTTGGTGAGCGGGGTGGCTATCTTTGAGAAGTTTTGGACAACCCTATGATAATACCCTGCCAAGCCCAAGAAACTCTTCACCTCTGTCGGGTTCTTAGTTCTTGGCCAGTTTGTTACGGCCTCTATCTTCTGAGGATCCACAGACACTCCCTCATTAGATACCATAAGCCCCAAGAATGCCACTTTACTCAACAAGAATTCACACTTTGTAAACTTGGCAAACAGAACGTTTTTCTTTAATACTTCTAGGACGGTCTTCAAATGGTGGGTATGATCCTCTGGAGTCCTCAAGTAGATTAGTATATCGTCTATAAACACCACCACAAACTGGTCCAAGTAGGGTTTGAAGACTCCATTCATAAGGTCCATGAACGTTGTTGGGGCGTTATGAGCCCAAAGGGCATCACTACAAACTCATAATGCCTATAATGGGTGCGGAAGGTAGTCTTAGGTATATCTTCGTCTTTGATTTGGAGTTAGTGATACCCCAAACGAAGATCTATCTTAGAGAAAGTCCCCGCACCTCTCAGTTGGTCGAAAAGGTCATTTATCCTGGGCAAAGGGTAATGGTTTTTAACTGTTATCTTGTTAAGTTCCCTATAATCTATGCACAACTTCAAAGTTCCATCCTTCTTTTTCACGAATAATACCAGGGTTGTCCATGGAGACGTACTTGGTCGGATATACCCTTTTTCTAACAGCTCGTCCAGCTGTGTCTTTTGCTCCTGAAGCTCCGTTGGTGCCATTCGATAGGGTGCCTTGGAGATGAGGGTGGCTCCTGTTTCAGATCCATGCAGAACTCTACTTCTGTAAGGGGTAGCATGCCAAGGATCTCCTTTGGAAATACATTCGGGAATTCCCTCACTACTGGAATGTCTTCGAGGGAGGATTCAACAGCCTCAGTTTTTACTACGTTATATAAGAACCCCTTGCATCCTCTTCCTAACAACTTGCGGGCTCTCATTATGGTGATCAGCTTCACTCTAGGCCTTGAAGCCTTGCTGTTCATGCCAAAAATGTGTTTTTTTTTACGATACTTTTATACCTGATTTATGCTCGTTATAATTGTTATTTTTAGGTTTTTATTTGATTTTATTTTGTTTTATAGGTATCGAATAAATGTGGAAAAAATGCGGGAAAAAGATGAAAGATGCCGAAAATAAGGCAGTGGACCAGATTACTCAAACCCGACCCAATCCTTAAGCCCATTATCTTGTTTAGCCCAAAGTGAGAGAAAAAAAGGAAAAAATATATAATAAAATCGAAAAACCCCCTAGCTGCCCACGTGCTAGGCACGTGACATCTATACCCCCCTCATTTCTCCTTCTCCCTCCTCTCGGGTGACCAAGAAACTCGATACCCCTCCCCTACTACTTCTCCATCTTCATCCTCACTATCTTTGATCTTTCTCTAACTCTCATCTCTCTCTTCAACGAATCATCAAGCACCAATGCAATCCACCATCCTCACACCACTGGATTTCACGCTAAGGACGTTAGCGCAGCAGCTAGCACCGCAGCCAGCACCATTACCATCCCACCATACAACTCAAGTGCGAATCAATAGAGGAGAAGAGAAGGGAAGTTGTATAAATCAAAGGATACCAGCTCTAGACAAAAGGTTAGGAGGTTTTTACGGTTCAAATACTTTACTCGTCAAGTTTTAAGCTTAAATTTCATATAAGTTTTTAATATTTTCAAAGTTAGGGTTTAGAAACTCGGTTTAGGGTTTGGTTTTAGATCTGTTTATGGTTCCAAATTTCATGTAATTATGCTACAATTTTGTGTTTCCTGCTTGTAATTCACGATTTTGGTTTGTTTTTGTAAGAATTGGATGTTGGTTTGGTTAAATTTCGGTCATCACCCTACCCTGATTTCACTTCATTGAAGCTCGGATTATGGCGTTTCCGCCATTGTTGGCTATAGTTGAAGCTTGTTCTTGAATTTCTTGGGTCAATGGATGGCAGAACTTAGCTCTTCTCCTCGGTTCAAGGCCCCCTTCACTGTTCTGCTCCAGGACATGGTTTGGGCTCGAATCCTAAAACTTCATTTATGCTTTATGCTTGATTGCTGAGAATTCGAACTATCTGTGCTCATTTTCTGGTTATCTTAGCTTAGTTGAATCAATGGTATTTTGATGTTAGTAAAGCAGATTTTGGATTGGGAATTCTGTTTGTGATTTTTGATTTTGTCAAGTTGATATTGTGGTTGATGTTAGATGATTTTGTCGAGTTGATATTGTGGATTGGGAATTTTGTATGTGACGTTAGATGATATTGTGGTTTGATTGATGATGATTAAAATAACATGTTCTTAGTAATTTGGAATGAGTGATTTTGGTTTTGGATGCTCGTTGCTTTAGGATTGATTGATCTCAGTGATGTTTGATCTCCTGTTCTCCTCTCCCCTGTTTAGTGCCTCTATTTCGGCTTTAGAGATGAGGGTTATTGATTTTCAAAGGTGAAGTTTTGGCTGCTCTTAAGTGTTCTTGAAATTTTATCTTGCTTGGAATTTTGAATGATGAAATGACTGGTGGAGTGTTCTTAAGTGTTCAATGATGAAATTTCGAATCTTGCTTGAAAGTTCTTGAGTAGCACTGGAATGACTCTTGTTTGATTGGATTTGGTATTATGTGATGTTAGATTAGAACTATTTGTAATCAACGGTTTTAGTTGTTATGGCTTTAATATTAGTTTAGAATCATATTAGATTAGCTTATTTCCCTAGTTTAACTAGTGACCTAAATCTCTTCCATCGTCCCTGTGGAAATGACCCTCAAGTACTACGACATCAGTCGTATACTTGTGGCACTTCATTTATCACATAAAAATGTCCTAACACTTGCCTTTGTGTACTACTTTCTCCCCATTGGCCCCCCACAGGGTGATTCTTTGTTTTGGATAGTCTGTCTGAGCCTGATATTTTGTTAACCAATCCATCCCCAAGATGGCCCCAAAGTCAGTTAACTCGAACCTATATTAGTTGGCCAGAAACTCATGCTCATACATTGAAATAGGGCAGTTCTCATATAGTTCCCACACCTTACAGTCTTCCCATCAGGGAGGATCACGGACAGTAGGGAGGATTTACGGGTTAGTACTAGCCCTAGTGTCTCAACTAGTTTGACAGAAATGAAAGAGTGCGTAGAGCCTGAATGAAACAAAACATCTACGGGTTGAGCTTGGATAGAGAATATACCCGTTACAACGTTCGGGGCATCCTTCGTTTCTTCCTTGCACATCACGTAAACTATACCTCCGTTGTGATGCGGTGATTGGTTGGGAGGGTGAGCCTGATTCTGCTGAGCTGCTCGACCCTATTGGTTGGGGTTGGCTGCCTATCCACCCCTTTTCTGGTAGTGCTACTGGGACTATTGTCCTTATCCCCATTACCTTAACCGACATAAGGTGGGGGATGTGGGCAATCCCGGATATGATGTTACGGGCACCCGTAGCAGAAACACCTCTTGACCGAACGACCCTCCCAGGCGTAATGTCCCGACTTCCCGCAAGCATTGCAGGTCACCCTAGGCCGAGTGTTGGAGTGCTGGCCTCTATGCATGTTGTTGTTGAAGTAATGGTTTCCAGGAGGCCTCTTGTGTGGTTCTTGCGAGTGAGAGTTTTCTTGCTGATGTCCTCTCCTCTTAATTCCACGTTGCTCTTTGAAGTAATTGCTTCCCTCCTTTATCGCCCTCTCTACATTAACGGCGGTATCGTACAAGTCCACATAGGAGGTGTACTGGCATACCGACATCCTTTCCTTGATGGCAGGGTTGAGTCTGGCCTAGAACCGGTTTATCTTGAGCCTCTCATCGGCTACAAAGGTTGGGGAAAAACGAGAAAGCTCCATAAACTTGAAGGCATACTCTAGCACATTCATGCCCCCTTGTTGCAGCTGCATGAACTCGTTCTCCTTTGTCTTCTAGAGGGAGATGGGATAAAAGTTATTCTTGATCAACTCCTTGAACTTTCTCCAGTCAAATCCAGGCTCGTACTGTCTCTCTCGCACCGTAGCCCACCATAGGTCGGCCTTATGCTTCAGATAAAACACCGCAAACCCCAGTTTCCACTCCTCAGGGCATTAGAGTGTATCAAACAACTTCTCTATGCCCCAAATCCAGTCCTCGAAGGTTTTGGAGTCCGGGGTGCCATCGTATATAGGTGGGTTGTGACTCGCAAATCTCTTGACCATTTAGGAATTATCCTCCTCAACCTTCCTCTCCCTAGCCTCCATCAGCTTCTGCAGTTGCTCCCCTTCTGTAGTAGCTCCACATGAGGATCTCCGGGTTCACGGGGGTCCTTGCGATAGGGTGGGGCCCATTATGAGATTGGTCATTGTTTCCCGCCATCCTATTTAGGAAATAAGTCAATTTTAGTTCCTCTCCTAATAGTTCACGTCACGAGTACTATTATAATTTAGTACGACCTCGTTTACTATTGCATCGTGTAAAACTTAACGTATACTTTTGTTCACAATCATATCAACCTGACCATGCTCATGTGGTCCAGTCACTTCATCACATGCTTCATACACATCACATTGGCATCACATTCACAAGGTTCACATCATACAAAATAACAACATTGGTATTCAAGTGCCTCAAAACAAATTTCAATTGCATTTATTTTAAACCTTAAACATTCCATACTAATATTCTCGTTACATAAATGATCAATAACTTTATTAGCCCGCAGTGGCTTAACAAAAGAGTAGAAAAATAACTAACAACATAGTCCTATAAGGCGAAACTTTTTAGAAACTACTAACTTCTACTGGCCAGGGGCATCCATTGGGCAGGTACCCCGACACATACGACCACACCTGTCCTGCTTCTAGCGGGGGACCTCAGGCTCAGGTTGTTCCTTGATTGGGCTACCAGATCTTCCTCCATCAATCGTGCCTCTTTCAGGCCCTCGATTTCTAAAAGTTCCTCCTCGGGTTCCTCGTCCTCTAGAGGCTCTACAGGGTTCTTCCTCAGGGTCTTCTTCCTCTACAGGGTCTTCCTCGGAATCATCCTCCTCTAAAGGTTTCTCCTCAAGGTCTTCCTCTGGATCCTCCTTAGGGTCCTCTTCCTCTATTGGGTCCTCAGCCATCTCATCTTCCCTTCATATAAGCTCGTTCTGTCCTACAGACTCATCATTTTCGGTATCCTCTGTTGCTGGTGGTGGTGGGGTGTCATCCTTAGTGTCAGGGATGGGCGGTTCATCATAGGGACCTATATCTGTGAGGCAGTCCACCAGTCCATGCATATCCATCCCCATAGGTTCCCATTCACACAAGCAACATCCTCCAACAAAATGGTAATGCCTATTCTTAGGGTGTAACTCCTTAACCCTATAACGCCACAGCGGATCACTCGAAAGGGTTTTAAGGAAGAACATGGCTTGGTTGTGGTCAAATCTCAAGCAGTCATTCAGGATTCCCAACAGTGTCCCCTGGATAAATGTATGAATTTGTTCTAAATGGCTCTCCGCGCTAACTCTAGGCATCTTCCCCATCCTCTCATAACGGCAACACTGCCCCATACATCCATAATGGCGAGTCGGGCTCATCCTATACATTAGTAGGTTCACATGAGATACACAGTAATAAACAAATAATCAAGCAAATGCAAACATGCTTCCCTTTTTCCCGTCCTACACTCACACTCCAAGTAGTCCTTAGGTCTATAAGTTTTAGTTCTTAGTTAATTACAACATTTTACGCGAGCCTTCAGGTCAGTCAACTTGAGCTCTGATACCACTTTGTAACACCCCGAATTCCTAATTTCTTCCTTTATTACTAATTATTAATCCTATGTGGCAGTGGAAACCTAGCAGGGGTGCTACTGTCGTACTTCCTTTGTGGAAACAGCAGGCTGAGTATCAATCAAACTTTAAGGCAAAATACTCTCCAGTAGTACTTTAGTTAAAAGATTTCAACCACAATTTAGGAAACTACTGAAGTTAAACAAAATCCAATACAAGTCTCTTCTCTAAACAACTACTTGATGCAACTATCCGCTTAAACGTCGAAGCCTCGCTCCAATTTCGGGTCCCCAATCCCATGTGCAATCACTTTACCTAAAAACAAAACATTTTACGCAAAAATGAGATAAATTCAATAACTATCACCCCTAACAGTCAAAGTACGCACCCAAATTCTTTTTCAAAACATTTTAGGGGAAGGGAAGATAACCAGACCTCACTTATTCAATCTTAGTTGATGCAGCAGCCCACATATATGTATTCTTAGTGATGTACACATCCATACCAATCTCTTGTATCACTTTCAGGTCCTTAAGGGTAAGCGACCCTACTGGGTCTCACGGCCTGCGCTTGGGTTTAACGCAGCCGCTTAACTTAAATCCTGGCCTACCATCGACTTGGACGGTTACCGCTTAAACCTTTCTTGGCCTACCGTCAATATAGACAATTACCGCTAACTTGGCCCACGACCCAATAGGGCACGTGGCCGCTCACATGCATGCACTTTTACCCAGGGAAGGCTAATGAGCTTCAATATTATAATATAGCTCACAGATCTCACCCATATGATCATTTATTTAAACGTTCATGCTTATCCCTTTTTTTTCTTTAAAAGTTAAACCAACGTACACATTTTATTCTGACTCAATTCGAGCCCCAAGGTCATGATATACATTTCCATTTATAACACAATCAATTCAATTGCCCGCGTTCAATAACATAGCAAGATAATCCAACCTAAGCCACACAATTATTTCATTCTACGTTCAATCGGTAAAGTCCATAATTTCACATAATACAACATTCAAAGGCAGCCCTTACCATGTTCATCACACACATTTTTCAAACGACTTAGGGCAAGGGCTAGGGCATGATTGTTACCTAGAATCCGTACAATTACCGACTCGGTTACTTAATTGGGCTTAATAATCATCACCTGGATCAAACAGTGCTCGCACTTAGTCCAAATCCTTACGAACCACAACTACAACCCATTTCCTACTTATGATAATTTTTCTAAAATTTGTAGACCCCCTTATGTGTTCCCAACGTAGCTTAACCCTGAATCCAGATTCGGTCAGAATCTGGGCTTAACTTCCAGAGCCCATATCACTAGTTCCCGACGTTGAAATTCTGAGTTCTTGCACATTCTGGAAGGCTCAATCCGTCCTCTATCACCCTTATGTTTGGTATTTTCTTAGAATCAGTCCAGAACTATGTCGTTTTTCTCAATTACTCTACATTGTCATTGGCTGCCTAGATTTGGGCAACCTTGGTGATTCAGTCATATCTCACTCTATACTACTCTGATTCCCTCGATTCAAAGACCAGATTACTCAACACATTCCAATATATCCACCATAAAAATTTTGTATTCTTAGATCAATATAACTCTGTGGCACAATTTTGAAATTCAAGGCAAAAACTGTCCTTTTAACTAGTGACATTCTGTCCAACCTTTAACTCTAACGTGAGTCCCTTTTATGCCACGATTTTCATACAACCAATCAACGGCTACCCATAATGATCCCAATGCCCCTACGCCCTCACTAATCCAAGTCGAGTCAAGATTTTTAACTTTTAATAGAACGAAAATCAAATACGCTAGCATGCTCACCTTGTTTCGGTTTTTGGGAGAACCGTGATTGGATCGTCACACCCTTGGATGTTCAAATCTGAAAAACAATTATAAAACTTGTATTACAATTTGCCCCCATGAATCCTCAACCAAAAACATAATTTATACACTTGAAATCATAAACTTGGAAGATAGTGCACATGGGGTGCATCACTTGCCCACACGCCAAAAGGGAAGAGGGGGGAAGAAGGGTGGTGGTGGCAGCTGTGCTATGGCCGACGGCAGGTGGGTTGGTGGCGGGCCGGCTGCTGCTATGCGGCGACGAAGGAAGAGCGTGAGGAAGAGGGGAGAGCAGGAGAGGGAGAGATTGAAAGTGAGGGAGGGATATGTGTGAGATTGAGGGAGGAAGAGAGAGAAAATAAAGAGGGGGGAAGCAAGGGTAGCCGGCCACTAGGTCAAGACGGGGGAAAATTTGAAAAAGAAATCTTGGAAAAATTGGAAAGAAAATCTTGGGTCAAGGGTAACTTTATAGGAGATTGACTTATTGATGGTCCACTAACAATTTAGTATAATTGGGTAAACAAATATTTGGCCAAATAAATAATCGGATAAATAATTAATTCGGTAAATAAATATTTAAGTCTAGCAAGGTAAAAAGAAAAAGAGAAATCAAATAATAAATAAATCGCGGGAAAGATAACCCGAATAAATTTTTCAATCCATGCTTCAATGAAATAAGTAAAATTTTGAAAAGAAATCATGGAGGAAAAATCATTTGTATTGACTTGGATTATGAGGGTCAGTCCACGTCACATGATTCCCCATATTGAGTTTCCGGGTTTTTACACACACTGACACACACACATATACACACACACGATTAATCCTCACAAAAAAAAAGGAGGGCCACGGCAGCCCCATCTCACGCCAAAACTCCACCTTCACGCCTCAACCCTGCCTCTCACCTCACCATTAATCCTCTCCCTCAATCATCATCAATCACCTTCATCATCATACCCTTTTCATCACCAACCTCACCGCGAATCATCATCACGCTCCACCATTATCATCACCCACCAAGCAAAGTAGTATTGTTCTTGTTTCTTTTTATTTTTGCTTTGTTTTATTTATTTTGGGTTTAGTGTATTATTAAACATAAAGTATTTGGGGAATTGTGTAATTTTATTTTTAATATGAGTGAGTAATCTTCTTGTACTTAGTATAATCTATTTGAAACCATGCTAAATTAATTATTTTGAAACAAGTTTTATGCTTTATTATCTAGTTGATTTTTACTCATGATTCTATAGCGATTAGTAATTTCTGTTCATGATATTCATGTTATATTAATTAGAATGCATGCTAGTTAGTTTAATACGAATTCATATGATAGTTTAAAAGGTTTTAATACGTAAAAGTTATAGCCTTTTAAACATTAGAATCACCCTAATTAATCATGGATAGCTCAAACTCATCTCTTTTAATTAGATAATCGTTATAGATCTTTGTTAAATCAATTTGCTGGTAAATTGGTTACAAGGCGTTAGATAATATTTTTCTAATACGTAATGCTCTAGTTTGATTAAATTCTTGCGCTGGTGTGAGGGTTATCAAAAATAGTAGGGTTTATATTAGGGCTGGACCTAAATAAACTATAATATAAGGAAAAACGGGGAAGATCCACTGGTGGGTGTCTTCTACAATCTAACTCATAGATAAAATCGACTTTTGTGTTGATGATAAATATTAATTTGCATGGTGGATATAGATTATGCTAAGTATTTTTCATAAGTTTGGCATCTTTGATAATTATTTGTTGCCTATTAGTTAATTTGTTTAGTTTGTCAATTTTAATTCCTAAATTTATAAGCTTTAAGAGAAACTTTGTTTACCCCCCCCCCCCCCAAAAGAGTAGTCTTTTAGAAGTGCCTTGACAATATTAGATCAGTTAGATTTTGATTTTTAGTGTGATTATAATTTTCAGATTTAATTTATATCCTGTTTTGTATTTAATTACCGGTTTGCTAGAAATTAGGTTAAAAATAGTTTTTTTTGTGTTTTTCCATGTTTTAGTCCATTCTAGGGTTTATATAGTGTCCTATTATTCCTATATTTAATTTCAGAATTTTTTGGAAATTATTTGATAATGTTTCAGAATTATTTCGTGAATTGGATATGTGCAGGTTTTTAATTCCATAAATCTGAAAATTACGTTTTGAATTTTTATTTCATGTTTTTTAGGTTTTATTAAGTCCATAAAATTATATCCTTAGATTTGGGAAATTTTTTATTTAATTTTGTATTTATATTAGTGCAGTTTATTTTGTTTCTAATTTCAGATTTTATTTTCTGTTTCATTTTCTGGAGTTAATTTTCTGTTTTAATTTTTCTGAAATTAATTACTTATAATTCTGGATTTATAAACTTATAAACTTGCAGAATATTAATTTGGATTACTTTTTGTAATTTTTAATATTAATTTTCTGCTTGTTATTTTCTGTTTTAATTTTTAGTTGAATATTGTGTTATTATTTCTGTTTTTATTTTCCAGATTATTTAGGATAACTATTTACTCTTTTATTTCCAGAATTAAATTTAGAATATTTAGGAACAATAACAATTATTTTTTCATATTTTTATTTATTAAATTTGATTTATTTTAGAAACACATAGAGAAGTTACAATAAATTAGAGTAGTAAAATCATTTAGAATTAAACTAGCTTTTTGACATAATCTTTCCTCGTGGGATCGACCCTACTTCCCTATGCTATAAATATTATTTATAAAATCAAAGTAGTGGTTTAATTTGTAGCTCTACGACAAGCTATACAAATTTTGGCGCCGTAGTCGGGGAAAGAAAATAAGATCGTTAGTTTACTTCTATTTAATTTTACTACTTTTATTGTTTTGTTTTAGCTCTAGTATTTTGCTTTTATAGTTTGTTTTAGTTTATGAGATTAAGGAGTGGTCGCATGATCAAAAATAAAAAGGAGCATACATTCGAGGTGTTTGAAAGTAAAGAGATCAGGTATGCTTAGTGGAGGAGATCCAACTAGATGATCCATGAGCTTCATGACGTCGAGGCAACGACTGTAAACAAAGGAGCTTATTGGGAGGCATCCCAATATTTTTCAGGGAAGTTTTTAATTCGCTTTCAGCATCTTCTTTTATTTTATTAATTAGCATGCATTAGGGACAATGCATGAATTAAGTGTAGGGGGGTGCATCCTGTATTTAATTCCTGCAATATTTATTCTTGAAAAAAAAAACAAAACAAAACAAAAATTAAAATTTTTTTTTATAAATAATACATGATATGAGTTTATGCTCGGCTTGCTTGCTTTCAAAAAAAAATATTTTCTTAGCTATTTATAGTTTATTCTTCTATGAGTGAAGACTTCTTAGCATGCTAGCTGTCATTCAGAGAAGTTTGAGTTGATCTTCATATATCTCTTTAATGAGTAACTGCCATGATTATTCATCTTATTTAGTCATGTTATATAGCCGTTCAGAGGCAATAAAATGGCTTAGCCCATTTCCTAAACTATTGAATTAGTATAATAACGCATTAAAATTGTGATTTTTCTTGTCTTTTTATAAAAAGAAGTGAAGAAAAAAGAAAAGAAAAAAAAGGTTAGATTACCGACATGGGTAGGAATAGGTGGCTCGGCACCTTTTCCCCTTATGTTTAAGTCTCAAGTTGAGCCTTATGTATGTAGTAACTCATGATTGGCATAGTCATACCCCTTTTTGGGCCTATCAATGACTCGCGCCAAACTAACAGTCAAGAAGAAATAATGATGAGAATGAATTGTTTGCTCCATCACCTCTATTCGGGTGAGTGTGAGACAGAGATTGTTTAATCTCTAAGACCCTATATGGGCCTTGAATATGTGCTAAAGTGGAGTTTGAGAAAAAAAGAAGGAGAAGAAAAATACAAGGCAAGTTTAGAATCAATTTCAATGAGTTATTCCTTCTAGTTCAATTGTCTTTACAGTCATACCGTACTTCAACTTTTCAATCGTAAAACCTTTTAGACCTCTTGATCGGTGTAAGCATGCTCAAAAGAGATGGATGATTATTGATCTTGTTACTTCATTAAGGAAACGTTGTGAGTTTGGTGAAGAAACTCTTTGATGGTAGTTGGATGTCTAGTAGTTATTCACTTGTTGGAGGAAAAACTAATTAATTTTCAATAAAACAGTTTTTAAAAGCAAGCCAATACCTGGTATGAATATCATAGTTATGCATGACTTTGTAAGAAAGCAAGAGGGTCAGTTTTTATGTCGAGTCTAAGATTTCTTTGCATGATAACGTCCAAAGTCCAAGTGTGGGGGAATTCAAAATTTGTAGAGCTTGTCGTAGAGTTACAAATTAAACCACTACTCTAGATATGAAAAAGGATATAGCATAGGGGAGTAGGGACCGAATCCACGAGGAAAGATACAATTTATGCTAGTCTAAACCTATTTAATCTAACTTTTTATTATTTTATTATTAAATCAACTTAATTAAAACAAATAATTACGAATCTGAAAATTACTGTCTGATATCCTGAAATTATGAAAATAAGATTATGGAAATAAGAACAGAAAATTAAACCCTAACTAATTCTGAAGTTATTAATATAGAAAATTGATTACTATTTGAGATTTTTAACAGAAACAGAAAAAAAATACAAACCAGAAAAGTAATAACAAAATTAACAGAAAATTATTTAAAATATTATCTAGTTAATTTGAACAGTAATTTAAATACCTAATCATCAAGGAAATATTCCTAATTATTTCCTAGAAAATAAAACAGAAAATAAACTGTAGAAATTAAACAACAGAAATCAAAACAGAAAATTTAGACTTTAGATGACTTAACAAATTCCCCCACACTTAGACTTTGGACGTCCTCATGCAAAGAAATCTTAAACACGACCTAAAAACTTACCCTCTTTCTTTCTCATAAAGTTATGCATAAATATGAAATTTAGACTAAGCATTGGCTTGCTTTAAAAATAGTTTTATTCAAAATTAATTAGTTCTCCTTCCAACAAGTTAATAACTACTAAACATCTAACGACCATAAAAGAGTTTCTTCATCAACCTCACAACATCTATTTATTGAAATAACAAGATCAATAATCATCCATCTCTTTTAAGCGTGCATAAACCGATCAAGAGGTCTAAAAGGTTTTACGATTGAAAAGTTGAAGTATGGTAGGGCTATAAAGACAATTGAACTAGAAGGAATAACTCATTAAAATTAATTCTAACTTGCTTTGCAATTTTTTTCTTCATCTTTTTCTTTTTCTTCTAACTCCGTTTGTGCTCATATTTGAGGCCCATATAGGGTCTTAGAAATTAAACATTCCCTGTCTCACACTCACCCGAATAGAGGTGCTGGAGCAAATAATTCATTCTCACCTTTATTTCTTTTTTACTGTTAGTTTGGGCGAGTGAATGATTGGCCCAAAAAGGGGCATGACTCTCTCAACCATGGGTTACTCCATACATAAGGCTCACTTGAGACCTAAACTTAAGGGGAAAAGGTGTCCAGCCACCTATTCCTTCCCATGTTGGTAATCTAACCTTTTT
This sequence comes from Selenicereus undatus, assembly GCA_017589665.1. NCBI lineage: Eukaryota > Viridiplantae > Streptophyta > Magnoliopsida > Caryophyllales > Cactaceae > Selenicereus > Selenicereus undatus. The sequence goes on from JACYFF010019584.1 coordinate 79,762,137, forward strand.
TCCTTTTCTTTTTTCTTCACTTCTTTTTTTTTTAAATTAAACAAGAAAAGTCAAAATTTTAATGAGTTATTCCACTAATTCAATTGTCTAGGAAATGGGCTATGTCATTTTATTGCCTCTAAATGGCTATATAACATGACTAAATAAGATGGATAATTATGACGGTTACTCGTTAAAGAAATTTATGAGGATCAGCCCAAACTTCATTGAAAGACAACTAGCATGCTCAGAAATTTCCACTCATAGAACATAAACTACAAATATCTAAGAAAATAAAAAATTTTAAGCAAGCATGCCTAGCATAAACTCATATCACGCATTACTTATAAGAAAAAAAAATTATTTTTTCTTAAAAAAATTAATACCGCAAGAACTAAATGCAGGATGCACCCCTCCCCTAACTTAATTCATGCATTGTCCCTAATGCATGCAAAAAGATAAAAATAATGAAGATAAAAGTAAAATTAAATGTATACTTCCCTGAAAAATGTTATGTTGCCTCTCAACCAACATCTTTGTTTACTGTCATTGGCTTGACACAAATGAGCTCATGGATCCTCTAGTTGGATCTCCTCCACTAAGCATATCTGATCTCTTTACTTTCAAACACCTCAAACGTATACTACTTTTTGTCTTCGATCATGCGACCACTCCTTAATCTTATAAACATAAACAAACTATAAAAATAACATACTAGAGCTAAAACAAAACAATAAAAGTAGTAAAATTAAATAGAAGTAAACTAACAATCTTATTTTCTTTCGCCGGCAACGGCACCAAAATTTGTAGAGCTTGTCGTAGAGCTACAAATTAAACCACTACCCTAAATATGAATAAGGATATAGCATAGAGGAGTAGGGATTGAATCCACGAGGCAAGATATAATTTATGCTAGTCTAAACTTATTTAATCTAAATTTTTATTATTTTATTACTAAATCAACTTAATTAAAACAAATAATTATGAATCTGAAAATTACTGTCTGATATCTTGGGGTTATGAAAATAATATTATGGAAATAATAACAAAAAATTAAACCCTAATTTATTCTGAAGTTATTAAAACAGAAAATTGATTACTATTTGAGATTTTTAATAAAAATAGAAAAAAAATACGAACTAGAAAAGTAATAACTAAATTAACAGAAAATTATTTAAAATATTACCTGGTTAATTTGAACATTATTTAAAATACCTAATCATCCAGAAAATATTCCCAATTATTCCCTAGAAAATTAAACAGAAAATAAACTGCAGAAATTGAACAACAGAAATCAAAACAAAAAATCTAAAGACACAAAAACTCAAAATCTACAGACACTAATTATACTAAAATACTACTAAAAGACAAATATTTGGGGCGGTACATCAAATTTATATTAAATCTTATAAATTGAAGAATAAAAATTGACAAACTAGGGAAATTAACTAAAAGACAACAAATAGTTATCAAAGATACCAAATTTATGAAAAATACTTAGCATAATCTATATCCACCATGCAAACAAATATTTATCATCAACACACAGATCGATTTTATTAACGAGTTAGATTGTAGAAAACACCCACTAGCGGATCTTCTCCGTTTTTCCTTATATTATAGTGTATTTAGGTCCAACCCTAATATAAACCGTACTAGTTTTGATAACCCTCACACTAGCGTAAGAATTTAATCAAACTAGAGCATTACGTATTAGAAAAACATCATCTAACACCTTGTAACCAATTTACCAGCAAATTGATTTAACAAAGATCTATAACCATTGTCTAATTAAAAGAGATGTGTTTGAGTCATCCATGATTAATTAGGGTGATACTAATGCTTAAAATATAATAACTTTTACGTATTAAAGCCTTTTAAACTATCATATGAATTCGTATTAAACTAATTAGCATGCATTCTACATAATCTAACACGAATATCATAAACAATAAATACTAATCGTTATAGAATCATGAATAAAACTCAACTAGACAATAAAATATAAAACTTGTTTCAAAATAATTAATTTAACATGGTTTCAAATCGATTATACTAAGCACAAGAAAATTACTCACTCATATTAGAAATTAAATTACCAAATTCACCCAAATACTTCATGTTCAACAATAAACTAAACACAAAAAAATATCAAAATAAAAATAGAAAGAAGAAATAGGAGTGGCGTGAAGATTTGTGATTGAAGATGATGCCGAATGAAGATCATCACAGGTGATGAAGATGATTATGATGACTGATGGTGATGAAGGTTGTGTGATGAAGGAGTGATGAAGCTATGGAGTGGAGTGTTAGTGTTTCGTGGAGGTGTGTTTGAGGGGGGAAGGCGTGGTTGATGGGGAACTGAAGAAGATGTAGATGATTATATATTGAGGCTGGGGTTTGTAGGGTTAGGCGTGAATTCGAAGGAGAGACTGCCGTGGCGTTTGTAGGAGGATACTTTTTGGAAAGGAGGAAGCTGCCGTGGGTGTTGGGTTCTTTTTGGAGGTGTGAAGGTGATTTATGATGATGAGGAGAGGAGGGTGAGGTAAGGTTTTACCTACTAGGGGCCTTCTCTCCCAAGTCTTCTAGCTTCTCTTCAACTCTTGTAACCCTAGCCCAAATAAATCATAATGGAAACAGTATTTTTCATAAATCATTATTTTGGACCGACTTGATAGCCTGGCGTGTAAAATCCGAAGTTCAATGTCTTCTCTTCTCCTCTTTATTTTATTAATGTCTAACCTGAAAAATATATAAAATAAAGTAAATTAGACGAAATACGATATATAATATAATAAAAATGATTTTTAAAACAATGCATCATGTATGACTTAATAAATTCCCCCACACTTAGACTTTGAACGTCATCGTGCAAAGAAATTTTAAACACGACCTAAAAACTGACTCTTTTTCTTTCTCATAAAGTTATGCATAAATATGAAATTTAGACTAAGCATTGGCTTGCTTTAAAAATAGTTTTATTCAAAATTAATTAGTTTTCCTTCCAAGAAGTTAATAACTACTAAACATCTAACGACCATCAAAGAGTTTTTTCATCAACCTCACAACATCTATTTAATGAAATAACAAGATCAATAATCATCCATCTCTTTTAAGCATGCATACACTAATCAAGAGGTCTAAAAGGTTTTACGATTGAAAAGTTGAAGTACGGTATGGCGATAAAGACAATTGAACTAGAAGGAATAACTCATTAAAATTGATTCTAACTTGCTTTGCAATTTTTTTCTTCATTTTTTTTTCCCTTCTAACTCAATTTGCACACATATTCGAGACCCATTTAGGGTCTTAAAAATTAAACACTCCATGTCTCACACTCACGCGAATAGAGGTGCTGGAACAAACAATTCATTCTCATCTTTATTTCTTTTTGACTATTAATTTGGGGTAAGTCATTGATCAGCCCAAAAAGGGGCATGACTCTCTCAAGCATGGGTTACTCTATACATAAGGCTCACTTGAGACATAAACTTAAGGGGCAAAAGTGCCGAGCCACCTATTCCTTCCCATGTTGGTAATCTAACCTTTTTTCCTTTTCTTTTTTTTTCACTTCTTTTTTTTTTAAATTAATCAAGAAAAGTCACAATTTTAATGAGTTATTCTACTCATTTAATTGTCTAGAAAATGGGCTATGTCATTTTATTGCCTCTAAACAGCTATATAACATGACTAAATAAGATGGATAATCATGATAATTACTCATTAAAGAGATTTATGAGGATCAACTCAAACTTCATTGAAAGACAGCTAGCATGCTCAGAAATCTTCACTCATAGAAGAATAAATTACAAATAGCTAACAAAATAAAAAATTTTAAGCAAGCATGCCTAGCATAAACTCATATCACACATTACTTATAAGAAAAAAAAATATTCATTTTTTCTTAAAAAAATTAATATCCCAGGAACTAAATGCAGGATGCACCCCCCACTGAATTCATGCATTGTCCCTAATGCATGCAAAAAGATAAAAATCATGAAGATAAAAGTAAAATTAAATGTATAGTTCCCTGAAAAATGTTATGTTGCCTCCCAACCAACACCTTTGTTTACTGTCATTGGCTTGACACAAATGAGCTCATGGATCCTCTTGATTGATCTCCTCCACTAAGCATATCTGATCTCTTTACTTTCAAACACCTCCAACGTATGCTCCTTTTTGTCTTCGACCTTGCAACCACTCCATAATCTCATAAACTTAAACAAACTATAAAAATAAAACACTAGAGCTAAAACAAAACAATAAAAGTAGTAAAATTAAATAGAAGTAAACCAACAATCTTATATTCTTTCGCCGGCAACGACGTCAAAATTTGTAGAGCTTGTCGTATAGCTACAAATTAAACCACTACTTTATATACGAATAAGGATATAGCATAGGGGAGCAAGGATCGAATCCACGATAAAAGATATAATTAATTTATGCTAGTCTAAACCTATTTAATCTAACTTTTTATTATTTTATTACCAAATCAACATAATTAAAACAAATAATTATGAATATGAAAATTACTATCTGATACCCTGGAACTATGAAAATAAGATTTTGGAATAAGAACAGAAAATTAAACCCTAATTTATTCTGAAGTTATTAAAACAGAAAATTGATTACTATTTGAGATTTTTAATAGAAACAGAAAAAATACAAACCAGAAAAGTAATAACTAAATTAACAGAAAAATATTTAAAATATTATCTAGTTAAGTCGAAGAGTATTTTAAATACCTAATCATCAAGAAAATATTCCTAATTATTTCCTAGAAAATTAAACATAAAATAAACTGCAGAAATTAAACAACAGAAATCAAAACATAAAATCTAAAGACACAAAAACTCAAAATCTAAATACACTAATTATACTAAAATACTACTAAAAGACTAATATTTGGGGGGGGGGTTAGATGAAATTTATATTAAAGCTTATAAATTGGAGAATAAAAATTGACAAACTAGAGAAATTAACTAAAAGCCAACAAATTGTTGTCAAAGATACCAAATTTATGAAAAATACTTAGCATAATCTATATCAACCATGCAAATTAATATTTATCGTCAATACATAGATCGATTTTATTCATGAGTTAGACTATAGAAGACACCCATCGGCGGATCTTTCCCGTTTTTCCTTATATTATATTCTATTTAGGTCCACCCCTAATATAAATCCTACTAGTTTTGATAATGCTCACACTAGCGCAAGAATTTAATCAAACTAGAGCATTACATATTAGAAAAACATCATATAATGCCTTGTAACCAATTTACCAGCAAATTGATTTAACAAAGGTCTCTAACAATTATCTAATTAAAAGAGAAGGGTTTGAGCCATCCATGATTAATTAGGGTGATACTAATGCTTAAAAGACAATAACTTTTACGTATTAAAGTCTTTTAAACTATCATATGAATTCGTATTAAACTAATTAGTATGCATTCTACTTAATCTAACACGAATATCATAAACAATAGATACTAATCATTATAGAATCATGAATAAAACTCAACTAGACAATAAAATATAAAACTAGTTTCAAAATGATTAATTTAACATGGTTTCAAATAGATTATACTAAGCATAAGAAAATTATTCACTCATATTAGAAATTAAATTACCAAATTCACCCAAATACTTCATGTTCAACAATAAACTAAACACAAAAAAATATCAAAATAAAAATAGAAAGAAGAAATAGGAGTGGCGTGAAGATGTGTGATTGAAGATGATGATGATGATGCCAAATGAAAATCATCACGAGTGATGAAGATGATTATGATGATTGATGGTGATGAAGGTTGTGTGATGAAGGAGTGATGAAGCTATGGAGTGGAGTGTTAGTGTTTTGTGGAGGTGTGTTTGAGGGGGGAAGGCATGGCTGATGGGGAACTGAAGAAGATGTAGATGATTATATGTTGAGGCTGGGGTTTGTAGGGTTAGGCGTGGTTGGCGTGAATTCGAAGGAGAGGCTGCCGTGGCATTTGTAGGAGGATACTTTTTGGAATGGAGGAAGCTGCCGTGGGTGTTGGGTTCTTTTTGGAGGTGTGAAGGTGATTTATGATGATGAGGAGAGGCGGGTGAGGTAGGTTTTTACCTACTAGGGCTTTTTCTTAGACTCCTTCTCTCCCAAGTCCTCTAGCTTCTCTTCAACTCTTGTAACCCTAGCCCAAATAAATCATCATGGAAATAATATTTTTCATAAATCGTTATTTTGGACCGACTTGATAGCCTAGCGTGTAAAATCCGAAGTTCAATGTCTTTTCTTCTCCTCTTTATTTTATTAATGCTTAACCTAAAAAATATATAAAATAAAGTAAATTAGACAAAATACTATATATAATATAATAAAAATAATTATCGAAACAACGCATGATTTATGACTTAACAAATTTCCCCACAATTAGACTTTGGACGTCCTTGTGTAAAGAAATCTTAAACTCGACCTAAAAACTGACCCTCTATCTTTCTCATAAAGTTATGCATAAATATGAAATTTAGACTAAGCGTTGACTTGCTTTAAAAATAGTTTTATTCAAAAATAATTAGTTTCTTCATCAAAGAGTTAGAACAAGTTAACAACTACTAAACATCTAATGACCATCAAAGAGTTTCTTCATCAACCTCACAACATCTATTTATTGAAATAACAAAATCAATAATCATCCATCCCTTTAAGCAGGTATACACCAATCAAGAGGTCAAAAATGTTTTACGATTGAAAAGTTGAAGTACGGCATGGCTATAAAGACAATTGAAATAGAAGGAATAACTCATTAAAATTGATTCTAACTTGTTTTGCAATTTTTTTCTTCATCTTTTTTTCTTTTCTTCTAACTCCATTTGCACACATATTCGAGGCCCATATAGGGTCTTAGAAATTAATCACTCCCAGTCTCACACTCACTCAAATAAAGGTGCTGGAGCAAACACTTCATTCTCATCTTTATTTCTTTTTGACTGTTAGTTTGGGGCGAGTAATTGATCGGCCCAAAAAGGGGCATGACTTTCTCAACCATGGGTTACTCCAAAAATATGGCTCACTTGAGACCTAAACTAAAGGGGAAAAGGTGTCGAGCCACCTATTCCTTCCCATGTTGGTAATCTAACCTTTTTTCCTTTTCTTTTTTCTTCACTTCTTTTTTTTTTAAAGAAACAAGAAAAGTCACAATTTTAATGAGTTATTCTACTAATTCAATTGTCTAGGAAATGGGCTATGTCATTTTATTGCCTCTAAACTGCTATATAAAATGACTAAATAAGATGGATAATCATGACAGTTACTCATTAAAGAGATTTATAAGGATCAACTCAAACTTCTCTGAAAGACAGCGAGCATGATCAAAAGTCTTCACTCATAGAAGAATAAAATACAAATAGCTAAGAAAATAAAAAAATTTAAGCAAGCAAGCCTAGCATAAACTCATATCACGCATTACTTATAAGAAAAAAAATTATTTATTTATTTAAAAAAATAAATAAATATCGCAGGAACTCAATGCAGGATGCACCCCTCTCCCCAAACTTAATTCATGCATTGTCCCTAATGCATGGAAAAAGATGAAAATAATGAAGATAAAAGTAAAATTAAATGTATACTTCCCTGAAAAATGTTATGTTGCCTATCAACTAGTGCCTCTGTTTACTATCATTGGCTTGACACAAATGAGCTCATGGATCCTCTAGTTGGATCTTCTCCACTAAGCATATCTGATCTCTTTACTTTCAAACACCTCAAACGTATGCTACTTTTGGTCTTCGATCATGCGACCACCCCTTATTCTCATAAACTTAAACAAACTATAATAATAAAATACTAGAGCTAAAACAAAACAATAAAAGTAGTAAAATTAAACAGAAGTAAACTAACAATCTTATTTTCTTTCGACGATAGCGGTGCCAAAATTTGTAGAGCTTGTTGTAGAGCTACAAATTAAACCACTACACTAGATATTAATAAGGACATAGCATAGGGGAGTAGGGATCGAATGCATGAGGAAAGATATAATTTATGCTAGTCGAAACCTATTTAATCTAACTTTTTATTATTTTATTACTAAATCAACTTAATTAAAACAAATAATTATGAATTTGAAAATTACTGTCTAATATCCTGGAATTATGAAAATAAGATTATGGAAATAAGAACAGAAAATTAATCCCTAATTTATTCCGAAGTTATAAAAACAGAAAATTGATTGCTATTTGAGATTTTTAATCGAAACAGAAAAAAATACAAACCAGAAACGTAATAACTAGATTAAGAAAAAATTATTTAAAATATTATCTAGTTAATCTGGACAGTATTTTAAATACCTAATCATCCAGAAAATATTCATAATTATTTCCTAGAAAATTAAAACGAAAATGAACTGCAAAAATTAAACAACAGAAATCAAAATAGAAAATTTAAAGACACAAAAACTCAAAATCTAAAGACACTAATTGCACTAACATACTACTAAAAGACTAATATTTGGGGTGGTAATTGAAATTTATATTAAAGCTTATAAATTCGAGAATAAAAATTGACAAATTAGAGAAATTAACTAAAAGGCAACAAGTAGTTATCAAAGATACCAAATTTATGAAAAATACTAAGCATAATCTTTATCCACCAAGCAAATTAATATTTATCATCAATACACAGATCGATTTTATTCATGAATTAGACTGTAGAAGACACCCACCAGTAGATCTTTTCTGTTTTTTCTTATATTATAGTGTATTTAGGTCCAGCCCTAATATAAACCCTACTAGTTTGGATAACCCTCACACTAGCACAAGAATTAAATCAAACTAGAGCATTACGTATTAGAAAAACGTCATCTAACGCCTTGTAACCAATTTACCAGCAAATTGATTTAACAATGATCTATAACGATTATCTAATTAAAAGAGTGGGTTTGAGTCATCCATGATTAATTAGGGTGATACTAATGCTTAAAAGACAATAGCTTTTACGTATTAAAGCCTTTTAAACTATCATATGAATTCGTATTAAACTAATTAGCATGCATTCTACTTAATCTAACACGAATATCATAAACGATAAATACTAATCGTTATAGAATCATGAATAAAAATCAACTAGACAATGAAGTATAAAACTTGTTTCAAAATAATTAATTTAGCATGGTTTCAAATAGATTAAAATAAGCACAAGAAAATTACTCACTCATATTAGAAATTAAATTACCAAATTCACCCAAACACTTCATGTTTAATAATAAACTAAACACAAAAAAATATCAAAATAAAAATAGAAAGAAGAAATAGGAGTGGCGTGAAGATGTGTGATTGAAGATGATGATGATGATGCCGACTGAAGATCATCACGGGTGATGAAGATGATTATGCTGATTGATGGTGATGAAGGTTGTTTGATGAAGGAGCGATGAAGCTGTGGAGTGGGGTGTTAGTGTTTCGTGGAGGTGTGTTCGAGGGGGGAAGGCGCGACTGATGGGGAACTGAAAAAGATGTAGATGAATATATATTGAGGCTGGGGTTTGTAGGGTTAGGCGTGGTTGGCGTGAATTCGAAGGAGAGGCTGCCTTGGGGTCTGTAGGAGGATACTTTTTGGAATGGGGGAAGTTGTCGTGGGTGTTGGGTTCTTTTGGAGGTGTGAAGGTGATTTATGATGATGAGGAGAGGAGGGTGAGGTAGGGTTTTAGCTGCTAGGGTTTTTTTGTTAGACTCCTTCTCTCCAATGTCTTCTAGCTTCTCTTCAACTCTTGTAACCCTAGCCCAAATAAATCATCATGAAAATAGTATTTTTCATAAATCATTATTTTGGACCGACTTGATAGCCTAGCGTGTAAAATCCGAAGTTCAATGTCTTTTCTTCTCCTCTTTATTTTATTAATGCTTAACCTGAAAAATATATAAAATAAAGTAAATTAGACGAAATACTATATATAATATAATAAAAATAATTATCGAAACAATGCATGATTTATGACTTAACAAATTCCCCCACAATTAGACCTTGGATGTCCTCGTGCAAAGAAATCTTAATCTCGACCTAACAACTGACCCTCTATCTTTCTCATGAAGTTATGCATAAATATGAAATTTAGACTAAGCATTGGCTTGCTTTAAAAATTGTTTTATTCAAAAATAATTAGTTTTCCTTCCGACAAGTTAACAACTACTAAACATCTAATGACCATCAAAGAGTTTCTTCATCAACGTCACAACATCTATTTATTGAAATAACAAGATCAATAATCATCCATGTCTTTTAAGCATGTATACACTGATCAAGAGGTCTAAAATGTTTTATGATTCAAAACTTGAAGTACGGTATGGCTATAAAGACAATTGAACTAGAACGAATAACTCATTAAAATTTCTTCTAACTTGCTTTGGAATTTTTTTCTTCATCTTTTTCTCTTTTCTTCTAACTCCATTTGCGCACATATTCGACATCCATATAGGGTCTTAGAAATTAAACAGTCTCTGTCTTACACTCACCCGAATAAAGGTGCTGGAGCAAATAATTCATTCTCATCTTTGTTTCTTTTTGACTGTTAGTTTGGGGCGAGTCATTGATCGGCCCAAAAAGGGGCATGACTCTCTCAACCATGGGTTACTCCATACATAAGGCTCAATTGAGACCTAAACTTAAGGGGAAAAGGTGCCGAGCCACCTATTCTTTCCCATGTTGGTAATCTAACCTTTTTTCCTTTTTTTTCTTCACTTTTTTTTTATAAATAAAACAAGAAAAATCACTATTTTAATGAGTTATTCTACAAATTCAGTTGTCTAGGAAATGGGCTATGTCATTTTATTGTCTCTAAACGACTATATAACATGACTAAATAAGACGGATAATCATGACAGTCACTCATTAAAGAGATTTATGAGGATCAACTCAAACTTCTCTGAAAGACAGCTAGCATGCTCAGAAGTCTTCACTCATAGAAGAATAAACTACAAATAGCTAAGAAAATAAAAAAATTTAAGCAAGCAAGCCTAGCATAAACTCATATCACGCATTACTTATAGGAAAAAAAAATTATTTATTTTTTCAAAAAAAGAAATACCGCATGAACGAAATCAAGGATGCACGCCCCCAAACTTAATTCATGCATTGTCCCTAATGCTTGCAAAAAGATAAAAATAATGAAGATAAAAGTAAAATTAAATGTATACTTCCCTGAAAAATGTTATGTTGCCTCCCAACCAGCGCCTTTGTTTACTGTCATTGGCTTGACACAAATGAGCTCATGGATCATCTAGTTGGATCTCCTCCACTAAGCATATATGATCTCTTTACTTTCAAACACCTCAAACATATGCTCCTTTTTTTCTTCGATCATCCGACCACTCCTTAATCTCATAAACTTAAACAAACTACAAAAATGAAATACTAGAGCTAAAACAAAATTTAAAAAGTAGTAAAATTAAATAGAAGTAAACTGACAATCTTATTTTATTTCCCCGGCAACGACGCCAAAATTTGTAGAGCTTATCGTAAAGTTACAAATTAAACCACTACTCTAGATATGAATAAGGACATAGCATAGGAGAGTCGGGATCGAATCCACGAGGAAAGATATAATTTATGCTAGTCTAAACCTATTTAATCGAAATATTTATTATTTCTTGACTAAATCAACTTAATTAAAACAAATAATTATGATTATGAAAATCACTATCTTATATCCTGGAATTATTGAAATAAGATTATGGAAATAAGAACTGAAAATTAAAGCCAAATTTATTTTGAAGTTATTAAAACAGAAAATTGATTACTATTTGAGATTTTTAATAGAAACAGAAAAAAATACAAACTAGAAAAGTAATAACTAAATTAACAGAAAATTATTTAAAACATTATCTAGTTAATTTGAATAGTATTTTAAATACCTAATCATCCAGAAAATATTCCTAATTTTTTCCTAGAAAATTAAACAGAAATTAAACGACAGAAATTAAACGACAGAAATCAAAGCAGAAAATCTAAAAACACAAAACCTCAAAATCTAAAGACACTAATTATACTAAAATACTACTAAAAGACTAATATTTGGGGGTGGGGTAAATAAAATTTATATTAAAGCTTATAAATTGAAGAATAAAAATTGACAAACTAGAGAAATTAACTAAAAGGAAACAAATAGTTATCAAAGATACCAAATTTATGAAAAATACTTTGCATAATCTACATCCACCATGCAAATTAATATTTATCATCAACACACATATCGATTTTATTCATGAGTTAGACTGTAGAAGACACCCACCAGCAGATTTCCCCGTTTTTCCTTATATTATAGTGTATTTAGGTTCAGTCCTAATATAAACCCTACTAGTTTCGATAACCCTCACACTAGCGCAAGAATTTAATCCAACTAGAGCATTACGTATTAGAAAAACACCATCTAGCGTCTTGTAGCCAATTTACTAGCAAATTGATTTAACAAATATCTATAACAATTATCTAATTAAAAGAGATGGGTTTGAGCCGTCCATGATTAATTAGGGCGATACTAATGCCTAAAAGACAATAACTTTTACGTATTAAAGCCTTTTAAATTATAATATGAATTCGTATTAAACTAATTAGCATGCATTCTATTTAATCTAACACGAATATCATAAACGATAAATACTAATCGTTATAGAATCATGAATAAAAATCAACTAGACAATAAAGTATAAAACTTGTTTCAAAATAATTAATTTAGCATGGTTTCAAATAGATTATACTAAGCACAAGGAAACTACTCACACATATTAGAAATTAAATTACCAAATTCACCCAAATACTTCATGTTTAATAATAAACTAAACACAAAAAAATATCAGAATAAAAATAGAAAGAAGAAATAGTAGTGGCGTGAAGATGTGTGATTGAAGAAGATGATGATGATGCCGAACGAAGATCATCATGGGTAATGATGATGATTATGATGATTGATGGTGATGAAGGTTGTGTGATGAAGTAGTGATGAAGCTGTGGAGTGTGGTGTCAGTGTTGTATGGAGGTGTGTTTGAGGGGGGAAGGTGTGGCTGATGGGGAACTGAAGAAGATGTAGATGATTATATATTGAGGCTGGGGTTTGTAGGGTTAGGCGTGGTTGGCGTGGGTGTTGGGTTCTTTTGGAGGTGTGAAGGTGATTTATGATGATGAGGAGAGGAGGGTGAGGTAGGGTTTTTTTCCTTAGACTCCTTCTCTCCCAAGTCTTTTAACTTCTCTTCAACTCTTGTAATGCTAGCCCAAATAAATCATCATGGAATTAGTATTTTCCATAAATCATTATTTTGGACATACTTGATAGACTAGCGTGTAAAATCCGAAGTGCAATGTCTTCTCTTCTCATCTTTATTTGATTAATGCTTAACCTGAAAAATATATAAAATAAAGTAAATTAGACGAAATACTATATATAACATAATAAAAATAATTATTAAAACAATGCATGATGTATGACTTAACAAATTCCCCCACACTTAGACTTTGGACATCCTCGTGCAACGAAACCTTAAACTCGACAAAAAAACTGACCCTCTATCTTTCTCATAAAGTTATGCATAAATACGAAATTTAGACTAAGCATTGGCTTGCTTTAAAAATAGTTTTATTCAAAATTAATTAGTTTTCCTTCCATCAAGTTAATAACTACTAAACATCTAACGACCATCAAAGAGTTTCTTCATCAACCTCACAACATCTATTTAATGAAATAATAGGATCAATAATCATCCATCTCTTTTAAGCATGTATACACCGATCAAGAGGTCTAAAAGATTTTATGATTGAAAAGTTGAAGTACGGTATGGCTATAAAGAGAATTGAACTAGAAGGAATAACTCATGGAAATTGATTCTAACTTGCTTTGCAATTTTTTTCGTCATCTTTCCCCCCCCCCCCTTCTAACTCCATTTGCGCACATATTCGAGGCCCATATAGGGTCTTAGAAATTCAACACTCCCTATCTCACAGTCACCCGAATAGAGGTGTTGGAGCAAACAATTCATTCTTATCTTCATTTCTTTTTGACTATTAGTTTGGGGTGAGTCATTGATCGGCCCAAAAAGGGGCATGACTCTCTCAACCATAGGTTACTCCATACATAAGGCTCACTTGAGACCTAAACTTAAGGGGCAAAGGTGCCGAGCCACCTATTCCTTCCCATGTTGGTAATCTAACCTTTTTTCCTTTTCTTTTTTCTTCACTTTTTTTTAAATTAACAAAGAAAAGTCACAATTTTAATGAGTTATTCTACTCATTTAATTGTCTAGAAAATGGGCTATGTCATTTTATTGCCTCTAAACTGTTATATAACATGACTAAATAAGATAGATAATCATGACAGTTACTCATTAAAGAGATTTATAAGGATCAACTCAAACTTCTCTGAAAGACAGCTAGCATGATCAGAAGTCTTCACTCATAGAAGAATAAACTACAAATAGCTAAGAAAATAAAAAAATTTAAGCAAGCAAGCCTAGCATAAACTCATATCACGCATTACTTATAAGAAAAAAATATTTATTTATTTAATTTAAAAAAAATAAATACCGCAAGAACTCAATGCAGGATGCACCCCCTACTCTTAATTCATGTGTTGTCCCTAATGCATGCAAAAAGATAAAAATAATGACGATAAAAGTAAAATTAAATGTATACTTTCCTGAAAAATGTTATGTTGCCTCCCAACTAGCGTCTTTGTTTACTATCACTGGCTTGACACAAATGAGCTCATGGATCTTCTAGTTCGATCTCCTCCATTAAGCATATCTGATCTCTTTAATTTCAAACACCTCAAACGTATGCTACTTTTTATCTTCGATCATGCGACCACTCCTTAATCTCATAAACTTAAAAAAACTATAAAATAAAATACTAGAGCTAAAACAAAACAATAAAAGTAGTAAAATTAAATAGAAGTAAACTAATAATTTTATTTTCTTTCCCCGACAACGACGCCAAAATTTGTAAAGCTTATCGTAGAGCTACAAATTAAACCACTACTTTCGATATGAATAAGGATATAGCATAGGGGAGTAGGGATCGAATCCACGAGGAAAGAGATAGTTAATTTATGCTAGTCTAAACCTATTTAATCTAACTTTTTATTATTTTATTACTAAATCAACTTAATTAAAACAAGTAATTATGAATATGAAAGTTACTGTCTGATATCCTGGAATAATGAAAATAAGATTATGGAAATAAGAACAGAAAATTAAACCCTAATTTATTCTGAAGTTATTAAAACAGAAAATTGATTACTATTTGAGATTTTTAATAGAAACAGAAAAAAATACAAACCAGAAAAGTAATAACTAAATTAACAGAAAATTATTTAAAATATTATCTAGTTAATTTGAACAGTGAAGGGGAGTCTTGGAGCAACGGTAAGGTTGTCTCCGTGTGACCAAAAGGTCATGGGTTCGAGCCGTGGAATCAGTCACTGACAAAGTCAGGCTAGGCTGCCTACAATTCAACCCTAGGGGTGCAGCCCTTTCCCGGACCCTGTGTGAACGCGAGATGCTTGTGCACTGGGCTACCCTGAATTTGAACAATATTCTAAATACCTAATCATCTAGAAAATATTCCTAATTATTTCCTAGAAAATTAAATAGAAAATAAACTGCAGAAATTAAACAACAGAACTCAAAACAAAAAATCTAAAGACACAAAAACTCAAAATCTAAAGACACTAATTATACTAAAATACTACTAAAAGACTAATATTTGGGGGGTGGGGTAAATGAAATTTATATTAAAGCTTATAAATTGAAGAATAAAAATTGACAAACTAGAGAAATTAATTACAAGGCAACAAATAGTTATCTAAGATACCAAATTTATGAAAAATACTTAGCATAATCTATATCCACCATGCAAATTAATATTTATCATCAACACACAAATCGATTTTATTCATGAGTTAGACTGTAGAAGACACCCACCAGCAGATCTCCCCGTTTTTTCTTATATTATAGTGTATTTAGGTTCAGCCCTAATATAAACCCTACTAGTTTTGATAATCCTCACACTAGCGCAAGAATTTAATCCAACTAGAGCATTACGTATTAGAAAAACATCAACTAGCGCCTTGTAGCCAATTTACTAGCAAATTGATTTAAAAAAGATCTATAACGATTATCTAATTAAAAGAGATGTGTTTGAGCCATCTATGATTAATTAGGGTGATACTAATGCTTAAAAGACAATAACTTTTACGTATTAAAGCCTTTTAAACCATCATATGAATTCGTATTAAACTAATTAGCATGTATTCTATTTAATCTAACACCAATATCATAAACGATAAATATTAATTGTTATAGAATCATGAATAAAAATCAACTAGACAATAAAGTATAAAACTTACTTCAAAATAATTAATTTAGCATGGTTTCAAATAGATTATACTAAGCGCAAGGAAATTACTCACTCATATTAGAAATTAAATTACCGAATTCACCCAAATACTTCATGTTTAATAATAAACTAAACACAAAAAAATATCAAAATAAAAATAGAAAGAAGAAATAGGAGTGGCGTGAAGATGTGTGATTGAAGATGATGATGATGATGCCGAATGAAGATCATCACAGGTGATGAAGATGATTATGATGACTGATGGTGATGAAGGTTGTGTGATGAAGGAGTGATGAAGCTATGGAGTGGAGTGTTAGTGTTTCGTGGAGGTGTGTTTGAGGGGGGAAGGCATGGCTGATGGGGAACTGAAGAAGATGTAGATGATTATATGTTGAGGCTGGGGTTTGTAGGGTTAGGCGTGGTTGGCGTGAATTCGAAAGAAAGGCTGTCGTGGCATTTGTAGGAGGATAATTTTTGGAATGGAGGAAGCTGCCGTGGGTGTTGGGTTCTTTTGGAGGTGTGAAGGTGATTTATGATGAGGAGGAGAGGAGGGTGAGGTAGGGTTTAGCTACTAGGGCTTTTTCCTTAGACTCCTCTCCCAAGTCTTCTAGCTTCTCTTCAACTCTTGTAACCATAGCCCAAATAAATCATCATGGAAATAGTATTTTTCATAAATCATTATTTTGGACTGACTTTATAGCCTAGCGTGTAAAATCCCAAGTTCAATGTCTTCTCTTCTCCTCTTTATTTTATTAATGCTTAAACTGAAAAATATATAAAATAAAGTAAATTAGACGAAATAATATATATAATATAATAAAAATAATTATTTAAACAATGCATGATTTATGACTTAACATGTTCTTTCGCCATCATCATCTTCACCCATGACCCATCATTCAACGGCCATATTTGAACCATGAAAATGGCACCTTCATTTTCACTGAGATTGACCATTCAAGTGAGATGCAAAGACCCCAAATTGACCAAAAATCGCAACTGCCGAAGGTGGGTAGCGAAGGTTTAGCGGATCACGCAGATTCTGAGGAGTTAGAGATTAGATACGATTGCAAAATTTGTATATAAATAAAGGGATGGAAAGGGAGGTGGAGGACGGAATTCAGGAGCTAGTAATTAAGAGCTTATTTCCCTTGATCTGTAGTCTATCATTTCCTCTGTTTCAGATTTTAGTAAACTTGGTTTTTCGCCATTGTTGGGTTCAAGAGCTTGGAAGCCGTTGTTGAAAAATTGGGACAGTGAATTACAATTCCTTTCTCCCTATTGTATGCTCTTGCTGAGATTTGATTATTGGATTGAATAAATTTGCAAATTTTAACCCAACTTTCAGTCTTTCGTGCTCTATTCTTTCGTTCGTTTTCATGCTCTATTCTTTCGTTCGTTTTCATGCCCTGTTCTTTCATTCTTAATGTTTTTGTTGCTCTACATATCCTCTTGCTCTTTGTTTAATTAATTAATTTTATTTTGTTCTTTTTCCTATTTTGCTTTGTTTCAGAAAACACCCCTTCTTCATTTTCATTTATTTCTCTGACCCATTTTACAGCTTTTTGGTCTCATGTATAGGAGTCCTTAACTCCTATTCCAATTCACACTATTAGCTATTAGTTTCAGATTCTATTATTATTATTATTGGTTAACTTTTCCAAGCCTAAAGGAGCAAAAACTAGGCAAAATTATCTGGTGTTTATCTCCAAGTGGTGAAAGATAGGCAAAATTGCCTGGTGTTTTGCCTATCTTTGGCCACTCGGAGACAACCACCAGGCAACCTTGCTTAGCTTTTGTTCCTTTGGGCTTGGAAATTTTAACTAATAATAATAATAATAATAGAATCTAAAAATAACAACTACTAGTGTGAAGTGGGATAGGAGTCAAGGGCTCCTATACATGAGACTAAAAAGCTGCAAAGAAATAAATGAAAATGTAGGGGGTGTTCTATGAAACGAAACAAAATAGGAAAAGGAAAATAATAAAATAAATTAATGAAACAAAGAGAAAGAGTAGATGCAAAGCAACAACAAAGTTAAAAACGAAAGAACATAGCATGAAATCGGACGAAAGAACAAAGCATGAAAACGAAGGAACAGAGCATTTAACGACTGAAAATTGGGTTAAAATTTGCAGACTTATTCAACCCAATAATTAAATCTCATCAAGAGCATACAATAGAGAGAAATGAATTGTTATTCATTGTCCAAATTTTTCAACAATGGCTTCCAAGCTCTTGAACCCAAAAATGGCGAAGAACCCAGGACTATTAAAATCTAAAATAGAGGAAATGATAGACTACGGATCGAGAGAAACAAGCACTTAATTGCTAGCTCCTGAATTTTGTCCTCTGCCTCTCTTTCCATCCCTCTATTT
The DNA here is from genome assembly GCA_017589665.1 of Selenicereus undatus. NCBI lineage: Eukaryota > Viridiplantae > Streptophyta > Magnoliopsida > Caryophyllales > Cactaceae > Selenicereus > Selenicereus undatus. Next base: position 79,780,852 of record JACYFF010019584.1, read on the forward strand.
GTACACAAATTTTGCAATCATATCCAATCTCCAACTCCTCATAATCTGGGTGATCCGCTGAACCTTCGCTACCCACCTTTAGTAGTTGCGATTTTAAGTCAATATAGGGTCTTTGCATCTCACTTGAATGGCCAATCTCAGCAAAAATGAAGGAGCCATTTTCTGGGTTCAAATCTGACTGTTGAATGATGGGCTATGGGTGAAGATGATGATGGCGAAAGAAGAGGGATGTGGTTTCATGGTTTATGCGAAGAAAATGGAGAAGATGAAGGGTTTGGCGAATTTGGGGGTATGTAGGTGGGGATGGAGTAAAAAAGGAGGAGGAGGACTGTGGAGATCATGTGAGAGAGGGAGGTGGGGAAAAAACAAGCCAATTGGGCTGTGCAAACGGGGCCACATGAACCTGGGCTGTTATTTTAGAAGATGTCCATTTTTTTCTTGATTCATTTTTTTCTAAATTTTCTGAATCTTTTATTCACCTACAAAATAAATAAGCACAAATAAAAATTCAAATTTAACAACTATTACAAGAATAAATTAGGTAAGTAAGAGAATAAAAATGTATAAACATTTGAGTGAACAGATAGTAACTTAAGGAGCCTCTCATGATAGTAACCTATGAGCATTTAAGCACAAGTAGATTTCAAGCAACTATTCACACATGATTGAATTAAATGTCCTTTGAAAATATATATAGACATCTAAAGCACATGATCAAATCACATTGAGGGCATTGCTCAATCTACCTATTTTAATAAAAGATGACATTTGTTATCAAGTGGCGCGACATGTGATGATATTCAAAAAATATACATGCTCCCCATAAATTAAGCAATCAATGCATAGGATACACATTCAATCACATGAAATTGACTTCCCCTTAGTATACTAACGCCCTATTTGGACATAAGAAAAAAAGGTGGAAAGAAATTTGAAAGGAAAAACAAAAATGAGGGGAAAAAAAATGAGGAAAGTCATTTCTTTATGTTGTTTGGATCAGAGAAAAAACATGAGGAAAAAAATGACATCCTAACAAAAAAAAAAATTCCCCTTATTTGGAAAGGAGAAAAAATAAGCAATGAAAAATATATCTTGTTAAGACCAAAATGTGATCTCCAAGTCTTCCATTGACTAGCCAATGCCAATGAAACTCTCCTAAACAACATCATAAAAAGTGGGGAAGACATACAGTTGGGTGACCTTTCAAACTTTCACATTCTAAAACAAAATTCTACTTCAAACTCCCTAGTACTGTTACAGTTGTAAATTTGATCAAAATCCATAAAAATTTACAATTCCAAATCAAATTATCCACGAAAATTCTGGGTTCTACTTGAAAATAACAGTAGGAACATAAGCAAAATTAGTAACGTCAGTGAACAGACGACCCTAAAATTCCAACTTAAAGAACTCATTGCCGAATTTGACTTTCAATCACAACTCGCAATGAGCAATTGAGCAATCAAGAAATGCTCTAGCTGAGTTAGGGTCTGCCCAAAGAGCTTGGTAGACCTTCATTTGTGATATCTCACTCAAACCTTCAACCTATAAATATAGTGGAGTTAGTTGATTTGTAGGAACATACCTAGAATAATGAATGCCATATAAAGTAATCAAGAATGCCACAGTACACTTGTTGACATTATACTTTAAATGAAAAACCTAACCTCGTGGAAATACTAATGCAAATATGCAATACAAATCTCACATTGCAGTATCCAAAAAATCGATGACAACTAAGACAACTTATCAAACAAGTTTAACAAACATAATGCCACTCTACAGTACTCTAACATGCCATGCTAAAGCCTACATTGATACAGGCAGCAGAGATAGAGATTAACCTCCATCTTCTAGAGTTCACTATGTTATTATAGACAACAACAATCTAAGCACGACATGTGTGTGTGTGTATGTATATGTGTCTATATGTGTGTGTGTGTGTGTGTGTGTGTGTGTGTGCGTGTGTGTGTGTGCATGTGTGTGTGTGTGTGTGTGTGTGTGTACATATATATATATACACACACTCATACATATATATAGCCATTTAAATTTTAACTCCAACTAGCACTGAGGCACAAAATGGAGGCTCAAAATGTGTTCAGCAAGTCAACTGCTTTATAGTTTCAACACTGAAGGGCATTAAGTCCAAATGAGTTCATCAACTCAACTACCTAACTTTGGATTGATATTGCTACTTGAAACGCAACCATTATTCTGGATAGTTGTTTCAACCTGTTCATAAATATCCCAAATTCTCTTCCCCTTTGAATTCATCATAAGGTGGGATCCAAAATTAGGGATAAAATGGAAGGCATTATTTGAAGTTTATAAACCAAGGGCTGAATTGCCCTAAAACCATGCAAACCAAAGTTGTTTGAAATCTTCATGGAATTGTTTTTGAAATATAATGGAAAGGAAAGTTATCACTCGTAAGAGGTAGCTACTTAAAGTGGCTCAGCTGCAATTGGCTTTTGGGTCGGGTTAGACTGGGAGGATATGGCAGTTTCATGGTCCTTGGAGCTTGTAGAAGCTTTTTGGGTCACCTCCTTATCCTTAGCCGATTGCTCCTTCTATTTATACTTTTTCTGCTCTTGTTCTCCCATTGCCTTTTTTTTCTTCTTCTTTCTTTTTTCCTATCCTTTTGCTTCACTACCATCCCCTCTTCCTCTTAGAGCTATCTTAAGCACCTTTAGAGCTTATTCTAGATCCAATTTCTCTGCTATATGGGCTAGATTATAGTCAGATATTATTTCAAGGTCCCTCTTTAGTGTTGCTTCAATGGCTTCCCTGATTAGCTCACAAACCAACACTTGGAATCTCTTGTTCAAAAATCTCAGACTATCTATCTCTTTAATCCACTCAAATTGGCAAACTTTATGTTCAGCTAAACATGTTTGAAATTGCTTTACCCCAAAAGCAAGTTTGGAAATTTCAATGCTCAAGGTTTCAGGGCAAAAGGTAGGCAAATGTTCCTCTAAAGAGCTTTGGATTGTTTCAAGTGAGTGTTTTCTCCTAGAGCTTTATCCTCATGGAGCCATTATCTAGAGGGGTATTTTTAAACTTTAAAGACTTGAATTTTGCTTGATCAATTAATGTATTAGCAAACGCTACATACTCTCAAAAGGGATTTGGAAAAAGTCGAAGATCTTAGTGAGAAGGATGAAATAAGGAAGAGGGGGCATTTCTAAAGGCTTTCTGGACTTTCCTCATGTATTGAAGGATTATTTTGGAGAACCTTTTATCATGGTCAGTCTAAATATGGTATAACATCCTTAAGCCTTTGCAGGAGGGGATCTCTTTGGTGTTTTCTCCAAGATAGGCTATTCTCGCAAGGATGTAATTAAAAAGCCTAGGTTCATAACAAAGTCAAGTGCACAAAAATTGTTTCATGTTTTCAATGGTGACAAGGACCCTTGAGAAGGTCTCACAACATGAATTAACATAGGCATTCAATGATTTATAATAGATTTTGGCAGGGTCAACCTTGAAATGAAAAATTTGGTAAAGGGTGGCTAGGTAAGAGAGAACTTGAAACCTTTTAACAAGGGGAGTGTAAAACTCAATTCCCCTAGACTGTTCTTTCTTCACATTGGCACGGAATATCTTAGCAAAGTTGGGATAAACACTTGTACCTATATCAAGTGAGTCCTTACAATTCTTATGCTCTAAGACATGTGAAAATCCAAACGTTGCATTCACAAAGAAAATTGTAAGGAATTGGCGAAAACCTAAAGTTCTTCATAACCTAAAGTTTAGATAAACCCTTGTACCTAGAATGCCATGAAACTAAAGAATATCTAAGGAATTGGCAAGAACCTAAAGTACTCTTTCTATCAACCTTGTAACATGCATAATTAGCATCAAAAAACAGTACAAGTTGAAAGTTCTTGGATACCATAGACTAAGTTCCTTGGTCAAACAAGATATTTAAATATTTTTTTCATAGCCTTGAGCTAAGATTACTTAGGGGTCGATTGGAATCTTACATATAAGTAAATACTAAATATAATATCAGGCCTGCTTGTAAGTCAGTACAAAATGATGCAATCATATATCTATATACTTTTTTAAGGATCAACATACCACCTGTTTCCATGTGAAACTTGTAGTTCGAGGCTATCAGTGTTTTGGTAGACTTTGAACTATTGAGGCCATATTTCTTCAAAAGTTCCTCGACATACTTCTCTCGGTTAATAAATATGTCATTTTAAAATTACTTGATTTGTAGTGCAATGACGAAATTAAACCCATCCACTATACTCATTTCAAATTTGTTGCACATAAGCTTTGAAAATTCTTTGCACAAGAATTATTTAGTAGCACGCAATAGTATATCATCAACATATACTTGAACAAATGCAATCAACATTCTAGTGGCTTCATGCCTAGCTATAGGTCAAAGGTGCCATCATTATCAATCCCTTCTTCTTCGTCATAACCTTGTCCATAAGTGTAGCCTTGTTCGTAACCACATTCCCATTCTTATATATCTTGTTCCTAAATACCCATTTAGTTCCCATGACTGGATGGTTCTTATGTGTAGTGGCCAAGGACTAAGCTTGGTTTCTTTTAAATTGGTTGAGTTCTTCTTGAATAGCTAAGGTTTAACAAGGTATGCGAGAACCTGACAGGTAGCTCATGGGTCCTATGAGAGAAATGGATGCATCAAATACACATAAATCTCTAAGAAAAGAACAAGTCCTTACAGTGGAGTTGATATCGAAAATAATTTTGTTCAGAGGATGGTGTGTAATGAACTTGTAACTTCTCCTGGTTCATACAGTTAAGATATACAATTCTTAAGTGTTCTAAACATGTCTGCAATGCTTGGCAACTTCTTTAAAAATGTATATTTTATCTTTAAAAAATAAAGAATGTAACAAGAGACAACTAGAAACAGAAAGCCTCCTTTCTTACTATGGGAAGAAACCCAAGAAGAAATCTAGCAAGAAATCTCATAAAACTTACTTGAGCTCATCGAATGAAATCTTTGAACTTCGACTTCATATTAGAAAGGGGACCAATTTGACAAAAGAACTCGAGCAAGTGAATAAAATGTCACCAAATGAACTAGTGTCGATGATAGAGGAAGTATTTAGTTTTGCTACGATGGATCCTCAATTGATTTAGGAACTTAGATTGATTCATTGGGAAGGTAGAGGAGTCCAAATCTAAGATCTCCGTACATGGATGCAATTTAAGAATAATCTGGTATTGATTCAAAAACCATTGGACTTGATATTGACAAGTTTTCTCATCTAAGAACGAATTATATTATATTAAACCTATTGTTCATAATTGTATGCTTACTCAATATATTGGGGAGATTTATATAGATATGAAGTTGACTATTGGCATTATTCTATCATCTTAGTGCTTTGTGTAAAACCTCCACTACATGCTATAGAATGTTTTCTTTAGAGAATTTGGGGAAAAAAGAGTTGGATCAGATCATTAGTAAGTCTAGGCATGTGTTTTGGTTAGGTTTTAATCTGAACCTGAAAGGGAAGAGGTTTGGGATAACAGTTTCATATAATTTGATAAGGAACCCTTTATTGCCAAACCTTGGACTATAAGGAAATATGTTTGCAAAGAGTATATTGATTTTTCAAATGTGTGGGTTACATTTTTGAGGTTGGATTTCAAGTATTGGGAAGTGGTGGATTGAACAACATCATTGGTCTACTTGGACAACTATTGGTAACAGATAAAGCCACTCAAGACAAATCCAATACCACCTTTGCTCGAGTTCTTATTAAAATGAAGCTAACTATTGATTTTCCTTAGAAAATAGCATCCTTAAATGAGGTTTGCAAAATTGCGGTCCCTCTAACAAAACGCAATCTCATTCCGACAGAAAAAGTGACGGGGGTTAGTGCCCGTTGCAAAATCCAACAAATAATCAGATGGAGTCCAACATAATTAAAATTTTCCAATGGATAATATCAGAAAAGCATACCGTCCAAATTTTCTAGGATTTTTGATGGAAATTCCGACGAAATTCCGTTCGAATTCAAAACTCTGTGGAATCCCGTCAAAATTTTCATCGTTGGAAATCAAGACAATTCTCAAAAAGAAAACTTCAGATCTGCTTTTAAGGCTTGGGCATGAGGGGGCAATATGAACAAGGGTTTTTGAGAGATGAGGGTTTTCAGGCAAGAAGAGAGAAAGAGTGAGTGAGAGCAAGAGACCTAGCCTTGACCACTGGTGGCGGTCACCGAAGCTTGCAAAGATTTAAATAACCGCTGTTAAGTTCTTCATTTGAAAGTAAATTGCTACTTAAACTTAAAATCTTTGAGTTGGTTGGTAATTTTGGTGGTGGTTGAATTGTTATTTTTTATGTAAAGTTGCCTCTGTCACCGCCGCCGCAGCACCTCACAACCCCTTCTCTTTGCCTCGCCGCTACCACACCTCATCGTCATGCCTCAACCGCTGTCGCTAATGAAATTTTATTTGGGATATTTTTATTGCCAACTTGAACGGTCAGTGGCACTAAATATGTTTACTGAAATTTTTATATTTTAAAAGTACATTAACTTGGATAAATATAATAATTTTGTGAAACTTAATTTTTGTATTATATATGTTTAATTTGTTTGATCTGTCTTGTTTGGTAAACTATGGATGTGGAAAATTATTTTCAAAATATGTGAATATAAAATAGGAAGTAAATAGTTTAATTTTTAGTTTGATTTGTTAAGTATGTTTATTGGATAAATAAAATAAAATATGTTAGGCATTTTTTTTTTTGGTAAATAGTTTAATTTTTGTAAATAGTTCAAGTATGTTAAGTATGTTTATGTTTGTAAATAGTTTAGGTATGTTAAGTTTATTTTTTGTTTGAGTTGTTAAGTATGTTAAGTACATTTATTGTTTGTTTGACTTTTTAAGTATGTTTATTTGAAGTATGTTTCGTTTTTGTTTGATTTATTAAGTATGCTAAGTATGTTTATTTTTGTTTGATTTGGTAAATAGGCTTTTGTTTAATTTTTTGTTAAGTATGTTTATTTGGATAAAATGTGAACTAAATAGTCTAATTTTGTGTTTGATTTGTTAATTATGTTTATTTGGATAAATAAAATAGTCATATTAAGTTTATTTTTGTAGTATATATGTTTAATTAGATTGTTAAGTGGATGTTTGGCCTTGATTTTGAAGCTGTTTTTAGCATTCTAAAACAGAAATTGGCCCAAACACTCATTTTTCCAAAAGAGAAAAACAACTTTTGAAAAGTGAGTTTAGGGAGAAGAGGCCCCAAAAGCAGAAACACCAAATTGGTGCTTTTGTTTTTGTTCCCCACTGATGGGCACAATATATTAAGTGTTTATTTTATGTCTTTGACCATTGGTCCCTTATGAACACAACTAATTCCTTCTACCTCTTACATTATGGCTCGTCGAATTTGCTTTCTTAGAATTTCTCTCTCCTCTCCTCTTCACCCCCAATCTCTATTTGAGCTTCTATCTCCTTAAAGGTTTCTAATCTTTCTCAATTGAAATTAATCATGGCAAATTCAAATTCTATGCCTCACACCAACACTATTCTAGCATGAATCTAATTATAGAATAGGAGATGCTAGTGCTGTAAATTTCAAACTGCTTGTAGCACCCCTCCAAAAAAAGAGAAGCCAAAAATTGACATAAAATCCCACTCAATCTATGCTTCATATGTGATAAGCAAGCAAATACGAAAGAATTAAAAGAGTAATGGTTATAGAATGACCAATTTTTATATGGTGTTTCTGGTGAACTATAATCTACTTGTCGATTTATCTCTCCTCTCTTCTTTATTTCTTATGTTCAATATATATCTATCTCTTTTTTTTTTCTGGGGGCACTCATGAGATCCTATTTTTCTATAAATTGAAGTATGAAATTAGAATTTAGATGTGTTACAATGGCATTAGCCAGTAAGGAGTTGAAGGATTTGTCAACAATAATGATAGCCAGTTGCTTCCGTAGATAAGCCACGAAGGGAAAAAAATGAAAAGGAAGAGGATGTTATACATAATGAAATGCAAACTGTTTTCATAAAAGCAAGTCAAACAGTTTAAATTTTTAAAAAATACTTCCGTTACAAGCTTGGCCAAGCGCTTATGAATTTATATAAAAGCAGGTTTTGGAAAAAAATGCTTTTACTAAGTAAAAATAGCTTTGTAAAAGTTTGGCCAAACATCCTCTAAGTTTTGTTGTGTAAAATATGTGTGTGGAATTTTATTTTTGGATATGTGAATATAAAGTGTTAAGTAAATATATTTAGCTATTGGTTATTAGTGTCATTAGTGAATATAAAATGTGTAGTAAATGGTTTAATTTTTAATTTGATTTGTTAAGTAGGTTTATTTGGATAAATAAAATAATTATAATATTTGTAAGTAACCTGTGATGATGTGACATAGATGTTATTAAAATTTTGGTATTTAAAAACAATTTGTGATTTAAATGGACCTAAATTTGAAGGGAAATGTTTATTTTTTTTAATTGGTGTTAGTTATGGTTTATTTGTGGGGTACTTTAGATGGACAAAAAAGGAAATGAAGTTGAACGATAAAAAAAAATCGCTATTGTCCAGGTTCCTGTCACAAGGTCAGTGTTGTTTTTCAGCGATTGCAACATTTTTTTATCATCTTTGCCTATAAATATTTGTGCACTTATAAATTGTATTAATATTCATGAACACACACACACACACATACATATATATATACACACACACACACACAAAGTCAGTTCATAAGAAGGCATTTTAGTAATATTTTTTAGATTTACTACCAAGAAACTCAATTTAGACAAATTAAATTTTTTAATTTTTTTAAAATGGATCTGATAGAAAAATTGACGGAAAAATCCGTCGGAGTTTCTATTGGAAATGAATTTCCTCGCGATTCCACCTCTGGCACGAAATATGATGCCCGTTGCAGACCTTAGGAAAACCTGTTGGATTTCTATCCAATGGAACAGGCATCGGGTGTCATTCTGTTAGATTGTCCATCAAGAAAAAATTTCCAACGATCGTTTTCTCGACGGGCATTTTTCGATCAGAATATCCATCGGAGACGCCTTTTTCCGTTGGAAAGTCGGTCGGTCTAAGCATGCGTTTTTGTAATGAATAGAGACGCTTCAACTGCACATCCTATGGAATGTTTGGGCGCACTCTGCTACTAATTGAAAGAAGATTAAGAATATGATTTGGAGGAGAAAGAAAGTTCAGGTGCCAACTTCACATGATATTCCCACTGAAACAATTAAACCGTCTAACCCCGAAGCAATTGTTGGGTCCACTGAAAGGAGTTCTCTAGCTAATTGCGTATCAGGTCATTATGAAAACTTTATATTTACAGAAGATTTAGGACATGGTAATGTTGGAGTAGGAAATGATTATGAATAGGTTGGCATTTTGGAATATTAGGGGCATTAACGCCCTTAATAAGTAGCAGGTTAAAAACATTCCTCATGATAATTAATGTAGTAGGTTGGGGTTGTGCAAACTAAAACTATTGCAAGCAAAACTTTAGATGCAAACAAGGCGGTGAAGGTTGTTATTTATGCAACTTCTTCAATGAGAAGCACGATCTGATTATGATGGGATCCTAATAGAGTTTATGTGTTAGGTCTTACATATTCATCAACAGTTCATCCATGTTCTAATGGAATCAGTTAATAGAAGGTGTCTTACTTTTACTGTTATGTATGGCTCTAAAGAAGCTTATGAAAGGAGAAAGTTATGGGATTAGTCGATTGCATTAAGTGCTCCATACAGGATACATCGATAGTTAGTGGTGATTTTAACAGCTATCTTCATGTAGATGAACAGTTAGGTGGATATAGATATGACAAAAATTTACCGTAACTGATAATCCGACCCACCCCACCCTAGAAATTTAAGGTCTTGGACAAGATTCTGGAACCTGAACCTATTTTAGGTCATGCCCCTTTGGATTTGATTGATGTTTTAGAAAAAGATTTTCTAAAGCGAAAATTCTATGTATCTAGTTACTTGGTTGCATTTATGTCCTTTAATAAGCATATATGAATGAAAAATTCACTTTGAAAGAGCAAATCTCATACATTTTCACCCTCTTTTCAACCGCTTATATATTTTTTTATCTCTCTCAAGTTGCCACTATTTCGATTTAGAAAAAGCCGCATGGTATTCTATTGATGTAGCATTCATGATGCACTATGTTAATACTTCCTAGTTATTTCACAAAGGACAATCCCCGTCATAATCAAAGTACCAATCATGCCATTGTGTAAAGTATTAAATGCTGGGAATTATACGTGATTGAACATCTCTTAATCGTTAGATGAATACATCCACACTCTTAAATATTTATTTTTTTAATTAGAATTTTGGCATATGTGACGATAAATACTTTTCTGATTTCATTTTAATTAATATTGAGAAAATATGTTCCAAGAGGTTAATAAATCTTATACTACGTTGATTGACTCTTGAAAAAGCCTTGAATATCAAAGCATTGAACTTAAGCTAAATGAACCTTTTTTATTTAAAAAAATTATTTCTGTTTCTATAAAGTTCATAGAAGAAAAAAATGGAAAATAAGCCTCTAACCCCTGGTGTTAACCTGAACCAAAAACTTTAGGAATAGACTTTAACATTTTAAAACCTGAACCCAAAGTTTGGCCAACCTACATTTTACCCACCCAGCCAAGTTGCCACATCTAGGTGGCAATGAAGTCCCTATTTAGGAAATTATAGACTTCTCAAATTGTATAGCTAGTGTTCTTTGCATGAAGTAAGATACAGAGGATCCTCCTTCACTTGGTGTAATAAACAAGAACCTATAAGGACATATGCCAAGTTCGATAGAATTTTAGCCGATAGAGTTGGTGAAAGTTTATTTCCTGACGTAGAATATGAAATCTTCTTGAGAGAGTTTCTTGTCAAACCCCTCTTTCACTTAAAATTCCAGATTATGAGATAAGGACGAAGCCATATTTTAAATTTAATACTATGTGAGCTTTAGATGCTGATTTTTAAAAGATTCTTACAGGAGTATGGGCCCATCCGATCCAAGAAACTCCTATGTTCCAGATAATGACTAAACTGAAGGCTTTGAAGAAGCCTTTGAGGAGCTTTAGTAGGACTCTTTTTGGAAGAATTAAGTTAAAGTTACGACAACTGCGCACCATATGTTTAAGGTCCATAAACTGCTTCATTAAAACCCTGCAAATGTAGACCTTTATGATGTTGAGAACCTAGTGTTCTATAATATAAAAAGTTATGCATGCTGAGATATTGTTTTTGTAGCAAAAGTCTGAGGAGAATTGGTTAAAAAAGGGACACTAGAACTCATCCTTCTTCTATGATAGTGAAACATAATAATTACTCCAATAAAATCAAAATGATGAACGACTTTGATGGTATGGAGGTGTTTGAGCAGAAGTAGATAACAGAGGTGCTAGTGTAGCATTTCTCTACTTTTCTTAGGTGCTCTAAATGAAGGTGCAAATCAAATTATGCATCTTATGTCGCAAGGAAACTACCTAATGACACACATAGGATGGATTTGAGTGGACACTTTTTCAAAAGAGGAATTAAAGATGCAATGTTTAGTATTGCAAGTGATAGTATTGCAAGTGATAAAAGGCCACATTCTAATTGATTTCGGAGCTCTTTTTATAAGGTAGCATGGTCTGTGGTCAGAAATGATACACGCAGAGCATTAATAAGCTTCTTTGAAGATGGAAAACTACTTGGTCAACTAAATGCCACGATTTATAAATGCTTCCTAAGTATCTTGCCCTGCTTATCTCTCTAATTTAAGGCCTATGGCATGTTGTACAACGTTATGTTGATGCATCACCAAGTTATTTTGCTCTAGGTTTAAGTAAGTCCTGCCATATCTTATTAATGAAACTCAAAAGTTCTTTCATACAAGGGATCTGGTGAGGATCTGGTGAGGCTTTATCACAGAGAAGGAGTTTGTCCTCATTTATGATGAAAGCTGACTTGAAAAAAGCTTATGATACCATGACATGTATGTTTATTATGAAGGCTCTTCTTGTTTTGAGATTCCCAGTGATTTTTGATCAATGGTTAATTGTTTAGATTTCCCCTGCTAAATTCTTAGTGAGATTTAATGGCTGGCTGTATCGAAATTTTAGAAGCAATAGGGGCCTAAGGGAGGAGGCCTCTATGTTTCCTTACATTTCTGTAATGCTGACGGCTTACTTGGCAAGAACCTGAAAGTTGGATTGCTCTTAACCTAGTTTTGGGTAACCTTGTTTTGGGTTTAATCCTGGCTCTAAAAACTTGGAACTATGTCATTTGATTGTTGCTGATGATCTACTACTATTTTACAAGGGGGACCTAGACAGGCAGCAATCTCCCGCTTTTCATCATGCTCAATGCAGGAAGCTAAATTAACCAAATTTCAAATTGTATTGGCTACAATTTATGCAATTAATGGGCATCATTTGGTAGAATTCACAGATTTAAGAGGGGTCCCTCCCTGCCAAATATCAAGGTGTGCCCATAAAACTAGGTAGGCTCACAAGAAGTGAATCTCAAGTCCTTATTAATAGAATTATTGCAAGGATCATAATTTGGCTAGTTAAGAAACTTTCATGCACTAGGAAGCTACTTGCTAATTCAGTACTCTTCAGCACAACTACATACAGGTCACAACTCCTTGTACTGCCTAGAACAGTTTGATGTACGGTAACACAGTAATGTAGAAGCTTTCTATGGGGTTTATTTACCAAGGTTAAGAGGATATAATAAAGTTTCCTAGAATCATATATATAGGCACACACATACATATACACGCATGCAAAGGCCCATGCAGACATAGACAGACACACACACACATACACACACACATACACATACATACATATATATATATATATAT
>JACYFF010019584.1:79806488-79851310 GCA_017589665.1 Selenicereus undatus
TTATTATTATTATTATTATTATTATTATTATTATTATTATTATTATTCTCTATTAGTGAGGAAATAAAACTTATTATATGAATACCACTCTAGGAGGTGTGACCCATAATGAAGTGATTTAAGTATTCAGGGCCTGTTCTTTTCGTAGGTTAATTCCAAAATACTAACCTCAACCTATTTCAACCCATTTTAACCCATTTCAACCTACTTCAACCCACTTTCACTACTTTAACCAAGTTCAATTTATCACATAAAAAAAAAAATCAACCCACTTCAACCTATTTCTACCCACTTCAGCCTATTTCAACCCATCTCAATCTACTTCTATCCACTTCACCCTTTTACCCACGAAAAGAATAGGGTCCTAGTCAAAATGAAGAGTATGCAATTCTCCTTGAGGTATTAGGGAAATTATAGATCAAGAACAAGTAACAAAAGAAGCATCTAGTTGATGGACGAAACTGTGGCATTCAAACATCCCAAGGTATGTGAGAGACTTTATACGGAGAGGTGTAGGACATCTTCCCTTATTAGACTAATTTGGCTAAAAAAAAAGGGCTTGTGAGGAGGCTATTTGCAAGTGTTGTGGATGGGATGGTGAAGATCGAGTTCACATAGTATGGTTCTGCTCGTGTGCTTTTTGAACAAATAGCAACTATATTGGTAACTCATTTATGGTACCTTGACATCATTATAAACTAGTGGAGGATATGTTTGAGCAACATAATAATAAGGAGGTAGAGCAGTGCTAAGTTGTTTTGGTGATTATGATTTAAATGAATGATAGGGTTTAGAATGATGTAAAGGTGGACAAAAAAATGAAAAAAAAAATAATAAGTCAAAGTGGCTATTTTTGTTTTTCCAACAATTCGCCATGAACCTTTTTTTTTGTTAATAAGTTGTTATACTACTATTGTTTCACATTGACAATTCAGTAGAAGAGGCACTATTCAAATAACCAAATCCCTACGATGAGCCCTAGTTTTCTTCTCTCCTCTTAACTATAATCCTTTCTGCCACTGCTAGTTACTTTCTCATGCAGCACTTGGTTTCTGCTTCACTTGCCTTCTCCAATATCTACTACGAAGTTATTTAGATTTGAATCCTTTAGCAATACAAGTCTCTAGGCCTTTCTTTGGGCAATTTTCTAAAACATTTCCTAAGTGGTGACTTGCCGATTCCTATAGTTGTGGCCTTAATTTATGATGTTGGCTCCTCTCCCTTGCTTACCCCTATCTTATTCTATTTCTGGCAAGTGTGAGTTGTGATTTTCTTGGTGACGATGGCTTTGGCTTCTATGGCAAAAGGTGTTCCTACAAAAACACTAGAATTGAAGAAGAATTGGAGGCCTTTTGTGAAGGTCATCATAGAGGAGAGTGAAGATCTCACCTAACCATTATCTATATCTTCAGATGTTTTTGATAGGGCTACAGAGGTGTTGTTTGCTTTAAAGGTGTTCAAGGGAGTTCATAGGTCTAAGTCCTTGAAGTCTATTTTCCTTGGTAAGTCTTCCTCTCGCCCCTAGCATCCTTCATCTAATGTGCATGGGGTGGGCATGCTTCCCCTCCTCTTTCTCAATGGAGCTAGTTTTTAAGCAAGTAGATATGAAACAGAATGAGAATAGATGAATGCAAAAAAAATTTATGAATAGCTTTCCTCCTAATGTCATTGCTTTTCAATTGAAGGATAAATTTACAATTTGGGAATAGTGATTGATGTTATGTTCCAAATAGGGTGGTAGAAGAAGTAGAAGGAAATATATGTATTTACTAGGTTCAAAACTATAAAAGATGAAGAAATGACAATCCAATCATCTTGTGAGAAGCTTCTAAAGTGAGAATTATAAGTGTTAAGCCAAATTTCAGAAGTGACCTAAGACTAGGAACTCCAACTGACAATGGATCCCTAAGGTACTCAAAAATGGCAACAAAATTTTAAGAAAAGAAGGTCAACAACTTGATAGAAGAAAAAGCTAATCAAGAGTCAGTAGAAAAGGTAGATGATAATGGCAAAGGTCCTCTAAATAATAGAAATGCGCCTATTCAAAATATTGAGAACCAATGGACAAGGAGGTTTCAGGAAAACTATGGAATGCCCTTCAGAGTTATGACTTATGTTAGAGTCCCTTGACCAAAACATTCCCTAGGTCACTGGCTTTAAATAAGTTTGGATCAAAGCCAAAGATAACATCAGTCACAGTCATGTCAAATTGAGCCATTCTATTGACTTTGTTAGAGTATTGGACGAACATGTAAAAGTCTCATATTAGTTAAAGTCGATTTAGTAAAAATTTATTTGGCCTGAATATTTAATCCATGTAAAGGTGCAATATTATCGAACCAACTGTATCTAACAATGACTAACTAATTAGATAATTAGGTTATTTGTTAGCTTATAAAGTGTATGGTTCACGGTGTATTCAATGGTAATATAGTCAAATGTTAAGATTACTTATTTTGCAAATCTACAACACATTCATGGCACCTTGAATACCGATATGTCATCCTAACCAAAAGGAATTAAATTTAGTTAAATCATTCCTTTGCCAAAATAATATGAATAGTCATGGAATTATTCATGGAACATTTTTATGGTCATTTTTATGATCAACCAAAGAAAGAAAAATAAGAATAGCAAGCAAGCAGTCTAGGACACAAAATATTTTAATGGCTACATACTAAAATCAAACTTTTAATGGCTGACAGAATACATTTTCTTATACTCCCAGTCAGTATAACAAATGATACAGTTAGCATAAGGGTAATGGCTACATCAATAGCTATATTGTTGATAGTTGATGAGATGATTATTCCACTTATCGAAAAAAATCTGAATTGCATAAAGAAGGTGATAAATCACTAAAGGAAAGAATTAGTCACCCTAAAAGAAGTTGTGAAGGATCCTGACTAAAGCATTCCTACACTCTAAATCAAGGGATAAGATTAAGGAAGAATTTGAACCGCTAACACCTTAACATCCTACGGTGAATAATCATCAAGGAAAATTTATAAATAGAATATCAAGGAGAAGATTGAGGGTTACAACACTTAAGTAAAAAGGTAGAATATATTGAGAGAAATACTTGATAACCATTGTACTCAATCCGTACATTTCAAACTACTTGTACTTGTGGTTGTTGCTAGAGTAAGGGGAAGTTACTACTTTCGTATTGGTGAGTGTTGTCCATCTGAAAATTGGAGAACTATTGGTGTTAAATTTGTTGGAGTGCATAAGAAAAAACTCTAACTATAGGCAAGGAGCTGGTGAGCTCTTTGAAAAATCACTTCAATGTGATGTGAATATGTGGCTTACATTATAATATGAGTTTTTAAATGAAGGCACATTTGCTACAATCTAAAAGGATCATAGGATCTTGTTTGAACAACTGCCTCATGTTTATCTTTGAGATCATTTATAAAGAACTTGTTGAACAAGATCAATGGGTAGCCAACTATCCAAAGTTTCTAAGTTAGAGTTCAACTACCTTGAACTCTCATTGTGAGGGACCTTGACAGGCTTGTTGGATTTGGAACCTTTTCAGAATCATAAAATTTATGCAACTCTAATTATATGCAAGATTCTAGAATTGGCATATGTGTTCATTAAATGAGAATAATTCTCGGTTATGCAATTCCATGATAAGGAACACAACACAAACTATGGCATCAAAGATCACTCATATCTTATATAAAGTTTGTCTATGTATCCTATTTCTTAAAGAATCGGTGATCTATCACAAAGAAAACCAGGTTAATTAAATTGATTATAATTTAATTAATCAATAATATTAATGTCTAAGAAGCAAGATTAACTTAGTGGTTCTAATGTTACAATAGCTAGCTACATTTGGGACGCCTAAGAAAGTAGATTCACAATCATCCCAGATCATGAAATGACCAAATGAAATTTTGTTTAAAGTCATTACTGCATGTCAACTATGCCAAATATTGAAAACATCAACATTAGAGTTTGAAAGAATGGTTTCTGCCTTATCAAAAGAGGAATACAATGGCTAATGTGTTAATTAAAGGCTAAAGAACCACCTCTCCAGGCCATAAGATGCTAAGATCTGACATAGTAGTTTTCAAAAAAGTGAACGAACATCCAGACCCTTGAACCACCAGTAGCCATTAGAGAGAAGCATCTAATGGTTGCACCTTCAGCATCCTTTGATGGTTTCATTCTGATTGATTATAAATGGAGACCCTCCTACAGAAGAAAAGTACACAACACATAAGCACAAAGAGATTAAATAATACTCTATGTGTTATTGTACTCTTGGGTGATTAACATCAAAACCATTGTAATCATTGTACATACGTTTAAGACTCCTTATGAGGCGAGATCTATGTCTTACTTAGGAATGGCTGACATCAATCAAGATAGATTTGTGTACATACTTCCTTTATTATGTAGATTTAACTTCACCTATTAGAAGAGGCTTATATAGATCTAATTGATCGACTAGGACTATAAGTTGTGGAATGTTGTGCTGAAGGCTCCAATCCGAATCAGTTATACTATTGAAACTAAGCAATGGGAGAAGCTTGTTGACTAATACAACCCAGAATAGCATCAGTAAGTATAGAAAAGTACAAGACACTTAATGCTTTACATTGTGTATTAAATGCTAATGAGTTTAACAGCATGTGAAACAGCTAAAGAAGTGTTGGGATACCTTGGTGACCGCATATGCATACAGTAGTCAAGTCAGAAAATCAAAATAAGCATCTATGTACACTAATATGAGTTTTTCAATATGGTTGCCAATGAAAGTGTCAGAGAGATACACAGCAGATCCATAAGCTCAAACCTCTTGGAAAACTCTATCCAAATGAAGAGATGGCGAGGAAGTTGTTGCAAAGTCTCTCGAGAAAACAATAGCGAGCCAATGAAGACCTTAAAACTAGAAAACATGGTGGGAAAACTCTAGATAAAATGAGATCCACATCTAGGAAGAGAAACAAGAAACGTTAGATAGAGGGGTAGCTTTGAAAGCAACAGTTAAGGATTGAAAGTCATGGTGACATAGAATTTGAAGTATCATACGATCAAATTGTCACATTGGTAGAGGCTCTCACAAAATGCTCAAGAAGAAGAACTTTGACTTCAAGAAGCTTCAGGAGGGTCATCCTCAAAAGACAACGAAGATAGAAAATCCTCCTTTCAAAACCTTAAAACTAGCACAATTGTCTGCTTTGGTTGTTACCAACCAAGACATATGTTGAAAGACTACCAGTCCTTGAAAAAGAGTGTTGAAAAGAAGAAACCTAAGGGCAAAGGCAAAAAAGGCTATTATAACTGCATGGAGTGACAGTGACTCTAGTGGTAGAGAGAGCGAAGAGAATGACGCTACCAACCTGTGCTTTGTGGCCAGTGGAAAGGAATTGAAAGGCAAGTCTAAATTTTCAACGTACTGCAAATTAGTACTCAAGGAAACGAAGCAGGATATCCACTTAGAAAGAAAAATCTGTATTCTTTGAAATGTCTAGAGATGATTAACTAAGATAATCATCCATAACATGAATGCTGAAGAAGAGTATCTTTCTAAGATGAAGTCCTTTAGTGAAGACATTGCTCATTTTAAATATTAAAAAGAAAGTTGGCAAGAGTGTTTATTATTATGAAAAATGCAAATCATTAGAGGCTCAAAACAAATAGTTTTTGGAAATCAACAATGATTTTTATAAGAAATGGAATGACTTAGAAAAGGAGGTTGAAACTCTCAAAGAAGAGTTGCGGAGATAGAAAAATAAAAAAGAGCAAGTTTTCAAACTCACCTCTGAGCTAGCTAACAAGCATTATGAATCTAAAAGTGGTACTAAAAGGCTAAAAGCTTAATTTGAGAATTTTCATAAATCTCTTTAAAACTCACAAAGTGATAAGAGAACCTAGGCATATTACTTGGATTTCAAAGTCTGTCCTTTAACAAAGAAGGCCCTAGACATCATCAAATTGAAATCAAGCACTGACACCAAATAACTAATCAGCTGAAATCAACCACCAATTTTCAGGACCAATTTAACCGAACTATTCAACCGTCATCATCGAACTATCAAATTCAATCATCAACATCTACTAATAATACTAGCAACAGAGCTATTCTATTAAAAGCAATCATGAGGGGAAGGGAAATCCAGAGCAGGAACAACCAGAGAAGTCGAACAACGATGCAATACTAGAATAGAAAGTACGAAGGCTCGAAGGTCCAATTCTACCAAAACAAACCAGCACAAGGGATGCCTCTAGCCAAGCTCGAACTAGGGGAAAGGGGAATCAACTAACCTACTCAACCTCAGGCCTCCTTGCATTGCAGCTTAGCCCTCGACATCAAAGGCGGTACCACCATTGTCAACAAAGCAAAAATGAAACAGGGGCAGGGGAAATTTGAAATTGAATGAAATTAACCCAAAGTTTGAATTACGACCAAGGACTTCGAAATCAAAGCTAAATTACTTGGAATTAAACGCTGAAAACAATTGAAAATTCGAAACCCTAACCGAAATTTCTGAAATTTGAAAACGAAAACGAAAACAAAACTAACCTAAACCTAACCCTAAAATTACCTAACTAAATTACCTAACCTTCGAATCCCTTCAATGGCGTCATCAAGCTCCATTTTATACCGAAACCTCCTTCAACCTCAGTCGTCAATTGCTTGGGTATCGTGGACGATGAAGATGAGGGACAACAAAGGTGGTGTCGTGGCGTTAGCAGCGTGAATGGAGGGAGGGGTTCTAGGTTTCAGGGTCTGGGAAGGGATCGAGTGAGGATGAGAGAGAAAGTGAAGGGGAGGGGGGTTAAGAGGCAAAGTCACGCGTGAGTCACACGCCTGGGTTGGGGAAGGAAGCTGGACCGGTTCGGTTCAAAGATGGGCCGTTGGATCCGGTTTCTGCAAGCTTGAGCCGGTTTTTTTCCTTGGACCGGTTTTTCTCGTCAATTTAACCCGGTTCTTCAATTTTCGACATTTTCTTCGCCATTTTCTACCATTTTTAGCTATTTTTTCACATTTATTAAAAATCTGCAAAATAAAATAAAATCAGTTAAAAACCTTTAAAATGCGATTAAAACGAGCATAAAATAGGTGTAAAAGTACCTTAAAAATAGCACATTTTTTGTTCGAACAAATACTCTCACACCAAGATTTTGCTCGTCCTCGAGTAAAACAAACTAAACTAACTAAAAGAAAATGAAAAATGAGGAAAAGAAAATCCTAGTTCACTGTCATAGGAATCACGATTGCATTTAGCGTATGCAACAAGCCCTTTAAACCCATTGGACTCCCAAGTGGATGAGTGAGGTCTCGTGAAGGTTTCCAAGAGAAAATACCCACAAAATTATTCAAAGAGAAAGAAAAATCTTTTTTTGGGTTTTCTCAAAACTGATATGCACAAAATTTGAAAAACATATGCACAACTCCTAATCAGCTAAATCACCCATGTACTCAATTATTAACCTGTATATGCATAACATGTACTTCAAAGCCCTCTACCTTCTAAATGACATCAAGTCCCTAATTTTTCACCCCATTGAACATCAAGATTTTGAATCCATCCTGGTGCTTGTGTGCAGGTGTATCATCATCCCAGGGCTTAGGTTTACCAGAATTAGACTCAATCTCACTTGGTTGACACAACTACATTATTACCATACTGACTTTGGAAGCAAGCTTTCCTAGTAGGAATATTGCCTCAAAGGGTAACACCCAATAGCACGTGCCTCAAAGGGTAACACCCAGTAGCGCGTGCCTCAAAGGGATACTTGTCATTTCAAATTTTATTCTATTTCTTTCTATCTTATTCATAATACAATTTTTTTCTTCAATTTTTTCAAAGTAATCGTGTCACAAGCTAGTGGAAGAATCATTCTTGGAAACCTAAGACCTAAAGATAATGATGAAGGAATAAATAAGGACTGGATTACACAACCTATAATGAACAATTGGAGTTAGAATCAGGGCTTAGAATATCACATTTGAGGTCAGAGACTTATCATGCACATCCTAATTATATACAAGCTAATTAATAAAGCACAGGGGATTCAAACTAATCAGAAAAGGTACACAAATCTCCGAAAACAAAAAAAAATCTTCAAACAAATTGAAAAAGGCACCTCACCCCCACACCAAAACTTCACAATGTCCTTATTGTGGGAACTAAGGTGCTAAAACGCAAGCTCATAAGCTAAACAACCGTAAAACTTAAAATATATACAACTACAACACGACCAAAAACAAAAAGAAAACCAAAAACAAAACAAAGCAAAACACACACATATTTACAAAAGCCAAGAAAAACGAAATCACAAAAGAAAGCCAAAATCGAAACTAAAACCAAAGCAAACACAAATATTCACAATCGTAAATATTTACAACTAAGTACAAAAAAGAAAAGAAATGAAAAAGAAAAGAAGGTTGGAACGATCATACCAGGTTGGATACAGGTTGTACCCAAACTATGAAGCTTATGGAGCATCAGTCACTCCATATTAAGCTGAAAAAGCGCTACTCAAATCAAAACTCGTTAGAGCATGCAACAGTTTATGAAACAAAGAAGCCCAACTCTCAATAGCATAGCAACTATGAAAAGCAGTGAGTTGAAACCAGATTAAGTACATCCACATAGTCAAGAAAGCATAGGTAAGGGCCTATTTCAACTTATCAAACCGTTGAGCCCAATCAGAAAGGAAATGAACATATTCACAATGAACCAGTGGTGAGGTCATTGGCCTAGAAACTATTTCAGCATAAACAAGCGATCTAGGCAAAATGGAGGATGCAATTTTCACAAGTCTGTTTAGTCCAGTGTTCATAGGAGTCTAGTCTAAAGGCAAGTTCTTAGTAACAATGATCTCAGACTCAACATAATTAGACTTGCAATAATCAAAAAGGATGTCAGTTTGAATAGGATTAATAGAAAATGATTCATACTCAACACCAGAATCCATACTCAAACATGTATCGACTTCAAACCCACAAAAAGATTCATATTCTATATGCAGAATATTATCATCTGATTTAACAGAAGGTCAGGAATGATGGGATCAAAAGATAATGACTCAAATTTAACATGGGAACCCAAATCAAGGCATTCAGTAACATCAAGCACATATGAAAAAGATTCATAGTCTACATAAAGGACATCATCATCAAAGTCAAAAATAGTGGGTGCAGTCACCTCATCATGTAACTCCTGTGAAATATCTTTCGATTCATCCAAATCATGAAGCTCAATTTCAGGTGTGATGCTTATTTCTAACTCACTATGAAGATCAGATCCTTTACCCACTTTCAGTTCACGAAAGTCATTCAGAGTGGTGGGTAGGTCAACTAAAATATCCTCAGTGACATCTTTGGGTGAGCTAGTGCAGGGTACAAGGTCTGTTGATAAAGACTTAGGGAGGTCACTTTTTGTTCTAAGTTAGGCAAAAGCATAGATTCTTTCAAATCAGGCCTAGTAGAATAAGAAGGTTCAGAATCCTCATAAAGACTAATGTCAGGTTTAGGAGATCCTAAACTAGAATCAATCTCACTAGAAGTCTCCCTATTTTGGTCAAAACATTGAGAATATTCAGCAATTCTCAATTTTATAATCTCTATCATTTGATCAGTCATATCATTGATTTTCTTTTCAAAACTTGCACATGTAGCATCAATGTAATCACGATAAGGACAAGTATAAGCAGCATGATCAGGAGATTCACAATAGTCGCACAACACAGGAGACATATAAGAATTATATGAGTTATAGGAATTCACAAAGTGATATGAAGGGTAAGAATTAACATAAAATTCATACTCTCCATGAGTTGGGTATCTAAAAGGCTCATTAGCTTGTTCAACCGTATAGGCCAAACCTCATCTTGAGTTTTAGATAACAATTCTAGTAAACCTCCCGGACAAAGTGACCCGATATAACTCTTTGACTCAATGTTTAGACCCTCAATAATGACCCCACAAATTTTTCATTTTTCAAAATTACGATTCAGCTGTGCACGATAATCATTAAGCCTTAAAAAATAATTCCAAAAAGGTTCGCGCTCAAATTGCGGGAAATTGAAAACTGGCATTTGAAAATTTAAAGTTTTTTAAAGTTTTTCATTTTTTTTGGATTTTTCAAGTTTTTCAAATGTTTTTGGATTTTAAGCTTTTTCATTTTTTTGGATTTTTGAGGTTTTCTAATGTTTTTGGATTTTTGACTTTTTCAAAAAAGACTAAACTAATGAAAACGAAAACGATACCAAAATAGAGAAATTAAGAATCGATACGAAAATAAAGTTATGAAGTGACTAAGCAAGAAATACTAAGTAAATAACAACTAAATAAATCAAATCAACTAAACAAGATGACTAATAAACCAAACTACAAAATAGCAAAATATAACCTAATCTCATGCCACTGTCCCCGGCAACGGCGCCAAAATTGTTGGTGGTTTATGAGGGGTGGAAAAATAAACTAAAGAAAAGAAAAAACCTCAAGCACACGATTATCATCGTAGTACTTTGAGGGTCGATCCACAGGGACAACGTTGAGGTTATGGTCATTTATAACAAATCGATTTAACTAACTAATTAATCTAGAAAATTAAACTATTCACAACCAAAACCAAACCAAGCCAAATCCTAAGTAATCCACCAAACTACTAAGAAATCAATACCAATGAAACTTAAGCACTAAACTACTCACTTCAAATGATCAACCAACTACTGAAATTCAAAGCAATAGACCCTATTAATATCAAACCACCAAACCTGAAACAATTATTTGAAACCACTAAAATCTGAAACCACTAAAATCTGAAACCAGAACAATCTAATTACTAGAACAGGGCAAAATCAAAGCACTGCGACCAAATAACTAATCAGCTGAAATTAACCACCAATTTTCAGGACCAATTTAACCGAACTATTCAGCCGTCATCATCAAACTATCAAATTCAATCATCAACATCTACTAATAATACTAGCAACAGAGCTATTCTATTAAAAGCAATCATGAGGGGAAGGGAAATCCAGAGCAGGAACAACCAGAAAAGTCGAACAACGATGCAATACTAGAACAGAAAGTACGAAGGCTCGAAGGTCCAATTCTACCAAAACAAACCAGCACAAGGGATGCCTCTAGCCAAGCTCGAACTAGGGGAAAGGGGAATCAACTAACCTACTCAACCTCAGGCCTCCTTGCTTTGCAGCTTAGCCCTCGACATCAATGGCGGTACCACCATTGTCAACAAAGCAAAAACGAAACAGGGGCAAGGGAAATTTGAAATTGAATGAAATTAACCCAAAGTTTGAATTACAACCAAGGACTTCGAAATCAAAGCTAAATTACTTGGAATTAAACGCTGAAAACAATTGAAAATTCGAAACCCTAACCGAAATTTCTGAAATTAAAAAACGAAAACGAAAACAAAACTAACCTAAAGCTAACCCTAAAACTGGAATTAAAACTAAACTAACCCTAAAATTACCTAACTAAATTACCTAACCTTCGAATCCCTTCAATGGCGTCATCGAGCTCCGTTTTACACTGAAACCTCCTTCAACCTCAGTCGTCGATCACTTGGGTATCGTGGACGATGGAGATGAGGGACAACGAATGTGGTGTCGTGGCGCTGGCAACGTGAATGGAGGGATGCGGGTGAAGCGCTGGCTGAGAGATGATGGTGATGGAGGATGGGAGTTCAGGGGTTTTGGGTTTCGGGGTCTAGGAAGGGATCGAGTGAGGAGGAGAGAGAAAGTGAAGGGGAGGGGGTTTAAGAGGTGAAGTCATGCGCGAGTCACACGCCTGGGCTGGGGAAGGAAGTTGGACTGGTTCGGTTCAAAGATAGGCCGCTGGACCGGGTTTCTGCAAGCTTGAGCCGGTTTTTTTCCTTGGACCGGTTTTTCTTGTCAATTTAACCCGGTTCTTCAATTTCTGACATTTTCTTCGCCATTTCCTACCATGTTTGGCCATTTTTTCACATTTATTAAAAATCTGCAAAATAAAATAAAATCAGTTAAAAACCTTAAAAATACGATTAAAACGAGCATAAAATAGGTGTAAAAGTACCTTAAAAATAGCACATTTTTTGTTTGAACAATCAAATTGGTGCTTTTGTTTCTGTTCCTCACTGATGGGCGCGGTACATTAAGTGTTTATTTTATGTCTTTGACCATTAAGCCCTTATTAACACAACTAATTTCTTCCCACCTCCTACATAATGGCCCATCGAATTTACTTTCTTAGAATTTTTCTCCTCTCTCCTCTCCACCCCTAGTCTCTATTTGAGCTTCTATCTCCTTAAAGGCTTCTAAGCTTTCTCAATAGAAATTACTCATTGCAAATTCAATCTATGCCTCATAGCAACGCTATTCTAGCATGAATCTAATTATAGAATGGGAGATGCTAGTGCTGTAAATTTCTTTTACCCAAATTTGATGTAAAACTGTTTGTAGGACCCCCCTCCCCAAAAAAAAAGAGAAGTGAAAAATTGACATAAAATCCCACTCAATCTATGTTTCATATGCGATAAGCAAGCAAACACAAAAAGAATTAAAAGAGTATTGACTATACAGTGACCATTTATATGATGTTTCTAGTGAACTATAATCTACTTGTTGGTTTTTCTCTCCTCTCTTCTTTATTTCTTATGTTCAACGTATATCTCTCTTTTTGTTTCTCGGGGGGCACTCATGAGATCATAGTTTTCTATAAATTAAAGTATGAAATTAGAATTTAGATGTGTTACAATGGCGTCGACCAACAAGGAGTCAAAGGATTTGTTAATAATACTCTTTGCCAGTTGCTTCCATAGATGGCCACAAAGGGGGGGAAATGAAAAGGAGGAGGAGGTTATGCATAATGAAATGCAATCTGTTTTCACAAAAGCACGACCAAACAGTTTAAATTTCTAAAAAATATTTCCTCTACAAGTTTGGCCAAACACTTTTGAATTTATGTAAAAATAGTTTTTGGAAAAAAAAGCTTTTAATAAGCAGAAATGTTTTGGTAAAAGTTTGGCCAAAGACCCTCTTAGTTGATGATCTTAAATTCAATCTAGCCAGCATATCTCAATTACGTGACAAAGGGAACAAAGTAACATTCAACTTTACTCAATGTGATGTTTCAAGCCTTAAAACTAGGTGTAACACCCCCAGCCCCTAGGGCCGAAAGCGTTACGTTTTCCTAACTTCTTCCTATCATAAAGAAAACCTGGGGGAAAAGGGGAAAGAGTAGTGGGATGAGCAACCACACGCTCAGTGAGTGTCCCCCAACCCCCTTAAAAGCAAAACCGTTGCAGGCAATAATATCTTTATTAATCACATATCACGTATTCATACTATAATATCATAATAGGCATTCACGAAGTTCTTATAGAACTATTACTAACCATAAGCTTCACTTTACCAACTTAACATATTTCTAGGTCCTTAAATGACCAAACTTCTTGACTACAAGCAGTTAAACACTTAGGCAAGCAATGAAGCTAAGCACATAACGTTCTTTCTCATAAACATAACTCATAATATCCACTTGATGAACATTTAGGTCACACTATGACTATAATAATAGGCTACATGTCACAGATTGTAAACACTTAAATATGATAGGTTCTCAATTTCATGAAAGGTTCTTAGTTTCAATAAAGGTGGCATGTTAGGGACTTGCTTACATATCATGTGACTCTAAACAAACTTGGGATGCACTATCACCTATATGCTCAATATGTACTTCAAGAAGTCACCACATGATATATCATGGAAACAACGTGGCCACTTGCTTGCTTGAACACATGCTTCTAACTATAATGCTTGTACACTCACTTTGAAGTCACATATTCTTTACGATCACATGCTTTGAAGTTTCAAGTATAGACACTTTCGTTTCTTTCTTTGCAAACATAACTCATTCATAAAGTATACTTAGAGCATGCATATAGCACACATAGGAAACTTTCTTTCTTTTTACTGAAAACACTTCATTTAGCCATTGAGGCTCTTAAAACTCTTCTGTTAGCCTCTTGAGGCTCTTAAAACTCTTCTGTTAGCCTCTTAAGGCTCTTAAAACTCTTTTCTTTCATCTTGGTCGCATAATGACCCTTCAAACTTTCTTTCTGAAATATTTCAAAAGGCAAAGTGCCAACTGCTTTTCTTTTTTAATAAGAAACTACTTCTGGGCATAAGATCATAAAGTGCTGGTTGGGAGAGATCTACACTCAATCCCCTAAGCTCTTACTCCCGGGATGGCAACTAACTTTTTGGACCTTAACCCTCGTCAGGGTCTCTAGGGACTACTCCCTAGGCTATATAGAGATTCCCCCGTTCAAGCAGGTTCACTCCCTATCTGATGTCCCTATGCACTTATCTTAGCCATTTAAACTGGTCTTAACGACTACTAAGTTTGCTGCCTCTCACAGCGAAATCCTTTATCATGCAACTCACGCTTTTGTAAAACTCTTTAGGGATTCCCCCGTTCAAGCGAGTTCACTCCCAAACTATTTTCATTTAACTAAAATAGGCCATCATGCATTAATAGTTATGGCTACTACCATTTCAAAACATGAAATCTTTCTTTGAAAAACTCACTCTTATGCATATAATGCAATTTAAGCATTTAAGCACATATATCACATTTAAGCACTTCATATCAATTCAACACAATGAGCCACACATGGCCTCGCAATCCACACGATTGCGGTTAATTCACAACCCAATCTCCCTCCTCACTTTCACCGTACCACAAGACCTCAACGCTCATAATGTTGTCCTCAAACCATCCAACTACTAGCTCGTTTCATCAATTTATTAATCATAATATGTCATCATATTGGCTTATATAAAAGAGAGTGAGGTTTAAGCTCTTACCTGAGCAAACAGCACCTTTCAGCCACATATAACCATATTTAGTCGTCAGTCGACAACACTTTACTAAGTAAATCAAACATGATTTAATCTGACATACACGATGTATTTTAAAGGAAACTTTCCTAAGCATGAATGTACTTCGAATGAAACTAAGTACATCTCAATAACTTCAAGTTTAATTCAATTACAAACATTAGTTAGTTTAACTCGAATCGAAGCTAGGCATACTAAACCTACTTCATTTTTAACCCTTTTTATACAATAGCTAACTTTAGCCACATTCAAGCTAACCACGTTCTTATAACTTCAAAATTAATCCCTTTTCATGCATCGTTAAACACTTGAATCGAAGCTAAACATATTAAACCAACTTCGTTTTTAATTCTTTTTATACCTTAACTTACTTTAGTCGTATCCAAGCTAACCACGTTCTTATAACCTCAAAATTAATCCTTTTTCATGAATCGTTAAACACTTGAATCGAAGTTAAACATATTAAACCAACTTCGTTTTTAATTCTTTTTATACCTTAGCTTATTCTAATCAAATTCAAGCTAACTACGTCTTTATAACTTCAAATTAATCTCTTTTCATGCATGGTTTTCATTCAAGTCCAATTCACGCATGGTTCCCTTTATACGCACATAACTTGCATCGATTTACAATCTCAGGCATAAATTAACCGAATAGTTCGAATCTAATCATGCACAGTCCATTTCTTGACATTTCTAACGAATCTAACAAACCCTAACTTGACATGCAACATCAATCTGCTGAAAATATTTTCGAAATTAATACTAATTTAGGAGGCAAGGAACACCCACCTCGATTCCATGCTAGAGACACGCAATTCAGCTTGAATTGAGGCCAAAATCGAACCTCAACAGCGAGATACTCCTCCACTCTTCGCGCCTGACTCGACCTAGCCCAAACCCAAAAACCTAGCTCGCGATTTCTGAGGAATTTAGGCACAATCGAGATGGAATTAGGGTGAGAATCCAATTTGTAGAAGAGAAGAGGTTCGGGACTCACCTAGTATGCTCTAAATCCACTGGGTGTTCGGCCGGATTCCGATACGTGGCCGACGATTCGAGGCTGCTATGTTCACGGCGAGGAGAGAAGAGGAGAGGGGCGGTGGTGGTCGGCGGCCGCCCAGGGGACGCCGAGGTCCCTCCCTGGCTCGCCGGCGAGGCAATTCGGCGGTGATGGCAGGAGGTTCCCTGGGTTCTGCGTGAGGAGGAAGGAGCCGTGGAGATGCAGAGGAGAGAGAGGGAGCTCGGGGCTCTCATGACCGAGAAGGAGGAGAAACCAAAGAAAAGGGCTTCGCAAAATTACGAAAATGCCCCTCCCTCATCTATTTCCATCCCAACCTAATACCGCCAGTCTATTTCGTATTTGAATTCTAAACCCAAATCATTAAAACGGTCTTCTAACAACTATGTGTTCCCAACTATATAAAACTTCGATTTCATAAACATCGAAGGTCAACAACCTAATTGTACTCTGGAAACGACTAAATAAATCGAATAACGACTAAATTAAACTTTGAAATCAATAATAGAAATAATAATTCTTTTTAATAAAATTATAATTCTCGAAAGTACATCAATAATCATTTAACTCATGCGGTTACTAAAAATACGATTTTATAACGTAAAAAGCAAGACAAGCAACTTATCGTAAAATAAAGAACGCGGGTCTTACACTAGGAAAATTGCGTGGGTATGGCATAGAGGATTAGTTTATGCTAGTATGAATGTAATTGAACAATTATCTAAGCATTATGTAATCAAAGGTGTTCCCAATCATAAGAATGATAAAAATTAGGTTTGCAACACATACGTAAAACGTAAACAAGTAATAGCTTCATTTAGGCCTATAAAAACTATTTCAACCCCAAGGCCCCTTAAATTACTATACTCTACGTGTGGATTCGTGTGGCTCTATCAGGTGGAGAAGTCTACGTGGTGTATTTGTTATTGTTGATGATTATTCTAGATTTACTTACATGTTCTTCATAAAAGATAAAATAAAGATATTTTAAGTGTTTGCCCATTATTGTAGACATGTATAGAACACACAAGACCTACCAGCTCAAGCTAAGAGAAGTGATCATGGAATAAAGTTCAAAGAAAAATTTATTGAATTTTGTGATTAGTTTAGAATATCAAACAACTTCTTCGCTCTAAGGACTCCTTAACAGAATGAGATTGTTAAAAGGAAGAATATAACCTTGGAGGATATGGCTAGAATAATGTTATGTGAAAATTATCTTAGAAAGTGCCCCTGGATTGAAGTTGTTCACAGTGTCAACTATGTTCTGAGCCTATGCTTGATCAAACCCATTTGCAAAAACTCCTTATAAATTATTCAAAAGAAAGACTCCAAAAATTTTATATTTTAAGGCATTTGGTTCTAAGTGCTAGTACACAATAATAGAAGGAAAACCTTGAAAGGTTTGATGCAAGAAGTGATGAAGGCATCTTTGTTGGATGCTCTCAATAAAGCAAGGCTTATGAAGTATATAGCAAAAGTACCAAGGTAACTGAGATAGCATCTATGCGATATTTGATGAAAAGAATAATAGAAGCACCAACTCAACCTTCTTCCAAGGTCTTAAGCTCAATAGGCGTGATAACGATGAAGATAGAGCTGAGTCCAACAAAGCGACCACTTAGAACCTATCTTAGGGTACCTTAAACCAACTTAATGATACACTCAGGGCCTCTGAAGACGTAAAATCTAAAGACTTTGAAACAAGATAAGAAGAAAGACAAGAAATAAGCACATACCAGAATATCCAAGAACAAAGGAGTGGTTACAGATTCCTTGCACATCATCCTATAAACAACATTATCTTAGATATTAACTCAAGTGCAAGTGTAGACACCTAAAAATGGCATCTTATTTTTAATTGTCCAATGACAAAAATTATACCCCAACTTGTGTACTTAGAGCCCAGTAGAATAATCCTAGAATTAGAGTCCAAAAGGCTAATAGAGCCCAAGAAGCCCAAATATGCCTAAATTAATAATGTTCGACGATCAGTTGAGATCTACTCCTGGGAGTATAAGATTATTAAGTCTAGGTATCAACATTCTTAGTTGAATAAGCCTTCTAATCACATATTATGCACCAAAGTTCGATAAGGAACAAAAAAGATATAAGTCGAATATATAAGCTTGTGCTGGAAATGATACATGTTCATTGTTTTGCTTATATCATGCCCCAAGCTTATCTAAATATTATGAAATTGGTTTTATTAGAAACTATACTCAATAAGATTTCAAATAAAAAAAGAATCACTTAAAACGGAGGTCAGATGTGAAAGTTGTGGCCAAACCCAATTGGCTTGTTTACAGCCCAACCCAGGAAGCCAACCAGGTTCCTGCTTCTAAGAATCAGATGAGGTCCTCTAGATAGAAACCTGGCTGGGCTCCCTCTCTCCGAGTCCTTTTCTACTAAATGGGATTAATTAACTGGAATTCTAGTTTGATTAGTTTACCGAGACTAATTACTCAAATTCCTAGCTAAATTAGTGTACCTGTTTAGACTAATAGGACTGAGATTAGGTATCCTATTTATAAACTAATTCAGACTATCCCCTCAACAACTACAGTAGGAGGCTACCTCTAGGAGTTAGAGGGATTGAAGGCATAAAATTAGAGGGGATTAAGCATCAGTTAGAGACATCAAAAACGCATCAAAATATTAGAGAGAGAAGAGCATCAAAATTGAGGAGAGAAATATTCCATACATTAGAGATAGATAATCAGGTTAACCATTAAAAAGGCATCACTCTGCTGGGTTCACAAGTAAATCAGGTGGGCTATCTTGAGACAAAAACTCTATTTTTCCCTCCTCTTCTACTCGATTCCTCTTTTATGATTTTGATGCTAAATTACCAAAGATGTAGTCTTTAAGTGGTTCCCTATTCACTATAATTTATTTACTTTACTTTTGTTTCCATTGGACTAAAGTTTTGTACCCTTTTGTATGATTATATAAATGATTCTAATTGGTTGCATGGATGTTTGTTAGTATGATTAAGTTTTAATTTCCCACATTGATTAGTAGAGGTCGTCAATGATGATGAGCAGTGATGGACTGCACTCCATCACATCATCATACCTTCGTCCCTGAATCTAGAATCTCGCTTCAAGACCAAGGAGTCAAGATGGGTACCTAGACTAGGGATTACTCGAGGCCTTTTCAAAACCCTATTGAAGCAGCTTTAATTTGTCATATCGGTATGATCTACTTCAAAAGTTGTCATGGTTTGTAAGTTTTCCTAAAACTCACTAGCAACTCTATTTGGCTAAAGACTAATTCTTTACTAGTTTAATTTGGCATCTATTCATGCACTGCAAGGCTAAAGGAAAATAGATTGGGATTTAGGTGGTAGAATCTGCCTTTACCCGAATCAACATACTGACCTGACCCAGGAACCCGCCCGGGATCTTAGATCATGCCTGTATTCTAGTTCTAGGCCAGGTCGAGGAAACTGTCAGGATTTCATTCCACTAGAGATAGACCTGGTTTGCCCAGGGAACCCGACGAGGTTTTCTAGCCAGGCCCAGGTCTATTCTCCGTGAGCCTGCAGCCCAGCATCGCATAAACTTGTAATATAAAAATTAAAAAATTAAAAACCTGTAATTTCTAGAAAAACATAAAAGTACCTACCATAAGGGATCATACCGCCGAGGATGTGGATCCTTAGAATGGTGACTCCACTGGGGACGTTTCTCAAGAGGGGTGAGATTCAAAATTCAATACAGGAAATTATCCTAATTATACTTGAATTAGGCATCCTTGCATTATAAGGCACTGAATGTTGAGGATTAATAGTGTCTTTAAGCAAAATCCTGATTTTACTACTCAAGAAAGTGGTTGGTTACTCGGTGAGTCCATTAATACTTTTAACTGGGCAGGCAGTTGCCTCACTCACTCATGACATACTTTCCCGGTCCATAAAACTCAGAGAAGCACCCAAAATGTTCCAGTCATACCATGCATCCCATGGGTGGCGTACGAAGTGTTGGTTCATAAGAGGATTGTTCAAAACCTGACCTAAAACCTCTTTAATATAGAATTCTTGTTTAAGTTGGAACTCATGTGTATGACTTGGAATACAATATCACTTTGTGCGATTTAACTTTTTCTTAGCCCAAAGGACCATGCATTGATACCGTGAGTCCTAGGAGAGCCCAAATTAGCCCAAATTAGAAAAAGGTTGAGTTTAGGAATCGAATTAGGAACCAAGATTGTTTTGGGCCAATTGAGTCCTAATAGGACTCTTGATCTCAGAAGTTGTAAAAGATTCTAACCCCAGTCTAGAATTCTAGTTTTGGCCAAACCAGAGTCCTAAGAATTGGATTAGTGACTCAAAACGGTTTCCGGGCCAATTAACTCCTAACAAGACTCTTGATCAAGAATCCAAAAGAAGTTCTAATTCAAATATTGAAGTGTTAGGTCTGGTCAAAAGAAAAACTCTATTGGGATTCTAAAAAAAATTAATAAAGGAAATTCGTAGTCTATGTCTGGGCCCAAAGGGGAGATTGTGCCAGGCCTAGAACCATGTTAGGATCCCTTAGAGCCAAACTAGTAGGGTTCATCAATTCGCATGCGTAGAGTCCAATAGAAAGTCATAATAAGAAAAGGGGGTAAATTTGGGCCTAGGTAGAACCGGACCCGGATTCAGTTAGGAAGTTAAGCTAGGTCTCCTATCCCTTTAGAGTCTGCATTCATAAGCACGAAACTGAAATTTTGGGCTCTCAGTGTTAGGGTTAGGTCCATAAATCAGCATAGTTCACTTATGCCTTAGCACATCAATTGTGGGATACTTGATATAATAGTCCAACCCTAAATCATGTTTATTTATTTAATTAAGTGATATTATTTTCCTCGCATTTTAGTATCGCATTTAATCATCTAGTTGGGAAAATTCATTTTGGGGCCTACTTTGCAATTTGAGTTTTAATTATCATAAAACTTTCGGGTGAATCGATAGTAGACCCGGGTAAATATGATTAATCGATAAATTATTTTCAATAACATCACAAAATTTTAATTTTGGGCTATGCAAAAATTGTATCACAATGGTATGCTACTTTTCCAAGACCAAGTCATTTGAGCCCAATTGAGGCCCCAAAAAGTTAGTATAATTGAATTTAGCTAGTTACCATCATCTGTGCTAAATTACGGCTAGCAAAAAGCTACTTTTTGATGGATAAATATCAGCCAAATGAGCCATAGAAGCCAATTTCTATTTCTATTCTTCATCCTCCTCTCTTCTTCCCCCTTTACCCCCCCCCCCCACCAAACGATTGCTGCCCTTTTTCTGCTACTACTGCTACTATTGGTGATTGTTGTCGCAACCTCTACCACCAGCTCCATGCTGGCGCTAGCCACCCACAACCCCCAGCACCACCATCCACCATAAACACCACCTCCCACTACCCCCACCTCTCTAAATCCAAACTTAAAGTGAGGTAAAACCCTAACTCCATCTTGATTTACTCTTGGTTTTGTGGTTGTTTTAGTCATGACTTATATTCATATGATCAAAATAAATGCTAGCATGCATTTTTTATTGTCTTTGGATATGTTGGATATTACAAATAGTTGAGTTTGAACTTGATCAAATTGAGTTTGAATCAAGAAAGTATGAATTTGAGTTTGTTTATCTAATTGTTGTGATCTTTGGTATGAAAAATGAAGGTTGTGGGTGATCATATTAAATCTATGTATGATGGGTTGGATTTAAATTTGAATTTGTCATAACCTAGGGTTTCATAATCATGAATAAGTAATGTTGATTTTTGAATCAAGTACATTTAATTGGACTGAAATAAATGAAATTTGGAGGTTGGATGTGTTATGGGCTTGAAAATTGAGGTTGTGTGAGTTTTGGTAAATTAGTTGATTATGGAAAATCCCATAAGTAACCAAAAGAGGTTGTTTGGTTTAATAATGCAAGTAAGTGAGTTTATGGGAGCATTTTGAGTGATTATGTGAAGAAAAGTATTGAAAAATAAGTAAGGTTGATCATGAAGTAATTTTATAGTTTTTGGCTGAAATAAGGTAATCATATGAAAGAAACAAAGGTTAATGGTCCTTAAAGGGGCATTTATCTTGGTTTTATGAGAGAAAGAAGGAACCATGAAAAAAATATGGAAATGTTTTTAGGAGCTGTGGATGATTACTAATGTTGCTAAGTCTAACAACTTTGATTGTGTTTGGAAACTTACTTGGGTTGGAAAATTTAACTAAATGGACATGTGAATGAAATTGGACAAGTATGGAGAGTAACGACACAAGAACAATGTTTATCGCCCCAAGCTAGGGTAATGCAAGTTATCCTAAACCTGTCACACTCCTCTTGGCCTTAAACCCTTATTGTCCGTCTCAGATATATCAAAAACCCATATCCCATTTATAACTATCAAAGCCTTTCCATTATAACCCCAATTATTTTATTTTAGTCTACTTTATTCCAAGTTATTTTACCTCGAGTCAAATTACCTTAATTTATTTAGTTTTCAAATCTTCTTAGTGTAACGTATCTTTTATTAAATGGTTTGAGCTACGGGTGCCTTTTAATTAATAAGCTTCTATTAAAATTACAAATTACGTGAGTGAATTTTGTTCACTAACAATGTATAACTATATTTACATTTCTGAAGCACAATCGGGGCTTAGTCTGTCATTTCCCCTCATTGTGCACAAATATTTTCAAGTGAGATTGCATTTTGAGAACACCATATGTACATCCATTGTCTGTATCTTTAGAAATAAAAATGTATTTATCAAAGTATAATGTCTTGGTAAGAATATCAATGAATCAGTTTATGTGGTGATTTATCACCTAATTAGTGACCCTGTCAGTTATTATTTATAGGGCATTCGCCCTCCAGTTACTCGTGCAACCCAGACTAAGTCTCCCGATCGCTTTGGCAGGTGTACACCTATCTATAGATTGCAATACCAAGGGTTCACTAACAAATATGAACTAGCAATGCAGTTTTACATTCATTTCATTCACTGTTTTAAATTAAAAAGAACTGCAAGCAAGCCCAACCAATTTTTTAGTGATTATTTAACAATATACGATTGCACGTATTAAGCTTCGACGCACACTTTAAAATGTTTGTCATGTTTTGTTTTAGGCAAATGCTCAGTGAATCTCCCTCATGCTAGTAAGCCAGCTGAAGAGAATAAGTAAGCAAGGGAATCTGGATGGATCAGTAGTAGGGTTAGTTCATGAATATTTTGGGAGCTGTATTTTGAGATATTCAGTTGTTGGAATCATAAACTTTATAGAGAATTGATTTATTCTGGTGCGTAAACCATACAATAGTTAGCAACTATTTGTATATGGTTTTGGTAATGTTTGAATGTGTATGGTTATAATCTATACTTAACTATGTTATATCTAGTGCACATACTTAAAGCCTTATCCTTCTTGATAGGGTTAACTCCCCAACCATCGGGTTTATCAGTTCTAATTAAGGGAATAATTAAAGAATATACAATAAGTGAAACATGTGCATTGGGGGCGTTACACTTTTGGTATCAAAGACAGGTTTGATTTTCATTGGTGTGTCAAGGAGTACAGAGAGTAGAGATAGGAGGGTGAGAAGGTTGGTTAGCTACGATTATTATTATATCGTTAGAGAATCGTGATAATAGAAATGCCTACTTATTTCTCACGTTTTCCTCCTTTATGTTTTCTTTTTTAGATGGATCCATATATAGTGAATATGATGTCAGGTACTTCTGTGGTCACTCACATCTCTTTGCTACATGCTAGTATGGTAGCCCACATGCAGAACCCTTTTTCTGAGTTTCAAACGTTACGGTCCGTACATGTAGACTGTTGTGGTCATTACCTACAATTGCCCCTTGGGTTGAGTTTAGGATCCGATACCATGACTTTATAATGATTACAGCCCCAGGGTGGGACAAACCTGGATTCAAGCTTCAGAGAGCTTGGACTACCATTACTACCGACTTGTTGCTCAGGGAGGAGTTTGAGTAGAGGGGGATCACTATGGAGAATCTACTATATGTATTTCCTTTACACTTTGCACCTGCCCCACCTGCACTAGCTTAGGGACCCCCCTTATCACCTGCACCGGGCGCTCCTCAACCGCCCAACAGTCTAGTACCATCAGGATCTAGAGTGGAGATCCCTTTATCTGATGAATCAATGGAGGTTCACGTGGTTATGGATCTCCCAGATACACCAGAGTTGGTGGAGCTTAGCACAGATGGTGAGCCCATGGAGGGTCCAGAGTAAAACCCAAAGGATGATCCAGAGGAGGACCAGGAGTTGTGAGGGCATAAGGTAGATCATGACGATGAGGATGCAGGGTCAGGTGCCTCAAACAATAATTTTAACTCGGGCAAAGAGCCTGAGGACAAGTCTGGCCCAAACTACAATCCATCTAGGGATCATTAGGTTGATTAGGTGTTGACTTCTCAGTTAGGTTACATTTTGAGGCCACTTGTATATAGTGCAGTTGGTTCAATAAATGGATTTTGTGCAGGTATGGCATTGTGTATAGTTAGACAGATCCTTCCGACTGTGATGACTAATTCCGCATTCTTTTTGGGCATGAGACGAACTTAGTTATTAGGGTTAGATAATGTTCTAGTTTGGAGGTATGAATAAGGGCTGACCTAAGGTTAGGTAGTTGGATGTGATGTTCTTTTGTTGAACCATGTATATGTATGTAAACAAGCAGCTATGACAATGATATAAGGAAGCTTTGGTTTATGTTTAATAATATTTGAGCCATGTTAGTTTGTATCTATTGTATATGCCTATCTTATATGTTGGTAGTAGGCAAGTAATTGAATTACTCTATTTACTATATAATCATAATGTATGAATCTATCACTCACATAGGAGATAATTCGGATCATGGTCAAGGGTCAGGTGACCAAGCTTCGTGTAATATGCCATCAAATCTTAGTGGAGTGCCCTTGATTCCCCCTGAGTTGGCTAGTAATATGGCAAATCCTAACTACTAGTAGACCTTGGTCTCCAAATTGATGAAACAAATGCCCCCAGCACCTTCTGAAATCCTTCCTAAAGATAATAAATTAGTAGATAGGGTAGCGCGATGTAACCCTAAAGTGTATGATGGAAAGTATGAGCCAGTGGAGCTAGAGGAGTGGATTAGAGGGATGGAGAATATTTTCACAATAGTAAAGGTTCGAAGTGACAAAAAGGTAAACATTAGAAAGTTTCACCTAACTGGAGAAGCAGACATTTAGTGGAACACTCTGAAGGATATGCCGTTAGGGCCTAAATTCAAATGGAATAAATTCTTAGAAGAATTGAGAGCTAAATTTTACCCAGTTATGGTTCAATGGAAGAAGAAAAACGAACTCATGGAACTGAGGATGAGTAGTAGTATGACGGTAATGTAATATGCTAGTAAGTTTACAGAACTATCCAGGTTTGTTCTTGAGTTTGTGTCATTTGAAAGATTGAAGATGAAGAGATTTGAATAGGGTTTAGCTTTTTATATCTGTAATCAACTAGCTGGTCAACCAATCCATACTTAACAAGAAGTATATGAGCGAGCAGCTGAGGTGGAACGAGTGAA
Organism: Selenicereus undatus; assembly: GCA_017589665.1. Taxonomy (NCBI): domain Eukaryota; kingdom Viridiplantae; phylum Streptophyta; class Magnoliopsida; order Caryophyllales; family Cactaceae; genus Selenicereus; species Selenicereus undatus. The sequence goes on from JACYFF010019584.1 coordinate 79,831,952, forward strand.
GACTGAGTTGAGGGTCCTAAACCGGATCAATCAGAAGAGGAAAGGGATTAAGTAGGGAGCTCCAAGCGAGAGTGTAAACCATAAGAAGTCTGCTCCCAATAGTCATCCAACAGGTTCGGGGAGCCCTGTGGGAAATGTGGAAGAACCAGCCACACTACTCCTGAATGTCGAGTGGGAAATAATAAATGCATGTGGTGTGGTAGTTTGGAGCATCTCATTGCTACTTGTCGCCAAAAACTGAAGGCTGTAGACAAGGGCGAAGCAAAACCCTTGGCTCTACCTCGCCAAGGCCTCCACCTCCAAAGGCCTGTAGCGGTAGGAAAGATGTATGTGATGAGCAAGAAAGAGGTTGCCACCTCTAGTATGGTAGTTACCGGAACTCTCTTTTTAAATTCAAAGTCATTTTGTGTATTGTTTGATTCGGGTGCCACTCATTTATTTATATCCACCCGATCTGCTACGCAATTGAACTTTGAGAATAGGAAGGCAGAAACCAATTATAAAATCAAGTTACCCAATGACTCTATAGTTAAGTGCCCTATATCCTATAAACGTATCTCTATTACTATTGGTAGAATCACATTTCCTAAAGACTTGATTCAGTTTGATTTGTCAGACTTTGATATATATCATTTTGGGGATGAACTGGTTGCGTATTTATGGGGTCAAGATTGATTGTGAAGACTTTAAGGTTATTTTGAGAGATAAAAGCGCGAGAGAAGTATATTTTTATGGACAACAAGAGGAAAAACCATGTCCCTTAATTTCTGCTCTGAAAGCAAGTAGGCTATTGTATCAAGGATGTATTAGGTATTGGTGTTGTGTCATTGACACTCAAGAAAAGGAAGAAAAAGCAGAAGATACTCCCATAGTTTGTGAATTGAGAGATGTTTTTTCTAAAGAGTTACTAAGACCGCCCCTCCAAAGAGAAATTGATTTTGAGATTGAATTAGTCCCTGGTGCATAACCCATCTCCAAAGCCCCATATTGTATGGCCCCAACAGAGCTTAGAGAGCTAAAGATTACGTTAGATGAGCTATTATAGAAAGGATTTATCAGACCAAGCATGTCACTATGGGGTGCTCCAATTTTATTCATAAATAAGAAGGACGGAACCTTGAGGTTGTGTATCAATTACAAGGAACTAAACAAGATCACCATCAAAAACAAATACCATTTGCCCTGAACATATGATTTATTTGATCAATTGCAAGGAGAAGGAGTCTTTTCCAATATTGATTTGAGATCTGGATACCATCAGCTCATGATTAAACCTGAAGACATCTCTAAAACTTCATTTAGGACTAGGTATGGACACTATGAATTCATGTTGATTCCCTTTGGCTTGACCAATGCCCCCGCAGCCTTTAAGGATCTTATAAATAGAGTTTTCAGACTATATTTAGACAAGTTTGTGATGATGTTTATAGATGACATCTAGATATACTCCAAGGACAAAGATGAACACACTGCTCATTTGAGAACAGTGTTACAGACCCTAAGGAAACACCAATTATATGAAAAATTAAAGAAGTGTGAGTTCTGGTTAGAAGAAGTGGTATTTTTAGGACATGTAGTTTCAAAAGAGGGGATTAAGGTTGACCCCTAAAAGGTGAAAGCAATTACAGAGTGGCCAAGGTCAACCAATGTCACTGAGATTAGAAGCTTCTTGGGCTTAGCTGGCTATTACCGAAGGTTTGTGAAGGATTTTTCAAAGATAGCATCCCCCCTGACCAATTTGTTGAAGAAAGCTATTAAGTTTAAGTGGACTGAGAAGTGTGAAAGGGCATTTTAAGAATTAAGGCAGTGATCAACTACTGCTCCAATCCTAACACTACCAATAGAAGGTAAAGAGTACACTATCCATAGTGATGCATTGAAGAATGGGTTGGGGTGTGTTCTGATGCAAGAAGATAGAGTGGTAGCTTATGCCTCCCAATAGCTCAAGCATTATGAGAGAAACTACCCTATCCATAATCTAGAACTAGCGGTTGTGGTCTTTGCATTGAAAATTTAGAGACATTACTTGTATATAGTATCCTGTAAGATCTATATTGATAATTAAAGTTTGAAGTATATCCTCACTCAAGCTCAATTTTACACAAAGGTGTTGGCTAGAATTACTTAAAGATTATGATCTACAAATCCAATATCACCAAGGAAATGCAAATGTTATGGCAAATGCCCTAAGCAGGAAGGCATAACGTAGCTTGAACACTGCCGTAATTACCTAGTTGAACCTTTTAAGAGAGCTTGAGGAATTGGGTTTTCAATTAGTGTCACATGGGAAGCCAAGTGTCCAATTGACAACACTCACTTTATAGCCCTCCATACTGGTGGAAGTTCGAGTGAACCAGGAAAATGATCCTGAGCTCCAAAGGATAAAGCAAAATCTAGAGAAAGGAAAGTCGCCTAGATTTGTTGTACATAAAGATGGGACCTTACAATTTCAGAACTACCTATGTATACCCAAAAATATGGAGTTAAGGAAGAAGATCTTAGAGGAGGCTCACAACATGCGACACTATAAGGCACCAAGGTGCCCAAGGACCTAAGGAAATCCTTTTGATGGAATAATATAAAGAAAGAGATCGCAGAGCATGTAGACAAATGTCTAATTTGCCTGAAGGTTAAAGCTGAGCATCAAAGTCCCGTAGGCAAACTGTGACCTTTAGAAATTCCCACTTGGAAGTGGGACTCGATCGCAATGGACTTCGTCATGGGATTACCTTTTTCTGGTTCAAAGAAGAATGCCATTTGAGTAATAGTTGATCGACTCACTAAATCTGCCCATTTTCTACCAATTCGGGATACTTGGGGAGTCGAAATATTGGCCCAACTATATGTTAAGGAGATAGTTCGATTGCATGGAATTCCAACAAACATAGTGTCAAATAGAGATCAGATATTTCAAGCCTGTTCTTTACAAGAGCTTCAAAAAGCCTTTGGAACCAAATTAAATTCTAGCAGCTCTTATCATCCTAAGATAGATAGGCAAACTAAAAGAGTGAATCAGATTCTAGAAGACATGTTAAGAGCTTCTGTACTGGAGTTCCAAGGAAAATGGGAAGATGACTTACCATTGGTGGAATTTTCTTACAATAATAGCTACCAGTCCACCATTAAAATGGCCCATTTGAGGCTCTATATGAAAGAAAATCTAGAACCCCTTTGTGCTGGAGTGACTTAGATGAGGCATTGACCTTAGGCCCAAAACTGATCCAAGAAACTACTAAAACAATAAGGAAGATTCGGGAGCATATTCGGGGTGCCCAGAGCTGGCAGAAAGCTATGCTGACAAAAGAAGGGCACCTCTGGAGTTTCAGGTAGATGATAAGGTCTTTCTGAAAGTTTCGCCAACTAAGCAAGGTTTAGAGTGTGAGGCAAATTGAGCCTAAGATATATTAGACCATATGAAATCATTGAAAGATTGAATCCCGTAGCTTATTGACTGGATCTGCCTGTAGAACTCAAACACTTACATAATGTGCTTCATATCTCATAACTCGGGAAGTACATTCCAGATCCTGACCATACTATCGTAACCGAGCCCACTGAAGTCACGAGGATCTACTATATGAAGAGAGCCCAGTCCAGATACTAGATCACAGGATTAAGCAGTTAAGCAATAAGAATATACCTTTAGTTAAAGTACTTTGGACAAATCATACCTCCTCAGAAGCCACTTTAGAAACCCAGGAAGAAATGAAAGCCAAGTACCCACACCTATTTGAGGTAATCTTACATGTTTTGTCAAAGTTCATAAGTTTCGTGGAGAAACTCTTTAAGGGGGCAAGGCTGTAACAGCCCAACCCTAAATCATATTTATTAATTTAATTAAGCCATGCTATTAGTTTCCTCGCATTTTATTATCACATTTAATTATTCCCATTGGAAAGATTCGGTTTAGGCCCCACTTTGCAATTTGAGTTTTAATTATCGTAAAAACTTCGGGTGAATCAATAGTAGACCCTGGTAAATATGATTAATCAATAAATTATTTTTCATAACATCACAAAAATTTAATTTTGGGCTATGCAAAAATTGTATCACAATGGGATACTACTTTTCCAAGCCCAACTCATTTGAGCCCAATTGAGGGCCCAAAAGTTAGTATAATTGAATTTAGCTAATTATCATCATTTGTGTGAAATTATGGTTAGCAAAAGGATACTTTTTGGTGGATAAATATTAGCCAAATGAGCCATAGAAGTTAAGAAAAAAAATCTAGCCAAGCAAAAGCCAATTTCTATTTTTCTTCTTCCTCCTTCTATCTCCTTCCCCCCCGCCCCCCCTACTACCCCCCAACCCCTGCAGCCCTATTTCTGCTACTGCTGCTACTACTATTGGTGGTTGCTATCGCAACCTCTGCCACCAGCTCCACGCTGCCGCCGGCCACCCACAACCCTCAGCACCACCATCCACCATAAACACCACTTCCTACTAACCCCTCCTTTCTAAATCCAAACTTAAAGTGAGGTAAAACCCTAACTCCATCTTGATTTATTTTTGGTTTTGTGATGTTTTAGTCATGATTTATATTCGTATGATCAAAATAAATGCTAGCATGCATTTTTTTATTATGTTTGGATATGTTGCATATTATGGATAGTTGAGCTTGAACTTAATCAAAGTGAATTTAATTCAAGAAAGTATGAATTTGAGTTTGTTTATCCAATTGTTGTGATCTTTGTTATGAAAAATGAAGGTTGTGGGTGATCATATTAAATCCATTTATGGTGGTTTAGATGTAAACTTGAATTTGTCACAACCTAGGGTTTCATGATCATGCATGAGTAATGTTGATTTTTGAATCAACTATGTTTAATTGGATTGAATTAAATGAAATTTGGAGGTTGGATGTGTTATGGGCTTGAAAGTTGAGGTTTTGTGAGTTTTGCCAAAATTAGTTGATTATAGAAAATCTTATAAGTGACCAAAATAGGTTGTTTGGTTTAATAATGCAAGTAAGCGAGTTTATGGGAGCATTTTGAGTGATTATGTGAAGAAAAGTATTGAAAAATTGGTAAGGTTGATCCTGAAGTAGTTTTGCAGTGTTGACTAAAATAAGGTAATTATATGGAGAAAACAAAGGTTAATGGTCCTTAAACGACTTTATCTTGGTTTTATGAGAGAAAGAAGGAACCATGAAAAAAATGGAAGTATTTTTAGGAGCTTCGGATGATTATTAATGTTGTTAAGTTTAACAACTTTGATTGTGTTTAGAAACTTATTTAGGTTAAAAATTTTAACTGAATGGACATGTGAATGAAATTGGAGAAATGGGGAGAGTAATGACTCAAGAACAGTGTTTATCGGCCCAAGCTAGGGTAATGTAAGCTATCCTAAACCTATCTACACCCCTCTTGGCCTTAAACCTTTATTATCCATCTCAGATATATCAAAAATCCATATTCCATTTATAACTATCAAAGCCTTTCCATTATAACCCAATTATTTTATTTTAGTCTATTTTATTCCAAATTATGTTACCTCAAGTCAAACTACCTTAATTTATTTAGTTTTTAAATCATCTTAGTGTAACTTTCTTTTATTGAATTATTTGAGTTATGGATGCCTTTTAATTAATAAATTTCTATTGAAGTAACAAATTGTGTGAGTGAGTGTTGTTTACTAACTATGTATACCTATAATTACAATTTTGAAGCAGAATTGGGGCCCGGTCTATCGTTTCCCTCATTGCGCATAAATATTGTCAAGTGAGATTGCATTTTAAGAACACCAGGTATGTCCATTACCTGTATCTTTAGAAATTAGAATATATTTATTAAAGTATAATGTTTTGGTAAGTACATCAATGAATCAGTTTATCTAGTGATTTATCACCTAATTAGTGACCTTATTAGTTGTCATTTATAGGGCATTCACCACCAGTTAGCCATGTCGCCTTAGGCCAGGTCTCTTGATCGGCTTGGCAGGTGTACACCTATCTATAGATCGTTACAGTTACTAGGAGTTCACTACCAGATAATAACTAGCAATGCAGTTTTACATTCATCTTATTCATTATTTTAATTTAAAATGAATTGCAAAGCTGGCCCAACCAACTTTTCAGTGATCATTTAACAATACAAGAATGCATGTATTGAGCTTTGGCTCACATTTCAAAATGTTTGTCATGTTTTGTTTTAGGCAAATTCTCTTTAACTCACCCTCATGCTAGCAAACCAGTTAAGGAGAATAAGTAAGCAAGGGAATCTAGATGGATCAGTAGTAATGTTAGTTCATGAATATTTTGGGAACTGTATTTTGAGATATTCAATTGTTGGAGTTGTAAACTTTATAGAGAATTGCTCTATTCTAGTGTGTAAACCTTTTGATAGTTAGTAACTATTTGTATATGGTTTTGATAATGTTTGAATGTTTATGGTCATAATCCATGCTTAACTATATTATATCTAGTTCACATACTTAAAGCCTTGTCCTTCTAGATGGCGTTAAGGCCCCAACCATCGAGTTTATCAATTCTATTGAAGGGAATAATTAAAGGATATACAATCAATGAGACATAAGCATTGGGGGAATTACACTTGAGGTCAAAGAGTCATGCATCTTTAGGCCTCATCACACATAGTCTATAAGTCCATCTAGGCCCAAGGTGCATAATATATTACCTATTAGACCTTTAGAACACTAGCCCATTCTAGGTTGTATCCAATCATGCATCATATTCATAACGTATAGGTCCAAGTACGACCTAGATATCTTACCCATGCATAAGTTTATGGTTCATGCATCATATTCCCCAAATCTAGGATCTCTATATGAGTCCACCTAAATTCATTCATGTGCCAAAACTCGCCGATTCTACTATTCTAGGAAAACCAAACCGCAATCATACCTAGATCAGTATAGGCCTGTTATTCATGCAAGAAAGACTTGAGTCCAGCTTAGGCTTATAAGTCAGCTCTTTAAGCCCAACTTAGGATCTAATCTAAGGTAAAGCCCGATTTCAACCTAAAACCCAATATCGTAATCCCATTTCAGTCTAAACTTTCAAACCCATCAAGTCATTGTCTCTTTCTCTTCTAATTGCAAGTCATTAACCATTTCTTTGGCCCATATTTAGTATGGTTGACCACTCATAACGCTCTTCCTCTCTAAACTATCACCTTATTCCTCAGGATAGGGAAGACTAAGAAGGTATACGAGCAGAGTCCATAAACTATGAGACTTCAATCTCGAGAAGAGTCCAAGGGAACTCCACTAGTTGGGTGAAAGTCAAAATCCAAGTCAAAGTTCAATACTCCACCAATTCTAATGGCAGGAGGTAACGAACTAGCTTAACTCGTGAAGATGATGGAAAAAAATGCAAATGACACTAGATGAAGGTAAGAAAAAAGATGACACTAATGGCCACTACACTCCAAACTCTTATTAAGGAAACATCCACCAAAGGCACTAACACTTGGAAAAGTAACTATCAGAATAGGGATAAGAAGGACAATGGTTCCACAAGCAAGGGGGTGCATGCTCTAAAACATGCATCAAATACAGCCCTATTAGCACCATGTACACTCAAGCACTAGAACACTTGCTTTCTAAAGGTATGACAACCTCCCACCAATCAAGCTAGAGGGGAAAACCACATTGAAGCCCAAAAACTGGGACCTGAACAAGTACTGTGAATATCATTATGCAAGGGGTGATGATACTGCGAATTGTCAGGCCTTCAAGAACAAGTTAGAAAGTATGTTCAAGTCAGGGGAGCTTTCTCTACCTTAAGCTGCTCAGAACATCCAACAATGACAACAACCTGCTTGAATTTGCATGAGAGGCATTTCAGCTATTCTAGACTGCCAAAGTGAAAATTAGGACCTACCTAAGACCAAAATACCTTCACACAAGAGGCCTTGAGTTCTGATACGTCTTAATCCCATGCGATGCTTAACTTATAGTCACATGTTGAGTCTTAAGCTCATCTGCTTTCTTTTTCCAACATAAATCTAAGTCTGATGTAGCCTTGATTTATTAAAAAATTATCTCCTCTATTAGTTCTTTTACATATTCTCATATTCTTTTTTTATGGAATGTTTTTATCCTGAGACGAATCCAAGGTGAAAAAAAAAAGAAGAAGGGAAAAAAGAACAGAAAAGGATGAGGTAGCTTGAAAACTTAACAAGGCAAGCTAGGCAAAAGGAGAGAAAGAGAAATAAAAAAGGGACTAAGGATTCTAATCGATAATCTAGAAAATGAAAAATCATATATTTCTTTCCAATAAGTCATCCAACTTTAAGGACATGCTTAGGAGGGGGGCTCCTTTCACAACCTAAATTAATACCTTTATTAAATTTAATAAATCAGGTATTTCTTTCCAAAAATAAGGTATTTTCCCTCCTCTGCTTTATTGGTCCTTTGTTTCATAGCTACGACCTCTTGATTTTGCTTATGTATCTTATTCATTTCTGGCTGTCTTGTTCTTCATTTCCCCATTAAATGTTTTCCCATAAAATGTTTTCCCAAAATCCTTCTCCCATTAAATGTTTTCTCAAAATCGTGTTTTTATGGGTCTCTTGGAATCAGCCTCTCTACAGGTAGGGATACCGGTAGGGGTAAGGTTGCCTACATCTGGATCTCCCCAGACCCTGCGAAAGCTGGACCCAAACTGGGAGGTGTTGTTGTTGTTGTATTAAATGTAATAAATTCCCACTTGGAATGAGCCTTCATATTAGCATATTTCTTTGGCAATCACATCTGACCTAACCAGGGAGTAGGAGTGTGTCATGGGCGATATTAATATGAATTAGCAATAAAAAAAAAGAGAAGCTTTGGACCAAATGGTCACATCTAAAACGAAAAAAGAAAAAAAAAGAGTTTGAAAACATGAAGGATATGAAAAGAAAGAAATTGCTTGTTTAGACTAACTGCATCACCCATGCACACTTGGAGATTTTATAAGGGTTGTTTGAGCCTTCATGCCGATTCCATTCCTTTAGCACCCTAACCCAAAAGCCAACCTTAAAAGTCCTCCTAGAGGCATCCCTCCTTTAAGTTACGTGTTCTTGCTCTTAAACTATGACTGACATGATTCCACATTGGATACATAGGTAACCCCTCTAAGACCTATCCATGAAGATTCTTTTCCATAAAGAAACATCTCAATTGAGTCCTTTAGTCTCAAGAGAAAGAGAGAGAGAGAGAGAGAGAGAGAGAGAGAGAGAGAGAGTAAACAATGGCTGGCCTAAAAATCTAAAAAGACACACCAGGCAAAAGAAGAGTAAAAGTAAAACCTTGGTTTTTAGAGGACAAAGAAGCATTCCATTGACTACTCCCATCGAATCAGCCTTAGATGAACCATTCATCCACTTTACCACTACTTCTCAATCATCATGGCCTCTAATCTCACCTCCATTCCAAAATTCATGACCCTTGTCTCAACCGTGACTATAAATTCAAGAGTGAATATTCATTCCATATTCTTAGCGTTTCTAAATAGGCACTCACCCATTATGCAGGATGGGGGGCTCTCTTGCATTTAGACAGTTAGGGTTCCCTTTATGGTAAATAGTTTTCAACAAGCAGATGATCATATTCTTTGCACTAAACTAGTGGCTACCCTAGGCAGCACCAGTAAAAATAGCTTCCTAACATGGAAAGGATCACATTTAGTCTACTAGACTAGGGGCTACTACAACTAAAACTACAAAAAGCATCTTCAACTATCAATGTTCTCACACATGTAGGGCTTCTGTCACAGAAAACAGAGATTCGGGGTTTCTTCGGAATAAGTGCACTTTAATGCAAAATTAAAGGATACTCCTCCATTGAAAGAAAGATTCTCTATCTTGGAAAACTTATGACTTATGACATGGATCCTTAACCTACGGTCACCTAACGTTTACCCCTCATCCTAAGCCACAGCACGTCACCATGCCCATGAGTCTTCTGTACCTTGATCGAGCCTTATCCAATAGAACACAAACATACTATGAGACTTGCACACGCATGATGTTAGGTCGACACATGCCTTCATAGTAAGCATGATCATGCCTGCATAGTTAGCCTAATCATGTCTGCATAGTCAGTATTATTCTGCATAGTCATCATACCTGCCTAGTCCCACTTAGGCTAGCAAGTACATATACATCAATGCATATTTCTTTGGTGTATTTATTATATTGCCTTCCGCCCTGACCACTTGGGAACCTTAGATTGAAGAAGAGTGCAATCAGCTTACACAGTGACCCTACAGCGAGGGCACACAACCTTAGTCAGACACTAATCTACATTAAAGGTTCTCAAGGTGACATCAACAACTGTCACAGAGAAATTTATACTTTGACCATTGCCTTAATCAGGCTTTGTCAAAGTAGGGGCTCCAACCTTAAAGTGGGCTTTGCATAAGCATCATCACAAAATATACAAACCTGTTAGGTACTCAAGGTCGAGAGGATCTAGTCATAGGGATACCTCATCATCTTTATCTTAACAAAAAAAGATGTCTCAGCATCCGGGACATCTTCACATCCCATAGTCTCACATCAGAAAGAGATGACTTCAACGCCCGAGCAACCAAAAAAAGGGGGGTCAAACCTAAAGGTTTGACATCTCAATATCTCATGCCATGAAGTCCTCAAGGATCAATCTTCAGGCTCAAATACCAATAAGTTCACAGGATCTCTCTACAGGTCTTTAGGCTCATACGTCATCAATCTGACTAATAGGTCTTCAAGCCTTGCCACATCTAAGTTCACAGGGATCTGGCTACAGGCCTTCAAGCTCACATGCCACCAAGCTCTCAAGAATCTGGTAATAGATCTTCAGGCTTCCACACCACTAAGGTCTCACTGCTATCTCCTGACAGAATGGATATCGTTGGCCACTGTCACGGTAAAAGTTGGTGAGCGCCACGTCTCAGAACCCTCAACCATCAAGCTTGGATTTCTATATCATCAGCCACCATCACAGTGAAACTTGGCAAGTGCCAAGTCTTAGCACCCTCAACGATCAGACTTGGATTTCTAATATCTGCCACCGCCACGGCGAAAGTTGGTAGGTGCCAAGTCTCAAGACCTTTAGCGGCCAAGCTTGGATTTCTACATCATCGACCACCGTCATTGCGAAAGTTGACAAATAGCAAGTTTCAGGAACCTCATCGGCCAGACTTGGATTTCTAACATTATTTATCGTCACAGCAAAAGTTGGTGGGCGCGAACTCTCATAACCCTCAGCGACCTGCCTTGAATTTCTAACATCAACCACCGTCACGATGAAAGTTAGCGAGCGCCAAGTTTCAGGACCCTCAGCGGCCAAACTTGGATTTCTAACAACGGTCACTGTCACGGCAAAGGTTGGCAGGCATCAAGTCTCAGGACTCTCAACTGAAAGGTTTGGATTTCTACATCATTGGCCATCATCAAGTCGAAAGTTGGCAGGCGTTAAGTCTCAGAACCCTCAGCAGCAAGGCTTGGATTTCTAACATTTGCCCACCGTCACGGCTAAAGTTAGCGGGCGCCAAGTCTCAGGACCCTTAGCGGCCAAGCTTAGATTTCTATATCATCAGCCACCGTCACTGCGAAAGTTGGTAGGCACCAAGTCCCAGGAACCTCAGCGGCAAGACTTGGATTTCTAACATTAGCATCGTAGTAAAAGTTGGCGGATGCCCAGTCTCAGGATCCTCAGTGGCTAGGCTTGAATTTCTAACACCAGCCACCGTCACGGTGAAAGTTGGCAAGCGCCAAGTCTCAGGACCCTCAGCGGCCAGGCTTGGATTTCTAACATTGGCCACTGTCACGACGAAAGTTGTTCGGCACCAAGTCTCAAGACTCTCAACGGCTAGGCTTGGATTTCTACATCATCGGCAACCATCATGGCGAAAGTTAGCAGAGTCAAGTCTTAGGACCCTCAGCATCCAGGCTTCGATTTCTAATATTAGCTACCGACACGGCGAAAGTTGGTGGGCGCCAAGTCTCAGGACCTTCAGTAGCCGGGCTTGGATTTCTAAGATCAGCCACTGCCATGATGAAAGCTAGCGTGCACCAGGTATTAAAACCCTTAGCGGCTAGGGTCGGATTCTACATAATCATAGTCAAACAGGCGGCTACAACTGAAGACCCTTACTTTGACCTTCGCCTTACCTAAGCTCGTTCAAAGTGGGTGCTAACTGTATATGCCTAAAGCTGACATCTTATTTTCAATTTCCTAATGATGAAAACTATTCCCCAACCTATGTACTTGGGGCCTAGCAAAGTAATCCTTGAATTCCAATCCAAAAGGCTAATAGAGCCTAAGAAGCTCAAATAGGCTTTAATTGACAATGTTCAGCATCCAGTTGAGATTCACTCTAGGGAGTATAAGACTATTAAGTTTAGATATCAATGTTCTTAGTTTAATAAGCTTTCTAATGATAAATTATGCACCAAAGTCCGATCAGGAAAGGAAAATATATAAGTCGAATATGTAAGCTTGTGCTGGAAATGACTCATCTTCACCATTTTGCTTATATCTTGTCCTAAACTTATATAAATATTATGAAATTGATTTTATTAGAAACTAAACTCAATAATCTGTCAAAGAAAAAAAAAGAATCACTCAAAAAAGATGTCAGATGCCAAAGTTATGGCAAAAACAAATTACGCTGTCTACAGCCCAACCTAGGAACCTAGGTAAGTTCCTACTTCCAAGAATCAGGTCGGGTCCACTAGATGAAAACCAGGTCAGGCTCCCTCTCTCCAATGCGTTTTCTACTAAACGGGACTAGTTAATTGGAATTCTAGTCTAATTAGTTTACCGAGACTAACTAGTTAGAATCCTAATTGAATCAGTGTACCTATTTAGACTAACCTTAGTAGAACTAGGACTAGGTCTTCTATTTCTAAACTGATTCAGACTATCTCCTCAACCATTATAAATAACGGGCTGCCTCTTGGGGTTAGAGGGATCAAAGGCATCGAATTGGAAGGGATTAGGCATCAGTTAGAGACATTAAAACATGTCAAAATATTAGAGAGATGAGAGCATTAAAATTAAGGAGAGAAATACTCCACACATTGGAGATAGAGAATTAGGTTAAATCGGGTGGGTTATCCTGAGGACAAAAACTCTATCCTTCCGTACTCTTCTACTATATTCCCCTTTTATGATTTTTGATGCCAAATTACTTAAGATATAATCTGTAGATAGTTCCTCGTCTTTCGTAATTTATTTACTTTACTTTCGTTTCCATTAGACTAAAGTTTGTAACCTTTTACAGGATTATATGAATTATTCTAGTTGGTTGCATAGATGTATGTTAGTATGATTATGTTTTAATTTCGCATATTGATTGTTAGATGTCGTCAGTGATGACGGGAGGTGATGGGCTACACTCTATCACATCACCGTACATCCGTCCCTGAATCTAGAACCTTGGTTCCAGATCAAGGAGTCAAGATGGGTATCCATACTAGGATTACTCGGGGCCTTTCCAAAACCCTTTTAAAGCAACTTCAATTTGTCCCTTTGGTGTCCTGTCGGTATGATCTGCTTCGAAAGGTATCATGGTTTGTAAGTTTTCTAAACCTCCCTGGCGACTCTATTTAGTTAAAGACTAATTTTTTACTATTTTAATTTGGTATTTGTTCATACAATGCAAGGCTAAAGGGAAACAGATTGGGATCTAGGTGGTAGAATCCGCCTGTACCTAAATCAGCATACCTAACCCAGAACCCGCTCGGGATCCTGGATCAAGCCTAAATCTTGGTTATAGGCCGGGTCAAGTAAACTGCCAAGACCTTAGTCCTGCAGAGATGGACCTAGTCCTACCTAGAGAACCCGACCGAGTTCTCTGCCCAGGCTTAGGCCCATTCTCCGTGAGCCTGCAGCCCAACATTGCATAAACTTCTAATATAAAAATCAAAAAATTAAAAACCTACAATTTCTGGAAAAAAGTAAGAGTACCTAGCACACGAGCTCTAAGCTATTCATAGGGGATTGCACCCCCACGAAGGTGGATCCTTATAGTAAGGACTCATACATCTTATAGAAATTTATGTGCATTCTCTACGTTTATGTCTCTTATAGAACCCATGAGTCATCAAGAAGCTTTAGGTGACCCTAACTAGACTTAGCTATGCAAGGGACACTCAACTAATTTGATTGAAACCAAGTTTGGTCATTAACCACTCAAATAAGAACCATGTAGTAATTGGAACCAAATAGGTATTCAGGAACAAGCTAGATGAGTCTGAGGGTGTAGTTAGGAACAAGGTGAGGCTAGTAGCTACAAGATACAACCAAGAAGAACAGATTGACCATGGTGCAACCTTTGTCCCAGTTGCTAGATTAGAAGCCATTAGAATGTTGTTTAAATTTTTATCTTTTATGGAAATCAAATTATACAAAATGGATGTGAAATGTGCATTTCCAAAAGGTTTTTTGCATGAGGAAGTTCACGTTGAACAATCCCCTGGTTTTGAAAATCCAGATTATCCTAATTCTGATTTCAACTTACATAAAGACTTATATGGATCGAAACAAGCTCCTAGAACATGGTACAAGAGGCTTAGCAAATTCCCACTTGAAAATGCTTTGGGGACAAATTGACAAGAGCTTATTCATTAAAACAAAAGAGAAAGAGTTTTTGCCTGTCTAGATATATTTTGATGATATATTATTTGGTGTTACTAATTAATCTTTGTGCAAAGAATTCTTAAAATTAATGTGTGAGGAATTTGAGATGATCATGATGGGAAGAATTGAAATTCATTCTTGGATTTCAAATCAAGCAATGTCAAGATGACGTCTTAACCAACCAACGCAATGCAAGTATGTCAAGGAACTCTTGAAGAAATATAACCTTGATAGTTCTAAACATATCAAGACTCCAATGGCTTTAAATTGTCAGCTTAACATGGATCCAAGTGTCTTTCTTGTGTGTAAGATTCCAATCAGCTCCCAAGGAATCATACCTCAAGGTTGTAAAAAGAATATTCAAGTATCTTTTTGGAAGCAAGGACCTTGATTTGTAGTGTCCAAGAGGTGGTGATCTTGAACTAGTAGGATACTATAATGCTTATAACATTGGTTACAAGCTTGATAGAAAGAGTACTTTTGATCCATGCCTATCTTTGGCCTAGTTTCATGCAAATCAAAGAAACAAAACTCAACCACCTTGTCCACAATGGAGGTTGAATATGTTGTAGCTAGAGTTTGTTGTGCACAAATTTTGTGGATCATCAACAGTTAAGGGACCTTGGAATAGATTACAAAAAGAGTTCCTATTAAGTGTGATAATCAAATTGCTATCAACATCATCAAAAGTCCAGTACAACGCTTAAGAATCAAGAATACTGAAACAAGCCATCCTTTCATCATATATTATGTTAAAAAGTTGATATTATGATGTCATTCTTGACTATGTACTTACTAATACACAATTGGTTTATATATTTACCAAACCCTCAAACGAACATCAATTCTACTATGTCTGACGGGAATTAGGTATGATTGATTATATTGACTTATTGTAGATAAAATGTTGTGCTCATTGAAGAGCATATTTTTTAAAGCACCTAATATTAACAGCCTTGACAATTTCAAGGTGGCATAAGTCCAGTCATTTAAAAACCAATTGGGTAATCTCTCAAGTTGATAAGGACTAATTGATAGTCTTTTATTGGCTGAAATATCCCTTCAAAAATTGGGAAAAAAAATTTGAAAATGAATTTGGAATATTTCCAAAATTGCGATATAAATCTTTTCAAAATCCTTATTAATCATTCCGTTCACTTTTTCCCAAAAAAACAACTGTTACTTCACCTACCAAAACCAAGCATATTTTAGATGCCCATCTTTGGAAACCATCCACAACAATCACTTCATACCAACTACCTTAAACATTTACTCCCCTCTTCACTACACTCAACCCCCTCAATTTAGATTCCCCTCAACCTCAGCTTTTCTCTCTGCAAACGCTAGCTGTGAAACTCTCTTTGTGTCCACAAAAACGAAAGCAAACCTTCACTGAGCCCGTTGAAAGGCGAATTACAAGATGTTTGCAGCCTCCTGCTCTAACTCCTCCAAAGTAGCAGCAGAAACTCATTGTCAACGTGGAATACAATGGTTAATGCATTAATTGAAGGTTTAATAACCACCTCTTCAAGCCATAAGATGCCAAAACCTAACTAAGCAGTTGTTAGAAAAGTGAATGGACATTAAGGCCTTTGAACTAACTCATAGTCATTAGAGAGAAGCATCCAATAAAATACTATGAAACATCCAATGGCTACACTTTTAGCATCTTCGAATGGTCTCATTCTCACTGCTTATGAATAGAGACTTTGCTGAAGAAAAACAGTACAAAACACATAAGTACAAAAGTTCGACTCATATTCTAAGTGTTATTGTTCTCTTAGGTGACTAATATCAAGATTATGGTAATTTTTGACACGCGTTTGACATTCCTTATAAGGAAATAGTATTGTAAGAATGTTACTACAAACAAGAGGGCTGACAAGGAATGTCATCCTTCCAATGTAGGGATTTATTTCAAGAGAGGTCTTGAAGGGTGTGTTATAGTCAAGATCCTTGGGTGGACGCTTGCAAGTTTTGCAAATCTCGGAGAAGATTAATCAAGCTACTTGAATCCTAAGGAAGGAACCACAAATAAGGATGCACCCTAGCTTGAGGGGGGGGAAAGCATTGTATGCTTCACTTTATGCTCTTACTTTCTTCAACTTCCTTGATCTGCAATCTCAAAGTCCTTCATCTTATTGTTCAACATCCTTAAGTTCGCTATATCTTGCTATATTTTGTGCTTAAGTTTTAAATTATATTTGTTAGCTATTACCCTGCGCACTTCCCTCTAGGGTGACTTAGCCTACTTAGGACAAACACTATTGGTTGGTGTAGTGTTTAGCTAGACAGAGTACTCGGAGAAAACTACATCTAGTTGAGATGGAGTAGAGAGGCTCTTGTCAAGTGGGTTAACCTTAATAGAGTGCTCAGAGAAAATTCTAGGTAGAGAATCACAGGACGCTAGCTTGTGTTGCTCAATTGAGTAGGTGAACTTTGTGAACATATCTCTTGTATTCTCTTTTTACTTTACTTGCGTTACTTTCATTCGCTGTGATTACTGTGTTACTACCTAATAGATTTTTCATTCACATTGGATTAGTTGTCAAATTTGCAATCAATCAGAGTCTTTAATATATCTATACTGAACTTATCAAATTGTCAAAGTTTGCATCCACCATTGTTATAAGTCACACTATCTACACCCCTTTATTCAAAGTGCAAGGTGTGTAACTTGCCAAAGAAAAGATGAATACATAAAAAAGATGCAAAACACAACTAAGCAAGATTCTTCTACCTTCAATGTTGCTTGCTCAATAAGCACTATACGTAGGCAAAAAATAAAAAACTTTATATATTTATAATTGGGGATTAAACTTCATCCATTAGAAAAATCATAACTAGTCTAAGAAAAGAAATTGAAAAAAGAAAGCAAGCATGATTTAAATATATTTCTTGAAGTTAGCTAAGAAATATGATGCATTCATTTGCTGTTTTATTAGAATTTAGTAGAGTTTCCTATTTTTGTATTAGTGAAGGACATCAGGGCTTGCGAGTAGTTGTTTGTATTTATTTAGACATTTTATTTGTGTGAGCTTTAACCAAATCTATATTATAATTTAAATGTATTTTTTAAATGCTCTCTTATACCAGATCGCATCCTATCAAAGGAACCCATCTAGAATTCATTCCCTTTGAAATTACCAATATTCAAAGATCACATTTGGATTACCTAAAGACAAATAACTTTGACGATACTCACTATTCAATTAGCTTACAAATTTACCATGCATAAAAAGGAATTAGCAAAAGCTATGTATAACAATATATTACATATGAAATCCTTGGGGTTGTATATATTACATGTAAAGATTTTATTTACTTACATAGAATATGTTATCCATATTTGGTAAAACATTGGTATAAGATTTCTGCCCTAAAAGAAAATTGAAGATTATATTATTATCTTACCCCAACAAATTTTCTAAAATATCTATTCACAAAAATATTATCTCTAGCATTTTGGTTGTTCATATGTCTATATTTTACATATGTTTGTCTATGTATCTTTGAGTTACATTTGCTTTTTCCATTTTCCTCCATGTACAATCTCCTTCTCTTACATTGCCAATAACACCATATTATATGTGATAATTGGGGTCATGGCTGATTTTTCCCTTATTCAACACCAAATTGGGTCACCATCCTCATTCTCTTGCATCTACCAATCTACTGTAGCATTTTCATACCCATTAACTACTTTGCAACAAGGATTTTTCTTTGCAAATACCCTAGTAAAATGGGTAAACCGGCTCGAGTACAATCCCAAGCCCAGTTAATTTTAAGTCAAACAGAATTTAGTTTGGATTTGGGCTCGTTCATCATTCTTTAGATTTGAGGCTTGGTCAATGTTTTTTGTCAAACAAGCTAATCTTGCAGACCATCTAGGAAAAGTTCCAGTCACGATCGTTTAATCGAATCACATTGGCTTTGAGTTCAATGTCGGTTAATTGCTTTAAGCGTTAAGTCAGGCATAGATTTCAGGGTTATTCAACTGGAGTTTCAAGTCTCAGATAAATTTTGCTTGGTCTATGTATTTGCGAACCAATTTGAACACAAAACTGCAATGTGGATCTAACAACCATCAAGAACCAACACAACATTTTTCAAACTCCTCGTCTTCTCGTAAACCCTAACATTGCTTTAATGTTTTATTATCTCAAGATTTTATAAAACCAATATTGTACTTCTTTAACTATTTCTATTTTTGTCTATATGATGATGCTTGAGTAAAAAGAATTACTATCCTATTGTATTTACAAATATATAAGTTAACACACAAGCTAAAGCATATCCTACTTCAATTTATACAACAGTAGGAGAGTTGGAGAATATTATAAAACAAGAACTAAAATAGTTAGGTTATATGATACATACATACAATTAAATCCCATACTTCTCAAAATATAATATTTTCCGTCTATGTTTGATTGGTGTAACGTTATAATTTTAATAGAAGTGAATCATGTATACATTTAATTTTGTAGATTTTGATTTAATCCAAACTTGCAATTGTAGTATGTCTCGTTTGATGGATACTCTATTATGATTATGATTGACGTTTTATTGTTCATTTAGCATGTAGTTGAAGATCAGTCTTATTCTCTATCTTTTTTTCCTTTAAATTGCTCTGCGTGTGTGTCTGTGTTATACTCTATCTTTTTTCTTTTAATTTTTAAATTTTTTATTTATCATGTAATTTAATGTGTGTGTCTGTGTCTATTTCTGTGTTTGTGTTTGTATCTATCTATCTATCTATATATATATATATATATATATATATAT
>JACYFF010019584.1:79851710-79888237 GCA_017589665.1 Selenicereus undatus
TATATATATATATATATATATATATAAATATATATATATATATATATTTATATATATGTATATATAGTCTAATATTAAATAAAAGATGATAACTAAAATTTTTTTTCTGATTTTTTCCATCCATAAAAGGTAACATAAGAAACCTTGATCCATGTTACCTTTTTTTTTTGGCTTCAACCCCTTTCAATTTTCCCACCTCCAAATGGGAAAAAAGAAACACTTTGCTGAAATTACGTATTATTTATAATGTTACACCCCTTGCCTTATGGAGTTGGATGAGAACATTATGTGGACTTAACAGCACAATATTAAAAAAATAATTGGTAAATGATAACTCATATTTTATATGTAATTTTATACTCATTTTTCACCTGTTTTAAGTTTTTGAAATATATTTTTATGTTTAAGTAGTGCATATTTTCTGAATTTTCGTGTGGGAAGGAAGGTATGAATTCCACTGCAAAACCAACTCATAAATGCAACCTAGCTTGCTAGACCTTTCACTCTTTTTCCAAGTCGTGAGTGGGCCTAGTATTTGAAGAAGCAACCACAGTCCAGGCCTGCCTCTAGCACCTCACCTCTCTCTCTCTCTCTCTGTCTCTCTCTCTCTCTCTCTTTATCTCTCTCCCTCTTCTTCACATGGGCTTTTTTTGTGCACCCACTGGCCCAGTTCACCAAACCCATCCACGCGCTTGTAAAAGCTGAAGTGCCTAGCTTCATCTTTTCACAATTGGGCTTGTTCTAGAAGTAGTCGTGGCCCACTTATTTCTTACTCTCATCCTAGCATGTGGGTGGGCTTGTTGTTTTCATTTTTCATTTGTTCCACCTCAACCCAAAAGCCACAAAGGGTCACAATTCATGCGCTCGACCTAGTTTTTGATGACGAATTCAACAAGTGAGTCAAAGTGAAGACATGAATGTAGTAGTTGAGTCGGGTAGTAAATTTTGACAATAAGTTTTCAATGATTGACTAGCATCTATCATGTCCCTAACAGTTGGGTACTTACTGAAAAAAAACAGCCATGTGATTAATTGTATATTGTATTGTGCTACCAAGAGGTGTGGAATTTCACTATGAAAGGGGGTCAAGGCCTTGAGCTTCCATTACTCATCCACTCATCAACTCTTTTATTCTCTCATCTTCCATTTTTCACTTCAAGAGCGAAGAATTTGTGTAAGACAAGATCACTTGGGTTGAGGAGCTTAGAAGAAAATAAGCTTGTTTAACTATTTTTCTCTTCTCTTCTCATCTCACTTGTGAGTTAAATTTATAGACTGTGTGCTAAATTTCATATTTTTGTAATTGAGTATCAAAGTTTGGATATAGGAAGTGAAATATACCATTAATCGAGAGCATGGACAAACCAGTTTTGATGGTGTTTTCACTAATTATAGCTAGCTAAGTCACTCATCTAAAACCAAGGTGAAACCTTAATTAATAATCTTGTTTATTAATTTCTTTTGAGGTTATTTTTGTCTTTTATTGCATAATTGAGTTTTATTTGACGTTAATTTATTTATGCAAATTATTACTATTATTTGTTCACATTTATTACAAAAGTTTAATTCTCTATCTCTTTTATATATATATATATATATATATATATATATATATATATATATATATTAAACTTTGTATGCTAATTTGGTATTATGCAATTGTGGTTAAAATTATAATTGTTAAATTCGAATAATTTATGCTGGAAATTAGATGAGTTATTTCTAAAATGAATAATTCCTACTAACCACTAGATACGTTATATCATATGATAATTATAATTCATCTTTTTAATTTATGACATAATGCTTGTAGCTTAGGTTGAACAAGAGATTAATTGAACCCCTATTTGAGCCAGTAATTCAATATTTACATCATTGGTGAAATAAAAAATCCTATATATTTGTCTAATTTGATTTCTCTCTATTTTCTTAACTTTTTTATTTTTCTTTAGTTCCATTATTTTAATTTAATTGATAAACTCCTCGCTTGCATTCTTCTTTGGTTGAATTGGGAAAACTAAACTTTAAGTTACTGCCATTGTTTTTTCATTTGAATGAAAAGACAAAAGCACTTGCAATTATTTGGGTCCATTTTTAAGACTTAAAGATCCACATCAAATTTTTGGTCTCGTTGTCAAAGAACGATTAGGAATTTTTCATTTCCTTTTTCCTTTTATTCTTCTTTTACTTTTCCTTTTACTCTTTACTTTTTTCTTTAATTAGTTAAAAAAAATCCAAAAAAACTGTTCTTGTTTGGTTTTTTTGGTGAAAGTCTGCTACTCATTTGTTTGAGGGGTATATGCATGTTATAAGTTCTTTGTTCTTAGACGTTGAAGAATATAATCTTGAAATTGAACATTTTCTTAGCAGGATGAGAGCTAAGAAACATGAAACTGAGAAAAAGAAGGCTGAAGAACAAAACTCATCACCTAAGCAATTTAAGGAGCACTTTACTCCTACCACTTGTGATTCATCTACAACATCCCATATGCCAACTGTCACAAGGTCATTTGAGATTAAACCTTCCATAATCCGAACACTTCTGTCACTTTATGGGCCAAAGTCTGAACCCCTTTTAAGCATATCGATGCATTTTTAGATATTTATTCCTTTGTGTTTTTAAATAGTGTCTTCAATGATGCTCTTCGTTTGCATCTTTTTTCCTTTTCTTTGAAAGATAAAGCTCAGAGTCAATTGGCTACTTAGACAACTCTCACCACTTCGGATCAAATGCAAAGAGAAAGTTTTACTCTACTGATAAATTGATTGCCTTAAGACATGTTACCACTTTCTCACAACACAAAACTGAACAATTCATGAAAGTTGGGAAAGGTTCAAAGAGTTTTTTCGAAGTTGTCCTCATGATAAGATCCCTATGTGGCAACTTGTTTACGGTTTTTGTTTTGGCTTAGCTGAGCACAATAGGCAGATGGTTGACGCATCTTGTAGTGATAGTTTTTTTGTATAAGACTCTTGAAGAATTCACATTTGCATGCTCCTTCCTTACATTCTGATTTTGCCTAGACAATTGGGAAGTAAAGTGGGAATTTATGAGGTTTCACAAGTAGTTGACCTTTCTAGTAAAGTTGATACTTTATTTAAAAATTTTGATTAACTTTTGTGCATAAATAAAGTGTCTAATGCTCATTCTATGCAAGATGTGTGTTCAATTTGTGATAGTCCTATGCATGTCTCTATTGAATGTCCTTATGTTGATAAGTTTAAGTATGTAACTTAATAAATAATTGCTACTTAAGGATCTCCTCCAACTAACAATCTTTATTCTAATATTTATAATCATGTTTAGACATCCTAATTTTTCATGGAGATCTCAAAATATTGAGAATCCACAAGAGCCCAGTCTAATAGGCCTACCCCCTCTTGATTTTCACAACCAAAGATATACTCTTTCTGCTCCTCATCAAGCTCCATCTAGGAGTTTTGACCTAGACAAGGTAATTTCTGCTCTTAGTATCCTGAATTTTGTTATGCAAAGTGTTAACTCTAAGGCTTACGTAATTGAGTTTAAAATACAAGTTGTAGATTCACAATCACAATCTATAGCTAAGTTGAAAGCCCAACTTGCACAAGTAACCAAAGTTGTAGGTAAAGGAGAAGAAGAAAAACTTCCTAGTCATCCCATATAAAATTATGAAGGAAAATAATTTAAATAATTAAACGTTGTCATGGCTCTTAGAATTACTAAAGAAGTAGACAATAAAGCGAGCAAGGAAAAGGAACATGATAAAGAGGATAAACCTAAGACAGCCATTGAGAAAGACCCTGAAATTAAGAAAGAGAACGACTCATTCCCTTCCCCTATTTTGTCTGACCCTATTGTCAAATACTAGCCAAGGGTTCCTCATCCTCATGCTTTGGGTGCACCATCCCCTTTTAGGAAAGACAAGCACAAAGAAGACATTCTAGAGACCCTTTTGGAAGTGATTATACAATTCCTAACTCATATAAAGCTCCTTAAAGACATATACTTTTAAAATGAAATCTAAAGATGATAAGTCTAAAAAGGTTCTTCTAAACAAACAAGCGCGTTCAATTTTAAAATTTGACACTTTACTTACGTTCAAAGATCCAGGTGTTTCTACTATTTCATTCTATACTAGCAACCATAGAATTGAAAGGGTACTTTTAGATTTGGGCTCTAGTGTTAATTTGATACCATATTCTGATTCCTTAGAGTTGGGAATGAGTAAATTAAGATCTTTCGATAGTACCCTTCAGCTTGCTAATAAATCAATGAAGACTTCTATGGGCAGATAGATAATGTCTTAGTTCAAATTGATAAAGGATTTTTTCGTGTTGATATTGCTATGTTGGACATGGACCCTAGTTATGCTTCAAAACATATCCTTTTTATTTTAGGACGTCCCTTCCTAGCCATAACTATGCAACTATTAACTATGGAACGAAAGTGATGGATGTCTCAGTCAGGAACATGAGGGTTAGGCTTAATATTTTTAAAGCTTCTTCTCAACCTGTGTTTGAAGATGAATCTAAATGCTTCTTTGTTGATGTGATTGATGAGATGATTAAGAGGCTTTATTGCTTTTTTTAGCATGGATCCTTGGGGATTTGGGTTTGGTTTTTACTAAGGGCTACTCTTCGTTTTTATTGATCAAGCTGACTTAGGGAGTATAATAGATGAGATTACTCTACTCTTGAGTCCACTCATCGTGAGACTTCCTCTTGGGTGTCCATTTATAGCTTCTCCCATCTTTGGTTAATTCTCCTATACCACCTTCTATTGTCTCCCTACCTAAACTTAAGTTGAAACCCTTCCCTGACTCAATCAAGTATGAGTTTCTAGGCCCTAAAGAAACCTACTTGTCATTATATCTTCTTTTTTATCTCGTGAGTAAGAGAAAGAGTTGATTCGAGTCTTGTCTGATCATAAAGGTGCTATTGGGTAGTCGGTTTCCTAATTTGAAAGGGATAAGCCCAACTATGTGCATGCATAGAATTCACCTAAGAGGACAATGTCAAACCTGTTAGGCATGTGAAGGAAGTTGTCCAGAAAGAGGTACTAAAGCTTTTAGATACAAGCATTATCTACCCTATTTCTGATAGTTAATGGGTCAGTCCAATTCAAGTAGTTTATAAGAAATCTAGTATAACTGTGGTTAAGTATAATGATGGTGAACTAGTTCCTACTAGGTAGACCACAGGGTGAAAGGTGTATATTGATTACAAGAAGCTTAATTGTTCACTAGAAAGAACCATTTTTCGCATTTTCATTGATTAAAGTTTGAAAAAATTAACAAAACAAACTTTCTATTTTTCTTGATGGGTATTCCAATTACAACCAAATACCTTTTTATCTTGAGGACCAAGAGAAAAAAGACCTTTATATGCCCATCAGACACACTCACCTATCAGAGGATGCCGTTTGGATTGTGTAATGCACCTTCCACATTTCAAAGATGCATGATGGCAATATTTTTGTGACTACATTGATAATTTCATAGAGGTCTTTGTGGATGATTGCACTCATATTCTCATGACCTATGAGAATCTTTCTATCTTCTTATTTTTAATATGCACATTCTACATGTACACATATTCATCAGTTCATGCGTCATCATGGTCTAGCAAACTAAGAGAACAGCAACACAACACTGCATATTCCCATGTTTTATCACCTTATAGAGATATCAATAAGAAGCCACATGCAAATGCCTAACTAAACTCCACACAATTGCAAATCAAGACTATTCACACTATTGGCACCCTCACTAGTGAATTACAATCCACCCACTTAGTTCAAGACTACAAATTCATGAAATTCTACAAAGATTTTAACTTACCACTTGCGTCGACAAGGTTGGATTTCAATTGGGCCAATTCCTTCTGTACGTCTGCCACAAACTATTCAAATGCTTTCCTCTATATTTGTGATTACACTAATTTAGGATTTCAAGACTAACACCACAGTCATCGCCAACTTTCAGTCTGCAATTAATTTATCACAACCTTCGCTCCTCTTCTCCTGCACTCTTACTTTGTCACTTTCTCCCACTCTCTATCTTTGCCCTACCCTCCCTCTTGTTCACACTTGGATCGACTCTTGTTCCTTCTCACATAAGCATGCCAAAATCCCAAGTGCTCCCAATCAAACTCTCTTCCAAACTTAATAAGGGGAATTTTTGTTGTTTTAGTGTCTATCAATTTCACCTAACTTTTTTTTTCCCTCCAAAAGCAACACCATTTTGTTGAGAACTAAAAACAAAAAAATAAACAAAATGGCTTAACTGAGGGTCATTCAAACTTTAACCTCTTGTAATTTTCCCAATTGCCAATTGACCCTTGGTTAGTCTCTTGTACCTTTGCCTGCCTAAATCTAAAGCATCTTCATTCGGTCATTACCCTCACCGCCTTCTCTCTCTCTTCAAGCTTGCTCTTTCAGTATCCTTCTCATCTCATCCCAACTCGCCTGTCTTTTTCAACATCAAGTTAGCAAGTTTATTTTTCATTCGTCTTCTGCTTTGCTGTCTCTTATGCAATGCTATTTGAACCCCTTCATCCCCCCAATTCAATACTCATTTTTCTTGTCAATTGCTCAAAAAAAAGTTAATCATAATGAGATTAGCCTCTCATCCCCCTTCCCCACTGCATATATGTAATTAGGGTTTTAGGGATTGGAAGTTTCTGCTATTTGGTTTAGTAATTTCTGCATCTTTATACGTAGGGATGTGCAAAAAAATCCAAAACCGAAAATCCGAAAAACCGATTAACCGAACAAATTTTTCAAAAAGTCGCTTCGGTTAACCAAACCAAAAATATTTTTTGGTTTCCGGTTCGGTTACGGTTCGGATTATTTCAAAATTCGGTTAACCGACGACTAACCGAACCGAAAATAATTTTATTTTTTAAACAAATTATACATAAAAAGTAAAAAAAATTTGGTAAGAAAGTGCACTTTTTTATTATTTATAAATGGTAACAAAAGTTTAATTTTTATAAAAAGAATTTAAACATAAAAGAATGACAAATTTTGGTAAGAAAGTATAAGTTTTTTATTATTTGTAAACGGTTAACCGGTAACCGAATCGAAAAACCGGTTAACCAAAATTTTTGTTTCGGATACGGTTTGGGTTTTCGACGAATCGAAATTTTCGGTTCGGTTACAGTTCAAAAAAAATTTTAACCGAAAAACCGATTAACCAATTTGCGGTTAACCAAAACTCTGGTTAACCGGTTTTGCACACTCCTATTTATACGTATGGAGTAAGAAATTTGATTCAACATCATTGCTTATATGAATCACCAATGGTTGATTATTCCATATAAACGACAAGGGAAAACAACTTGTTAAGAATGTGAATGCTGGTGTTTTGTTGACCTAATTGTAAACTTCCAACAAAAGGACAAAAATACTACGGCAGTCTTTGGTTGGATTTTCATGCCACATTTTTCGTTGGTGGTGCAAAATAAATTATTTTCCATGAAAAAAGTAAATCTCGACTAAACAGTTTATGTGGAGAAATATGTTTTGACTGAATTATTGTAGCGAAGATAAATGTTGACCAAATGAAGGAATGTCTCAAATTTGAGCTTCTTTTCAGATTTTCTGTTAGATCATTAAGTTTCGATCATCAATGGAATTGTTTAAGCAATGAAAAATGTAAATTAAATTGTCGTCGCGAGGGAAAATGTTGATCAAATAAAAGAATTTCGAACTCAAAATTTGAATTTTACGTTCTTTTAATCTTCCCTCTCCGATGATCACGTTCTGATATAAACCTTTAAAATTATTTTGGTGACAAAATTGTTAATGGAATTGTTTCAGTGGCCAAAAATGTCAATTAAATTGTCGGGACGGAGAAAAATGTTAACCAAATAAAGGAATCTTGAGCTCAAAATCTAGATATGAGTTTATTTTAATATTTTTAATCTAATGATCAAGTGTCAATTTAAATAGCTAAAATTCTTTTAGTGACTAAATTGTTTAAGTAGCAAAAAATATCTACTGAATTGTCATGGCACGGATAAATGTTGACCTAATAAAGGAAACTTGAGCTCAGAATCTGGATTTGAGCTTATTTTATTATTTCCCATCACATAGTCAAGTTTCATTCCAAACTATTGAAGTTGTATTTTGCACTTAAATTCTAGAAAATCATATCATCAAAAGAGTTGAAAGAAAAAAATAAACTTCATTTCTTCTCAAGATGGAATCCATTGGGGGGGGGGGGAAATGGTTTCCTTGGAAAATAGTTTTCTGTTTTTAGTGTGACAAATAATGGAAAGCACAATTTTTCAAGAAAATTATTTTTGCCCCAACCATACACTACATACATCTTTTTCCTAGTTATCTCTGAATTGCAGCGACACTCATGTTGACTGTAAGGCTACCCCCAATGTCAGCCTCGCAAGGGGAAAATAAGGAGAGAGAAAGGGGGTGCGCGGGAGTTGCTCTAGCGTCAGCTTCTTGCCTTACGCCTCGCGTGCAACCTCGTAGGCCCGAGCCAATTCGAGCTATTGCTTTCATCCAATTTCTTATTTTTTAAATATTTTTAATTAGTTTTTTTTTAAGTTCTAAAAATAAAGTTGTGTGTTTTAGAGTTGATCTATGAATATTATTTTATTTGGTAAGCCTAAATGGTGAACCTTTTATTAGAGAAATGGAGGATTGTAAGCTAAAAAATTATATTACAAACTGATGTGATAAAAACAGGCCTCCACCGGTAAGCCGAAAAAAAAATATTCACCGCTGGAAATGCTCTAATAGCTTTTTTTTTCAAGAGTTACTGTTGATGGTGCTCTGTCTTGTTCTTGAATCAACTTTAATTTCCAGTTGTTTTCCGCCTGTTAATTTACATCGGTTTTCGTCCTCATCGGGCAACCCTTCTTCAGCGGTTCACGTAGATAGCAAAGCTGCATATTTTTATTGGGTTTGTTCGTGGAAATTGCTCTGTTGAGGGGTCTGGTTTTATGGGTTCTGAAGGTTGTGTGCACCAGAATGTATGCAGCTTGGCATCGTTTATTTTGAGGTTTGTCTTGAAACTACTTTTTGCTGAATTCGGGTGGGTAGCTTCAGTGACCGACCGACGGGTAAAACGCTGATATGAGAGGTTCAACTGCGAGTAGTTCGCTGATTTCAAGCAGTCTGGTGAAAAGGAAGTGGAATCCATTACCTATTCCACACGGAACAATTCCTGAGCCAAAAGGTCAAGACCTTGATTTTGTTAATGTGGCATATAGCCATTTAATGCACTCTGACTGGGGGAAACTTGAGGGATTGTCTAATGGTCTGACCCCATTTAGATATAAGCATGTTTTATTGAAGATTAAGAAGGATTATGTTCTCTCCTATGAGTTCTACAAATGGGCTCAGCTTACACAGCCGACTCTGCATACGCTGGAAACCCATTCCATGATTGTCCATATTTTGACTAGGCACAGGAAATTCAAGTCTGCAGAATCAATTTTGAAGAATATTCTGAGTTCGGCTTCTATTGATTTGCCCAGCAAGCTGTTTGAGGTGATTTTGTACTCATATCGGTTGTGTGATTCATCCCCTAATGTATTCGACTCACTTTTTAAGATTCATGCCCATATGAGAAAGGTTAGAAATGCTACAAATACCTTCCATCAGATGAAGGATTACGGGTTTTTACCAACAGTTGAGTCATGCAATGTTTTTTTGAGCTCCTTACTCAGCTTGTCTAGGGCAGATATTGTATTGGCTTTCTACAAGAAAATGCAGCGATGCAGGATTTTGCCAAATATTTATACCCTGAATATGGTTATTTCTGCTTATTGTAAATTTGGAAATTTGGAAAAGGCCCTGGGGATATTTGAAGATATGGGAAGTATGGGTGTCCTTCCTACAGTTGTATCATATAATACACTTATTGCTGGATATTGCAGTAAGGGTCTTCTCACCTCTGCCTTGAGGCTAAAAGCCTCTATGGAAAAGAGTGGATTTCGGCCAAATAATGTCACTTTTAACACCCTTGTTGATGGATTTTGCAAGCAAGGAATGTTGAATGAAGCAAACAAGCTTTTAAGTGAGATGAAAGCCAAAGATGTCCGGCCCGATACCGTAACTTACAACACTCTGATAAATGGATATAGCCAATTGGGAAATAGTGATTTGTGTGAGGAACTTTATGAAGAGATGTTGAGAAATGGGGTGAAGGCTGATATACTGACTTATAATGCCGTGATCTTGGGTCTTTGTAAAGAGGGCAAGAATAAAACGGCTGCACTTATGGTCAAAAAACTTGACAAGCAGAACTTTGTCCCAAATTCCTCGACTTATTCTGCTCTTATTGTAGGACAGTGCATGAGAAAGAAATCTGAACGTGCCTTTCAACTGTACCGAAGTATGATTAGTAGTGGTTGTCAACCAAACAGTCATACATGTGAGATCTTGATTTCTTCATTCTGTCAGAATCAAGATTTTGATGGAGCAATTCAGGTTTTATGGGAAATGTTGGGCAGATGCATGGCTCCTGATTCAGCTGTACTAAGTGAGTTATTCGATGGGCTTTGTCGCTCTGGAAAGGAGGATTTGGCTGTAAAACTACGTGAGGAGCTTGAAGCTAAAATTCATGATTGAGATTTTAGGCGTAACATGAAATCTGATTAATTCTAGGCCCCAAGAGGACATCTGTGCAGATATTGATCCAGGTTCTTTTATGAAACTTTGATGAAAAAGTTATATTTTTGGCAAGGGATAAAACAATTATCTCACTGCTCCCTCCATATAACCTTAAGTCCTAGAAATTCCTTGTCTCAGCAAGCCCCCAGACATGGGTCTAAGCTTTACACAGCGCTCTTTTTACCGGGGAGAAAGGAAACGAAAAGCATTTGAAGCATGTCATCCTGTGTTGAACGTGACTGTAGTGTGGAGCCATCAAGTCACATCAGATATATAATAAGTTTGGGTTTTTACGCGTGTGACTTTACACCTTGTGACAGCATATCCCTGTGTGTTTAGTCCTTGGATGAGGTTTATCTTTCAGTATTATCTGAAATACTGTTATCTCTGAAGCTAAATTTATTTGCTTTTGTTTTGGTGTTTTATTCTGAAAGTCGCTCCCTTCATTCACTGCTAGTTTTTGGGGTTTTTTTTTTTTTTTTTTGGTGGGAAGACAGATTCACTGGTTAATTTGAACTTGTTATTAGGCCCTTTATGCAGCTTTACGTGGAAGGGAATTAGTACACCATATTGATGTTATCTCTTCTTGAAAACAAACGAAATTTTTTTAGCCACTCTGTCTGTCTCTGTTGTAATTTTCCGGTATCTGTTTTACATCGTATAGTCTCCATGGTGACAAAATCGGCGTGTCTCTTGTGTTGGATTTAATCACTACTGGTATTGTCTAATAAAAAAAAAAACCTACATATGTACTACTACATAACTAACTGTCTCGGAGATATGCACGATTTTCTCTCTCATCTAGTTTGATTTGGTGATCTGGGAATTTTCTTCTGATCATTTGTATCGTACCTCTGGAAACTATCTTGATCATTCTCATTGGCTATCGCTTTTTTGGCTTCAAAGCTTTGATGCTCGTAGAATGTCTGTCTTGTAGAAACACTGTGGATGTGTGATATATCATCTCACACCGGAGGGCCTGCAGTTTTGTAATTAAATGCAGCAAGACCAGTATAGGATGGTCTTTGGCATTAAAATTGCCCTGTGAAATTTATGGTCATCTGCTGTGATATGTCATCTGACATAGTGATGCCTGCAGTTTTGTAATTAAATGCAGTAAGACCAGTATAGGATGGTCTTTTGTAGTTAAATTGTCCTGTGAAACTTATGTTCATTTGCTGTGACATATCAACTGAAGTTCAATTTGCATCATGTTAGGTGATCCCCCAGGCAATGTTGAACATGATCTTGACTAAATGTCTACTATATCACTGATTGAGTGCTGAAAAGATGATTGATCAACATATTGCAGTGGGCATTCTGGAATCTGGATTTCAGCTGCTATCAGGATTGTTCGGTGTTCCCTTTGCAGCTTCTGAAATATAGCTGAACTCGAAGGCTTAGATTTAGAAAACTGGGAAGAGAAAAGCAGTTAGAGGAGAAACATTTTGACGGTGTGGCAGAAGATCAGGTTATAAATTTTGGTATACTCATTACTCGGTGGCCAAGATTAAAACAACTGAATTGAAATTCACCTCATCCCTTCCATTGGTTGGCCACTGGCCAGAAGATGTTGGGGAGGTTGATATTTATTCAATTTCTTGTTTAATGACACCAGGAATGCTTGTTCGATCATTTGAGTGGCAAAACAGATCATGGGCACAAGGGGCAAATGAGCATCCATAACTATGTTTATTTTTTGATGGGCCTTTCATTATTCGAGTATTCTTATTTTGCTAAAGAGCCCAGAAGATGCAATTGAAAGGACTTGTAAACTGTTGCATGACAAACTTTGCCAGTAGACCACGGGTGAGCGTGGAGACTCTTGCTAAGGATTTGGAAAAGACCTGAGGCTTGGAAATTGCAGAAGCAGAGATCTTGCAAACAGGCAATTGGAGTGGCCTTGCTGTTAGGAAATAGAGCAGAGTAATAGTGGAAGCAATAGGATGAAAACAGATATTCAGAAATTAAAGGAACGATAATAAGAACAAAACAACGACACACAGAATTTACGTGGAAACCCAATGCGGGAAAAAACCACGGACGACGACAAGCACAATCAATCCACTATGTGAGCAAGAAGAGTACAAAACGATCACAATCACAACAGGTAATTTGATCTAATAGCAGAATTACAATCTCTCTTGCAATCTCTCTTAAAGTCTCTCTACCTCTCAATGTGTTTAGGGATTCACGAGTTATTTTAGATCCTAGGTATGCTCTCATTATATAGGGTCTAGAAAACCAGAGTTTTACCCTTAGAGACAAACCCTGGCCGTCAGGAGAAACTGCACGTCGAGACAAACCCTAGCCGCCACCACTTCGCGCCCAGAGGAAATACACATGGCGCGGCACCCCCGTGCCATTCTTCTGTCTTCTCTCGACTTCTCGCCCCTTCGTCCTGACACGTCCGTGTTCGTTTAGCACGGTCCCACCATGCCGAAACTTGAATTTTGGGCCACGAAACCCAACAATCTCCACCTTGGACCGAAATCTCTAATCACCAACTCTCTAACACTGTCATCGCACCCCAAAGGGTGACGCCCCCCAAACGGGCAATACCCCGAAGGGCACTTAAATACTGTGAATGCCAACTAATTCCAAGTAATGCTCGAACTTAGATATAGGTAGAGGCTTGGTTAACATATCTGTAGGATTTTCCGAAGTATGAACCTTTCTTACCACTATTTCCCCTGCAACAACTGTATCTCTGACATAGTGGTACTTGACATTGATGTGCTTGGTCTTTGAATGGTAAGCATCATTCTTAGTCAGGTGGATGGCACTCTGACTATCAAAAAACACCACAGTGGTAGCATATGGAACTCCAAGCTCAGTAATAAGGCTCTTCAACCAAGTAGCTTCCTTTACTCCTTCAGTAGCAGCAACATACTCAGCCTTTGTAGTAGATAGAGCTGCAATTGACTGAAGTGATGATTTTCAAGAGATAGCACCTGCACACATAGTGAAGACATACCCAGATATAGACCTTCTCCTGTCAAGGTCACCAACATCGCCAAAATCAACAAAACTTGTAACATCATATGTAGCAGCTTTGTTCCTATCAAATACCAACTCCTTTTTAACAATACCCTTCACATAGCTAAGGATCCACTTCACAGCTTCCCAATGATCCTTTCCAAGACTATGCATATACCTACTTACCACACCCACAACATATGATAAGTTTGGCCTAGTGTATACCATAGCATATATCAAACTACCAACAGCACTAGAATAAGAGATATTAGACATCCCATCTATGTCCTCCTCAGATTGCAGACAACACTTAGCAGACAATCTGAAATGTGCAGCAAGGGGTGTGGAAACTGCCTTACAGTTATCTATACTAAATATGCTTAGTACTTTCTCAAGGTAGTGCCCTTGAGATAAGTACAGCTTACCAGCCTTTCGATCCCTCTAAAACTCCATGCCTAGAATTTTCTTTGCTGCACCCAGGTCCTTCATCTCAAACCCATCACTGAGTTGAGATTTCAACTGCTAATCAAGGATTTATCCTTAGAGGCAATCAACATATCATCAACATACAATAGCAAGTAAATAAAAGAACCATCAAAATATTGTCTAAAATACACACAATTGTCATATCGACTGCGTGTGTATCCTTGTGCAATCATGAATGTGTCAAACCTTTTGTACCACTGCCTAAGAGCCTGCTTAAGTCCGTACAAGGACTTTTCCAATCTACATACCAGTTGTTCCTTTCCAGGAACAACAAAACCTTCGAGTTGCCTCATGTAGATCTCCTCCTCCAACTCCCCATGAAGGAATGCAGTCTTCACATCAAGCTGATCCAACTCCAGATCAAACAATGCAACAAATGCAAGAAGCAATCTAATACAGGTATGTCTAACAACATGTGAAAATACCTCATTGTAGTCAATACTTTCTTTCTGATTGCAACCACGAACAACCAGGCGTGCTTTCCACCTTGCATCTTCAACTCCAGGAATACCTTCCTTTTTCTTGTAGATCCATTTGGCAGCTAAGGCTATCCGGCCTTTAGGTAGCTCACACAGTTCCCAAGTCTGATTCTTTTGCAAACTCTCCATTTCCTCTTGCATAGCTAGGATCCAATTTGGTGAACTTAGGCAGGAGATTGCTTCAGTATAGGTTGAAGGTTCCATACCTTCAGGCACCTCTTCTGCAACTGAAAGTGCATATGCTATCAGTCCCTCATCATCATTGTAGCGAACAAGCCTCCTGATCTCCCTTCGAGGACGATCACGAGCTATAGGTGAGCAACCTCCACCTGAGGTTGATCATAACTGATAGTGCTAGATTCAGTAACTTGGGCCTCCCTATTGGGCTGATTAGCAGCTCCACCTTGAGCTGCAATGGTCTCCACTTCTATCTCCATATTAGTATCCTCCTTATCACATGCACCAGTAGAAGAAACAACAGAATCTTTTTCAGAAGACAACACAACAGTCTCATTGAAAGTGACATCCCTACTTTGAATGACTTTCTTAGACTCAGGACACCACATGCGGTATCCTTTTGACTCAGATGTATATCCAAGAAACATGCATTTGACATCCCTATGGGTTAACTTCCCATTGTTCACATGGGCATACACAGGACATTCAAATATTCTCAAACTAGAATAATCAACATGATTACCTGACCATACTTTTTCTGGAATCTAAAAATCAATGGAAGTGTGTGGTTAACGATTCACCAAGTAGTAGGCTGTAGAAATAATCTCTTCCCAAAAGGCTTTGCGATCCCAAAGCCCGGCATTTGAAAGCATACATCGAGTTTTCTCCAGTAGAGTCTTGTTGATTCGTTTTGCAACTCCATTTTGTTGTGGTTTACCAACCAAAGTCTTATGCCTAGCTATGTCATTCATCGCGCAGAACTCTTCAAACTCTAACTCAACGAACTCAAGACTATTGTCAGTCCTAAGTTTCTTGATCTTTCTCCTAGTTTGGTTCTCAACCAGGGCCTTGAACTTCTTGAACATGGAGAATGTCTCATTTTTCTGTCTCAAGAAGTAAACCCAAACTTTGCGTGAGAAATCATAAACAAAAGTTAACATGTAGCGCTTGCCTCTAAGAGAAGAAACCTTCGAAGGACCCCGTAGATCAGAATGAATGTAATCAAGGATCTCCTAAGTACGACGCTTCGCTTTAGAGAAACTCACCCTTTCTTGTTTCCCAAAAATACAGTGATCACAAAAATCAAGCTTACCTGTACCAGCGCTACTTAGACAACCTTTCTTACTTAGAATGGTCATCCATTTCTCACTCATATGGCCAAATCTCATGTGCCATAACCTTGTATCATTAGCATCTGTTGTTGTTGTACCAATTGCAGCTACTCCTGTAACTGTAGTTCCTTGTAGGATGTAGAGACTGCCCTGCCGCAGTCCCTTCATTACTACCATGGCTCCCTTTGTCACTTTTAGGACACCATTCTCCATAGTAATCTTGCAACCATTAGTCTCAAGAGTACCAAAAGAGATTAAACAACGAGTCATAACAGGTATGTGACGAACTTTAGACAAGGTTTTAACTATACCATCATTGATTTTAATCTGCACAGTACCTATTCCTACAACCTTGCGCTCAGCATCGTTGCCCATAAGTACAACCCCAGTATCAACAGGCTCATAAGTGACAGACCAGTCCCTACAAGGACACATGTGATACATACAACCAGAATTTAAAACCCAATCATCACCTAACCCCTTTTCAGAGGTGGTGGCCAAAGACATAGTAGCAAGCAACACATCACCATCAGACTCTAACTCTACTATACAATCAGTTGTAGCAGTTTTCTCATTTTCCTCTTTACCTTTGTTTTTCTTTAGTTTCCAGTGGTTAGCCTGAATATGACTCAATTTGCCACAGTAATTGCACGTCTTATTGGAATGAGGATTCCTAGACTTAGATTGGTTGTTTTTCTTATTACCGTTCCCCTTTTGCTTAGTTGTTCTAACCCTAACAACCAATCTCTCAGTCGGATCAGCATGGATATCATGGTCAAATTTCTCTTAGACAACATATTAGACTTGACATCCTCAAACGATATAGTATCAGAATTACTATATAGCATATTCTCCTTAAAGTGTTTATAAGAAGGGGATAGAGACACAACAAGCAGAATAGCTTTATCCTCATCCTCAATCTTTACATCCAAACTCTCCAAATCAACTAGAATAGAATTAAATTCATTCAAATGTTTTTGAACAGGGATACCTTCAGCCATACGAAATGTGTACAACCTTTCCTTCAAACGGATCTTGTTGGCTAGACTCTTCGTCATGTAGAGTTCCTCCAGCCGAGTCCACAGATCCATTGCAATTGCCTTATCGAGCACCTCTCGCAGGACATGTGGTGTCAGGCACAACTGAATGGCTGAAACCGCCTTCAACTCCAGTTCTTCCCATTCTTCGTCCATCAGCGATCTACGCCTCTTCTTTTGGTCTGTTTCCCATTGTTCGTCAGTCACCTTCTCGGGTTTCACGTGAGGTCCTTGCAGAACCTTCCACAACCAATGCTGGATGAGAACTGCTCTCATCTGTACCTTCCAAACATTAAAACCAATCTCCCCATCAAATTTCTGAATATCAACCTTCATAATTGAAGACATCCTAAACCAAAGCTCTAATACCACTTGTTAGGAAATAGAGCAGAGTAATAGCGGAAGCAATAGGATGAAAACAGATATTCAGAAATTAAATGAACGATAATAAGAACAAAATAACGACACACAAGATTTACGTGGAAACCCAATGCGGGAAGAAACCACGGACGACGACGAGCACAATCAATCCACTATGTGAACAAGAAGAGTACAAAACGATCACAATCACAACAGGTAGTTTGATCTAATAGCAGAATTACAATCTCTCTTGCAATCTCTCTCAAAATCTCTCTACCTCTCAATATGTTTAGGGATTCGGGAGTTATTTTAGATCCTAGGTATGCCCCCTTTATATAGGGTCTAGAAAACCAGTGTTTTACCCTTAGAGACGAACCCTGGCCGCCAGGAGAAATTGCACGTCGAGACAAACCCTAGCCGCCGTCACTTCGCGCCCAGAGAAAATACACGTGGCACGGTCACACCGTGCTAAGGTGGCACGACCATGCCACATGGCACGGCACCCCCGTGCCATTCTTCTGTCTTCTCTCGACTTCTCGCTCCTTCGTCCTGACACGTCTGTATTCGTTTAGCACGGTCCCACCATGCCACAACTTGGATTTTGGGCCACGAAACCCAACACTTGCAAAAAGGGGTACCATTGTGTGCTATGAAAGTGATTGAGTTAGATGGCCTTGATCAAGCTGTAGAAGGGAGTGAAAGAAAATATAGAGTTCTGCATTCATTCATAAGGCAACACTCGGCCAATAGTTGGCCAACCTGTTCATAATCTCCTTGCTTTGTGTTTGAGGTTGATCAATTCTAGAATAGTCTAAAGCGGCTAAGTTTTTCTGCATGATGATTTGAGGCTAAGGTCATAAATAGATTACCTTCCAAGACCTTTTGCTTCTTGTTGCGTGTGTGTTTTGTTGGCTTCATTCTACAAGCCCTAATCCCCCACCCCACCCCCAAAGAAGAGGGGGGCTTGGCGTTAAGTTAATGCAATAATTAGCAATCTATGCGTTCGAGTTATGTTAGCACAAGTTGCATAAGTTGTTTTGTTTCACCATGGAGACGAAGGTTTTAACCTTGGTACATGTGTAAATACGTGTAGTTTTTGTATGTCTATGCAGCCGAGCAATTGAAGTCTTGTATTTTGGGTGTTGTGTTGTAGGTTTGTACCATCCTTGCCTCCTTTGCACTGCTACACAAGGAGAATGAAGTTTTTGTCTTTGTCTGTAGTTTGACCCATGGGTCCTCTATAAAAGAGCAGCCAAGGGCTCATTAGTGGAGCTTGTCTCGCTCATTCCTGTACACTCAAAAATATCCCTAGGGGTCCGACATGAGGCCCATGAAGGCATTTGTCCATACACTAGCCAAGCGACACTTTCTTTCGCTGGCTCTTTATTTTCTCTAAAGCCTTCATTTTTCCATTGATTTCTTCTCGTACACGCTATTTCTTTGATCCTTCTTTCCTGGTCACGAACTTAAGTATTAAGGGCCTATTCTTTTCATGGGTAAATTTTAAAATACCAATCTCAATCTACTTCAACCCACTTCAATCTACTTCAACCTACTTTCACTATTTTAACCAAGTTCTATTTATCACATAAAAAAATTCAACCCAGTTCCACCTATTTCAACCCCAATTTACTCACGAAAAGAACAAGCCCTAAAAGCACTTTTTAAGGAGCAAGTTTGAGGTATTGAGTTTATCTTACTTGTGCTCAAATAGTAACAAAACTGTCCTATCCCTCGGGCTTTGTGCTCGAAACTGGTCTATTCATTCAGAGTCTTATGTTACTAGTATGTGTACTACTTCCTATCCATTGAAAAGTTGCGAGTGAATATACTTTTGGACTTGCTAGGTATTTGCACATTTCTTAGCTAGGTATCTTAAAAGATATTGATTGTAATTGGATCAACCGTTAACACCCCTTCAATTTCACCTTTTATACAATAATCACCAATTTGTAAGGTTCCTTATTTGGGGGGTATTAGAGCATTCCCATCATTGGAATTCTGACATGCCATGTTGATGTATGTCCCGAGGGTCTCAGTTAAAACTCAATTCAAGAATGAAAGCTTAAAATCGAGAGAGAATACAATCAAGGAAAAACCAAGGAAAGTGGGACGTTAAGGGCTGGTTCAGAGGCAGCAACAACGTGAGATAGGGATGGGATTTAGAATCAACGGATTCTAAATGGGAAAAGGAAAAGGAACTTGAAGTATCTTCAAAGATTAAGTGAAAACTCACACTACAACTCAAGTTCACACAGTTATGCATACTAAAGTCTAGCCTAGTAAACTCAAAACCGTGAGAATAATCAAGGTAGAAGGATAAACCAAACCCTTGTTTGGATACAGAAACACCACCAAATGAAATTTTAGGGCCCTTAAACTATGATTAAGATACAAAAATACCACTTAATCAAGTTTAAGACTACACTTGAACACCACCCTAACCGGCCTAGTTAAGGATAAGCAAGTTTAGTATTTGAGTGTGCAAAGGCACGAAAGCAAAAATGCTCTCACTTGGTTTTTATTCAAATCTGATATATATTTTACAATGGCCGTGTGCTGCCACTTAATACAAGTCTAGCAAGCATGCATCTATGCAAGCACACACCTAGACCTTACCCTCCTAGGGAGGAAAGGTATTAACTAAGCTAATCCACACGGTTATTTCTAATCGTGTACTAAACTTGTTCTAACTTAATTAAATTACATTCAAAATATTAAACAAAGCTAATAAATGATGTTTACAACATAACCATGCTTATTTAATCCTAATACAACCAGCTTATCTAGCAAAGTAAAGAGATTGGCCAACCGTAAAGTGATTTCTCCTTTTCGGCTAACCAATGAGTTTCAAGGACATCTTTTGCTGCCTTTGTTTCCCATTGGTTGTTCTTTTCAAGGCCAATTGCTTTTGCAGCTTAATCATGGCTCTTCTAGACAACTTGGGACATGTGCCACTCAGCAATGGAGATAGTAAACCCTTTGGAGAAGGAAAACTTCAATCATGCTGCTGAACTGGGTTCATGGCAGTTTTCTGGCCGGTTTTCTAACTTCTGTAAACCCAACCAAAAGTGAGCATGATTTTGTTTTCAGGCCATGGGGGGAAACCTTAGGGTGTGTAAAAATCACCCCCCCTTCCCCAACAAAGAAATCAAGGTTAAACCATGTTTAAGTAAGTTAATTCTACTAAAACATTTAACCGTGCAGTTTTGGGCCAAAACTAGCAGGTTTGACAAAATCACTTGATCTCTTTACTTCTTCTGTGTATGATTGGAATTCAATGCTTGGACCTGAAAGTAGACATCTTGGGAATTCCAAAAAGGTAAACCACCATTAAGCTTAAGAAATCATATACCCAAAACCGAGTATATTCTGGTTGGACTGGGCAGTTTGTATATCTTGGGTTTATTGCCTAATTTGAGAAGGTAAATGAAGTCCAAATGGGATGAAACTTGAGTTTCTGGAAAGCTAACTTCTTAAGCTTCAATCCCAATACAAAATATTAGACTTAAACCTCAAGGAGGCCTACGTAATTAAGCTCTCAAAAACCGGGTTTGCTGCTGGAAGCAAACCATGACCTGTTGTTTTAGGTCTTAAACAAAATAAGGATGATTTATTCATCCTTTAGCCAGCAAAATGAAATTACCTAGATTGATGTGCTTCTTTAAATCAATGGCATGTAGGGATCTCGATCATCCTCCGCTTGTTAAAAAGGATTTGTCCACAAATCAGTTTAGGTAATTACCTCCATCTTGAATCAAGTTTAGCTGAAATAAAATCAGCCACTCAAATAAGTATCTCTTGTTCTTAGAGACTATTGTCCTTGCATTCCCCTTACTGATTTGAATGGTGTACGTAGGGGACTCCTTGAACATGCTTTGAACCACTTCCTCATATGCTCTTAATTCAGAATTAAGAGCTTTTAGTAATGGTTTTGAAATGAGTTGACAGAAATTTTGTTTGAATGTTTTGGGTGCGGGTGGAGTGGGGGAAAGGTTTGGTGGTTCACCAAAAGAAAGGAAAAGAAGGCTACGATGCTCCTTACCTTTTGGTGCATGGTGGGTGTCTAAGGTGAGCATTTCTCCTTCATCTGCCTCGACCACTATTTCCTCAAGATCATCTTCATCATGCTCTTCAATCTCCTCCTCTGATTCGACCTCCTCTATTGCCTTCCAGTCGGCCAAGGTGACATACCTTTGGTTTGTACAATCTGATGCTAAGTGGCCAAAGCCTTGGCACTTAAAACATCTTTGAACACCTTTAGGAAGGGGTTTTTGTGTGGATTGTGAGGGGTACGCCTTTTTGTGGATTTTGGTTCTTTTATGGAATGGGGGACATGGATGTCGTGGGTTTAGGGGTAGAAGATGAACTCCCCTTGTTCTCGGTTTGTTCATGTGGTGAGGGCTTTGGATTTTCATGCCTTGGGAGCTGTTTATTCTTCTTTTGTTGCTCAACCTTGTGAGCTAGCACACAAACTTCATCAAAAGAAGTGTAAGCCTGCAAATCAATAATATTAGCATACCTAGGATCAAGACCTCCCAAGTATCTAACAATTGCTTGCTCTTCTGGGTCATGCAAATCACACTTAATCACAAGCTTTTCAAATTCACGAGTGTACTCTTCTACACTCAAATTACCTTAGTTCAAGTGGTGGAGTTGAGACTAGCAATCTTGAACATAGGTAGGAGGAATAAACCGAGCTTAAGCTTTGATTTCATTTTCTCCCAAGTTCTGATTTTGAACTTCCTTTCCCCAACTCTTTTGACACACAAATTAGTCCACCAAAGAGAAGCATACTTACGTAGTCTTAAAGCAACCAGCTTCACCTTCTTGTCTTCTAGGATGTCTTTGTACTCAAAAACTCTCTCAATCGTGTGTAACCAATCCAAAAACTCTTTAGGATCAAGCTTGCCTTCAAATTCTGGAACTCTAACCTTGAAATCGTTTGTACTAGCTTGAATCCGTGCGGTTTGGCTAGTCATCCTCAATGGTTCATCCTCACTAGATGAATCAAGAGTATGGCTAAACACTTGCTCTTGTCTTTCGGAATCAGATTGGAGTGGTTCTTCATTGGCTTGTTGCTTTTGCTTCAAATATGCACCAAGCTGTTTTTGGAGGTACTCATTTTGAGCTTGAGCTTCTTGATTCTTTTGTGCATCCTCTTGAACCTTTTGAGACATAAACTTATTTTGCTTCATCAAGGCTTCAAACCTCTCTTCCAGGGTCATGCTTGTAGCACTCATGCTTGAAGTAGGTGGCTTAAGCAAGTGAAACAACATGGACTAGAGGTGGCACGGTCGTGCTTAGCGGCACGGGGTGGTCGTGCTAATTTTCTGCTTGGCACGGCTGAAAATAGCAAGTTTACGGTTTGTGTTTGGGAATGTGTTTGGATTGAATTTGGGGAGCGTGGGGCTTAGGCAAGGATATGAACTTGCTCTGATACCAAATATGATGTATGTCCCGAGGGTCTAAGCTAAAACTCAATTCAAGAGTGAAAGCTTAAAACCAAGAGAGAATACAATCAAGGAAAAACCAAGAAAAGTGGGATGTTAGGGGCTGGTTGTGAGGCAGCAACAACGTAAGATAAGGATGGGATTTAGAATCAACGGATTCTAAATGGGAAAAGGAAAAGGAACTTGAAGTATCTTCAAAGATTAAGTGACAACTCACACTAGAACTCAAGTTGACACAGTTATGCATACTAAAGTCTAGCCTAGTAAACTCAAAACCTTGAGGATAATCAAGGTAGAAGGATAAACTAAACCCTTGTTTCGATACAGAAACACCACCAAATGAAAGTTTAGGGCCCTTAAACTATGATTAAGATACAAAAATACCACTTAATCAAGTTTAAGACTACACTTGAGCACCACCCTAACCGGCCTAGTTAAGGATAAGCAAGTTTAGTATTTGAGTGTGCAAAGGCACGAAAGCAAAAATGCTCTCACTTGGTTTTTATTCAAATCTGATATATATTTTACAATGGCCGTGTGCTGCCACTTAATACAAGTCTAGCAAGCATGCATCTATGCAAGCACACACCTAGACCTTACCCTCCTAGGGAGGAAAGGTATTAACTAAGCTAATCCACACGGTTAGTGCTAACCGTGTACTAACCTTGTTCTAACTTAATTAAATTACATTCAAAACATTAAACAAAGCTAATAAATGATGTTTACAACATAACCATGCTTATTTAGTCCTAATACAACCAGCTTATCTAGCAAAGTAAAGAGATTGGTCAGCCGTAAAGTGATTTCTCTTTTTCGGCTAACAATGAACTTCAAGGACATCTTTTGCTGCCTTTGCTTCCCATTGGTTGTTCTTTTCAAGGCCAATTGCTTTTGCAGCTTGATCATGGCTCTTCTAGACGGCTTGGGACGTGTGCCACTCAGCAATGGAGATAGTAAACCCTTTGGAGAAGGAAAACTTCAACCATGTTGTTGAACCGTGTTCATGGCAGTTTTCTGGCCGGTTTTCTAACTTCTGTAAACCCAACCAAAAGATAACATGATTTTGTTTTCAGGCCATGGGGGAAAACCTTAGGGTGTGTACAAACACCCCCCCCCCCCCAACAAGGAAATCAGGGTTAAACCATCTTTAAGTAGGTTAATTCTACTAAAACATTTAACCGTACAGTTTTGGGCCAAAACTGGCAGGTTTGACAAAATCACTTAATCTCTTTACTTCCTCTGGGTATAATTGGAATTCAATGCTTGGACCTGAAAGTAAACATCTTGGGGATTCCAAAAAGGTAAACCACCATTAACTTTAAGAAATCATATTCCCAGAACCGGCTATATTCTGGTTGGACTGGGCAGTTTGTATATCTTGGGTTTATTGGCTAATTTGAAAGGGTAAATGAAGTCCAAATAGGATGAAACTTGAGTTTCTGGAAAGATAACTTCTTGAAATTCAATCCCAATGCAAAATATTAGACTTAAACCTCAAGGAGGCCTAAGTAGATAAGCTCTCAAAAATCGGGTTTGCTGCTGGAAGCAAACCGTGACCTGCTGTTTTATGTCTTAAACAAAATAAGGATGATTTATTCATCCTTTAGCCAGCAAAATGAAATTACCTAGATTGATTTACTTCTTTAAATCAAGGGCATGGAGAGATCTCCATCACATGTTAGCAGAAGTTCCATAGTTTTGGAACTTGCATTCCTTCATTCTCCCAACAAGTTGAACTCATTTCAGGACAAATGGTTTAATATTTGTTGATAGAGTTCACCACTAAACATATTTTATTTGTTTTATGTTATCAAATTTGTTTTTGCATATTGGTTTTTGTATAAGTTAAAAATAATTTTTATTTCCCGAACGAAAGAATATTAATGACTTAATTTCTATTGGCTGAACAAATAGAAAGCATATGGAATATAATGTAGAATTGAATTGATACAAACGCAAATATTAGGATTGACATTGAAGAAAATTACAACTCGAGTGTTCAATGTTTAAAACACTAATTTAGATGACGAAGGTTGAACATTTTTAAAAAAATACAACACAAGTGAATGACGAATAACCCTTGACACCTATGGTTGTGAGCTTTGTCGTGCCCTATGTTGATTCCATATTTCCTCGACAAGGTCTGGTTGGAGACGTGCATGTAGTGCTGGGTCAAGCAAGTAATAAATTCTAAACAACAAATATTTAAATTCTAAGTGAATATTCAAATACTTTATATTCTTACATATTTTACAATGATATCAATCTTACCAATTACAAATTCATCACGAAAACTAGTCTTACATATTTCTTACCCTACCAAATTTTTTTTTAAAAAAAAAAAAACATTTATACACTTATTTTCTATCATATTGTAAAGAAGAACAAAAAATATTAAATTTTGTAATCATGCAATTAAATTCTAACTAACATATATTTAAATTCTAATTTATAAACATACCAACTTTAAGTAAATATTGAACTACTTCATATTCTAACATATTCTTACATATTTCTTACCAACCAAATTTTTCTTTTAAAAAAAGCACACACTTGATTTCTAACATATTTTTAAAAAGAACAAACAAATTTATTTTTTGTCATAAAGCGATTAAATTCTAAGTAACAAATATTTAAATTCTAATTTCTAAACATTTCAATTGTAATTTCCAACCATGCTTACTTTTACTCATTTCTAATCGTTCCAACTTTAACTAAATATTCAAATACTTCATATCA
Source organism: Selenicereus undatus (assembly GCA_017589665.1). Lineage (NCBI taxonomy): Eukaryota > Viridiplantae > Streptophyta > Magnoliopsida > Caryophyllales > Cactaceae > Selenicereus > Selenicereus undatus. The sequence continues at coordinate 79,877,157 of JACYFF010019584.1, forward strand.
TAACATATTTTACAATTACATCAATCTTATCAATTACAAATTAATCACAACAAATACTCTTACATATTTCCTATCCTACCAAATTTTTTCAAAAAAAAATCACACACTTAATTTCTAACGACTTTTAGAAAGTAACAAAAAATATTAATTACTATCATTTAATTTCAAATATCTTAAGTTCCAATTTCATAAATTTCTAACATACTCACATTTCACATTCTACCCATTCAAAAAAAGTTCTAACAATTTCAAGATAGCATTAGCAAAAAGTTTGAATTACTTACAATTTTCTTCACTTCACTTTAACCTTGAGTCTTCAACTTTATGAAAAACTCCAAAATATGTCTAAAAATTGCCACAAAACAAAATATATTAGTTAAAATATCAAACTAAAATTATTTATACAAAACTAAAACCAATTACATAACAAGTATTACTAACCCACCTTTTGTCTCTTGCAACTTCAATTTCTTCCAAATCTCATAAAACTCAAAATTACAACAGCAATGGGGAAATCAGATTTGAGAGTAAGAGTAAAATGTAGACAATTTTTCAACAATTTTTGCATGAATTTATAGAACAAAAAATTCCGCAAAAAAAAATAAAAAAAGCCAAAATAGCCGTTACACAGCCTTCCGCATGTCCAACGGCCATTTCGACCCATTTTCCCAAGCCTAGAGAACGAATATATCAGCTTTTCCTCTTTCTTTTTTTTGGCTCAAAATCCGTCACTTGCTGTTCAACCCGCATCAATACACCATGTTTTGACCAGGAAAACGACAAAAAAAAATATCTCTCGCGGGGCAGAACGCATGTGCGTTCTGCCACGCGTTTTCCTGCCTCGTTTCCCACGCTGCTAGCGTCCACCCACCATGCGTGTGACACGCGGGAGCCACTTCATGCCCTACGTTCCATCGGCTGGGAATGCTCTTAGGGTTCAATAATATTTCAACCTTTGATTAATAAATAATATTTTAAAAACAAAAAAACGTTAACTATTTCATTGTGAAGCCTAAGTTTCTCACCTAATCATCAAATCTGAAAATTTGAAATAACACTTGTTATCAATTTGAAATGATACAACTATGAATAATATCACTCAATCTTATTACAGAATTTACACATGCGGTAAGAAGTGGCAATGAATCAATTGAATAGCACCCAAAAGGGGGGGTGTGAAGGTTCCATCGGAATGAACTAGAAATTTGGGGATTGAAAATAATTAGAAAGTGTGACATCTGAAATGGGATGACGATAAGGATGATGATGATCCCTTTTCTTCTTGAATTGTTTAGTTGTCATCCTCAACACCTTCTTCCATCCCTGCAATCAACAATGATGCACACAATTAGAAAACAAAATACCAGAATAATAATACATAGTTAATTAACATTAAAACTCATTAAAAATTAACCCCCCAAAAACCCTAACTCCAAAACTAATTCAACAAAATCTCAGCATTTTTACCTTTCTGGAAGGCGGAGTGCAAGGCAAATCAGAAGGGTCAGCATTGACCTTCACCCCCACCATCATCTTCCTCTTTTTCTGCTGAAACTTGGAGTTCATATTCAATCCAAAAGCACATACCTTCTTCTTGATTCTTGACAAAGGAATTTTGTCAAATACGTTGCAATCAGTATCAAATGAGAGCTTCCTCTTCAAATTGGGTGATCTTGGCACCAAACAAGAGAGAGAATTGAATCGAGGGACTAAAGGGCACCAAATTGAGCTCTGAGAGTAGTTGAAATCGAATGCAGAGTTATCTGGGTACTTGATCAATAGTTCATCCGCCATTGATGAAGCTACGTGCTGAATCACTATCACATCTCCCCCTTTAAACAACAATGATTTTGTTGCTTCTTCCATGATTTTCAACTTTTTGGGGTTTTAGCTTTCTGGGTGTTGGTGTTTATCTCTATTTTTCTTTGTTTGTAGCAGTTGAGATTGGTTGACGAGGAGAGAGAAAACAGAGGATTAGAAGAGGAAGTAAGGAAGAGCAGAGTAGGTAAAAAGAGCATCTCCAACAGCCTCTTCGCGAGGAGGAAAAAGAAGAGAGAGATTTATGAGGCGATGAGGTACTTGCAGCAAGAGGCTCATGCCTCATTCCTCACAGGTAGTCTCGGAGCAGCGAGCTATCTTGTGGGTTTGTTTCGTTTTTTTAAATATTTTTTATTAGTTTTTTTTAAAATTCTAAAAATAAAATTGTGTTATGGAGTGGATCCATAGGTATCATTTTATGGTTAGATGTAGGGTCCATAAGTATTATTTTATTTGGTAAGGCAAAATTATTAGTCTTCCACTGGAGAGAGTGAGGATTGTGAGGTAAAAAGTTGGAGAGGTGATTGATGTGGCAGTGGTAGGCCCCCACCGGTGAACCAAAAAATTGGCTCACCATTGAATTTGCTCGAGAGAAAGCACCCTTCGGGGAAAAAAATGACGAAAACATTGATCTATTAAATAGTTGGAAAATGAACAGGTAGTGAGACGTGATGCACCAGAGAGGAGCAAATACAATGGTGAGCCATTTTTTTGGCTCACCAGCCAGGCCCTACTACTATCACATCAGCCCTCTTTCCAACTTTTTACCTCACAATCTTTACTCTCTGCAATTGCAGGCTCACCATTTTTCCTCACCAAATAAAATAATACCTATGGACCCCACACATTATCATATTTAATTGTTTGAGTTTTATTTATTTTGTTTGGTTGGTTATTTGGTGTAATTATTTTTGGGGAAAATAAGTTGGATATGATAATTTGGTAACGAAAAAAATTGGAGGGTCATAAATTTTTTGTAAAGAACAGCGCAAGAGTTTGAATTAAGAAATTAACAAATGCCTAAATGCTGCATCTTCAAGAGTTCAATAAATAAATTTAAAAAGATGCACTGGTTGACATTAAACGAAATAAAAATTACAATGCGTGAACAATTTAAAATAAATTACAATATGATGATGAATGAAGACAACTATTAATTACCTTGCTCTCAATATTTTTTTTGGGTTGGTTATTTGGGTTTAACTTGGATTGGGAAAAAATTATGTGCACGTAATAATTATCATACACAACTAAGTAGAGGGTCATAATTGTTATTAAAAAAAACTACATTTTGGGGGGGGGGGGAAGCCCACATGCATGAAATTAGAAATTAGAAGAGTCCGATAGTAAAATAAAAATAAGTTACATTGGTTGACATGGGACAGGAAAAAAAGTCCAATAGTAAAATAAAAATAAGTTACATAAAATAAGTTACATTGGTTGACATGGGACGGGAAAAAAATGTCTGATAGTAAAATAAAAATAAGTTACATTGGTTGACATGAGACGGGAAAAAAATTACAATAGTTGAACAATTTTAAAAAAATGACAACATGAAGATCAATGAACTATCTTCTCTGGTGCGGACCCGAATTTCGCTTTCATATTTCCTCAATCAAGTCCGCCTAAAGAGCTACATGCGTATTGGAGTTGCGAATTTGGCATGATCGTTGAAAGTACGTCTCATAGCATGGATGATGATCATGGTTAACAATCGGCTTCAGGACAGATCCGTCGACAACATCATAGTCAAATATAAGCTCATAGTTGTCCCGCTCGTCCTCTACAATCATATTATGGAGTATGACACATGCTCTCATAACAATACCAATTTCTCTTTGATCCATCAGACGAGCGGGGTTACGTACAATGGCGAATCGAGCTTGTAATACACCGAATGCTCGCTCAATATCCTTCCTTATTGATTCTTGACGTTCTGTGAAAAGTTTTTTCTTCGGCCCTCGGGGAAGTGGGATAGTTTTAACAAATGTCGCCCATTGTGGAAAAATTCCATCCGAAAGATAGTATTCTATGTTGTACTGATGCTCATTGACAACATACTCACATTTAGGAGCACGATCCTTATACATCTCTTGGAAAACCGGTGAGCGATCAAGGATGCTGATGTCATTGAGACTTCCAGGCAACCTGAAGAACGCATGCCATATCCAAAGTTTGTATGATGCAACGGCTTCAAGGATGATTGTTGGCACCTTATAAACTTACTTTTAAAATGATGCCCTCCAAGCCGTTGGACAATTCTTCCACTCCCAGGGCATGCAGTCTATGCTTCCCAACATACCGTGAAAGTCACGGGCTTCAGCAACTTGCTGTAAGCAATCAATATCAGCTTGATTTGGTTTTCTCAAGTACTGCTCCCCAAATACCTCAACGACACATGAGGTGAACTTTTGGAGGCATTCCAATGCGGTGCTTGCACTAATCTTCAAGTATTCGTCAACACAATCAGCTGCTACACCATAGGCAAGCATTCGCATGGTTGCGGTGCATTTGGTTAATGACGACAACCCACACTTTCCGGCCGCATCGTACCTCACCTGAAAGTACTCTGAATGATTGCCGAGTGCTTCAACAATACAGAGAAATAAGTGCCTTTGCATTCTAAATCTACGTCAAAAATGATGCTCGTTGTACACTAAATCTTCAACGAAGTAGTCTTGCTATAAGCGGTTGTGGGCAGCTTCTCTATCTCTCATAATACATCTCCTTTGCATCCGAGGTGTAGATGTCGATCGCGTCATCTCCATTGCTGCTTGACTCAATTGTGCAAGGAACATCATTTGTTGTTGCACCCGTTGTTGATATTGGAAGTACGCCCCCATGACAAGGATCTTGACATTATTATCTAACGAAGAAGAAGCCGATGAGGAGGAGGACGATGATTCCTCCTCAGTAGGCAGCGTGTCCACATTAAAGTTTTCCGTTACAAATGGCATGCGCAACATAATAATGATTATACGTTAATGTACATAAGAGTAACCATTTTTATTAAACAATAATAGGCACACCCATTTTGCATAACTTCATAACATAACATGATAATACCAAACTCATGTCTAATACAACACATGGAAAAGAAAAGCCATATATAGTAAGTTGTTACAACATACGATGAGATACATAGTTCTCATAATCTACAACATTAGGGGGGAGACATATTACTGATGTGACGATGAGCTTCCATATCTCTTTTGCATTCTTTTCGCTTTCCTTTGCTTGTAGTAAGATGCTTGTTGAGGAGGCATCGTGGAGGTGTCGATCATCATTATTCTATCCTCCTTTCTCCTCATTTTTGCTTCCTTCATCATCATTTTATGAGACATCTCTTGTGTTGCTGTGATAAAGAACTCCTTGAACATTTCATTCATATCAGTGTTGGCAGTTTTTATGTCCTTCAGCTCAGAGGCTACTAAATCAACTACAGCGTTGTTTGCCTTTTGTTCCATTCTTCTCTTTGCGGCTTTCCGGCCCTTGGGTCTCTCACCCCCGCCGACATCTTCATCTCCAACCTCTTCGGTGTCGAGTTTGAACCTTTTTTACGATCCTGACCTTGATTTGGGTGGGTCACATATCGCCCGCCACTTTGGCTGGTCCTTGAGCATCTCATACCAATACTCCAACTCAAGCTTTTTCGATGTATGCTCAATGTACAATTTGTGGGCCTCTTGTAGAATCTTCGCATCATTCCACCCACTGTTATTACTACGTTCTACTTCGAGCATAATACATGTCCATTTGTTGATTATTGGGGTGCATCGAAGCCATCGACTGTTACATGTCTTTAAAGTTCATGCTAATGCCCCTTATGGACGGTACTCATTAAAAGTCGAGGTCACCCTACTCCAGAAACTAACTTTCCTTTGGTCAACCCCAACAATAGGATCTGTGCCTACATTTATCCATGCCCGAATAAGTTGTTGATCTTCGTCAATTGTCCACTTCTTCGCACCACCCACCGTACCTCCCATTACTTCCTCCACATCCCCCTCATTAGCACTTGCCTCAATGTTTGTCTCAAACTGCCCCAACCCACCACTGATCCTGTTGGTGTGGATGAGGGGGTGGAGTTGCTCCCCGCAAAAAGGTAATTTGGATGAGGAGGTGGCGGTGGATAGTAAGAAGGGTAGTACGGGTATTCACTCCCGTGCACATTGAAAGGTTCGTTATGTGTTGATGTGTAATATGGTGGACGACATGGTCGAGGATTCTGACTTGAACCACTCGGATTCCTCGAGCTAAGGTGTGGTGGGTAATATGGATGATGCGGATGATGTTGGCAGTTTTGTGGCACATGGGGGGGTAAGAAACATGACGATTGTATGCGGGGATTGGGGTAGCACTATTACCCCCCACTTGGGGTGAATCATCACCCTCAAGCAAGCTCCTAAACGACGGAAGAGTGTTAGGATCCATATTTCATATGAAATTACCACCTACAAATTTATAATTAATCATATTAATAAGTTCCTCAAGTGACATTTTCATTTTAAATCTCATATACATTGAACATGTTCATTTTAATTTGTTAGTAGCATATAAAAAAAAAAATTTAACCATTCACTTTATCAAGTAACATGTTAATTTTAATTATCATATACATTAACATGTTCATATTACTAACATATATGATAAAAAAAATTATACCATTCATTTTATCAAGTAACATGTTCATTTTTAATTTTTAATAACATATAATAAAAAGAATATAACCATTCACTTCATCAAGTAACATGTTTTCATTTTTATTTTTAATAACTTGTTCATTTTAATTATCATACACATTACCATATTCATTTTAATAACATTTACAAAAAATAAAGCACACCATTCATTTTATCAAATAAAATGTTAAATTTAGTTATCAAATATATTAACATGTTCATATTACTCACATATATGAAAAACAAATTACACCATTCATTTTATCAAGTAACATGTTCATTTTAATTTTCATGTACATTAACATGTTCATTTTTAATTTCTAATAACATATAATAAAAAGAAGATAACCATTCACTTCATCAAGTAACATGTTGATTTTAATTTTTAATAACTTGTTCATTTTAATTATCATACACATTACCATATTCATTTTAATAATATTTACGAAAAATAAAGCACACCATTCATTTTATCAAATGAAATGTTAAATTTAGTTATCAAATATATTAACATGTTCATATTACTCACATATATGAAAAACAAATAAACCATTCATTTTATCAAGTAACATGTTCATTTTAATTTTCATGTACATTAACATGTTCATTTTTTATTTTTAATAACACATAATAAAAAGAAGATAACATAACATGTTGATTTTAATTTTTAATAACTTGTTCATTTTAATTATCATACACATTATCATCTTCATTTTAATAACATTTACGAAAAGTAAAGCACACCATGCATTTTATCAAATAAAATGTTAATTTTAGTTATCAAATATATTAACATGTTCATATTACTAACATATATGGAAAACAAATTAAACCATTCATTTTATCAAGTAACTTGTTCATTTTAATTTTCATATACATTAACATATAATTAAAAACAAGGAAACCACTCACATATAATAACATATACATATAATAACATATAATAACATATACATTAACATGCTTTCAAATATTAGCGTAATCATATTTTCATGCAATATTTAAAACCTTAATGTCAAAATGTTTCCTAAAACATATAATTGTAGCTAGTATATTAAAAATAATTAATTAAATATAGCTACTACATTAAAAACATATACTCATTATAAATTTTAATATATCAACAAACACATAACAAACACATAACAATAAATGAAATTGCTACTCACAATTGCCTGCACTTCTTCCTTTACAGAATATAAACACAAACAACTTACCTACAAATACAAAAAATAACAATGTTAGTCAAATAAAATGTCAAATTTAATATACAAATTAAGTATTTAAGGAAGTTAAAAATAGAAATTCTTACTATTTTTCTCACTTCTTCCTTGATAAATTAACTCAATAAGATGCAAACAAAACGACAGATTTTATGAAGAGAATAGGAGAGTTAGTGAATTTGTGAGAGAAAAATTGAAACAATTTCCATGAATTTATATCCAAAAATATCACAAAAAATTTTAAAAAAAAAATTATATTGGGGCAGGGAAACGTTGCCCACGGATACCTGCAAATCAGCCCGTTGAACAGTATCGCACATCCCAGGTCAAAAAAAAAGTTGGTCAGCGCCCCAAACGACGTCGTTTTGGGGCAAACGACATCGTTTTGGGGCGAACGACAAAAAAAATTAAACGGGGTGTCTCGCGACTCGTAGCGGCTCGTCGAGCCGCGAGCCGCCGCCAACCCCTGCACACGCCCGCGCCGTCATTCTCCTTGCACGCCTCTCTCTCTCTTCGAGTGAGCTAGCCACTGTGGCTACTCTGATATCTTGTGCTTTGCTCCCCATGCAGGCTGCATACATCGTAGTTTTAGTCCTTTTCCGGAACCCGTACACAGTCTATTTCTTAAAAGGAAAAATTACCAACAGGTTTTACCTTTTATTTACAATTATCCAAATCTTCTCTAACTACAAGCAATTGTTTCTTTGTCTCAGCTTTGAAAAGTCAAAGGAATGAGCTGGAAATTGCTTTTTCTCAAATACCCTCACCCCAACCTTTGCAAATTGCGCGCTCTTTGCTCAGCTCATTTGAGTTCAATCTTCACTGTACTCTCTCTCTCTCTCTCTATCCTTAGGCACATGAAGATAGATTATCTACCGAAGATGCTAACGGAAAGTAATTTTTTTGGAGCTGAGGGTGATGTTGGAGAAGGCTTGAAACTAGGCTTGAAATAGAATTCTTGCCCCCTGTTCTGCTATAGTCGAGAAAGAGAAATGACTGGGAGAGGAGTTAGGGTGGTCGTGGGACTGTGCCCATGGTGGTGGGTGGTCAATTTGGTGTCTAGGTAGCTGGAGAAGCAATAGTAGTTGTGGAGGAGCACCAAAAAACAACAAATGATCATACCCGATTTCATTCAGCTAAAATGAGAAAAAGGAGAAGTAATGGGAGGTGGTGGCTAATACCACCTCCAGTGATTGCAGTGTTGGTGGCGGTGATGTGTTCTCAGATAGCCGAATTGGTAGAGAATGGCTAGAGCTGCCGCCCGTTGTTCAGTATGGGATGAAACCCCTATTCCACTTTGCACAAAATAAAAAATAAAAAAAAAGAAGGTGGGGATAGGGGTGGGTTTTTTATATTTAAAAAAAATGTCACAAACCTTGGCAATGGAATAAGCAAACATGAGAATAGGTTGGTCCAAAAAACAAGAAACAAGATAGAATGGGAGGGTGGCCACTTATACGTCCTTTCCATTTTCTTAATCATTTTTTTAATTTTTGTGCAATCAAATTAGATTTTGTGCAATCAAATTAGATTATTTATTGTTTCATTGATATATTCTGATCATGTTATTATTTCTCGAGTTATTTTCAATCCAAATGTAAACTGAACTAACGATAGATAATGGAATCAATTAATTATTTTATGGTTCATATTATTAAACTAATTATAAGAGTACACTTAAAATTTATAAATTTTGGTAAAATCAAATGTAGTATGTAGTCAGTTGATCCAAATATAAAACGATAACTGAACCCAATAACTTGTTTGTCATATCTAAGAATGATTACACAAGATAATAAAAATTCATTAGCCTTTGAATTATTATTTTATAACAATTACGCTTTTCTTTGGTTTTTTATAATATAATACAATTAATCCCAACAAAAATAAAACTTGTTAACCTTGTTTTATTCAATGGTATTTCCAGGTAAGGTTATCTCATTTGTTGGGTTGACATATAAATATTGCCTCTGTTTTAGAGACACATGATTGACTAATAAGTTGCTATTTGGAAACTTCATAATCTATTAGAATCTATCATGCATTTAACACATGATCATCAATTTAAGCAACAACACTTATTATTAGAGGTAAAATGTATTTATTTTTCCAAAAAAAGAATTCAAGTACAAGTATATTGATATTTATTAGCACATAAAGTGGCTACATTATATTTATCTTAATTAACGCTTATTCATCTATTTCTTAAAAAATTGATACTAGCATTGTGAGTTCATTTATCACATAAAGTGGCTATATAATATGCATCTTAATTTAGAGGTTACGCTATATATATGTTCTTTTACTAGGATTTTCGACTGGTATTTTATAGCATGTGCTATGCAATGAAAACTTTAGAGAAGTTAATTTTTTTAGCATTTCCAAAGGTAAACTATAATAAACCATAAATTAAGGTGATAATTAATTTCATTGTTTATGATTTAGGGTTTAGGGTTTAAAGTTTAAGGTATTCCAACTTCTCTCCTCTTTTATTGTTAGTCCTCCTCCTTCATGTAAAAGCACCGCCTGAGTAATTCTAATATATGAAATAAAGATTTGGAAATCATATTGAATAACTTTATCAAGTAATATATAATAATTTTCTCCTCTATCTTGAAGTTTCTTAAAAGAAGAAACCAAATTAAAACATGAATTAAATAAAGGAATATTGACAAATTAGGTAATTTAGGATTTTAGGTTTGCCATTTAGGGTTTATTAATAAAAATGAACATAATACGAATTCCTAAGGTTTACAATTTAACACTTATGGTCTATGGTTTTTACGTGTTAATTCTAAGTATCAAGAACTAGTGTCTAGGTATAAGTTCTGAAGTTCAAGTATGAAGAACCAGGGTTTATGATTTATGAAGATATACCATGGATGTCGATAAATCACGACAATTGTATGGTGTAACGCGTAGAAATAATGAACTTCAAACACCCTTTAAAACGTCAATCAAATACATGCTGGATATAAAAATAAAAACTTTTAACCTTGTTTGCTTTTATGGTAATCCCGGGTATCGTTATCTCCTTTGTCAAGTTGATACAAGAATATTGCTAATAAAAAAATAACATTTGTGTTAGTAGGCAAAATAATGTTGATTTTGGATATAAAAGTAATGTTACTTATTTTCCCAGGAATCTAAAACTTAAAAATATACAACACTAACCCTCAAATCCTTAACCACAAGAGTTGCCCCCTATACCCTAAATGTTTTGTGATATACTGTTTGAGGTTTAGCATTTAATATTAATGTTCACCATTCAATGTTCAGGTTTGCGCATAGGGTTTAAGTTTAAGGCTTAGGGTTTGGAATTTAGCATTTAAGGGCCTGTTTTTTTTCGTTGGTAAAT
>JACYFF010019584.1:79918237-79953468 GCA_017589665.1 Selenicereus undatus
TATATATTGCGATCATTGAATAGGTGTACATCTGCTAGGCCGATCGAATAGCTTGACTTAAGGCCGCGCGGGTAAATTGTGGGGCTTAGGCCTTAATGATTGATAACTGGTGGGTCCACTTGATTATGTGGTAAAAAAATATTGAAAAATTGTTCATTAAATCATAGTATATTATGAGATTTTGATATTGACAAAAATAGATGAAATTTTGAAAGGTACAGACAGTAAACGTACCTCGATAAGAACATTTTCTTTCCTCTTGTAAAGTATTTGTTTACAGCTTAATGACGACAGAAGTTGCCTCACTTCTGTTTCATATCGATCTTTTGTTTTTAGTACGGTTTTAAATAGTTTTTGTATAATTACAATTTTAGTAAATATTCATGATTTTACTTGATATTTTACATGATTTAGTGAAGCTTACAATTAAATCTTATTCTCCATTTATTAATAAATCCTTCTCATTGGACCCTTCTTTTATAATTCCCATTACTATTTCGAAAAGTGTTGTTGTTACCATTGTTGTGGTCATTACTGTTATTGTTATTGCTATTGCTACCATGACTTCTTCTTTTCCTTGTAGCTCACAACATCCCACCTTGATGATTGTAGTATTCTAATTTAAAATAATTAAATTTAGTGAAATCAGAGTACTTAGGTGTATTCCAACATGGTGTGACACCTACACAAAAACCTAGATTAAGAGTTATTCCTTTAAGAAGCCTATGAGTATTTCACTCACTATTTATTTATTCAAATTATAAATAATCGCTCACGTGTGCTAAGTAACATAGTATCAATCACCAAATTCCCTCCAAGATAATAGTGAGGCATTCAAAGTTTCATATCGCCATAGCTTATCATTTCAAAAGAAACCTTTACTCACGACTTATACCAAAAATATAATCAACCCAAGACACAATCTAACCCCAAACAATCTTACACCCAAAACTCATCAAATCAAGGCATAATTCTGTCCAAAATAATTTTCACAAATTTTCAATAAACCATAACAATGTCCTACTATTTTTAATGCTTAAAATCATCACAAACATGACCACTCAAAATTTTGACACACAAAGAATACACATCCAAAATTCACAAAAATTTGCAGACCAATACAAGATATTACCAATAATTGGCCATAAAAGTTTCATGATTTATAACTGAAGCCAATCCCCCACAAAAAATTGAAACAGTACCTGAAATTATGCTTTAAAACAGCACAAGTTCAATCCAAAATCCATAGCTCATGGAGTACACCTCCAAAAGTCATAAAACTTTCCAAAAAATTCAAAAACATCATAGAGAGCCTACATTAAAATTTTCATAATTTTCCTACAAGTCAATAATTACCAGAAAATTCAAACACCAACTGAAATTAGGCACTAAAACAGGGCAGTTTAAATCAAAAATTCATAACTTATAAACGACACAACTAAAATTCATGAAAATTCACAGGCATTAGAAAAAAAATTGTGAAACATCTACAGTTAAATTTTTGTAATTTTTCATGCACCGATTAATTCACAAAACTTCAAACAGTATCCAAATCTTGCACAAATACGAAAATCCAGCTTATTTTCCACCATTTTTTTCCTCCAATACAAGTAATCAAACCAATTATCAATAGTGTAGCATAATTTGTCAATTAAATGAAGAAATAAGAAGTAAAAGCAGATGTAAAAGCAGATGTAAAAGGCTTGGGATTCACCTCACCTTCACTACATTAACAAGAGAAGAGTTGAGGAGAAGGTTGGCCGGCGTATTGGGTGGCTGTGGCTGCTGCTGGGGAGCCGGTGACAGCCCTGGCAGGCCATGGGTGGCGGCAGGCCATAGGCGTTGGGGCTTGAGCTGGTGGGGAAAATTGATGGGGATGTATGCGTGTTTTGCTAGGGGGAAAAAATCAGGGGGTGGAGGAGGATATATGACTTGGCTAATAAGGGGGGCCAATGTCGGTGGAGAATGGGGAAATTGGATTAGTTACGTTAGCTTATTAATTTTTCTTTTTATTTGGTTATTTACTTATTATTATTATTATTATTATTATTATTATTATTATTATTATTATTATTGTTATTGTTATAAAAAAAAATTTTCAAACTCCTTATTGTACGTTTTTTTTTTGTTTCTTTTCCCTTCTTGAACGAATAAATATTTGGGCTAAAGTTTGTGTTAATATTTGGGCTATTATTAGTACTTCTATGGTTTATTTGGAAAGAGCTTATAAATCTCACTCGTATTAAGCAATATGCCCTTCCACTTGTTTCGATTTTATTTATCAACATAATAATCTTGTTTTTATAATATAATTGGGCAAAATTTGTGCGTGTTTGTGTGTGTGTGTGTATATATATATATATATATATATCCGATGATTACTTACACTTGTAAATTTACTAATATATTTATTTACTCATCTATTTATGAGCTCCAAATGATGTCATGCAAGACATGACTCAGTTTACTCCGATGCCACGTCGTCGCTCCAACCTGCAACTGCATGAGTATCTTAAAACATTAAATTGAGATACGACAGTCAATTTCATCAAATTGGTATTAGCTAAAATAATTAATTATGTAGTATGTTCGGGCTATTACAGTAATCATTCTTAGATATGACCAACAAGTTATTGGGTTCAGTTATCATTTTATATTTAGATCAACTGACTACGTACTAGTCTGATTTTGTCAAAATTTATAAATTTTAAGTGTACTCTTATAATTAGCTTAATATGATGAACCATAAAATAATTAATTGATTCCATTCATCTACCATTAGTTCAGTTTACATTTGGATTGAAAATAATTCGAGAAATGATAACATGATCAGAACATATCAATGGAACAATAACATAATCTAATTTGATTGAACAAAAATTTTAAAAAATGATTAAGAAAAAGGAAATAAGCATATAAGTGGCGGCCCCCCCCCCCCCCCCCACTCCATCTTGTTTCTTTGGTTTTTTGGACTAACCTATTCTCATGTTTGCTTATTCCATTGCCAAGGTCTGTGCAAAATGGAATAGGGGTTTCATCCCATAACGAACAACTCAGCGGCTCCACCAGTGGCGAAGCCAGAAAATTTAAAGAGGGGTGTCAGAATTAATAGTATACAAGATAAAATTTAACAATAGTCATAAATTGAAGCTAAATACGAATTACATTACATTTAATCTAATTGTCCTCAACGAAACCTCATATTTTGAAAACAATGCAAGATATTATCAGTAGATACACTTTTAAACAAATCATCCTCAAAGTAAGTAATAACAGTATCAGTCAAAAACTCATATGAGATTCGGTTGCGCAAGTTGGTCTTTGATATATATATATATATATATATATATATATATATATATATATATATATATATATATATATATATCTATTTTTATGTATTTTTAATATTTCCAGAATTTATACACAATTTTTTTCTTGAATCAATAAAAAAAACTGGATAAATCTATTATAATAATGAAACAAATCCAGAAAGGGCTGGTAGAACAAATAAAAATCCAATTTAGTTCACTTTGACTATAAAAAAAATTACATTTATTGTTCAGCAGTTTGCTTAATAGTAAGATTAATATGAATTCGAGAACTCATTCTGATTTATCTTTTTTGTCACAAGTCTGTATTTTACAAATTCTCACAAGCCTAACTTATTAACTTATATAAGTTAAGATCTATTTTTCAATATTACGGAACTTCTTTATTTCTTAATAATAAAATAAAAAATTGTTTTAAAGCATAAGGAATAATTCACTCCGAACTAAGGAGTAAAGGAAGCAGAATGTGTCGAACTGTCAAAGACAAGAAGACCAAGGGGGGATTTGGGGGTGTAGCTGTAAGGCATAACATTTAAAACAAATTGAAAAAATAAAACTGCAAAATGAGGAGTGGAAGCCTCGAACAATTGTCCTCAAGGGCTAATCCAACACAATAAAGCCGCCTTACACCGCTAACCCAAGCGCAATTTCATGTTCAAGTTTAGCTTATTATGTATTTATAATTCTTCTTATTTTTTCAATTTCAGCCGTACATTATTTTTCTTTTTTGAGAGGGGTGTCGGTTAACATCACTAACACCGAACAGGCTTCGCCACTGAGCTCAACCCATTCCCTACCAATCCGGCTATCTGAAAACACATCACCGCCGCCACCACTGCAATCACTGGAGGTGCTATTAGCCACTACCTTCCATTGCTCCTCCTCTTTCTCATTTCAGCTTGATGAAACCGTGCATGGTCATTTGTTGTTTTTTAATGCTCCTCCACAACTACTATTGCTTCTCCAGCTACTTAGCCACCAAATCGACCACCCACCATCATGGGCACAGTCCCACGACCACCCGAACTCCCTTCCCAATCATTTCTCTTCCCCGACTGCAATAGAATAGGGGCAAGAATTATGTTTCAAGGCCAGTTCCAGCCTTCTCCAACGTCACCCTCAGCTCCAAAAAAATTACTTCCCATTGGCACCTCCAGTAGATAGCCCATCTTCATGTGCCTAAGGATAGAGAGAGAGAGAGAGAGGAGGGGGGAAGTACAGTGACGATTGAACCCAAATGAGCTGAGCAAAGAGGAGAGAGAGCGTAGTTTGCAAAGGTTGGAGTGAGGGCATTTGAGGAAAAGCAATTTCCAGCTCATTCCTTTGACTTTTCAAATCTGAGACAAAGAACAATGGCTCGTAAATGGGGAACCTTTGGGTAATTGTAAATAAAATTCAACGACTGTTGGTAATTTTTCCTTTAAAAATAATTTCCTCATTTATTAGGAAAAAAAAAGGGGTGGCATTTTATTTCTCCACTCTTACTTTTCAATATCTGTGACGCATTATTTATTTTTTTTGACAAACTGTGGTCATAATTTTATTCTACTTTTTTAAACTGCCAATAAAATTTTATTATTTTTACACAATCTATGTGATGATAAAATTTATATTTTGTTCTGGATATATATTTCTTTTACTTAAAAATGCACA
This sequence comes from Selenicereus undatus, assembly GCA_017589665.1. Classification (NCBI taxonomy): domain Eukaryota; kingdom Viridiplantae; phylum Streptophyta; class Magnoliopsida; order Caryophyllales; family Cactaceae; genus Selenicereus; species Selenicereus undatus. Next base: position 79,923,223 of record JACYFF010019584.1, read on the forward strand.
AAAGTTTGTACCGATGAAGATTAGATCATATTTCTTGTTGACAAATATTAAAACACTTCACTAAATGTAGTAGTCATTAGTCAATATCCATAGTGTCTTAAACATAGTTAACTGTACTGCAAAATATGAACAAATGGGTTCCAATTTCTTTCAAAAATAAGAAACATTTTTTTTTAAAAAAAAATTTGCAATTATAGTGGCTAATATATACGCATAAAAGAACAAGACCGTGGGCCTCTCACTACAAAAAAGAAAAAGACTACGAATCAAAGCATGTTCTTTTCGTTGGTAAATTGCTATATACCAACTTCAATCAACTTTAACCCACTTCAATCTATTTTTACCCACTTCAACAAAAAACTTTCAACTTCAACCAATTTCAACTCACTTCAATCAACTTCAACCCAATTTGTGATTTATCATGTAAAAATTAATTATTTGAAATTATATTTATAAAAATTCCATCAATGAAAAAAATTAAAAAATGTCATAAATATTTTTATGTAAAACACCATAAATAATAATCTTATCCAAAATATTAATTTTTCTTCATTAATTTAAGTATTTTTTATGGACAATTAATTTAAGTTGTGGGACTTTGAAAAGAGTATGTCTGAACTTAGAAGCTAGCATCCGAGCATATCTCAGTGCACGGTGGTTGTAGACGACCTAAACGCAAGGTAGTTCAACCCTAAGCAACCTAGTGGCAGTGTCGTGGGCATCTGGGCAGGGCAGAAAATGGGGCGTTTGGGCTGAGTGGAGGGGGGTTGTATGGACAAAGACAAGGGGGCTGCAAGGGAAGTATTGGAAAATTAAAAGTTGTGTTAAAGTGGGTTTCTCTAGGATTGCATCAACTTTAATCCATTGTAACCAACTTCAATCCTCTGTAATCAACTTCAATCCACTTTTACCAACTTTGACCAAACCCCCCCCCCCCCAGCTATAATCCATTTCTAGAATTGAGAGGAGGAAAGAGCAGAGGAGAGAGAATCCAAGATAGTATTGATTATCACCAAATAAAGACAAAATAAAAAAAAATCTAGTAATGTATTTGTTGATGTAGCAAGTTCATGTAAATTAAATCAAATGTATAATTTTTCTATCTATAATCAACTACTTATATTAAATTTAATTACAGTAGTTGAAAAAAAAAATGATTATCATAAACTCTTCGGAAATCTTTAGTTGGTTAGCCTTTCTCCTAGTACAACTGAATCGACTTTATTATCTTTTTTTTGGTTGATTGAAGGCCTTAAACTCTGCATCGTTTATGTTTATGAAGTTTTTCTTCCTATTAATCTTCAGCTGGACTCATGGGTTCGTGATATTGCAAAAGTACTTCTTGTAGCTAGAAATTAATCAATTTTCACTAAGTGGGATTTTTTATAATTATTTTCAACATATATTTGTGCACTTAATGAGATGTCTATCAATATTTTATACTCTAAACAACAATTGATATTCACTGATATATCTTAATTATAAACCAGAAAAAAGAAGTACATTATTTATTTATAATTATTTACCAAATATGTCAGTCCTTGCATGAACCTTATACAGGTCCCATACAATGGTCCATAGGTTGACGCTCCAAGGAGTCCACTGGTGTCCCATTGTATTTTCAAATAATCTGTAAAACCCTAGAAAAATTGTCAGGTTGGACTGACCTAGATCCGAGTCATGCCAAATGAGCTCTTGGGAAATCTATTTCGATTAAGAAAAACTTTTGATCGATTCTTTTTTTATATATTCCGGGAGTTTTAAATCTTCAGATTTTCTCCTTCGATTTCTGTCAAACAACTTTTTGAGTATTTTCGTTATTATCGTAAACATCATTATTTTTACCATCCTTTTATTATTATTATTTCTTACACTATTGTAATAAAAAAAAATTTGTTTTTTCCTAGTGATGGCTGTGAGGCCCCCAAAAAAAAAGAAAAACGATTTGAAACCCTTTTCTAAGTAGGATTAGAGTTCACCCCTATGCAAACTCTTTCCCTCCCTTTTTATTTCAAAACCCTAACCTCAACCCCCTACTCTCCCTCACATCTCTCACGCCATCCCCCCTCTTCGGCCACTCTCTCTCTCTTTCTCTCTCTCACTCTCTCTCTTCCTCCACCCTTGCACCACCACCGCTGCCACTGTGCCGCCCTCTGCGCGGCTCACTCTAGCCAGCAGTACCGGATACCCCAATCGGCTCAATCCCGACCCCCCAGCTAACCGCCCCGGAACAATGGGGGTCGAGTTTATGCGATGCGGAAGGAAGAAGCAGTGGATGCTCCGAATGTAGTAACGGGTACATTTTCCCTCTTAACTCAGTCAGTAGATGTTTTGTTTGATTCGGGAGTCACGCACTCATTTATCTCTGCTAAGTTAGTTGAGACCTTGGGACTAAACCCCACCCCAAAATCCTTCATGCTGTCTGTAATGCTCCCTGATGGGAAAATGGTGTCGCGCGAGGAGTTACACGAGGGCTGCCCTGTAAAAATATGCGAATGTGAGTTTCCAGCAAACTTGTATAGGTTCGAGTTGACGGATTTTGGAGTTATCTTGGGAATGGATTGGCTAGCTAGGTATCGGGCCCAGATAGACTGCCCTAAACGAAAGATCACCCTAAAAGGGCCCAATGGAGAAAAGGTAGTACATAGGGGTTAGAGGCCTAGAATGGGAGTAAAATTGATGTCAGCGCTGAGAGCTCGCAAGCTGTTAGGTAAAGGAGGTGAGGGATTTCTGTGTCATGTGGCCAAAACCGAAGATGCGAGATCGTCCCTGGAGGACATCCCTGTAGTGAGGGAATTTTCAGATGTGTTTCCTGATGAAATTCCTAGCATGCCACCTCTTAGAAAGGTGGAGTTTTGTATCGACTTGACCCCCCTATTTCCAAGGCGCCTTATCGGATGGCACCAACTGAACTCAAAGAATTGAAGACACGGTTGGAAGAACTCTTGGAAAAAGGTTATATCTGGCCTAGTAAATCTCCATGGGGAGCCCTGGTCTTATTTGTGAAAAAGAAGGATGGGACCCTAAGACTGTGTATAGACTACTGGGAGCTGAATAAGATCACGCTCAAGAATCGTTACCCTCTGCCTAGAATAGACGACTTATTCGACCAACTTCGGGGCGTGGAAACATTTTCCAAAATTGACCTCCGTTCGGGGTACCACCAACTTCGAATTAAGGATGAGGATATATCCAAAACTGCATTTCGTACCCGATACGGCCACTATGAGTTCGTTGTGATGCCCTTTGGCCTCACCAACGCACCAACGACATTTATGGACCTTATGAACAGGGTCTTTAAACCCTATTTGGATAAATTCGTGGTGGTCTTCATTGACGACATCCTAATTTACTCAAGAACCCCTATTGAGCACACCAACCGCTAATAGATAGCCCTGGAGGTGTTAAGGAAGAATGAGTTATATGCCAAGTTCTCGAAATGCGAGTTATGGCTGGAGAAGGTAGCTTTCCTAGGACATGTAGTATCCCACGAGGGAGTGTCGGTGGACCCTCAAAAGATTGAGGTTGTGACAAACTGGTCCAGACCTAAAAATCCGACAGAGGTAAGAAGTTTCTTGGGGTTGGCAGGGTATTATCGTCGATTCGTCCAAAACTTCTCAAAGATCGTCACCCCGCTTACCAACCTGACTAGAAAGGTCACCAAGTATGAATGGACAGAAAAGTGTGAAGAAGCCTTCCAGGAGCTTAAGAAGAGACTTACGAGTGCGCCGATACTGGCTCTACCTACTGCGGAGTAGGACTTCGTGGTGTATAGTGATGCTTCCAGGAATGGGTTGGGGTGTGTGTTAATGCAAGATGGACGGGTCATAGCGTATGCTTCGCGACAATTGAAGACACACGAGCGGAACTACCCGACTCACGACCTGGAGTTAGCTGCGGTCGTGTTTGCTCTCAAGATCTGGAGACATTACCTGTATGGGGTCCGTTGTGAAGTATTCACTGACCACTAGAGCCTAAAATACTTTTTCTCACAGAAGGATCTAAATTTGAGACAAACTAAGTGGCTGGAGTTCCTAAAGGATTATGATGTTCATTTTCAGTATCATCCGGGGAAGGCCAATGTAGTAGCTGATGCGTTGAGCTGCAGGCCGTACCCAACACTGAATTGTTTACTAGCGCTCCCAGATGCGTTACGTGAGGAATTTCGAAGATTAGAACTTAACGTGATTACCCCAGGGGCCAAACCTATGCTTTGCACCTTGGAGGTACAACCGACCCTTATAAAGGAAATCCGAACGGCACAGGCCACCGACCCCCAGCTTAAGCGGATCAGAGAAGAGATATTGGCGGGAAAAGCACCCGGGTTCGTACTTCATGAAGATGGTACCATACGATTCCATAATCGTGTGTGTGTTCCAGCCGTAGAGGCACTTAAGAAGAAGATCCTAGACGAGGGACACAATACTCCGCACTCGATACACCCTGGGGGTAATAAGTTGTATAAGGATCTAAGGCAAACGTTTTGGTGGAGTAACATGAAACAAGAAGTGGCTGATTATGTGGCGAAGTGTCTGACTTGCCAGCGAGTAAAAATCGAGCACCAACTACTGGAGGGACTTTTACAGCCGTTGGATGTCCCTGAGTGGAAATGGGACTCTGTGTCCATGGATTTTGTCATAGGATTACCGCTGACCCAACGAAAGCATAATGCGACTTGGGTTATAGTCGATAGACTCACGAAGTCAGCGCATTTCATAGCCAAGAGAAACATTTGGACCTTGGACCAGCTAGCTCGAGCTTACCTCGAAAAGATAGTGCGGTTGCACGGGGTGCCCAGTTCCATAGTGTCGGATCGGGACACCAGATTCCAGTCGGGATTTTGGCAAAAGCTGTAATAGGCATTCGGGACGCTACTACGTTTTAGCACTACCTTTCACCCTGCTATGGACGGGCAGATGGAACGCACCATTCAAACCTTGGAAGATATGCTGCGGGCTTGTGCGTTGAATTTTAAGAGCGCGTGGTACAAATAGCCGGCGCTGATTGAGTTTTCTTACAACAACGGCTACCACGTGAGTATTGGAATGGCCCCGTACGAGGCATTATATGGAAGGAAATGCAGGACTCCACTTTGTTGTCAAGAGATCGATGAGGCCCTAACCATCGGACTGGAGTTGATCCAAGCCACCACGGACAAAGTAAGAGTCATCCAGGAGCGAATGAAGGTCGTCCAGAGCCGCCAGAAGAGTTATGCGGATCGAAGGCGTAGACCCCTCGAATTCCAGGAGGGGGACCAGGTGTTTCTTCGCGTTTCTCCAACCAAAGGAGTCGTGAGGTTTGGGAAAGCAGGGAAGCTCAGCTCAAGGTACATCAGACCGTACCCGGTCATACAGCGGATTGGAGAGGTAGCCTATCGACTGAACTTCAGATAGTGCATAATGTATTCCATGTGTCGCAATTGCAAAAATACATTTCAGATCCCTCGCACATCATTGAACTCGATCCTATACAGCTTTAAGAAGACTTGTCGTATGAGGAATAACCTGTACAGATCCTGGATTGGCGGGAAAAGCACCTTCGTAGAAAGACGGTGCTCCTAGTAAAGGTCCTTTGGGCCAACCATGAGACATCTGAGGCCACTTGGGAGCCGGAGCAGGAGATGTGAGACAAATATCCCCACCTATTTCCATAATCAGGTGCATATCAGTTTCGAGGACGAAACTTTTCTAAGTGGGGTAGTATGTAAAACCCTGAAAATTCCAAGTCAGGTTGGAAAGTCAGATTGTTGATGACGGTGTGTCATGACCTAGTGAAGTTTCGAGGACAAAACTTTTCTAAGTGGGGTAGTATGTAAAACCCCAGAAAATTGTCAGGTTGGACCGACCTAGACCCGACTCATGCCAAATGAGTTCTTGGGAAGTCTATTTTGATTAAGAAAAACTTTTGATCGATTCTTTTTTATATATATTCCGGGAGTTTTAAATCTTCAGATTTTCTCCTTCGATTTCTGTCAAACAACTTTTTAAGTATTTTCGTTATTATCGTAAACATCATTATTTTTGTACCATCCTTTTATTATTATTATTTCTTACACTAGTGTAACCAAAAAAAAAATTGTTTTTTCCTAGTGATGGCCGTGAGGCCTATAAAAAAAAGATTTTAAACCCTTTTCTAAGTAGAATTAGAGTTCACCCCCATGCAAACTCTTTCCCTCCCTTTTTATTTCAAAAACCTAACCTCAACCCCCCACTCTCCCTCACATCTCTCACGCTCGGCCACTCTCTCTCTCTTTCTCTCTTCCTCCACCCTTGCGCCACCACTGCCGCCCTCTGCACCGCCACTCTACTCCTTGTGTGCTTTTTCGGCGTTGAACTTGAGCGAAGGCAGAAATCCCGTTGAGTTAACCCCGGTTTCGACTCAAGGTGCGGAGCAGTGAACTATTACTTAAGTAACTGAACCCGTAAATTGTACAGTATCCAGGTAACAATCATGCCCTAACCTTTTCCCCTGCATTGTTGGGACCGTGAATGTTTTGGAACTTGAGTAAGAACTTCTGGCACTTCTTTTCAAAACTGAAGGAACACTGGTATATAAATTGAAGGTGACTACATGATGGAAACTGTATGTTGTGTTATGTCCTGGAAGTTGAAACTTACCATGTTATGAGAGTTGAAATTTATCACGTTTGTGTTTGGAGTTCTTGGATTTTCATTGTGATTTATGTGGGGAAAAGTGTTTGAAATTGAATGAACTGATCTTGCTAAGTTGACCTCCAGTGAGGAGTAAGAACTAATGAACTGAAAAGAAATGAATGGGGTGAGTTAAATTGGCTTGAATTGATTGAAGGCCATAGCCTTCCCTGGGTAATAAGTGCATGCATGTGCTCGGTTGAGACGTGGTCCAGGTTATCGGTAACCACCCATGATGGTGGTAGGCCAGCAAAAGATAAGCGGTAACCACTTGAGAAACGGTAAGCCAGGAATGAGTTAAGCGGCTGCGCTATGTTAGAGCACAGGCCATGAGACCCATTGGGGTCGCTCACCCAAGATTTATCTGAGACCGATGCATTATGAATTAAATTATGGGATTATGATTCTGAAAATGATAAACAAGGAATATCGTAAAAATGAGTTGTATGCTTGAAAGACGTATTGTTGTCCCCTTCCCTCAAAATAATTTCAAAATGAATTTATGTGCATGTTTGACTGTTAGGGGTACTTGTTACTGAGTTTATCTCACCTTTATAAAATGTTTTGTTTTCAGGTGATCTAGTTGTGCCTAGGGCTGGGGATGTAAGAGTAGCGCGAGGCACGAATGTTGGAAGTTGTTAAGTTAATGTTGGAAGTTGTGAAAAACTATTGTTTTGTTTAGTTGATGTGTTGAATTACTAAAGAATGTAAGCCTGGATTGTATCTACGAAGTTCTTTTGTTTTATTTGTTATACTTGATATCCAGCTTGGTATTTCCAAAAATGAAATACGACGGTAACACCCATTAGGATTCCGCTGCATTTTAGTTAGTAATGGTATTAAATAATGAATTAGAGATATAGGGGTGTTACATAATCCCTCCTGGAACTTATATATAGGAGGGATCAGAGGCCAAGGCACTTATGTCATTGTGCAGTGATTTGGGAAAAACAACTATCATCTTTTGGGCCTGGCCCGGAATATATCCGCATATGCTTACTCACGAGATCACATCCCCAAAAGGCCCGAAACGCAACCTTTGGAGCCTTCCCCCAGGCCCACTCGCTACAGGACCGGAGGCTCAAACTATCAGCTACAGTAAGATCACTCTTTTACCCCCTCTCACAAACAGGCTATAAATAGTGACATGTTCCCCTCGGGAAAGGTGGGTTGAAAAAGGGAAGAATTTACTCTGTATACTGTTCACACTTTCTGGAGCATTTGGTTGATTTGACCGTTGGAGAGGCGTTCCCCGGACCACACTCCGGGGTTGGCCTTTTTTGCAGGTCGGAGAAGGAGACGAGAACGGCGCCGTGTTGATCGCCAGCTGTCAGATAAACCCGTTCTTTCGCCCCACGTCATCAACACAATCACAAGACAGATTCCTGCCGGAATCAGTTTGGCGCCGTCTGTGGGGAAGGAGCGGTAACGATGGTAGTTAGTGATGCGACACGAGCTAGGACGCGCAGAGAAAATGCGCCAGCCGCGGGTCCCTCTGCGCCGCCCACGGCTGAGGATGCCAGCGAAAGTTCCAGGGCAGGTCCTCGGCCAGTGGGGGCCTTGCAGCGGGAACCTCCAGCTTACGTCACGGTTGACGCGCTCCAGGGTCTTATGTCCACCATGGCAGACGCCATCACCAGACAGGTCACCGAGCAGGTACAGAGGGCTCTGGGGGTGAATGGCACAAGAAACCTTCCCGACCCTCCTCGGCGCCTCAGGTCACGGGCCGAATCCCCCAGGGAAGAGTCGGGGTCCCTACGCTCACGAGGCCTCGCTCGGGGGGAAAGATTGTACCAAGTACCCCATCTCCGGGACGAACGGCAGAAGGACCATGCGTCAGCTGACATGGCCGGTCGGTCGGGGCGCAGACGCTCAGTAGCCTCGGCTACCGCCTCAACTCCTTATGCCACTCATTCGCGGCCGTCCGGGTGGCTTCACGAGCAGGAACACACTTCCCGGCTCGTGCGCGAGCGGTCGCGCGGTCGTCGCCACAGCCCCGAATATCGCAATAACCGAGACCGGGCGCGGAGTCCCCCGGTGAGGGAAGCGGGTGACTACGAGCTCCGCATCAGGAATCGCTCGCCACAACGTGCGTCACATCCGAATGAGGACAGGAAAAGTCCTTCTGTGGTGGAGGTCGAACGGCGCCGCGATACCCCCATCAAGGTATCAGGAACCGCGGCCCGCTTGGCCGCCCCCTCTTTCTCAACCCCTTTCTGCCCAGAGATCGTAAACGCCCCAAGATGCGGAAAGGTGAAGATGCCAATGATTGATCTGTACGATGGAACCGGGGATCCAGAGGAGCACCTGGGTGTATACAAAGCTCAAATGTACGTCCAAGACGTAGACGATGCCTCGTACTGCCGCTACTTCCCCGCCACCCTAAAGGGGGTAGCGCAATCCTGGTTCAATGGTCTTCCCTAGGGTAGCGTGGCTTGCTTTCAGGACTTGGCTGACAAGTTTGTTGGACAGTTTATTGCGAGTCGTAAGGAACGGCGTACTAGCATTCACCTGTCAAAAATTAAGCAGGGACCACAGGAGTCCTTAGCCGAGTTCGTCAGGCGGTTCCATCAGGAGGCAGTCCTAATCCCAGAATTGGAAGAGGGTGTGGCGTACACCTCTTTTCTAAATGGCCTCAAAAATGGACGTTTTAAGTTCTCCTTGGCGGAGCAGAAAGAGACCACCTTAGCCGAAGCGCTGAGAAAGGCCGCAGACTTCATCCGAGCCACTGAGATTTGCGCCGAGGGACCAGACGCCCCCAAGAAGGGAAAGGCCCCAGGGGATAGGGGTTTCGCTCGCGGTGAGAGGAACCTCGCTCCGCGCGACAGAAGACCACCAGTGGAAACTCTGGATGCCCGGTTCACCACGGATGCAAGGAATATCCTGATGGAGGTGCGAGGGCATCCGATGCTGCGTCGGCCGCTCCCAATGACGATGGCCCCCTGGCCACAGAACGCACGGAAATATTGCGAGTTCCACGAGCAGAGCGGTCACACCACGACCGAGTGTAGAGAGCTAAAGAAAGCTCTCCATGAGCTCGCAGACAAAGGGAAAATTGATCGCTTCCTAAGAAGGGGGCCGCGCCTGCTGCGGAAAGAGCCAAACCCAGAGTCATCCCAGCCGCCGGATGAGGAGTGCTCGACAGAAATCGTGGCAACCATTGCAGGCGGCAACATGCCGGACATGACACGTTCGGCCTGGAAGGCACAACTGAGAAGCGCCCAACAGGTACTCACCATGGAGCAGAAGCCTAGCCTCACGGCGCCCACCATGGTCTTTGAAGGAAAAGATGCTCCCCGCTTAGCTACCCCTCATAACGACCCGCTGGTGGTTGAGATGAAAATTGCAAACGCGGTGGTACGCCGTATCCTCGTAGACACCGACAGCTCCGTGGATATCATCACGAAAGACTGCCTCCAGAAACTTTCCCACCCAGGGCGCGCGGTCGATCCTATTACGACCCCCGCTTTGGGGTTTGGGGGACAAGAGGTGACTCCTGCTGGGACCGTTTGCCTGCCGGTGCGCTTTGGGAACAGGACCCGTTTTCGAAGTTTGGAAGTTGATTTCCTTGTGGTCGATGTACCCACGGCGTACAACGTGATTCTCGGGCGGCCTACGCTCCATATGGCTAAGGCTGTCGTCGCACCCTATCTCCTCCAGCTCCAGTTTGAGACTGACGACGGAGCCGTGGGCAAGCTCCGGGGGGATCAGCGTGCGGCACGCGAGTGCTACCTGGTTAGCATAAAACCCCTTATTGAAAGACCCCGGGAGCGAGAGGTTGCAGCACCGCTTGCAACCGCAAAAAGAGCAAAGGGGACTCCTGCCGAGCCGTGTCCCGAGACCTTGGTAATTCATTCCGTCGACGTTGAACTTCCGCGACACCGAGCAGAAAGTGAGGCTGAAGTCGAGCATATACCGTTGGAAGAAGGGCGGCCAAAGCGCACGGTCCAGCTCGGGTGCGGTATGGCTGACGCAGAACGTCAACCCCTCGTCTGTCTTCTGCGAGAACACAAGGACATCTTCGCTTTCGACCCCAGCGAGATGCCAGGCATAGCCGCCGCGGTAATGGAGCACCACCTAAACGCCGATCCAAGACACATGCCGGTCGTCCAGAAGAAGCGCCACATAGGTCCTGAGCGCACGGTCGCGGCAAATCAGGAAGTTCAGAAGCTGCTAGAAGCCGGCTTTATCAGAGAATGTCAGTACCCAGAGTGGGTTTCAAATGTGGTATTGGTAAAAAAGCCCAACGGCACATGGAGGATGTACGTGGATTTTACGGACCTAAACAAGGCCTGCCCAAAAGACAGTTACCCCCTTCCAAAAATCGACAAGCTGGTGGACGCCACAGCCGGCCATGCCCTACTTAGCTTTATGGATGTCTTCTCAGGGTACCACCAGATACCCCTCTGCCCAGACGACCAGGAAAGGACGGCGTTCATAACCGACCGCGGACTCTATTGCTACAAGGTCATGCCGTTCGGGTTAAAGAATGCCGGGGCCACTTACCAACGCCTTGTCAACAAGCTGTTCGAGCCATTAATCGGGCGGACCATGGAAGTGTATGTGGACGATATGATCGTCAAGAGCAAGCTCCAGACTGACCACCCCGCTGACTTGCGGAAAACATTTGAGATCCTCCGGGCGTTCAACATGAAGCTCAACCCTAAAAAGTGCGTGTTCGGAGTACGATCAGGGAAGTTCCTTGGCTTCATGATCAGTCATCGCGGCATAGAGGCGAATTCAGACAAGGTGCAGGCCGTCCTTGACATGCAGCCCCCCAAGACTATACGAGAAGTTCAGCGCTTGACAGGCTGTGTAGCTGCCCTTGGCCGTTTCATGTCCCAATCAGCCGACCGGTGCCAACCTTTCTTCCGGCGGGGCAACTTCCAATGGGATGAAAAGGCGGATGAGGCCTTTCAAGCGCTGAAGTCGTACTTAGCTCGGCTGCCGCAGATCGCCAGTCCCACCGAGGGGGAAGTCTTGACTTTGTACCTGGCCGTCTCAGAACATGCGGTCAGCGCGGTCCTTATGGCCGACCGAGCGCGAGAGCAGGTACCTGTGTACTACGTAAGTCATGCCTTGACGGGTGCAGAAATGAACTACCCCCTCATTGAAAAGTTCGCCTACGCATTGGTGATGGCCAGTCGGAAGCTGCGGCCCTACTTTGAGGCCCACAAGATCTTGGTCTTAACGGACCAACCCCTCAGAAGCGTCCTTCAAAAGTTGGATGCGTCCGGTCGCCTCTTGAAGTGGGCTGTGGAACTCTCGCGCTATGACCTAGCCTTCGAGCCCCGGCGAGCCATCAAAGCACAGGCGTTGGCTGACTTCTTCGCCGAATGTAGGGCGCCTGTGGAGCAACATTCCTAACCGCACCCTTGGAACTTGTATGTTGACGGTTCCTCTACCAAGGACGGTAGCAGGGCCGGTCTCATTGTGGAAAGCCCAACCGGAGCGCGTTACGAGCACGCCCTCAAGTTCATGTTCAAGGCATCCAACAATGAGGCGGAATACGAAGCCCTCATTGCGGGAATAGAGCTCTGTCACACCGCAGGGGCCGCGCACGTCCAGGCGTTTTCCGACTCACAACTTGTCGTAAGTCAGCTCAACGGAGACTATGAAACGAAGGATGAAGTTATGGCCGCCTACGTCAGAAGGGTTCGCGAAGCTACCAAGCTGCTTAAGCAGTTTGCCATCAAGCACATCCCTCGCTCAGAAAACCGGCAGGCCGATGCTTTGTCCAAACTCGCAAGTTCTTCTGACGACGGCCGGCCGAAGAACATTCAGTGGGAGACATTGATGAATAGAAGTATCGACTTGTAGGAGGTCGCGTGGCTGGACCGGAGCCCCACATGGATGGAGCCTATCCGCACATATCTCGCTGAGGGTACGTTACCCACTGATGCTAAAGAAGCAGAGAAGATCAAGAAGCGGTCCAACTGGTTCGTATTGTACGAAGGAATTCTCTACAAGCGTTCTTTTGCCCGCCCCTTGTTGAGGTGCATATCCCCGGCAGAGGGGAGACAGGTTCTCGAAGAATTGCACCAAGGCATCTGCAGCTCACACCTCGGTGGGCGGGCGCTCGCCGTGACAGCCCTCCGAACAGGTTATTATTGGCCTAGCTTACGGGAAGATGCCATGACACTGGTCCGGACTTGTGACAAATGCTAGCGGTTCGGCCCCGTTCAACGTGTTCCCACAACTCTGATGACGCCGATTGTCAGCCCACTGCCATTCGCTATCTGGGGTATGGACATCTTGGGACCCTTTCCTAGAGCAACCGGCCAGCGCAAATACTTATTTGTGGTCGTAGACTACTTTACCAAGTGGATCGAAGCTGAGGCCGTCGCCTCCATTACTGCCGCGGAGGTGCGCAAATTTATCTGGCGAAACATTGTCACCAGGTTCGGCGTCCCCCGCACCATGATCTTCGACAATGGCCGGCAATTTGACACTAGCAAACTCACCGACTACTTGAGTAGTTTGGGATGCCAAGCTCGCTTCACGGCTGTGGCGCATCCCCAGACTAACGGACAGGCCGAGGCAGCAAACAAATCAATCCTCCATGGTATTCAGAAAAAGCTTGATGACTCCAAGGGTAACTGGGCTGACGAACTGCACGGCGTCCTGTGGAACCTTCGGACTACTGAGAAGACTGCCACCGGCGAGACACCATTTATGCTCACTTACGGCTCTGAAGCCGTTCTTCCTGTGGAGGTAACACTTCATACACATCGCCTAACTGCATTTCAGGAAACAGCAAACAATGCAGCTCTGCGAGAGGCCCTGGATCTCCTCCCCTCGATCCGCGGCGACTCTATGCTCCGAGAGGCCCTCTATAAACTCCGCATTGCACGAAGGCACAACAGGACGGTCCGAATGACACCCATCTGAGTTACTGACCTGGTACTCAGGCGCATGGAGAGCGTTGCACGGGCAACGGAACACGGCAAGTTAACAGCCAATTGGGAAGGGCCTTACAAGGTGGCCTCGCAAATTCGTCCTGGCAAATTTCGGTTGGAGACTCTCAACGGCACTCCTGTCCCCCGGGCATGGCACAGCAGCAATTTAAGGAAATATCATACTTAAGCTACCTTGTACTCCTTAGTACCTTTGAATGACTACTCACACCATTCCCCTCCCATTCAATACTCCAAGCACGGCCTCCAGGCCGGTCGCTATGCCCTTAGCCCCACCAGGGGCTAAGGCCATTTGAGCACGGCCTGAAGGTCGGTCGCTACGCCCTTAGCCCCACCAGGGGCTAAGGCCATTTGAGCACGGCCTCTAGGCCGGTCGCTACGCCCTTAGCCCCACCAGTGGCTAAGGCCATTTGAGCACGGCCTCCAGGCCGGTCGCTACGCCCTTAGCCCCACCAGGGGCTAAGGCAATTTGAGCACGGCCTCCAGCCCGGTCGCTACGCCCTTAGCCCCACCAGGGGCTAAGGCCATTTGAGCACGGCCTCCAGGCCGATCGCTACGCCCTTAGCCCCACCAGGGGCTTAGACCATTTAAGCACGACCTTAGGGCCGGTCGTTACGCCCTTAGCCCCACCAGGGGCTAAGGCCATTTAAGCACGGCCTTAGGGCCGGTCGCTACGCCCTTAGCCCCACCAGGGGCTAAGGCCATTTGAGCGCGGCCTCCAGGCCGGTCGCTACGCCCTTAACCCCATCAGGGGCTAAGGCAATTTGAGCACGGCCTTATGGCCGGTCGCTACGCCCTTAGCCCCACCAGGGGCTAAGGCCATTTAAGCACGGCCTCCAGGCCGGTCGCTACGCTCTTAGCCCCACCAGGGGCTTAGGCCATTTAAGCACGACCTTAGGGCCGGTCGCTACGCCCTTAGCCCCACCAGGGGCTAAGGCCATTTAAGCACGGCCTTAGGGTCGGTCGCTACCCCCTTAGCCCCACCAGGGGCTAAGGTCATTTGAGCACGACCTCCAGGCCGGTCGTTACGCCCTTAGCCCCACCAGGGGCTAAGGCCATTTGAGCGCGACTTCCAGGCCGGTCGCTACGCCCTTAGCCTCACCAGGGGCTAAGGCCAAATGAGCACGGCCTCAACGCCAAATGAGCACGGCCTCAAGGTCAGTCGCTACGCCCTTAGCCCCACCAGGGGCTAAGGCCATTTGAGCACGACCTCCAGGCTGGTCGCTACGCCCTTAGCCCCACCAGGGGCTAAGGCCAAATGAGCACGGCCTCAAGGCCGGTCGCTACGCCCTTAGCCCCACTAGGAGCTAAGGCCATTTAAGCACGGCCTCAAGGCCGGTCGTTACCCCCTTGGCCCCAGTAGGGGCCAAGGCCATTCGGGCACGACATAGAAAGGTTTTCACGCATATTTGCCCTTCTGCTTAGGGGCCACCCTCATACGAATAAGAGCAGAAAACGGAAACGCAAACAGAAGGTCAAACATCCCCTTTTCATTAAAACAAACATCGTTTACATGCCGACATAAAAGGGAAAATTGCAAAATTACAAAGACGAGACACAACAGCACCCACTATGCATCAGGTTCATTGTCGTCAGCTGGCTCCTCTTCAGAAAGGCCGGCTACCTCAAGAGGGTGAGTGGGCTCATCAGCAGTGGCCTCACCCTCCGAGGGAGCGACAAACTCCACTTCGTTGGGGTCACGGCCCTCGGCAATGGCCCGCTCGCGGTCATCGACATACTTCAGGTATGCCTCGAAGTAGCGGTCGTCATGGAACTCTCCGGCAAGAGTTAACAGTACTTTGCGGAGATATGACAGGGTATCAGAATGGCCCTGCTGGTAACCACGCTCTTGGGCCTTTGCCGCATTAGCCACGGCCTGCTCCAACTTCTGCTGCATCTAATTTTGCGTAGCCTCACAGGTCGCGAGCTCCGACTGAAGCCGTTCGCACCGACGCTGATACCTGCTTGCAATCCCTTCGAGACGCCGGCACTCGGCTACGGCCTTGACGCCCCTGGCGAAGGCCTCTACTATGCCAATCTCCTCCACGGAAACCGACGGCGGATCTGGTGCACCGATGGCAGACAAATCCCAGGACTTGACTATGTCCTGAACCAGGGCCAGACGAACCGGAGGGTCGGCTTTGAAGAAGCTACCTGAAGGACGGGAAGAGTGACCGGCACTAGTAGGGGTCGCCGTGGGCGCGCCAGTACCGCGAGGGGACGTACGGCGTCCCTGCTCAGCGGCCGCCCGCTCCTCAGAAGAGCGGCTGGCAGTCGGGGCGGTCGTATCGTGGCCGGTTCCCCTAGCCACCTCTTCAGTCCTCGGCTTCTTACGGGGCGGAGGCAGACTCACAATGGGTCTCTTAGTGCGAGGTGCAAAGGAAGGCGCCTGCAGAAGGCTAAGTCAGTGTCCGGCAAACATAAGGACAGCCAGTTAAAGGGGGGTCGTATCGTACCTTTTTAGCCTGCTGAACGACGACCTGTTGCCTTTCTTCTTCCCTCCTGCGCTCGGCAACAGCGGCCACCTGTTCGGGCGTCGCATCCCCGGTCTCAAAGACTGTCAGTCTCGCCCTCGCTTGATCTGCACAAAGGAAGACAGGTCAGGTCAGCACAAAACGCGGAACAAAAACATGCTTAGACAACTGTGTACCCTTTGTAAAATTCTTAAGAATCAGTAGACCGGCCGCGGCGAGAAAGAAGTCGTTAGCGAAGAACTTTAGCTTCGGTAACCAGTTCAAGGGCTCCCGGTCACTAGACTTGGTCCTTCTCTTCTGGGGACCCTTCACGACCTCAATGGCCTGACTCATGAATCGGGGAATAGGCCGAGGTCGGCCGTCTTCACGAATATAGAACATGAAGTACCGGGCGGTTTGCCGCTCCTCGGCCGTTGGTTCCCCAAAAGGATTCCTGACCGGCTTTCCTTCATTCCAAGAAGGAACGTCACCCCAACCCGACGCCCGGCGCAGAAACAAAAAGTCGTACTTCCAATATCTAACTTTGGATTTCTTTTCAATAGTGGTCATAAAGCCCGGGCGGTTATTGAAGCAGTACCACCCCAGGTCCCCGGTCTCTTTAGGGGCTTTTTGGACCGTATGCACCAGGCTAAAAGCGCGCGCCGAGCAGGCCAGACCCCGCAATTCACATATAGCCACGAATGAGCAGATGTTGTGCCAAGAGGTCGGCACAATTTGGGCGGGCGCCAACTCATACCTATTGAGAATATCCTTCACTACTGGATGTAAAGGGAAACAGAGGTCGTAATCCAAAGCCGCTCGGTACACGGCGATACAATTCGCGGGGGGCTCATCCACCGTGTCGTCAGGCTCGAGCATTACAAAGCTGTAGTCGGCCGGCAGAAGGTACTGCTTATCAAGCGCCGATCTCTTGAGCCGGGAGATAGCCCGCGGGTCTGGGAAGTGGCTTCCCGGTCCATCCTGGGGGTCTGAACGAGTTGGGGCCCCGGGAAATTCCAGACCCTCGGCCACAATCTCTGGTACGGGGACCGAACGGCGGTGGCGCGCGCGCCCTGACCTACCCAAACTTGATGACTCAGACGAGGAGCTCGTCGACGCCCCCTCAGATGAAGAGGTGCGCCTCGAGGCCCCACTGGATGAGCCAGGTCGGGACGACGTACTAGAGCTGGAGGAAGCAACTCGGCCTTCCACGTTAGACTCAGGAAGAGCTGAACGAATATTACCTATCGAGCCCTCGGCCAGAAGTTCGTCAGGAGTCCGGATGCGTGGGGTTGACTTCGTCTTCGCCATGCCGCGGACCTGGAAGGCGGGCACAAAATTAGCAAGGGTAACCTCCCAGGGATACGTCACAGTCACCTCTGGACTTAAAATACTAGGGGTGGAAGAATGCTCGCAACTGGACCAAGAGGGAGTGCCAGGTTCAAAAATAGGTATGGCATAAGGAACCTTTTTTGGCTCCCTTGGTTTATTTTTTCGGGGGAATCCAGCCACCGCACGGCCATCAATAAAGGCCGGGGTGTTCGGGAGTTGTGGATGCCGGCCCTCTATGAGAGGACCAACATGCTCCTCGGAGGCATCCCCACTAGATGAATGAGATGACATAATATACAAAGAGTGTGGTGAAGGGGGCGAGCATGTACCTGAGGATGTCGAAGAAATAAGGTTTTGATTGGAAGCAGCAATGCAAATCTGAGAAGAGGGAGGACAAAGGATGTCAGAGCCTTTCTCTCTAGAATTTTCTCTCTCTAAATTAGTTGTAAAAGTATGGCACAAATGACTACGGTGGTGAAGACCCCATCCTTATATAGAGCCAAGAGACGGTTCGCGTACCCCAATGCTCCTCGATAACCACGCTTCCTCAGAGGGGATACCACGTGGTAACTAAGCAACAGCCTGGCCCAAGACATAGGCCCAGGATGTCACAGCTGTAACCCTTAAAGGGTGACTAAGGCATAAGGCACTGCCCAGTAACCCTTATGGCCGGTCGCCACATTCTTAGCCCCTCAGGAGCCAACTGACCCTGAGCACGGCCTTACGGCCGGTCGCGACACCCTTAGCCCTTCCAGGGGCTTAGGCCATTGAGCACGGCTTTACAGTCGGTCGCTACGCCCTTAGCCCTTCCAGGGGCCAAGGCCATTGAGCACGGCCTCACAGCCGGTCGCTACGCCCTTACCCCTTCCAGGGGCCAAGGCCGTTGAGCACGGCCTCACGGCCGGTCGGCACGCCCTTAGCCCCTCCAGGGGCTAAGGCCAATTGAGCACGGCCTTACGGCCGGTCGCTACGCCCTTAGCCCCTCCAGGGGCTAAGGCCAATTGAGCACGGCCTTACGGCCGGTCGCTACGCCCTTAGCCCCACCAGGGGCCAAGGCCATTGAGCACGGCCTTACGGCTGGTCGCTACGCCCTTAGCCCCACCAGGGGATAAGGTCATTTGAGCACGGCCTTAGGGCCAGTCGTTACGCCCTTAGCCCCACCAGGGGCTAAGGCCATTTGAGCGCGGCCTCCAGGCCGGTCGCTGCGCCCTTAGCCCTTAGCCCTTCCAGGGGCTAAGGCCAATTGAGCACGGCCTTATGACCGGTCGCTACGCCCTTAGCCCGTCCACGGGCCAAGGCCAATTGAGCACGGCCTTATGGCCGGTCGCTACGCCCTTAGCCCTTCCAAGGGCCAAGGCCAATTGAGCACGGTCTTATGGCCGGTCGCTACACCCTTAGCCCTTCCAAGAGCCAAGGCCAATTGAGCACGGCCTTCTGGCCGGTCGCTACGCCCTTAGCCCTTCCAAGAGCCAATGCCAATTGAGCACGGCCTTCTGGCCGGTCGCTACGCCCTTAGCCTTTCCAAGGGCCAAGGCCAATTGAGCACGGCCTTACAGCTGGTCGCTACGCCCTGAGCCCTTCTAGGGGCCAAGGCCAATTGAGAACGGCCTTATGGTCGGGCGTTACGCCCTTAGCCCCTCCAGGGGCTAGGGCCACTGAGCAAGGCCTTACAGCCGGTCGCTACGCCGCTAGCCCTTCCAGGGGTTAAGGCCAAATGAGCACGGCCTTATGGCCGGTCGCTACGCCCCAAACACCTCCAAGGAGTAAGGGCCCGAGCACGGCCTAACGGCCGGTCGCTAAGCTCTTAGCCCCTAAAGATGTATGAGTGCGGCCAAATGTCGTGCGCCATGTTTTTGGTTCCCTTGGGGACCGAAAGACATGAGTACAGCCAAATGCCGCGCGTTCCGCCTTTTGACTCTTTCTTTTGATCTGAAGACCCTTCAGCACTGCCTTAAAGCTGTTCGCTACGCTTTAAGCTCCTTTAGGGGCTAAGGGCTCGCAAGCACGGCCTCACGGCCAGTCGCAACACCCTCAGCCCCGACAGGGTTAATGCTCTCACGCACGGCCTCACGGCCGGTCGCTGCGCTCTTCGCCCCTCAATTGCCGGGAGCTGTTAAGCGCGGCCTGAGGGTCTGACATACGGGGTATCAATTAGAGAGGTGAAAGAAAACAAGCGTTCATTGCATAAAGGTCTCAGGCAAATGCACTGAGAGGTACACATCGATACAATAAGCCGTTAGGCTTCATCACTAGAAGGGGAAGGGGGACCTCCTAAATCAGAAACTCCTCCCTGGACGGCATCAACGTCCGAGATATTTATCTCGTCGGCCAGGCGATTCTGTTGAGCAGCCCTCAAAATTTCGTCCATGCACCATATCCACTTCTCGAACGATGACCACTTCAGATCCATGAGCACAGACTTCATCTCATCCCCGGTGAATTCATAGGCCGCACCGAATTCAACGGCGTCGTTCAGCAGCATCGCATAGAAGGCCGCTTGAACCAGTTCAGGGAGTCCAAGCTCCGCCGCAGCCTGCTCGGCTTCCGATAAGGAAAAGTCCGGGCATAATCCCGAAAAGTTCTCGGGAAGGGGACGTGGAGGCCGCGCTGCATCCCTTCGGTGCCATCCGAGGGTTTCCCTCAGATAAAGTGCCATTTCCCTGGTGTTGCGCATGAGAGGGAAAGCCATGATTCAAGTCGATGGTTGGTCTGATCAGCAGTTGCAATTGCTTCTCTCTCCAACAAAAACCCCGGGGTATTTATAGGAAGGCAAGACAGACCTGGGGATGCCACAGATTGTGGGCCACTGCGCTAGGTCATAATGACCTGGCGCATGCAAGGCCCTCATCCTAGAACTCCGTGCCTTAGTGCGTAACAGCTATAACAACCGTCCAACCTGGGGGTGCGAGTCTCTGTAACCCCTTGTTGCAAGATGAATGGTCCCAGCGCGCCTCACACTAGACCTTAGATCCCTAGATCCACATCTTACTTGACCACCAACCAGGCACGACGGTCAGGCAAGATGTGAGGGGCTAAGTGATTTGGGAAAAACACCTATCATCTTTTGGGCCTGGCCCGGAATATATCCGCATATGCTTACTCATGAGATCACATCCCCAAAAAGCCCGAAACGCAACCTTTGGGGCCTTCCCCCAGGCCCACTCGCTACAGGACCGGAGGCTCAGACTATCAGCTACAGTAAGATCACTCTTTTACCCCTCTCACAAACAGGCTATAAATAGTGACATGTTCCCCTCGGGAAAGGTGGGTTGAAAAAGGGAAGAATTTACTCTGTATACTGTTCACACTTTTTGGAGCATTTGGCTGATTTGACCGTCGGAGAGGCGTTCCCCGTACCACACTCCGGGGTTGGCCTTTTTTGCAGGTCGGAGAAGGAGACGAGAACGGCGCCGTGTTGATCGCCAGCTGTCAAATAAACCGGTTCTTTCGCCCCACGTCATCAACACAATCACAAGACAGATTCCTGCCGGAATCATGCAGCATAATCTTTGGTAAAGGAGTTGAGCTGTTGCAAGTGTAAAACCATGTCTATGTTATGGAAGGCTTGGAAATACATTATATAGTCATTGTTGGTTGCACTACAAAAAAAAGGTCGTTCAGAGACAGTATCAGCGACAGAAAAGTACTTTTTAGCGACGGAAATTTGAGCCCAGTGATGGAATTAGCGATAAATTACCACCGTCCTATGTTTGGTCGTCACTGTCTAGTTAGTGGCAGAATTCTGTAATTTCGTCGCCACCTGGCGACAGATAGGTTGGGATGTAGGGAATGGAAGGCATGCAACATGGCGATAGAATGTCCATTCCATCACCATCAGCATCAGAATTTGCGATGAAATGTATATTCTGTCGCCAGTTTGTTTTTTTTAAAAGAAAAAACTGGCCCACAACTGTCGTTCCGTCGCTATCCATTGCTAGTTTTGCCTTTTGTTTTAAATAAAATTTTTGTTTACACAACTACCCCAAATTACAATTCATTTCCTACAAGAAAATACATCGAGAACAACCCCTCAATGTCATTGCTTCACTGGAAACGCTTTCAACAAATGTCAGCTAACAACAAAGCCAACCATCACATACAAATCGAACACTTTCAAATGTCTCATCACAAGTTCATACAATATATGCTTGAAAACATACGTGTACTTAACACAGGAGAGTAAAACAGAGATGGAAATGCACATAAATGTATATATAAGTCAGGAATAGAGAGGGAAGAAGCTAGCAAGTCAGGAGGGGTCAATCATCAAGGTAGGTGTCATCATACTCCTCATCGTCATCCTCATCCTTATCCTCATTTTCGTCATTATTTTGTGGGGGGTTAGTAAAGGGTGGTTGGGAGCCCGAATGGGAAGCTTGTTGTATTTGAAAAATTGTCACCATTTGCTGATTCATACTCATCATACTCATCATTTGCTGGTTCATTCTTTGGTTGGACTCCTCTAATCGCTTGTATCTCTCCTCAAGTAGTCTATGCATTTCAGCTTTCATAGTAAGCTCACCCCCCAAGTTGATCACCATGCCCCTTAAATCATTCAACTCTTGTTGAAATGACACCTAACTTGTTCCTGGAAAAAACCATGTATATATATAAAGTATATATTAGTGATAACTTTTCTATTAATGATTGAAATACAAATAGTTTTTAAATTTGCTATACCAACTCGCTGAGAGGGATTGAAGTAGGAGGACTCCCTAATATTGACGCCCTTATCTCCAATGCCGTAAATACAACCCTTTTCGTTCATATAGGCCTTCACCCACAACTCGTTTGGATTTGGAAGATATTGAGATGGATCTTGGGAACTGGCATCTGCGGTCCCTTGCGAGTTGATGATGTTTTGAAATTCTTTCTCAAAGGATTCCTAAGATATCAATATATTCACAAAATTCAAATATGTCATACTTAATAAAATTGCACGAACCACTAATCAAGTTTGACCATTGAGAATAACTTACGTATGTTTGTAGTGATTTTTTTATCAAGCCAAGGTCCATCTTCTTTGCCATGCAGTTTATGAGTGCAAGTGAATAACTCAATGATTGTTGGCTATGTCTCAAGTTGCTCCCTCTACGTGTCAAACAAATTCAGAAAAACACGTTAACCACCAATTAACCAAATAACTAGAAGAAGTTTTAAGATGTACAATTAGTTACGAAACGCCTCCTATGCTCATGCGTAAAGATCGAGCCATAGGTGTAAAGAGACGACCCAAGACTAGCTGGGTCACCAAGCCTCTTTTTTGGGCTTTTTCACATAATTTCTTGTATGAGTCGTTCACCTAATGTTGTTGGAGTCCTCTCCATTGCTCATCACCAAGCCATGCGGGTTGCTTGTTATACTTCCTTGCCTTACTAAGGAAGTCCCTCAAACGTGCATTACCTTTGTTCTCAAAATTTTTCCTTATGCGATCCTCATGGATAGGATCCCAAAATACAACAAATACGCCAAATAATATCATAATAATGAATCGAGTACATACAAAGTGTTAATATGTACTAACTGTAGTTGCCTAGAACTCTCCGAACCACATATCTCTAACTTGTCTTGGCACTTTACCCAAGAAAGCCAAGGGCCATTAGATTTGCTTTGGAAGATTTAAGAAATCCTTCCAATAGCACCTTCATTGGGAAGAAACACATTTCAATAGAAAACCTCCAATTAACGCGATATTACGCAAAATACTTTCAATAGCAAACACATAACAATTTTACCACTTTGCTATCTGGCACAATATATGTCTTTGGTCGACTGCTCCTATGACTAAACTGTGTTTCACAATCTCCAATTCTAATATTTTGCTAGGACTGGTTATAGTTAAGGTCGACAGTGCGGGAGTAGGGTTGGTTTGGTTGGGAACAAGGGTGTTGGTTGCAATGTTATATGCATATTGTTGGGAAATGAAAGTCTGGTAAGGGATGTATGGGGTATGGGAAGTAAAAGACCCTATAGGAACTGCCCCAAATTGAGTGGGGATTGTTCCTACAACACGTGTAGTATGAGGTGTTGGTAAGGAAGGTGAATCAATGTCCATTGCACCGGCCTGGGCACTGGAGCTCTTCCTCCCTCTTCCTCGACCTTGAGTACAGGACTTACCTTGACGGGGGGTGGAATCCATACCTAAAATATTTGACAATAAATACAAGTATAAATAATGATTGTACATATCAACAATATAGTCACACAGCACAATAGTTAGAACATCAAGTTTCAAAATTGACAAATATAATAAAAGTACATTCATACACATTTGCATTACAATGATGGTAAGCATGACATATATAACAATTCATAAGCATTTAACTGTCTGCATCATCTTCCCCACCCCTAACCTCGCCATCAATCTCAGTGTCGTCGTCATCATCATCATCATATAAATGTAAATCTCCCTGTTATTCATCTATTTCATTCTCATCATCTCACTCACCCCCTTCATCACCCTCATCCTCTTCTGCCTCATCTACATCATCATTTACCTGAATAAATGAAAACCCTACATCGTCATTAACTTCTTCTGGTGGTGCACTTTCATCCACTATTGACGTAGGGATATCATCATTTACATATTCAACTAGTGTCGTCATGCCCTTTTGTTGGTAAGCAATGGGTAGAGTGTATTGTGTATCCACTCTGGCTCTTGGTTTGGTTGGTATGACAATGAGTCAATTGACCCTATCCCTTAATCGATCTGAATGTGGCATGAAGCACACTTGTGATGCAGTGTTTGGAAAGCTGAATGGATCGTACTTTGTATACCTTCTTGTATAGTGAACCTCAACAAGTTTGTTTAGTTTATGAGATTGTGTCCCACTATTCAATGTGGGATCAAAGCACTCACAACTAAATAGTACACATCTTTTAATTGGTTCACTTAGATACTCAATTTTGATGATGTCTTTAAGTATGCCATAATAATCATTTTCGATATCACCTTCTCCCGTCCCACACACACCAACACCACAATTGTACCTTTTCTTCCCAACACTGTGTGCTTTTGTGTGGAATTTGAATCCACTAACTCTATATATAGTCCACATTGACATGTCCGTTAGGCTTCGCGGGCCAAGTGTGTCAAGTACAAATGTTTGTGACTGTTGAATAATTGAATGCAATGGACCTAAGGCGACAAAGGATGTGGTTTGCGTTAATACAGTGCAGGTAATGGTGTCCAAATAATTTGAAGTGAATAAGTTCAATTACTTACATTTTGACTAAACTAATCTGCAAGTGAGTTTCAGTGATGGTATCAACATCAGCATCACTAACATTGGGATGTGCGGTTCGAATTTGTTTTGTGAAAATTTTACGACATTCTGTACACAATGTAGATGCACAATTTTTTTCAAGCATATACTCAATGCAACTTCTATTGTTGAAAGGTAGCACTCACCCAATATAAGACTTAACTTCATCGCAATTTAATAGCATGTAAAGATGAGCAACAATATATTCAGCATCTGTGAGATACCTTAATCTTTCCCTCCTAATAGCCATTCCTTGCAACTCAAACACAGTATAGAGTTGGGACATGATTATTATATTCATCGTCATCCTCATTTTTTCGACATCTATTGCACATGGAGGGCACATTAGGGCCGAAGTAATAGGTGGCAAAAAAGGTCCTTTCAGCTTCTAAGTAAGCGTCTGTAATTGAACCTTTAAGATACGCTTGTTGTTTAATCTTTTTCTTAAAACAACCAAAGTACCTAACAAAATAAAATTAACCAATGACTTGTAAGTGATTGCATAGTTTAGTTGTTTCCATTTCATCAAATATAATTTATTTTACCTCTCAAATGGATACATTCATCGATACTACGTAGGACCATCAAGTAGTGCCTCTTCTGCCAAGTGTACCGGTAAGTGCTTCATTAAATTAAAGAATCTTGGAGGAAATATCGTCTCTAACTTATAGAGAGTAATGGCAATGTTCCAATCCATTTTCTCAAGCACATCCTCCCATAGTGTTGTGGAGTACAAGTTCTTAAAAAACTGACTTATTTCAATGAGAGGTTTTAACACATCATCCGGGAGAGCACCAAATGCAATTGGTAACAAAGTCTCCATAAACACATAGCAATCATGACTTTTCATATTGGTGAACTTTACTTCATTGGGGTCCACATATTCCTCAAATTAGAACACTATCCGTCAGGCATGTTAAGTCCCTTTACCCATTCACACAACTTTCTTCTTTTATCCATAGCAAGAACAAACTTCGCTTTCGGTTTAACCATTTTGCCGCTTGGGCCTGGTTGCAATTGTAATTATTCCCTATCACATATATCTGCGACATCCATTCTTGATTTGACATTATCCTTTGTTTTTCCAGGAACATCCATGATAATGTTAATGATGTTTTCTAAGAAGTTTTTTTCCATGTGCATTATATCCAAATTATAACAGAGCAACTGATGTTGCCAGTAAGGCAGCTCCCAGAATATGCTCTTGTTTGTCCAGTTATGCTCATTTTTCTTAAATCCTGGCATTTAGAAGTTGATGTCTGTCATTACCATTGGGTAGTGTTCCACCTCAACATAAAGACGTTCGCCAAAAAGGCGACAAGGATGACCCCCCATAACAGTTCTATCTTTTCTAAATGAAGTTCTATTTCTTCTAAATGCATGAGTCCTTGACAAGAAACACCGATGACAATCAAACCACAAGAATTTACGTCCGTATTTGAGTCTCAAAGCCTTTTATTCCTTCATACATACTGGACAAGCGAATTGCTCATTAGTACTCCACCTAGACAGCATTCCATATGTTGGGAAATCATTGATGGTTTGCATAAGTATAGCCTTCATTTGAAATGTCTTCCCTGTAAATATGTCGTATGTTTCAATTCCAACATCCCACAGCTCCTTCAACTCATCAATAAGAGGTTGTAAATATACATCTATTTTATTCTTGGGATTTTTAGGGTTGGGGATTACACAAGTGAAGAACATAAATGATGTGGTCATACACATTTCAGGCGGAAGGTTTTAAGGTGTAACCACCACCGGCCAAATGGAATAAGATCTTGAAGACAAAGTATAAGGATTAAATCCATCAGCACATAACCCAGGCCTAACATTTCAAGGCTCTGCAGCAAAATCAAGGTACTCGCTATCGAAATGTTTCCACGCTGCTCCATCTGATGGATGACATAAAACACTGTCCTCACGTCGATGTTCATAATGTCATCTCATGTGCTCTGCAGTGCTTCTTCATGCATACAACCTTTGAAGTCGAGGTTTCAATGGTTCCTTGCATATGGTAATGAACTTTGATTCCTTTATTGCGACCTTTCCCTCTTCCATCTCGAATGCCCGCAAAACTTGCATGCATCGGGGTTCAAGTCCTCTTTAAAGAGCAACATGTAGCCTTTACGGCAACAATCAATGTATATCACATTGTTGTCGAGATCTTTAACAACCTTCTTCGTCAGGCCATAGTTGTTCGACATACGATTGTTAGGTGGACATATCTCCTTCATTGACTAAACAATTTCATTGAAACAGTGTTGTGGCATGTTATAATCGAACTTGATACTCAGTAGCCGAACAGCAACAAAGAGCTCACTGTATGTACAACAGCCATCATATAAGTGTTGTGGAACAGCTTGAACTATATTATAGAATGGTTCTTTACAAGTGTTTGGCTCTTCATCCCTCATATTTTGATTTGCTAATATGGCATCACCAATCATGTACTCCATATGATTTACGTAGCGTTCATTGTAGTCATGATTAGTATGACTTGCACCGCCAGCTTCTGCCATTTTAGTAATAGAATATCCAAAATCATACTGTTTAGGTTCTACTTTTCCATGGCTTATCCAATACTAATATCCTTTCACAAAACCCTTATACATCAGGTGCATCTTTACCTCATCAAGTGTTAAGTACACTCTATTTTTACACTTCACACGTGGAAATCTATACTTTCCCCCACTTTGGAACTCTGGTTGCTTACGTGCAAATGCATCAAATTCATTTACTCCATTTAGAAATTATTGCTTATAATCATCACGATCAGGCAATAATCTATTATACATCCACGAATGATGTGGAAGGTAATTTATTTTCTGCTCAAACAACAATATTCATGAAATTTTTTGGATTAGTATTAATTTCAATTTATATAATTCTAATTATATAAAATTTTTGATTATCTATTACACGTATTTTAATATTCAAGCACAACACTAACTAATCCACAAAAACACATATAAGTACGTCCATTTTTCTATATATCATTAGAAGCATGCTTCGAATAAGCTACACAATTGAAAATGTAAACGTATACGCCAACGTGCATACAAGAAACTTTTTACATATTCATGTTCCACTAATTTCACATTAGCATACAACCCATATTATAGCATCATCTTTATGCCAACAATCTCATTAAAATACATTATCCAACACTAATAATTATTTCCTTTAAATCAGGCCTATTTGCATAAATGATTCATTTTAACTCCACCTAATTTCACATTCGACATCTAAACCCTAATAATTTCTTACGTTCACTTCCAAACTTCAACAAATAAATTTTTTTTCTTACAAATTTCACAAAACTAATAATACATTCAAACTTTAACATTTCATTCCATCAATATATCACATTTTCAATAAAATTACCAAACCTAGACCCTGAATTACATTGAGCAACATGTTGAAACAAATTGAAGTAATAACTTTACACAAACTTCACAATTTAACCAAAACATTAACTAATTATGAAATTTTAATAATTAAATACAAAAATCTCTAAAAATTACAACTATAAGTTATGGGAGAAACAACCAACCTAAAGGAGATGGTTCATGCGGCAGGTGGCAGAGGCAGGCGGCGGCAACGGGTGGCTCGCGGAGGCGGCGATGGCGGCGAAGGCCGACAGTTGGCGGTTGAGCTCGCAGGAGATTCGCTCTCGCTCTCACTCTCGCCTTTCTCTCTTTTTCTTCGAACAATAAGTGAAGAAGAACTAGATCTGGTTCTTTTTAAAAAAACATTGCGACGACTTTCTGTCGCCAATTCAATGTTTTTTAAAAAACAGTTCCTAGCGACGGAAGGTGTTTTAAAAAAATTAAAATTGTCTTGACGACGGAATTTCCGTCACCACTTTCAACACTTTGGCGATGGATGGAATATACCACTGCTACATCTGTCACCAAACATAATGTATTTTAGATGTACATTATCTGTCGCCAATTCCTTCGCTATCTGATACGGATCTAAATTCGTCGTCAATTTTCATTGTTATTTCACGCTTTTTAGTAGTGTTGATGGTAATTGGGTAGGCCACTCGATTTGAACGATATAAATTTAGAAAAGAGGAATCAAGTTGGAAACCTCAATGTAAGCCATGAAAAATCCAATAAAACTTGACTTGCTTCTAGACTGAGGATGGGTCAGTAGCAAGTGTATCACTAATACTCGGTTCAACTTAACATAATTCCCCTCTTTAGTATCAAACATATTTGTTCGAAAATTAACATATTGCATTACTAATTAAAATCCATGAAGCAATTCAACTTAACCTAATTCCCTTCTTTAGTAGACCAAATTAACTGAAGTCAATTAAACCTCAACAAATGAAAGCTTGCTTCAGCTAGGCTACTCATTATGTATCACTAATACTAGGTTCAAATTACTACTTAAAGAATGTCTACTTAAAGAACGTATTTATGCAACTGTAAAATTGATCTTTTATCACTGGATAGCCAATCTCCCACCTCCTCCCCCCTTTTAAATAGTACCATTGTGAAAATATCACAAGAAAACATATAATTTTAGGCGAGCACTCTTGATTTAGTCCCATTGGCATCAAGCAAATGAGAAGATAATAAGTATATAGAACTTTACCTAGGGAAAATTTGGAGATCACCCATGTCACAACACAGGCTTCTTTTGGGTTCTTTGATTAGGCAAATGTGTAAGGAAAGGTAAAAATGCTCCACTTTGAGTAGAAACCAAGTAATGAAACAAGAAAGCAAGAGAATGTCCAGGCTCAAGATTAACATTAATTAATAAAGAAAATAAACAGATAAGATAAACTAAAATAAATAAAACAAAATTGCTCTTGGGAGGTAAATGTGTAAGGAAAGGTAAAAATGATTGTTAGCTATACTCTAGGCCCAAATCTATAATTAGTTGTGCACACTACTCTTTAAAATAAAAAATGCTCAAAAATCCTCCCTACTGTTTTGGTTAGAATACCCCAAAAAGCATGCTTGATTCGCTGGTCACCTAATAACTCGTGTCTGAAGACTTTAATTTTGAGAATGTAATTGAAGCCCTTTATAAATGACCTAGTACATACAGAATCATTTATTTAGTGCATTTTTTTTAAATTTTTGGGTCGTTATTTTATCAAAGTGAAACTCCTATTTCACTATAAAGATAGAATTCTTTCATTACATATTTTATTTATTCATAAGAATCAAATTTGAAACTTTGCTCATAACGTATTGCAGAAAAAGATGTTTGCTCAAAATACTTATACAATTCAAATAACGTATTACAGAAACATTTCAATGTAGAATAGTAGAAATAGGAATTACAAGAATCACATATGTTTAGGAGTTACATTAATGGACAATAAATGAACTCACTAACGTATACAACATCAGGGACCTAAGGAAGAAACGAATCCAAAGGCGAAAGAGTTATCTAGTTGAAGGCATATTTAAGGGAACATGTATTTTTATGAGCCACGTAATTAAAAGTACAATTAAAATTGTTTGCATGACAAATGCAAATGATGTGTGTGTATGTGTGTGTGTGTGTGTGTGTGTATACATACATACATATACATACATACATACATACATACATACATACATATATGTGTGTGTGTGTGTGTGTGTGTGTGTGTGTGTGT
>JACYFF010019584.1:79953868-79991879 GCA_017589665.1 Selenicereus undatus
TATGTATGTATGTATTTATACACACACACACACACAAATATATATATATATATATATGTGTGTGTGTGTGTGTGTACATACATACATACATACATACATACACACATACACACACACACACACATACATACATACATGCATATATGTCATATGAGAGTATCTTTTTCCGAGAACACACAATAATTTGTATTAAAGGACTGCAAGGTAGAGATCCAATTAGAAAACTCTATGACTATGACAATCGAATTCTTTTTCATGAATAAGGTGAAGAGGTTGAAAAGAGAATGGGAGTCTTGGAGCAACGGTAAGGTTGTCTCCGTGTGACCAGAAGGTCACGAGTTCGAGCCGTGGAATCAGCCACTGATAAAGTCAGGTTAGACTGCCTACAATTCACCCATTGGGTGCGACCCTTCCCCGGACCCTGCGTGAACGCAAGATGCTTGTGCACCGGGCTGCCCTTTTTTTAAGGTGAAGAGGTTGAAAGGAGTTCCTCTACAATTTAATATAGTAATCTAGCATTCTTTGATGGGACATCAATCCAAGTTATTCTAGACAACATACTCGGCAAAGGGATCGTTTATTTTAGGTTTGGGTTAAGTTAATCTCATCCCGAGTCATATTTGAATAATTGAATGGAGAAGATTTCGATTGGGCTTCGGTTGACTTTAAGTCAATTAATGTTTGGTCCAATAAATTTGAGTTGAAAAGAAAGTAGTAATTTTAGTTTTTAATTTTCTTGTTCTTATTAATTTGTTTTTGCGGATCCTAGAAGTTTAGTAGAGATATTCAAGCTACAAAAGGGGTTGACATTGTCACCCTATAGTATAGAAGTTGATGCCCTAGATATTCCAACACGGGAAGCCTCTTTGGGCTCTTTATCAATAACCATCCTCCCTCTTGGATATGAATATGGTTATCCATCCGTAGTACAATCACCATTTTTTGTTTCTAGACGATCGAAGATTGCTCCAAGCCCATATTGAGCCTCTTCTTAGAGTTCAGACTCACCCATAAACCAGCCCATCTTAGCCTATATTTACCAAAATGGGCCTTACTATAGGCCTACCCAGTCTAAAAATCCATTGCTTCACTGAGGCCAGTAACAGCTCCTAGCCCAAAAGGCTTTGACCCAAAATATGCACTTTGGTGTGTGACCTTACCCACAGTGCCCCAAGCCCATGCTCTACAGGGCAATGAACGACTATGCTTGTGGAACTAGGGTGGACTGTGGCCTTACTTTGTGCCCAACACTTTGGTTGCTATGCCTCCTATGCTTTCAATAGTTATTGGCAGAGGACAAAGATCTTAGAAGGCACTTGTGACTTTCGAGGCACTGCTATGATAAAACTGTGGATCATTGTGAGTAAATTTTCTTTCTTGTTGTCCCCTTCTTTTCGAATACTCAAGTTTTGGACAATATTGAGGAATAATGTTATTGAACTTTTACTTCTTCGTTGAAAAATATTTTTGGAAGTTTTAGTGATTTTCACTTTGTTTATAATTGATCAACATATAGTTGAAATATGCAATTAAGGTTTTTGTTCATATTTTCAACTAAAGTTAAAAATATTGAGATCTTATCCTTCCCCCCCCCCCCTAAAAAAAAGAAAAAAATATGTTGATTTTTTGTGTAAAAGATATGTAATAATAGCTTTTACGTGTCTTAGTGTGGTACATATTTTACTCTCTTTTTTTTGTTGGAGAAGATGTTTCTCATTACTAGTACCAAATAGATACATACAAAACCAATCTTTGGGAATTGTTGCAATAGCCCGACCCTAAATCATGTTTATTTATTTAATTAAATCATATTATTAATTTCCTCACATTTATTTATCGTATTTAATCATTTCGATTGTGAAAAATTCATTCGGGCCCCCACTTTGCAATTCGGGTTTTAGTTATTGTAAAATTTTAAAAAAATCGATAGTAGGAACTAAGAAGTATAGTTTAAGAGATTAAATTATTTTTACTAACGTCACAAAAATTTAATTTTGAGTTACGCAAAAAATTTGTCACAACGGGACATTTTATTTCCGAGCTCAATTCATTTTGGGCCTAACTTGAAGCCCAATAAGCTTATGCACTTGATTTAGCTAATTTCCATTGTTTGTATCTAATTATAATTAACATCAAGTCACTTTTTTGATGCTTAAATATCGGCAATGCATCTAAGATAAAATCAAAATTATTTTCAACCAAGTAAAAACCTTGCTTTTGTTCTTCCTCTCTCCTTTAAACCCCCACGACAGCACCACCACCAACCCCCCATTGTTGTTTCAACCCGTGCTGTTGCCACTCCAGCCACCAATCGACCCCCCTTCCAGCCACCACCCAAACACCATCTAACATCAAACATCGCCTCCATCTCTCCTTTGATCATCCAAGTGAGGTATAAACCCTAACCTAATCTTGTCTAGCTTTTGGTTTTTATGTTGGATTTGTTTATGGATCATGTTTTATTGATAGAATTAAGTGATAGTTAGATGTTTTATCTTGTTTAATGGTGGATGTGAACAAGCTATATGCAAAAATATGAATCCATGCATGATCATGCATTTGTGTTCAAGGTTGATAAACATTGAGAGTTGATTTAATTTGTGTAATCTTTAACATGAAAAGTGATTATGATGTTATCAAAAGTGGTTTTGGATATCTTTGGATGCAAATATGAAATGGACATAACCTAGGGTTTTATGAACATGCATGATTTAATTTGATTCTTGACCAAAATAAGTTGCTTAGATTGATAATACAAGCAAGTTAGTGTTATGGGAGCTTTTTGGGAGATGATGTGGAGAAAAAGATTTAAAATATGTGCATCTAGGGCTGGAAACAAACCCAAAAATAGAGGTCACTTTGAAAATAAACTGGTATTTATTGAAGGATCAAAAAATTGTGATTTTTTGTGGATAGGTATGTCAATGAGTTATCTTTCAAATGGCTCTTCAACCACTACATTCCGAGTTTTTTTGAAAAAGTTGTGACCGATTTACTGAGACCGCACATGATACACTGGGGTTGTGCACGGTTTTGTTTAAGCTCAATTTAAGAAGTCGTGTCATGGTAGTTATGTTTTCCACTGTGAACAAAAGTGTCGCGCGACTTAAACTTTTCATATTAGGGGTTTAGGGCTTAATTTGAGGTGGGGGGGGGAGATATGAATTTTCTAAGGTAAACCTTGAATTGATAATAAGATATCGTGAGACTGTAAACTAGACTTTTGGGAGCTTAATCAAAAGCTTCTAAATAATTATAAATATTGCAAAGAAAATACAAAGTTTGGTGAGATCACAAACTTTGATTGTGTTTAAAAGCTTACTTGGATTGGAAAATCGAGTTAAATAGAGATGAGAATGAAATGGGAGAAGTTGAGAGACTAATGAATTAAGAACAATGGGTATCGGGCTAAGCTAGGATAATTTGAGCTATCTCAAACCTAATTGTACCCTCTTGACCTTAAACCTTTTATTATCCATCACAGAAATATCAAGGAAAACCCATATTCCATTTATATCCATCAAAACCTTTCCATTATAACCTCCTATGTTTTACTTTGGTTTATTTTGCTCTAAATTATCCTACCTTGAGTTAAATTGCCTTAATTTATTTAATCTTTAAATTATCTTAGTGTAACTTACCGCGTAATGATTTATTGAAATTTCGAGTGCCATTATTTAATAAATTTCTATTAAATTTACTAGTTATGACAATAAGCATTATTTACTAATTACATATATCTATAATGACATTTCTGAAATAGAATCAGGGCCTAGTCTATCATTTTTTTCCTTTTCGGCATAAATATTATCCAATGAGATCGTATTTAAATATCTCAAGTACGTCTATTGCGTGTATCTTTAGAAATTAGTATGTATTTATCAAAGTTACAATGCTTTGGTAAGTATATCAATGAATCATTTTACTCAGTGATTTATCTCCTAACTAATGACCATGTCAGTTGTCATTTATAGGGTACTCACCCTCCATTTACCTGCGCAGCCTTAGGCCAAGTCACCTAATCGGTTTGGTAAGTGTACACCTATCTACAAATCGTAACAGTTACCATGAGTTCACTACCAGATAATAATTAGCAATGCAGTTTTACATTCACCTCATTCCCTGTTTTGATTAAAATGAATTTCAAAAAGGTCCCAACCAATCTTTCAATAATCATCTAACAATACATGAATGCATGTACTGAGCTTCGGCTCACATTTTGAAATATTTGCTATATTTTATTTGAAGCAAGTGCTCAATGAACTGCCCGCCTGCTAGCAAACTTGCTAAAGATGGTAAGTGGGCAAGATAACATGGTCGAATTAGTAATGTTGTATTACGCTAATATTTTTGGAGATGTATTTGGCAACTTTTAGTTAATGGAACTATAACATTAATGGTGAACTGCCTTACTATGATGTATAAACCTTATGTTGGCTATCAATTGTTCATGTATGGTTACGGATGATGTTGAATGTATATGAGTTTGATTTATGCTTAACTATGTTGTCACTAGTGTATTTGCTTTAAGCCTTGTCCTTTTAGGACGGCTGTATTGCCCCCAATTATTGGGTTTTTCAGTTATAATTAAGGAATATCATTATAATGATTACAAACAATGAGAAATGCTCATTTCGGGGCATTACAAATTTGGTATCAGAGCTAGGTTCGGTTTTGCTTGATAGGTTATGGGGCATGGAGAATGGAAATAGGTTGGAGAGAAGCTTAATTAGTAAGGGGTATTATTATATCTTTAGAGATTTATAATAATAGAAAAGTCTGTGTGTATCTCTTATATGATGTTCATTTATGTTTTCCTTGTTAGATGGATCCATATGCGATAAACATAATGCTGGGTACATCTATAGTCATCCACATCTCTCTTCTGCATGCTAGTATGATAGCTCATGAACAGGACCCCTTTTCTGAGTTTCATAGCATTACAGTCCGTTCAAGTATACTGTTGTACTCTGTACCTATGGTTGCCCCGTGGGTTGCGTATAGAATTAATTATCATGATTTCATGATGACTGCGGCCCCAGGTGGGGTGGACCTAAGTTTTAGCTATAGGGAGCTTGGGCTACCATCACTACAGAGTTATTGCTCAGGAAGGAGTTCGAGGGGAGGGGGTTACGACGAAGACTTTGCAGCTTGTATTTCCTTTGCACCTTGCACCTTCCCCGCTTGCACTACCTACACCTGCTCAGGAACCACCCTTACCACCTACACCGGGCACTCCTCAGATGCCCGACAGTCTAGTGTTATCGGGGTCTGGGGAGGCTCACATGGTCGTCCATATCCCTGTCACACTAGAGATAGTGGTGATTAGCTCTGATGATGAGTTCATGGAGGACCCGAAGGAGCATCTAAAGGAGGACCCGGAGTTGGAGAAGCATCAGATTGATCATGATGTTGAGGAGGCAGAGTCGAGTGCATCCTATAGCAGCTTTGACTAGGGCAATGAGCCTGAGGACGAGTCTAACCCAGACTACGATCCATCTAGGGATTGTATAGATGATCCATCTAGGGTTTGGTTTACGTGATGACTTTTTAGATAGGTCATATTTTGAGCCCCACGTGGATATAGCACAGTCAGTTGGATAGATGTATTTTGTGTAGGTTATGTCATTATATATCGTTAGACAAGTCCTTCTGGTTGTGTTCACTAGTCTCGCCTTCTTTTTGGGCATGTGGCAGACTTAGTTATTAGGGCTAGGTAGTGTTTTGGGTAGGAAGTATGAATAAGGGCTAACCTTAGTTAGGTAGCTAGATGTGATATTCTTTTGTTGAATCATGTACATGTATGTAAACAAGCAGCTATGGCAGTAATGTAATGAACCTTTGGTCTTCGTTTTAATAATAATTGAACCATGTTAGTTTGTATCTATTGTGTATACTCATTCTATGTGCTAGTTGCAGTTAAGTGACTGAATAGCTCTGTTTAATGTATAATCAGAATGTCTGAATCTGTACAAAATAATACAGAGACCCAAGTACAAGATGCTTCAAATCATGATCAAGGGTCAGGTGCCCAAGCTCCGTGTAATGCGCCACCAAACCTTGGTGAAATGCGCTTGATTCCCCCTGAGTTAGCTAATAATATTGGGGCTCCTAACTACTAGCCGACTCTGGTATCTGAATTGATGAAATGAATTCCCCCAATACCTGCCGAAAACCCTCCTAAAGATGATAAATTAGCAGATAGGGTAGCATGACGCAACCCTAAAGTTTATGATGGAAAGTACGACTCGGTGGAGCTCGAGGAATTGATTAGAGGAATGGAGAAAATTTTTACAGTAGTAGAGCTTCCAGATGAGAAAAAGGTGAACATTGGGACGTTTTACCTAACTGGGGAAGCTGACATTTTGTAGAACATTGTGAAGGATAGGTTGTTAGGACCTAAATTTACTTAGAGTAAATTGCTAAAAGAATTAAGAGCTAAATTTTACCCAATTGTGGTTCAACGACATGAGGAAAAAGAATTTATGGAACTAAGAATGGGTGGAAGTATGACAGTGCTGCCATATGCCAGTAAGTGTACAAAATTATTCAGGTTTGCTTCTAAGTTTGTGTCGTCTGAAAGACTTATGATGAGGACTGAGTTAAGGGCCCTGAACCCAATAAATCAAAAGAAGAAAGGAATCGAGTGAGAAACCCCAAATGAGAGTGTAAACCAGAAGAAGCCTGCTCTCTCTCCTCCCAAGAGTTGTCCTATAGGTCCAGCAGAGCCCTACGGGAAATGTGGAAGAACTAACCACACCAATCCTGAGTCTCAAGTGGGAAGTAACAAATGCAAGTGGTATGGTAGCCCAGAACATCTCATTGCTACATGTCTCGAAGACTGAAGGCAGTTGATAAGGGTACAACCCCACCTCGCCAAGGGCCCCCACCTATAAGGTCTGTAGTAGTAGGAATGGCATATGTAATGAGTAAGAAGGAAGCTGCCACCTCTGTTACGGTGGTTGTTGGAACTCTCTTTTTAAATTCAAAGTCATTTTGTGTATTATTTGATTCGGTGCCACTCATTCATTTATATCTACCCACTCTATCATGCAATTGAACCTTAAGAATATGAAGGTAGAGACCAATTATAAAATCAAGTTACCCAATGACTCTATAGTTGAGTGCCCTATCTCCTATAAGCTTGTTCCTGTTATTATTGGTGAAATCACATTTCCTTGAGAGTTGATTCAATTTGATTTGTTAGACTTTGATATCATTTTGTGGATGAACTGGTTGCGTACTTATGGAGCCAAAATTGATTGTGAAAACCTTGAGGTCATTTTAAGGAATAAAAGTGGGAGAGAAGTATGTTTTTATGGGCAAAGATAGCAAAAGCCATGTCCAATAATTTCTGCTATGAAACCAAGTAAATTATTGTGTCAAGGATGTATTCTGTATTGGTGTTATGCTATTGATACTCAAGAAAATGAAGAAAAAGCAGAAGATATTCATGTGGTTTGTGAATTAGTGTTATGCTATTGACACTTAAGAAAATAAAGAAAAAACAAAAGATATTCATGTGGTTTGTGAATTTAGAGACGTTTTCCCTAAAGAGTTACCAGGACTGCCCCCTCAAAGAGAAATTGATTTTGAGATTGAATTAGTCCCTAGTGCCTAACCTATCTCCAAAGTCCCATATCGTATGGCCCCAACACAACTTAGAGAACTAAAGATTCAGTTGGATGAACTATTACAGAAGGGATTTATCATATCAAATGTGTCACCATGGGGTGCTCCAGTTTTATTTGTAAAGAATAATGGAACCTTAAGGTTTTACATCGATTATAGGGAGTTAAACACGGTCACCATAAAAAAAACAAATACCCTTTGCTCCGAATAGATCATTTGTTTGATCAACTACAAGGAGCAGGAGTCTTTTCCAATATTGATTTGAGGTCTGGTTACCATCAGCTTAAGATCAAACCTGAAGACATCTCAAAAACCGCATTTTGGACCATGTATGGTCATTATGAGTTCACGGTGATGCCTTTCGGGCTGATTAAAACCCTCGTGGCCTTTATGGATCTCATGAACAAAGTTTTTAGAACCTATTTAGGCAAGTTTGTAGTGGTGTTCATAGATGACATCTTGATATACTCCATGGATAGAGATCAACATACTATTCATTTGAGAACAGTGTTGCAGACCTTGAGGGAACACCGATTATATGGCAAATTGAAGAAGTGCAAATTCTAGATAGAAGAAGTGGCATTTTTAGGACATATCGTTTCAAAATAAGGGATTAAAGTATATCCCCAGAAGGTGAAAGCAATTACAGAGTGGCGAAGGCCCACCAACGTCACAATGATTAGAAGTTTCTTGGGCTTAGCTGGCTATTATCGGAGGTTTGTGAAGGATTTTTCAAAGATAGCCTCTCCCCTGACTAATTTGCTAAAGAAAGGCATTATGTTTGAGTGGACAAAGAAGTGCAAAAGGACATTTTAAGAGTTAAGGCAGCGATTAACAACCGCCACAATCCTAACTTTACCAGTGGAAGGCAAGGAGTATACCATCTACAGTGATGCATCGACAAATGGGTTGGGATGTTTCCTGATGTAAGAAGATAAAGTGGTAGCTTATGCTTCCCACCAGCTCAAGCCTTATGAGAAGGATTACCCCACCCACGATTTGGAGCTAGCAACTGTGGTCTTTGCATTGAAAATTTGGAGACATTACTTATATGGAGTACCCTGCAAGATCTTTATAAACCATCAAAGCTTGAAGTATATCTTCACTCAAAAAGTGCTCAATTTAAGACAAAGGCATTGGCTAGAAGTACAAAAAGATTATGACTTACATATTCAATATCACGTAGGAAAAGCAAATGTTGTGGCAGATGCTCTAAGTAGGAAGACACAACATAGTTTGAACACTGTAGTGACTACGTAGTTGAACCTCTTGAGAGAGCTTGAGAACTCAGGTATTCAATTACTATCACATGGGCAAGCAAGTGCTCATTTGTCAGCAATTACCTTACAACCCTCCATAATAGAGGAAATTCGGATGACCTAACAAAGTGATCTTGAACTCCAAAGGATAAAGCAAAATCTTGAGAAAGAAAGTCACCTGGGTCTGTAGTGCATAAAGAAGCAACCTTGCGATTCTAGAATCGCTTATACATACCTAAGAATGAGGGTTAAGGAAGAAGATCTTGGAGGAGGTTCACAACACCTGATACTCAGTGCATCCATGAGGCACCAAGATGTACAAAGACCTAGGGCAATACTTTGGGTAGAATAACATGAAGAAAGAGATTGCATAGTATGTTGACAAGTGGATGATTTGCCAAAAGGTTAAAGATGAGCATCAATGTCCTGTGGGTGAACTACGAGCATTAGAAATTCCCACTTGGAAGTAGTACTCAGTCTCAATGGACTTTGTCATGGGATTACCTCTTTCTACTTCAAAAAAGAATGGCAACTGGGTAATAGTTGATCGACTCACTAAATCTGCCCATTTTCTACCAATTTGGGATACTTGAGGAGTTGAAAGACTAGCCCTTTTGTATGTTAAGCAAATAGTTCGATTGCATGGGATTCCCTCATACATAGTATCAGATAGAGATCAAAAATTCCAAACCCGTTTTTGGCAAGCACTCCAAAAAGCCTTTGGAAACAAATTGAATTTCAGCAGCTCTCATAATCCTGAAACAGATGGGCAAACTAAAAATGTGAATCAAATTCTAGAAGATATGTTAAGAGCTTGTATATTAGAGTTCCAAGAGAAATGGAAAGATGACTTACCATTGGTGGAGTTTTCTTACAATAATAGTTACCAATTCACCATTAAAATGACCCCGTTTGAGGCTCTCTATGAAAGGAAATGCAGAACCCCTTTGTGCTAGAGTTACTTAGATGAGGCATTGATCTTGGGCCCGGAATTGATCCAAGAAACTACTGAAATGATAAGAAAAACTCGAGAGCATATACATGCTACGTGGAGCCGATAGAAAAGCTATGCTGACAAAAAAAGGACGCTTCTGGAGTTTCAGGTAGGCGATAAGGTCTTTCTGAAGGTTTCACCAACTTAGGGTATAAGGAGATTTCGAGTGCAAGGCAGATTGAGCCCAAGATATATTGGGCCATATGAAATTATTGAAAATTTGAATTCCATAGCTTATCGTTTGGATCTGCCTATAGAACCTAAACACGTACGTAACGTGTTTCATGTCTCGTAACTCCGAAAGTACATTCCAGATCCGGACCATGCTATCGTAACCGAGTCCATTGAAGTTACTGAGGATCTAGTCTACGAAAAACACCCAGTTCAAATACTAAATCGTAGGATTAAACAGCTGCGCAACAATCAGATACCCATAGTTAAAGTGCTTTGGTCAAATCATGCCTCCTCATAAGCCACTTTGGAAATCAAGGAAAAAAATAAAGCCAAGTACCCACACCTATTTGAGGTAATCTAGCATTTTACGGCAACGTTCATAAGTTTTGAGGACGAAACTCTTTAAGGGGGGAAGGCTTAGCCCGACCTAAATCATGTTTGTTTATTGAATTAAACCATGTTGTTAATTTCCTCATTATTTATCGCATTTAATCATTTCAATTGTCAAAAATTCATTTCGGCCCCACTTTACAATTTGGGTTTAGTTATCATAACATTTCGGGAGAATCGATAGTAGGCCCCGATAAGTACAGTTTAAGAGATTCAATTATTTTCACTGACATCACAAAAATTTAGTTTTGAGTTACGCAAAAATTTTATCGCAATGGGGCATTTTATTTCCAAGCCCAATTCATTTTGGGCCCAACTTGAAGCTCAACAAGTTTATGCACTTGATTTAGCTAATTTTCATTGTTTGTATCTAATTATAATTAGCATAAGTCACCTTTTTAATGCTTAAATGTCAGCAATGTATCAAAGATAAAATCAAAATCATTTTCATCCATGTAAAAACCTTGGTTTTCTTCTTCCTCTCTCCTCTAAACCCCCATGACAGCAGCACCACCAGGCCCCCCGCTGTTGTTTCAACCCCTGCTATTGCCACTCTAGC
This sequence comes from Selenicereus undatus, assembly GCA_017589665.1. Lineage (NCBI taxonomy): Eukaryota > Viridiplantae > Streptophyta > Magnoliopsida > Caryophyllales > Cactaceae > Selenicereus > Selenicereus undatus. The sequence goes on from JACYFF010019584.1 coordinate 79,964,877, forward strand.
CACCAGCCAACCCCGTTTCCAGCCACCAGCCACCACCCAAACACCTTCCAACATCAAGCACCGTCTCCATCTCTCCTTTGATAATCCAAGTGAGGTATAAACCTGAACCTAATCTTGTTTAGTTTTTTGTTTTCATGTTGGATTTGTTTATGGATCATGTTTTGTTGCTAGAATTAAGTGTTACTTTGATGTTTTATGTTGTTGGGTTAAGGGTGGATGTGAATAAGCTATGTGCAAAGATGAATCCATGCATGATCAGGCAAGCTTTGTGTTCAAGGTTGTGAACTTTGAGAGTTGATTTAATTTACGTAATCTTTGACATGAAAAGCGACTACGATGTTGTGAAAAGTGGTTTTGGATGACTTTGGATGTAAATATGAAATGGACATTACGTAGAGTTTTATGACCATGCATGATTTAATTTGATTCTTGATCAATTATGTTATTTGGATTGAATTAGATGGAATTTTGGAGGTTGGATGTGCTAGTAGTTTGAAAAATGGTGTTGTGTGAACTTTCCCAAAATTGGTGAATCATGAAAATCCTATCAATGACCAAAAGAAGCTGTTTAGATTCATAATATAAGTAAGTGAGTTTATATGAGCTTTTTGAGAGATGATGTGAAGAAAAAGATTGAAAATATGTACATCTAGGATCGGAAATGGACCCAAAAATAGGGGTCACTTTGGAAATAAACTTGTATTTATTGGAGCATCGAAAAATTATGATTTTTGGTGGATGGGTAGGTCAATGAGTTATCTTTCAATTGCCTCTGGAATCACTATATTCCAAGTTTTGTGGAAAAAGTTATGACCAATTTACTAAGACTATGCATGATAAACTAGGGCTCTGCATGGTTTTGTTTAAGCTCAATTTTAGAAGTCGTGTTATGGTAGTTGTATTTTGTACTGTGAATGAAAGTATTGTGGGACTTCTTAAGCTGTTCATATTAGGCTTTTAGGGCTCAATTGGAGGTCGGTGGTGAAAGATATAAATTTTCTAAGGTAGACCTTGAATCGGTAATAAGATATCGTGAAATGTGAACTAGAATTTTGGAATCAAAAGCTTCTACATATTATGAGTATTGCAAATAGAATATAAAGTTTAGTGAGATCACAAACTTTGATTGTGTTTAGAAGCTTACTTGGGTTGGAAAACCGAGTTAAATAGAAATGAAAATGAAATGGGAGAAGTAGAGAGAGTAATGAATCAAGAACAGTGGGTATCAGGCTAAGATATGGTAATTTGAGCTATCCCGAACCTAAATATGCCCTCTTGACCTTAAATCTTTTATTATCCATATTAGAAATATCAAGGAAACCCCATGGTCCATTTATATCCATCAAAACCTTTCCATTATAACTTCCCTTGTTTTACTTTCGATTATTTTGCTCTAAATTATCTTACCTTGAGTTAAATTGCCTTAATTTGTTTAGTCTTCAAAATTATCTTAGTGTAAATTACCTTGTAATGATTTATTGCCATTATTTAATAAATTTCTATTAAATTTTGCCATTTGTGAGAATAAGTGTTATATACTAATTACATATATCTATAATGACATTTCTGAAACAGAATCGGGGCCTAGTCTGTCCACCTTTTCTGCATGAATATTATCCAGTGAATTGCATTTAAACATTCCAGGTGCGGCCATTGCCTGTATCTTTAGAATTCAGAATGTATTTATTAAAGTTACAATATTTTGGTAAGTATATCAATGAATCATTTTACTTAGTGATTTATCACCTAACTAATGACCCCGTCAGTTATCATTTATAAGGCACTCGCCCTCTAGTTACCCGCGCGACCTCAGGCTAAGTTGATCGATTGGCTTGGTAAGTGTACGTCTATCTACAAATCATAACAGTTACCAGAGGTTCACTACCAGATAATAATTTACAATGTAGTTTTACATTCATCTCATTCTCTATTTTGATTAAAATGAAATGCAAAGAGGGTCCAACCAATCTTTCAATGATCATTTAATGATACAGGAACGTATATATTGAGTTTCTACTCACATTTTGAAATGTTTGCTATGTTTTGCTTTAGGCAAGTGCTCAGTGAACCGCCTGCCTGCTAGCAAACTTGTTGAAGATGGTAAGTGAGCAAGGGAACATAGTTGAATTAGTAATGTTGTATTATGCTGATATTTTTGGAGATGTATTTGACAGCTTTCAATTGATGAAACTATAACCTTAATGGTGAACTACCTTACTATGATGTGTAAACCTTAAATTGGCTATCAGTTATTCATGTCTGGAAGTGGCTGATGTTGAATGTATATGGGTTTGATTTATGCTCATCTATGTCATATCTAGTGTATTTGCTTTAAGCCTTATCCTTTTAGAACGGGGGTAATACCCCAATCATTGGGTTTGTCAGTTATAATTAAGGAATATCAGTATAGTGATTACAAACATTGAGATATGCTAATTTCGAGGTGTTATAATTGCAAAGTGTTCACGTTAGCCAATCACAAACATTAGTTCAACTCTTGGGGGGGGGGGGCGGGGGAGGGGAACTCATGCTGAAATTGCTTATGTAGTTGACATCCTTTTAGATAATGTTTTATACTATTTTTTTACTTTAGCTGATACATTATTTCATTTGTTTTTTTTTTGTCTAATAAGAAAGACATGATAATGTTATGCCTAAAGAGGTTCAATAATATTTTTTAGTCTTGGAATCTCCGTTTTATTAGAGTCGAGCTATTGTTGGCCTAATAAGGGGTGAAGTTCTCACATTACATATTTTCTTCATTCACTAGACTGGAACTCGAGACCTTACTTAAGAGAAATAAGTATCAAACCACTTGAACCTACCTATTTTGGTGAAGAGGTTCAGTAATGGCACTATTAACTTTGTTGAACTAATGTCAGAAATGGTAAATTGAATCGCACTAATTTAAATGTTATCGTAAATTTGAATTTCATGCATACTCACCACTCGAGATAGGGACAATTATAACTTAAAGAGCCTAAGACCAAGGGACCACCCTTTAAAAACTATTCACTTTGATATCAAACCTGATGTCTCTAGTTTACAAACTTTATCCCAATTTTCAAATTTTCCATTGCAAAGTCTCAAATAGTTGATTCTATCATTGCTAATATTTACCACTAGTTTACTAGATAGAATAAGGTTAGACCAAATGGTTGACAAAACTGCAGAGTTTCCATCAACCTGCACTTGATAGTGAATAAGTACAGTAACACACACCAGAAGGGTACTCTAACTATCTAAGCAATCTAAGGAAAGCTCTTGCCATAAGCTTTGTATGCTAGTTGGCAAAGCTTATGAGTATTATGTGTAACCCAATCAAGATAATAGTATGACTCAGATGGTCCTAGCTTGCTTTTGGATGATCTTCAAGCAAGGGACAACTAGTATCCAAACCTGAAAATGTACAATCAATCTAATCCTAACAAAGAGTCTATCCTCATAAGGATCCTAAAATGTATGTAATGTTTAGGAACATTACTCCTGCACCAAACCAGTTGCTCCAACAAATCCTAAGATAAGTAAAACTAGCAGGTATAATATTATTTGTATTCCTCAGGATAGATCTTGATCCCAAAAATGTGGAAAAATTCCTCGTTCAAATGACACGAGTTCTTCCAATACTAATAGCAATCTAAACAAGGACTAGGTGCTCCATGATCTCCTTTTTAAATGATGAGAACGAACTCATTTGGCCTGTAAATTATGTTTCGTCTTTTGCACAACCCATATATGCTTTTGCTATAAGGGAATTGTTCTAAAATTTAAAGTTTTCAAACATAAACCTCCAAATTTTTTTGGCATGTAGATTTTATCCCAAGCAATTAGAGGATGCCTTCTATATTGTTTTTAGAAACTCCAAAGGAAATTTTCACCTACCTTCTCCACTTTTTCCATGATTGCATGTGTGATAACGAATATGATTGACCAAAAATTAGCAAGACCTATTAGGGTAGAATTGATAAAAAAAAAAAAACTCCATTTCTGCAAGAAAGGTTTTTGACTCCGTTATGCTTTGAATTTTGTAGTTATCTTATCTACTAAAATATGGCAATCCATGTCACAAAGTTTAGAGGGTGATATTGAAACATTTGAATATTTTGGGAGTAATTGTCTCCCCATAAAACCTAATTCCTATTCACTAGTTTCCTTGGTGTTGGCATCAACCCCTCCAATGTAAATATGAAACTTATTATTATTTATGTGCAAGTTAGAAGCCATTGAAAACTACTGGAAAGCTTCCTTAAGGATTGTATATATTTGCTCGCAAAAAAGCATTAAATCATATGCAAAAGAGACATGCAAAAGCTCTATTGCTTTACAACGTAGGTGATTTCTCAATCTTTTATCCTAGTTACAATGTTCAATTGCCTTAAAAAGAATCCCATCAATAATTGAAAAAAAAGAAGGGGAAAAATTGGGCTCCATTATCTCAAACCCCCTTCCTCCTTTGAAGAATTCATAGGCTTATCAATTGGCAAAATAGATTGAAAATGATGTAGTTGTAATACATTGCATAATCCATGAAGTGAGGATAACTAAAAAATGGAACATTTGCAAACCCTTAGTTAGAACAATGCCACAAATAATAGGAGCATATCCACCCATCTGAGCATTACAATTAAACGCAATACTAGCAAATTATGCAGGTGTATGTGCTCAAGTGTTTATTCCCCTACAAACATGACAAAGTTGGAAATTATGAATATGTTAGTCAAAGCCTTTGCATCATTAATGATTAACTGAAATATTGTGTGTTCTTTCCCATGATCCCAAGTCATACGAATCTCCACACAATCTACTTCAAAAACACCTCTAGCTATCCCCATTAGCAGTTTTGTTGCTCTTCCAAGGTTCTAGTTTCAACATTCATTGCGAGAGTCGAACAAGGCGTCAACCAACTTCAACCACAGACAACACTATTAGAGTTTAACAATATTGTGTTTATCCGTATAAATCCTTGGTCTTTGAAGGCAGTTGCATTCGTTAATTTCAAGTGGCCCACTAACGGCTTAGACCATGGTTACCTTGAAGTCTTCATGTACAAACTTCCTACATATTTTCTTATATGTTAATATTTTTCAACTCCTGGAACAAGGCTCTGGCCTTGTTTCAGTAAAGTTTTGGACCCACTTGTTTGTCCCCCTCCCCAACTTTGGTTATTCGTCTCCTGCCAAATCAACAAATTTATTAAAACATAGCTTCAATCACTTGCACATGTTCCTGATATACTATAGGTACAATCCCTGTAAAGAAAAAAATGGTTTAGGGACAATGATGTCCTAACTAAAAAGAGTATTTTTGCTGCTAACTTCCTCATAACTAGGATGTTTAACATCAATTGACAATTTAATTAGTTAGGGCATTACAAAAGGTAACGAGGTTTTGATATAATAGTTGAATTAAAGCCTTTGTTACTTCAGGTATTAGGTTCAACTCTCCCTCCGTCTTATTGTAATTATATTGTATTGTGTGTAGAGATTAGCACAAAAAAAGGCACACATTGTACGTAAATTTGAATTGATTAGGCATATCATTTCTTACATTCAAGTCCTTGGATGCACGAATTTCGCTTGTGGGAATCCAACATAGTTATCATTTGGAAGTTTAACGAAGTTTATATGTCACTCCCTCACCCACATTTTTCCAAATCATCTAAAACAAAAAATGATGAGTAGATAAATAACCTAACTTACGTAGTGTTTGGTTGGGGGAAAATGGTTTCCCCGAAAATGAGTTTCCAATTTCCATCATTCAGTGAAGGAGAGGACTGAAAAATATTTCCCAAGGAAAATCATTTTTTCACCCATGGTTTCGAAGAAACTAAGGTGGGTAAGGGAGGGAAGCGCATGCTAACGATTGGATTACGTGTCAGCTTGCTAGGTGTTGATGTGTCCCTCTTTGATGACCTACACGAAAGGTCAACTTGGGGTTTGATTGAATGAATACCCCTCTGATGTTCAAGTTAGTCTAAAAAGGAGAAAATGAAAAAGGAAAGAATAAGGGCAATGAGAATTTTATTGATTTTGGGAGAATGCCATAGTGGTGAGAAGTGTGCGCATTTATAGCTTGGGTGTTGGTGCCCAAGCGCAGAATGATAATCGCCCCTTGGAGGGAAAATGATCGTTTTACTTCTGTCTCTAACTTTCCAAAGCTGCCTACTCTTTGACCATCCTTGACTTTTCTTGTCCAGGATTGCTTACTCGTGTCGCCCTCCCATTGGAGGGTATCGCAATCACCCCCAATGGAGTGATAAAGTTTGTTTCTATCCACTCCCTTAACTTTGTCGTCAACCAAAATTTGGGTGCAAAATTCGACTATCTGATGGTAAAGATTAAAACAAGACCAAATCCAGATTTTGAGCTCAACGTTCATTTATTTAATCAATAGTTATCTCTACCACAACAATTCAGTCGGTATTTTTTGCCACTTAGATAACTCAGTTGATGTTTCTTGCCACTACAACAATGTCAAAGATTTGGATCAAAACCTTGAATATCAGATAGAAAAAATTAAAATAAGCTCAAATCTAAATTTTGAGCTCTACATCTCTTTATTTGGTCAATATTTATCTCAACTACATTTTTCATTCGATGTTTTCACCACTTAAACAATTCAGTTGATATTTTCAACCACTAAAACAATTCTAACGATTTGGATCAAAACTTAATTAACCGATAGAAAATATTAATAGAAGCTCAAATCTGAATTTTGTGCTTAACATTCCTTTAGTTGACCAACATTTAACTCCGCTATGATGATTTAATTGATATTTTTTACTCTTGAAATAATTCAATTATCATTTTTCCGCATGGAAAACGACAAATCTTGCATTGAAAAAGTAAAATGAAAATTAATTTTTCTTGAAAAAACATTTTCAATGAAAAATAATTTTTTGAGAAAACTATTTAGGTAGTGTTTGGTTGGGAGGAAAATGATTTTCTCATAACTGGTTTCCAATTTTCCATTTTTTGACATAGTAAATGATGGAAAACTATTTTATAAGGAAAATGATTCCTATTTTGAAAAGATAGAGGCCATGTTTGGTAAAGAGCTTTTTGAGTGCAAAAAGAGTTTTTCGGGGGTATTAGCTGTTTGACTTTAGTCAAAAAGCTCTTTGGGGTGTTTGGTTAATTAGCTTTTTAGATTAGCTTTTATACCCAAAAAGCTCTTTTACAAAAAGCTCTTTGAGATAGCTTTTTCAAAGAGCTTTTTGATGTTTACTATTATAATGACCATACTAACCTTATAATTTGGACAAATTTACATTACATGTCATTCACAAATGATATTCCCAAATGTTGGATGCTTATACTTTAAATTTTTCAATTTATTTTTTTTCTTTTTTGAGACAAGAGTTGTTGATGGTTATGATGTTGAAGATAATGCTTTTAATTTTAATACTTTAATTTAACAAATAATTTATGTTAGTCTTATATGATATATAAATATTTTTTATATCACATAATTTCAATTGCTATTAAAAAAGAAAACATTTAACATTAAAAATATATTTTGATGATAAGTACTAAAATTAGGAAAAAGTATAAATGTAATTTTATATATCACATTAGTCTTAATTCATAATTCATATCGAAAAGAAAAATAAATATCCAATGAAAAATTATTTTGTTAGAAAAATAATGAAATTGAGTAATGGGTATAAGTGGAATTTTATCAAATAGCTTTGTTAGAAACAACTAACTTTACCAAACACTTTTTTTACAATCAGCTAATGCAATCAGCTAAGTCAAACAACTAATACAATCAGCTAACAGCTAACAGCTAACAGCTAATGCAATCAGCTAACAGCTAACAGCTAACAGCTAACGGCTAATTGCCAAATAGGGCCAGAAACTTGATTTTCATCTTTCAACTATTTGACTAAATAGTTAGTCGGAATTTAGGTGTAAAATTCGACTTCAGCGATTTACATCAAAATTTTGAATTCTCCGATGGAAAATATTAAAACTCATATTCAGATTTAAAACTCAAGTTTCTTTCATCTGGTCGACATTTATCTCCGTCACAATAATTCAATCGATATTTTTCGTCACTTAAGTAATTCAATTGACTTGTCACTAAAGCAATTCCAAGTTTCCAACGATTGAGATCGAAACATAATCATTGGATATGAAAGATTAAAATTGGCTCAAATTAATATTTTGAACTTATTATTCCTTAATTTGGTCAACATTTTTCTCTGTCATAACAATTCAATCGGCATTTTTCGCTACTTCAACAATTCAGTCGACATTTTTTGACACTAAAATAATTTTAACGGTTTGGATCGAAACTTGACCAACGATTAGGAAAGATTAAAATAAGCTCAAATCCAAATGTTTTGCTCGAGATTCCTTCATGTGATCAATATTTTTCTCTATCACGACAAATCAATTGACATTTTTCGCCACTTAAGCAATTCAATCGACGTTTTCCGCCATTAAAACAATTTCAACGATTTGGATCAATACTTAAATTAATTATCGGATAGAAAGTATTAAAAATAGCTCAAATATGAATTTTAAGCTCAACATTCCTTCATTTAGTGAATATTTTTTGTATTGCAACCATTGAATTAACATTTTTCACCGTTTAAGTAATTTAATTGATATTTTTACTTTTTTCTATGAAACTAATTTATTTTGTACCAAATAATAAAAAATATGACATAAAAATTAAACGTTTTCTATGGAAAATTATTTTTTAGAAAAATAATTTTTTCTTAACCAAACACTGTCTTAATTTTAAAAAATGGGAAAAAAAGCGCAACAAGAAATTTGCCAAAAGTACGAGCGAAAAATTAGGTTGCGGAAAATTACAATTGTGTTCTCTGTCACTTCACTGCTCCGACTGCCCGCCCCCTCTCGCTCTCTCTCTCCCCCCCCCCCCCCCCCCCCCTAGTCGCCGTCTTCGATCGAGAGAAACAACGATGGTGAGAGGATTGCTGAAGAACCTGGTATCCAAATCTCTCTCCACCGCCGGAAAATGGCAACAACAACAGCTTCGCCGTCTTAACATCCACGAGTACCAGGTCTATCTCTATATTCTCTCTCTAGAGATCTTTAAGCATATAGCAATACACTCTTGATCTGTAATTTTGACAAATCGTTCGATGTTTTTCCATTCGCCATTTCTGTTGATATGTCTGTTTGATTTCTGTATCTTTTGTGGAAAGAAGGTGAAAATAGAAAATTACGTTGAGTTGTAGAAGTATCATATGAAAATGAAATTCTTTGGAAAGTCTGGAAAATCGAAATTCTGTGGAACCAGTGTAATTTCCCGTTTAATATTTTGTTCAGCTGCAAGATGAAAACTGTGGAGATCTCTGGGAGTTCTCGTTGTTTTGCATTTTGTGAGAGGAATCGGCTCTTTGACAATTGCCAATTGACAATTTGTTTTTGGTGTGAAAATGGAGAGAAAGCTGAGCTAGCCATGAAAACCTGGCAAAGAAATTTATCTAGTTTTCAAAGATAATAATTTGCATGAAAATGATGATAGACTTGAGGAACATAGCACACGGGTGCCTAGTGGCTGAATTTGAGAGAATAATTAGCTGATTTCCTTTTTGTCTCTGTGGAAATCAGGGGGCTGAACTAATGAGCAAGTATGGAATTAATGTTCCAAAAGGGGTTGCAATATCTTCACTAGATGAGGTCCCAAAGGTCATCAGTGAAGCTTTTCCTGATAAAGATGAGGTAAATACTCAAAACTTTGCAGATTGGTGTTCGAACAATTTGTCTTAATCTTAATTTTAATCGTAAACTTCTTAAGGCTGTGTTTACACATTTTTTCCCCCTTCTTGGTGTGCTGGAGGGAATGGAAATGACCTTGATATCTAGGTTATGAATGTCTGTCTGTGTTGTCGGCAAGTTGGTATTTGTGAGCTATTCTTTCTTAAAACATTGCTGAACTGTGCTGATGCACATGCTTATCCATCTGTCATGTTTCTGTAATGTTTCCTTTGGTCAGTACAGTTTTGGCTTGGTGTGAAATTTTGTATCTTGCATTGTCGGATATGTTATCACCTAAGCTGCAAGGAAGTTGAATCCCCCCTCCCGAAAAAGAAAAACCATTTTTTTGAAGAAAGTCCTTTGATACCTGTTCTGCTCTGAAATGGTTTGGTTTGAGGTCTGTTCAAATCAGCCTCAATTTGGTCACTTCTTGGGGCGAACTGAAGGAACTCATTGGGTAATTTATTGTCGTAGGGCTCTGGCGGGCTATAGCAAATATATGTCACTAAGCTGCCCTCCTTTTTTGCGTTTGTGTGTGTGGTTGTGTACTTGTGTGTGTGTGTAGCAAAAGCAACCAACAAATTTGGACTGGTGGTTCCAACTTCAATGACCCTTTGCAATTCAATGGGAGGAGTAAGGTTGCATAGACTCTAGGATATTGCTTTAGTTTAGTGTTTTTTCATTTTTAGATCAGAAGGCAGATAAGTTTGATTGTTTGTATTGCTAATCTATTGCTTGCGGATCACCTTTTTGGGCGAAATCATTCTCCATTAAGGAGACCCTACCCTGGAATATTAATTATTCTATTTGCTATGAAGGTTGTTGTTAAAAGTCAAGTCCTTGCTGGTGGACGAGGGCTGGGCACATTCAAAAACGGTTTCAAAGGTGGAGTTCATATTGTGAAGAAAGATCAGGTGGCAGATGTAGCTGGTACTTATCACTTCCTCTTTTTTTGGTTATCATGAGTAGTTGGTAATTTCCCTTTGGATTTGCTGCCAAAAGCAATGTACCAGAAGCATGCTCTATGCATTCATGTGTTTGCTTATATCTTGGCTGCGCATTGTTCGACACACTAGTCCTCCATCCTCCATTCCCTTGGTAGGGAAACAATTTGTACATGTAGCTCATGTTCGGGGCCATCAGGCTTATGCCCATTCGTTTGATACTTGGCTGTAGCGTAGTATTTGCTTCAGAAACAATGAGTAGTCGATGCAGTTTTCTCATTGTTGGGTGAGAGATGCTCTTTCATCTTTTTTTTTAATTTTTTTAATTTTTGCATCAGGTTGTAGTTGATAATGTTGCCTATTGTTTTATATTAAGCATTATGGTTCATAATGTCAGAAATGAAAATTTTAAGACTTTGCGTTTTGGAAGTTGCGGACTGTGGCCTAAGATGGGAGACTGGTTGCATCTTCAAACAGTTCTTCCATTGCCCCCTCAGAACTTCTATCACTACATTTATTGTGTCCTTTCCCTGTTTTTTCAAGTTTTTTTTGGGGGGGGGGGGGACAGGGACTATACAGTGCTGTACATGACTTAAATAGAATGCTCCTCTATTCTACCTGTTGATATGAAAATACAATTAGATTCACTAGGTCTTAACCTGTTATCCATGTTTCTATTGCCATCTTCAATCTATCTGACCCCTAATTAAATATTTCATGGGCTGCGGATTTCATCTACGGGCACCACCTACGTTACCGGACTTCGCACTTGGGGCTACTGTATCTGTTTGGACACGATCCGACACGGATCTGGACATGGGATATGGGTTACATCCAGATAAAGTCGTCGGATAGTCATCCCAACATAGTCGGCATCGGAGAAAGGGATGAGGCTGGTAGAAAATGGGGTGGATGTTTGCTATGCATGGGTGACTGGGTGAGCCTAGTTTAGATGAAGAGTGTTCTTTTTGTGCTAAAGGTGGTAAGTCATAAATCTATATGGGGCTCCTATAACTTCCAAAAATACAATACTAATATGGGCTGCTATAATTTAGAAGAAAAACATATGAGGGTCATATTTTGGATAGTGGCTGTGGCCCCATATTCGTATCCAGGATTTGGACAGTGCTTTCGTGTCCAAATTTTTGATACTTGACGAATCAAACATTTGGATCCTTGTGCATGTCGGACATCCCTGTCCTGAGTCCAGTAACATAGGGCACTGCTGTATCTCAATTCTAAAGTTGTCTTTATGTAGGAAAGGCAGTTAACATGATCTTGATATTTTAATTTATTAAGTTCTGACAAGTGCTTGCTATGTGTTTCGTTGAACTGCTTTGGAACCTTTATGGGATTTTATATTGACTTCGATGCCCAGCATTTTTTTGAAGCCCCATATACGTCTAATTCAGGAATGTGGTTGGATTGCTACCATGATATGGGTGAGCTAATCAGACTTTTTTCATCTGCAGGGAAGATGCTTGGTCAGATATTGGTTACCAAGCAAACGGGTCCTCAGGGGAAACCTGTTAACAAGGTAAGGTTTTTGTCACTTCTCACTGTTCTACTTGTTAATTGCTAAATTCAGTTGTAAGTTGTTGCAAAGCTGATAGGGTGGTAGGAAGTAACTCAGTTGTAAATGTTCCTAATTTTCTTTGGTAAAGAATTTTTTTAAAAAATATTACAAATTACAACAAAAAATAGGGACTATGCTCAGCATTTAGTCATCTACAACTTCTAAAGACGAAGATTAAAAGTCCCCAGCTCCCAAGAAGGGAACCTTGTTTTTGGACTTGTGACCTACTTTTCAGGGCTACCATAATTGCCTTTCTGTTAAGTGTTAACTTACTTTTTATTTTGAATGACTGTAGCATTACAGTGATCGTGACAAAGGCTTATGGTTATATTATCATTAGCTTCTCATCAGTAAAATGTTGTGTGTAAAATGTTGCTGAATTGCTAAATAGTAAATACTCTGCATTAGTGATTTTGCTTTTGCTGAAGGTTTTTAAACATCATTCTGTACACGTTGATGCCATCAACACTATTAACCCCCTTCTTTTAAGGGTAGCTTATTCATTTTGATTCTTGTGTGGTAGTAGCCCACTGAGGTGGGGGATAACAAGGCTATAGTGGCCGCCAAAATATCTGAAACCTTGGCTATGGGTGGAAGGCAACAACCTCATCCACTTAGCAGTCTTAGCTTAGTTGATTTGTTTGCTGTCATCTCAACATGGATTCCACATCTTCCTGCGGATTGACAGTGTAGGCCCTGTAAGCTTTATGCTGTAAGATGGTAGACTAATTCATGGCAAATGGAGCGACACTAGCATATGGATAAATGAATAAGTTGGTTGAGTGATTTAGCATTTAAGATCTCACATCTTCACCTTGATCCATTGCAAAGAGAAGGCGAATATCCAATTTCTTCCTGTGTTGGGTCAGGGAAGATCTGCCAGTTGTCTGTCCAAACCCTTTATTTGACCAAATCAAACTATGAGCCCCATAATTTTTAACACTAGAAGATGCCATTCTCATATCATACTCCTAGGAGAATGTACTTATAGTCCTAGTAGCCGTGTATTAAAAACTGCCTCATATGACAAATATGCGTAGGAAGAAGCATACATGTGGGATCTAGAAGCCCATACTCTCAAGTGTATGATATAGTTTACCACTTTGCCCAGAAAACATATTCGAAATGTGCTTCTTGAAACCTCATTCAATTATTGTGGAAATGGACTGTTTGCTGCATCAATATGAGCCTTTTGTGAAATACGAGTCTTCATAGCTGGAATGCTGACTGATGGAGTAACTAGTATCACGTCTTTTTAAAACATCTCAATATGTGCGTGACTTTGGCTGCCTGAGTTCCTAAGTACTTTTTTGCTTCTGTTTGTGTTTGAGGTCATTGTAAGATATTCTTTTTTCCTGGTTTCTTGCTTTGAAACAATATTCTGATACTGTTCGTGCTATTCACTGAAATATCTTTTGTTTTTGTTTCACTATTGTGCGCAAACAGCTTTATTTGTGTGAAAAGCTGGCACTGATAAACGAGATGTACTTTGCAATCACACTTGATCGCAAGACTGCTGGTCCGGTATGTTCCTAGCCTTCCCCCCCCCCCTCTAATTGACTATTCAGTTTTTTAGTCATTGCACTATTTTTCCTAGGTACCTCTTCAGTTGGATCCACACCATGATAGTTGTTCTGATTGCAGTATTTTGATCATTTGACAGCTTCACACATAGCATGTTTACAAACGAAAATGCTTTAGAAACTTAAGAATACACAGCACTAATGCTGGACCCATTTTCCTCAGATTCCCATGTTGATCCCTCTCCTCCCTTAAAACCTTCTCCCCTCCCCCTCTCCACAAAAAAAAGATAAAGAAAAAAAATTGTCTACGGCACAATATCATATTTCACCAAGCCTATATCATGGTCTTGGGAGCCCGTGCTCCTAGGAGCCACATTGCTAGATTTGTGTTGAAAGATAAATATATGACAAGTACACCTCAAAGAAAAATATATGTGGCATCTAGGAGCATGTGCTCCCAGGTGTATGCACTAATTTTCCCATATATCATGGCCATGCCAGGTCAAGGCTCCAGTATGCGCATTTCTTTGTAGTACTAAATTGAGCATAAAATTAAGAGGTTAAAAAATAGAAATACTAAAGATATTTTGGTGTATTGGGGAAAAGGGTGAAGAAAAGTTAGCTTTTGGCATTTCGAAGATGATTCCCGCTTCTGTCTGGTGGAGTATTTTGAAGGAATGGAATCATTGGTTTTTTTAGGGGCAAAATCATGTCTTTCAGGGGTTTTAACTCTATTTTTGGAAAACTCTGTATAGGTAAAGCCATGTGCTGACTTGGCAACATTTAACCTTTTTGGATTTTGTAGATATGAATGTGTTAAGTACAGAGGGGGTTTCTAGTGACTTGCTTGGAGCACAGGTTGCGTGTGTTATTGGGCCCGGGCCTGGGCCTGGGCCTGGTGGGCCTGTCTCGCTTTCAACCACTCCATTTTTGTACTCAGCCTGTTGCCCTTGTGTAGGGAGCCCAGGGGTCCTCAAATGTTACCATAATTCAAAAATATTAAGAGCATGAGTTTTTGTATTTGCACATTCTGTACATGGGTGATATCCCGTCTGTGCACACACAAAACAAAAGACACTGTAGATACAGGTTAATTACCCCCCCCCCCCAAAAAAACAAAAAAAAAAGCTACTAGGAATTTTGGTTGGTCTGAACTTCAGGTAGAAGCAATGCAGGATTCACTTCTAATTTACCTGTAATACTCACTGCTACTGTGAATCAGACTGGCACAACTCATTAGTTGTCTTTTTGTGGAGAGATGGAAAAATGACCTTTCCTCTGGTTGGGGCCATCTAATGTCTCTAGGATGGTGCCTTTTCCTCCCTGGTTGGGAAGCCATCCATCGCCACACATGTTGAGCATGTGTTTGACATAATGGGAGTTGTGACTCTATGAAGATTTCTGTCATTGGAACTGGAGATGTTTTATTCGAACTCAACACAGATGCTGAATGAAATCTTAATTTTCTTTTTTTGTAGCTTATAATTGCCTGCAGCAAAGGAGGAACCAGCATTGAAGATCTTGCAGAAAAATATCCTGACATGATCATTAAGGTTTTTACATACTTTCATTTTTTGCTTATTCTTGTTCTTCTGTCATGCGTTAATGGTTTCCTTTCCCTGCTGTAGGTTCCTATTGACGTTTTCAAAGGAATTACTGATGAAGATGCTGCTAAGGTTGTTGATGGTCTAGCTCTCAAGGCAGCTGAACAGAAAAATGCAATTGAGCAAGTGAAGAAGCTATACAATCTTTTCTGTGAATGTGACTGCACTATGCTGGAGGTGGGAACAAATATGTTTTGGAAACACGAAATTCTTTTCTCTCATTGTACATTTTCGCAAGTGCTTATCCTAGGTTGAACATGCTGTTCCCTTGGACAGATCAATCCCCTTGCTGAAACTTCTGATGGACAATTGGTGGCTGCTGATGCGAAGCTGAACTTTGATGATAATGCTGCATTTCGTCAGAAAGAGATATTTGCTCTGCGTGACACATCACAAGAGGATCCCCGAGAGGTTGGATGTGAATCTCTATTGCTGATTTTTTTTTAAACCCAAAATCAGTTAATAACATATGAATCTATGTTAAGGAACAAATTAGTGAAATAGGACTTGCTGTTAGTTACTGGCTGGGAACTACAGAACAGATTTCTGAATATCTAAACGTCCTGTGGTATTTTTTATTCTTTTATCTGTTTATCTATTTGTTTTCTCTTTTTTGGTTGTGGGCATAATGCACTGATGACAGCAAAACTTGGAGCTGATTTCGCTTTCAAGAATTATGTGGTCTCTCGGGATCTCTAAGCAAAAGAAAAAGCGAAAGTGATCACATGTATGATAATGTGCTGTGTAGGATTCTGAATCACCCTCCCCTTCTTTTCGTCTCTTTGTAGCATTCGTTGGAAGATCAGTGGGATGGCTTCCACTGTGACCTAGTTGTGGAGTACAGTGATTTACATAAGGTTAAGGCTTGAGATGGCCTCATGATTTTTCTGAGTTCTGAGAACTACCCTTGCTTATTAGAGGGCTATTGGTTCTCACTGTGTTTTGTTTTACCTCTTGTATGTTTGCTCTAGTTTGACCTCTATGTAGTGTATCTCCTCTCTGTTGAAATGCAAGTATGGGAATAGGAGCATGGCATTTGTGTGCTGAGAATTGCTTTAATTGGGAACTTGGGTTTCACTGACAGTCTGTTTGGCTTTCTCTCAGGTTGCTGCTGCAAAAGCTGATCTGAACTACATCGGTTT
The DNA here is from genome assembly GCA_017589665.1 of Selenicereus undatus. Taxonomy (NCBI): domain Eukaryota; kingdom Viridiplantae; phylum Streptophyta; class Magnoliopsida; order Caryophyllales; family Cactaceae; genus Selenicereus; species Selenicereus undatus. The sequence goes on from JACYFF010019584.1 coordinate 79,981,403, forward strand.
GGATGGAGACATTGGTTGCATGGTCAATGGTGCTGGATTGGCCATGGCCACAATGGATATAATTAAGCTGCATGGAGGGACTCCTGCCAATTTTTTGGATGTTGGTGGTAGTGCCTCGGAAAACCAGGTAACTAGTTTCTCTTTTGATTTCTCTTTTTTCATACTCAGTTCATGATCATCCAATGGAAGGTTTGTTTTTGGCATTGCTGCATTAAGTTTTCTTCATATGTGGTGAACTCTGAACAGGTAGTGGAAGCATTTAAGATATTGACTTCTGATGAAAGGGTAAAGGCAATTCTGGTGAACATCTTTGGAGGAATAATGAAATGTGATATTATAGCCAGTGGGATTGCCAATGCTGCAAAGCAGGTAAAAAATGAATATTCTCATTTTATGATACATAAATTTCTGTAGTGTTATGGCATTTGCTAATGCACATTCTTTCTTGTTCAGCCATCATCTCTCTGAGATTCATGTTAAATTTTGATGTGATGAATATTGTGCATTCTTTGAAATTGGACATCCTGCTCATTTGCGGTGAATGAATGAATTCCTAGTTCAGAAATTGCATCCATTGAAGCCTTAGATTGGCATTTCAGTACTACTTAATATTGTCATATTTGATTACATGGCCTTCTTTTTTTGATCAGGAAAAAAGAAATTATATTAACAAAAGAATGGATGCAAAGATAGCATCGTACAATTAGCTATGTACAGCCCAAGTGCATCAAATCCACAAAATCTAAGAGATGTAGAGGAGAGTTACAAACGTTCCCTTTGTCCCAAAAATAGAGTGTCTTGATAAAATAATCTTTAAAACATTGAAGTGGCATCTCCTCATCCTCAAAGACTCTTCTATTCCTCTGATGCCAAATGCTCCAAAAAATTGCATGAGGAAATAATCTTGCAATCTTCACCTTGGCTTTTCTACCAAAAGAGCCCTCCCATGCATAGAGATGTCACTTGCATGACTCGGGCTGGTGGAGCTTCTCAAGATACTGTTAATGTTGTAGTGTGATAAGATCTTACGAGCTCTGTTTGTTTCCCCTTTAAAAATATGGTAGACCTTCTAGTACTTTACAATGTATTATTGATATTAAATCAAACATTGGCTTCATAAAAAAAATTGTTGATAAGGATTTTTAATTCCTTAATTTCTAACTTGGAATTTGGTGTGTCAACTTTCAAAACTGAGCTAACTTTCAAAAAAAATTGTTTGTTAATGTTGGAGGGGGGGGGGGGGGGTAGTGGGTGTGATACATGCAAGTGGCAAAGCTGAGCTAACTGCATACCTATCTTCAAAACTTGTTTGCTTCCTCATCTGAATTCAACTTCTCTATGTTAGGTTTCATTGAAGGTTCCGTTGGTTGTTCGCCTTGAAGGGACAAATGTTGACCAAGGCAAGAGAATATTGAAGGTCAACGACAATCTTGTTTTACATTTGATAATAATTTGAATAATCAGAGTAATTTGATTTGATGATAATATTTTGTTATTCAGAAATTAATCTTACTTTAATGGATTTGTATTTTCAGGAGAGTGGTATGACCATCATAACAGCAGAAGACCTAGATGATGCAGCTGAAAAGGCTGTTACAGCAGCTTATAGTTGAAACAGTTCCTGGCCTCTCTATAAACTGAATTTTGGATTTACATGAATTTCTGCAAAAAAATTTTGCATCCCATTCCTACCCCATTTTAGTGGAGAAAATATCAAACATTGGCCTTTAATGAAGTATAAAATTGCTGGGGATTGAGGAGATCCCTATTGAAACTGAATGAGCCTTTTCTCGGTTGCTTTGATTTGACTTCTTGTAAAGGTTGATCAATTTTGGTGAATTCTAGCTTCTGCTTTCAAGCGGTGAATTCCCAGCAAGGTGGTGTTGAGCATCCCTTGATTTTCTCCTATGTTGAAAACCATACTAGAGAAGGAAACGGAAGAAAGGGAGCTCAAGGTGCTTCTTTGCAATTCAGATTCAATGATTTTAAAAGTATGCCATTTGATTGTTCTCAATCAAGGCATGCCTATGGCGTGTTCAAGGGGAAAAAAAAGGGGGGGGGGGGGGCGATGACGGATCAGGCATGCTCTTATGAGTTGAATTTTCTTGGACGTGATGTTATGGGATGGTGCATGGAGATTTTTGACTTATAATGTGAAATATCGGACTATTGTACTCCTGTTCTAGTAGCAAGAATCAGAAATTGAACAAAAGGTGTGGGTTCTCTCAATATGAAAAGTAAAAGGAGGGGGCAAAAAAAAGAGTCTAGGGCGTGCTAGAGACTGTTCGCTCATCCCGCGCCCAATATATATATTATGAACATGGGAGTTTATACACCCATGTATAGCTGGCCAAAAGATTCCCGGTGGATATATGATTTTAAAAAAAAAAAATAGAATCCCGCCATATGTAAAAAGAAAATTGAACGCACGAATACTCTGTAACCGACACTTGCTCCATACCTTCCCACTTCTCTTTGAATTCTTCCCGACTAGAACTTCTTCCACGCCCTAAAAACGCTCGAAACCCACCTCAAATTTTCACAAATTCAACCAAGAAATTGATAAATTTAGCCAATTTTGTTCATTTGCTTGAAGCCCGACTGCTGCTAATTTTGATGATTTGCTCTGTAAACATCACCAACGCCAGAGGTAACCTGAAATCCCAGCATTTAAGAACGACCAAGCAAGAAGGCAGAAAGGAGTGACATTCATATACAACCGAAAAGCTAGAAACGAAATTTGAGTAATTATTGGAATAATTCAGAAAGTTTTGCAAGCGGAAATTTCTACTACCTGCAAAAATTCGAAGAGTGACAATATGACTAGAAAACCTGGAGTTATCCTCACATACAAGAGGAAATCAAGGTAAGTCACTATTTGGTTTTTGCTGAAATTTTTGAAAGGACAAAAAAAATGAGGATGAAATGCTGGAGATGCCAAAATCTTGAAATTTTGGCTTGATTTTTACTATCTGATGCTTGATGTTTGCTAAGTTTTACTTGAAATTTTCGGATGGAGTAATTTTTGGAGTGAAAAAATGTAATTTGGGAGTGGAATGCTTGAGTTACTAGGATGTAGTTTTGGGAGTGAACAACCATCATAAAAATAATGAACAAACCCTAAGTACCTGTGATGTGAGGAACAAAAAATTGAGAAAACAAGTGCGGTGAACAATGCTGGAAATAACAGTGAACAACATCTTGCATCCCCAATTATATCATCACATGATATATGAAGCTACGCTAGAAACAACTTACAAATACACCTACAACTGTGTATTGCAGGAGATTAGTTAATGAAGCAGAAAGACGAAGAAGGAATAGCAACAATGAACCGGAGCCTGAGCCGCAACTGGAGCCTGAGCATGAGGCATATCCGCAGCAACAGGATGAGCATGAAACAAAGCAGGAAGATGAGCGTGAAGTTCATACAGAGCCTGAGCATGTCCCTACGATAAAGAGGAAATCCAGGTAAATCATTATGTGGACTTTGGTGAAATTTTAGTAAGGGAAATCCAAATAGAAGGATGAAATGGTTTAGTGATTAGGTATGGACTAAATTTGTGACTGACGAACTATAATGAACAAAAATAACATGCCAAATACTAAATGAAATAGGGCAAGACTAATAGTTCAAAAGCAGATACACTTCTTGATATTGGATGACTTCGCTTGGTGCGAAAATTGAAAAAATGAAAGTGGGAAATCCAAAGTGAACAACAATCATAACAGTAGTGAACAATGCTCAATGGAAAAAGGAACTACGTCTTGCATACCCAAGTACATGATGACAAGATATATGAACCTATGCTACAAACTAGTTATGAATATACCTACAACTGTGTATTGCAGGAGATTAATTAAGGAAGCTGAAAGACAAAGACGGATTAGCCACAGTCAACCTGAGCATGATCAAGAACAATGTCGAGAAAAGACAGCACCAACAGACCCACTTGGCACATCAACTGAGCAGTAACCAAATGAGGGTAGTGAATGTGCTGTCACACCAGACACATCACCTTAAACTAGCAAAGGAACAGACAAGGCAGCAAACATCCATGAAACCATTAGAGGAAAGCAAGTAGTAAAATGACAACAGCCGAAGAGGATGGTCACACAAGTGCCATTTCAGTGTAGATCACCATATCTTAAAGATTACAGAGAGGCTAGGGATCGGCTAACTCATCAACAGCTAATGTTGGTGGACTACGCTTTCATGCCACCAGATGATTTGCAACCATCAATGTAAGATGAAAGCTTTACAACCACATCACTCACATACACATGTACACATATTATACTTTGTCCATACTATCCTCCTTAAAGAATTAACGACTATAATCTAAATTATAGGGAGAAATTGTTCGAGTATGCCAATGAGGACGAAGACACAAAATTGTGGATATTCAGGAAAGCATTTGAAACATTGGCTGGAGCAGACCAAGACTTAGACAAGTCCATTGTAGATGTACTATGTCTACTACTGAATCGGATGGAAAGGCGAAGAAATCCGATGACAAAGAAAAGAATGTTCTTCACCACCAATGTCTTCGTAAGACCACAATGCATTACATACAACTTAGTTCTCTATTTTAGAAGACAATTTTGATCATTACCATTTAAATGTCTACTTTGCATTTGCAACTAGCCATAGAGAATGAAAAAATGCATTTATCAAACAACTTCAATGCAGTAATGGAACCTGAGAAAAGGAGGTGTAACTGGATGAAATTAGGTGAAGCCCAATTGGTAAGTTGCCTGACACTGCTTGTAGAATATGTAGAACTAAATGGAAATTCATGTATTGTCTAATTAGTTCACCAACTATATTGAATAAGTTCACTGAGTAACTAATCAATATTCACTAATATGTGAAACGTGCAATTGATTGACTATTGGTGGTTGTACAGTTCACTATACCATATCAGGTTGTTCATCATTATAACGCCCCCAAAATACTAATGACATGATTACTGATAATTGTAGCGAAAGACTCAGTAACCGAAGGCGCTACCGTCGTCCTGATAAGGACAAGGCTCACTGAAACCATTTAATCTCGCAACTCGTGCTTACAATCACAAAATCTAGTAAACTGAAACACTTCAAGCCCGAAGTTCATAATAGTTTAACCATACCACACAAGTACTTGACCCTAAGGTCGGTTCCAATATTCAAGCTATGCTGAATCCACTGTGAGCATCTGATGACCTTCAAAAAGGCTTGCTAAAAGGAGGAATATGTGACACTTCATCACCTAAAATGGAAAACATGAAAACAATTCGAAAACATGAACAAAAACTCAGTACATACATCCCTTTATTTGTAAAATGACCATAGAAACACTGGTGATGGGTACCCGACTTTGCAATTCATTTAGTTGGCAATAAAAATGAAAATGAAAGTAATATGAAATTGAATTGCTCATTATTATCTGGATGTGAACCCCTTGCACTGATATGATCTATACATAGGTGTACACCTGCCAATCCGATCAAGAGTTGGCCTGAAGCCGCGCGGGTAAATGATGGGCTGACGCCCTATAGATGATAACTGACGGGGTCACAAGTTAAATGACAAATCACTGTATAAACTGATTAATTGATAAACTCATTAAGAGTTGTAACTTGATAAACATGATCTGCTTTCTGAAGATACAGGCAATGGACGTACCTTGAGTCTTTAAAACAAAATGTTATCTAACTTGATACAAGTCAGCTATTTCATAAATGTCATCTGACTTGAGACATATGCATAATGGGGAACGATAACTAGGCCTCAACTCTGTTTCATAAATGTCATTGAAAGTATGTGTAGTTAGTAAATGATCCTTACTCGCACAATTGAGTAAGTAAAAGTATGCGTAACAAAAATTGAGTAATTAAATGGTACACATAACTCGTGTATTTCAATATAACTTCAAAACTGAATTGATGAAAGTAAAAATAGTCCACAATGAGATAAATGGTATTACAAAGGAAAATGCCTTGATGGTGATAATCGAGAGAATGGTTACGGCCTTTTCTAAAATAAGTTGCTGATATAAGTTTAAGGCTCGCTGATGTATAGTTTGGTTCAAGATAACAGCGAGTACACTAGACTGGCTTGATAAATACATTTGATACAATTTGAATTGAGTAAGTAATAGAGGTCTGAGGCCAAGAGAGGTATATCTTGGTTTAATGGCACAAACTGCAATAACTTGGTCTGATATGGTCTGATAAGTCACAACATCCCACCTCTCATATTTCATTCATAAATCCATTAGATAAAGAATTCCACCTCAAATGGGTCATTGAACGCATTAGAAGCTATTAAGCTCACCAAGCATGGTATTTTCTTTGTAAAATCCACAACTGAATCAAAGCTAAAAAACAAGCTAAAAGCTCCATAAAAGTCCATGAATATTTATTTCCCCCTATAAATGACTTGGCCCAAAATACACAAAATGAGTGCATGATCAATCTCACTTGATCTTTTTTTTATTGCTCTTTATACAGTTACTCAAAATGCTTCCAACAATCACCAAACTCAAAATACTCACCCAAATTTCACGAGATCTTACAGGAAATTCAGAAATAATATGAACAGTCTACAATAAAAGGTTCAGAATTTTCCTCCAAGTATATACTACACAGAAAGTTTAATAACAACCTGATTTACACCCAAGCAGGTCAGTTCACTTCAAAAATTCATAACTTTCATTCAGGACCTCAAATGGAGACCTAAAACCCCAATATGAAAATATTAAGAAGTCCCCCAAAACTTTCATTTATAACTCAAAACATGATTCCCCCAATAGGATTCCCAAAATGGGACTAAAACACAAGTGTATCAGTTTTGATCTCATTCTGCGCAGTTTTGGTAAAACGATCATAACTTTTTGGACAGACCTCGGATTAAGGCGATTCAAGAGGCATTTTAAATATAACACACTGAAATATCTACCCACCAAAAATCATAATTTTTGGATGGACCATTCATTACCAGTTTAATCCCAAAGTCAGCCCTAATTTCCTGAAATTCCAGTCCTTAACTGATTTAACTTCTCTTCCTTTTTCACATAAAAATCACTTGAAATCATTGTAAATCACCACAATCAGATACAAAAGATCATTTAAGGCCTCATATATATATCCAAACTCTAAACAACTTCATTAATACATAATTACTAAATTCGTATTGAAAACAGGGCAGATTTCTTCAAAATTTCATAACTCACTAATTACAACTCCAAACTTCATGAAATTTTTCCAGAAAATCCCAAATAATATATAGAGCCTGCAGTAAAACTTTCAGAATTTTTGGACAATCCTGTGATTTCCAGAATTTTCGGCAGCAACAGTTCAACAGTTACAAAATCATGAAAATCATACTCTTGATCAAATAACCATAACTCCAAACATCTCCAAACTCAATAAAAATTGCACAATAACTATCAATTTGATCATCCAAACATAACCCATAAACAAAACAACCATAAAACTCAAGATAAAACAAGTTAGGGTTTTGGGATATACCTCACTTTAGGCTTGAATTAGAGAGAGGAGGAGACTGTTTTGAGTGATTTGAGGGGTTGTACTTGATAGCTAGCAGCAAGAGCAACTCGGGGCAGTTGGGAGGTGGCCGGAAAAGTGGCCGGAACCACCAAAATGGGCGGCACATTGCTGCCCCTGTTCTGCTGTGAGGAGAGAGAGAGAATGGGGAAAATGGGTTTGTGAATTATGCTGAATATTTGTGTTGATAATTTGCCTATTAATAGCAACATGTGGCTGAAAATTATCCACCCAAAAATTAGCTTTTTACTAATTAAAATTAGGTGCTAAAATGAGTAATTAGTGAAATAACAAAAGTTAGTAAGGTTTTGGGCTTTTGTTTTGGGCCCAAAAAGCTAAATTGGCGCTTGAAAAATTATTTGGAGTGTTGAACAAAAATAAAAATTGGTATTGCTCGGAAATAAATTTTAGCGAAGATAAGAAAATAATTAATCACTAATTTATACTCATCGAGGCCTAATATCGATTCACCCGATATTTAATCAATCAATGAAGCTTGAGTTGCAAAGTGGTACCCAAAATGAAATATCTCCCAACCGGGAAGATTAAATACGATGAATGAAGGTGAAAAATTGAAATAACATGATGGAACTCGTTAAATAAATAAATGGAGCGTAATTGAATTTAATGAATATGATTTGGTTAAACAAATAACCATGAGTGATTAAGTCAATAAACATGGTAAAGTCAATGAATAAACATGATTAATGAAATAAATAAAGATGATTTAAAAAAAATAAATATGAGTTAGGGTTGGGTTATTACAATCATGCAACCAATTGCAGTTCACTATAACTAGTTCAGTACACATGAACATACTAACCTCATGTATTTTGTATGACATGCAAGTGATTTTCCCCATACTTAAAGACCATCATTTTTTTGTACTCTGTTATGACTTTGCATGCAAGAAAATAATTGTACTTGACAATCGCTTGGAAGGAAAGGATTTCACATCCAGATATAAGCATAGTGCGATGGACATGGTAAGGATACCTCAAACACAAAACCCTTAACTCATAAACAAAAATATCACCGCATAACATTGGATAATTATGTGCAGACAAACTTGTTTGGAAACTACTTAATGAGTGGACGATTTAAAAAGGGGGTTGACATCAGGAAATTTACCCTCGTATTTTAGAATCTATCTTGGCAAGATGACAACAACATACATGATTGCGGGATTTATGCCATACGCCATATGGAATCATTCCAAGGAGGAAATGTCAAGTACTGGACAACTGGTTTCGAAAAAAACAAGGTAACCTATACATTTTGCATGTGAACCAATATCAACTTCAAACTAACTATAATTCCAAATCAAAGTTGAATAACAAACATTACATTTAAAAGTGCTTATATCCATTACACATGTCAAAAATGCAGGAAGAGTTCATCAGACATCTACGTTCAAAGTACGCAGCAATGATATTAGAGAGTGAACTCAATCAAGTATGGTTGCAATTACAAGAAGCAGCAAAAGAAGACTTCCGACAAACCGAAAAGGTAGTGCTACAATTGCAGCAGTAGAAATTAACGCAATGATATTAGAGAGTGAACATAATGCTCCTAATGAACATCTTTTAGTGTATGACAAAATCATATTTCCTTTTCCATATTTAATGAAACAGTTCTGTACTAGGTTCACTGAGGACAATGAGACAGTTCACTATAGAGTGAAATGAAGTTCACTGTAAATCATACTCTATATGTAATTTTTTCTTTGATCACTAATTAATTTGCATTAGCTCACTGACTAAAATATGAATGATCACAACATAGCATAACACGTATTCAAACTAGATTTTCAGATAAGTTGAATGGAATTACAATTCGCTTATATAGTTATGAATTTCAAATAACTTGGGAAAACAAGTTGGGTGAGAGATTAGGGATTAACAATTGGTCACTGCTCTAGTGAATGATGTTCATTATAAAACTTAATGTAGTTCACTAACATTTCTCTAATTGAAGGAAACATATCAAATTTCATAAAATAATTTAAAATATGCAAAAACGTAGTATAATTAACATAAGTATCTAGGATGTCCCTCACATGGTAAGGTGGTTGACCACTGTATGCCAAATTTTAATTTAATACTGTAGTAGAGTTCATCCTATAAATGTTCACTAAACTGAAGTTGGAAGTTCACTATACAAATGAGTATTGTTCATTATGTATCTCAATAAAGTTCACTATAGTTTCTGGACTTCAAATGAACTTATCAAATGAACCCATTAAAAGTAGGTAAAACTTCTCACTACACAACTGAATGGTGTTCATTTTTTTTACAAAGTTGTTGACTATAATATTCAAACATGTTTCATAAGTTATGATTAGTAATTTCCAAAAAAGTAAATAGTTCACTATATTGTTTAATGTTGTTCATTATACAACTTAATGTGGTTCATTAAAGTTTCTTGAATTTTGTACATAGATATTCCTCCAAAAAGTATCCCCTCCATGCCAAGCTTTATTTAAATATTGTACTAGCCTTCATAAGATGAATGTTCACTACGCCGAAGAGAAATGTTCACCCCACTAATAAACATTGTTCATTAAACAACTAAATGAAGTTCACTGCAGTTGCTCAACTTCAAATGAACTTATCAAATGAACACATAAAAAACAATTGAAAAAGTTCATTACATATGATAATCATGTTCATTTTATTTAACAATGTTCTTGACAGTAATATTCAAACATGTTGCATAAGTTAAGATTAGTAATTTCTGAAAATGGGAATAGCTCACTGGACTATTGAATGTTGTCCATAAATGTTCTATCAACATCGCCACCAATTATAATTCATCCCACATTGTAGCCATAGCCCTCAGATCCCCTTTAGCTTTCAGGGATAATTTTGTATACAGATATGACACCGAAAAATAACCCCTCTATGCCAAACTATATTTTAATG
>JACYFF010019584.1:79996879-80021730 GCA_017589665.1 Selenicereus undatus
ATCAAAAATAGCTACGAAAAAAGAGGGCAAAAACTAATCAAGAATGATTCTTAAAAACAACTTAAGGCATATAACAACATTAAGGGATTAATATACGTACAAATCAAATTTTTTGCAACTGTACATTCTTCAATTTCATCTTCTATACATTCAATAATGCTCATGTCCATCTTAAAATATAATACAGAGCAACAAGTAGAAGCTGATGATGAAACTGAATGAGAAATGAGAAGCAAACAAGTGAACGCTGACAGAGAATGCTGATGATCAAATTATTGAACGTATGATGTACACTGATGATGAACGTTGATAATCAAACTTGCAGAACTAGGATTGAAAATAGCACAAGTCTGAAGCAAAACAGAGAATGCTGATGGTGAATGTTCATGATCACAAAACTGAATGCTGATGATGACGTTGAAGATCAGACTTGCAGTAAATGGAAACCAAACACTGATTTTTTTTTTCAGTAAATGAAAATCACGCTGGTGGAGTTGGATTAATAGGGAATACCCGCCGCAGATGGTGAACGTTGATGATTAAGCTTGCAGCAAATGGGTTACTCCACTCCCATGAAGAAAGTTGCAGAAAGTGGGAAGCACATTGAAACTGTCACCAGTGTAACTGCCAGTTTTTTTTTTTTTGAAAAAAAAATGTAATATATATTCTGATGTGGCACGTTGACATGGCATGGGAGCATAAACTCCCGGGTCTACACCATAATTTGCAATCCCCCCCCCCTCCCCAACAAAGCCCTCACACAAAAAAAGAAAAATTCATTAGCTAAAAGGCTATAATGCAAGCAGCAAAACAAGCAACTATACAAATCCCTTCATTTTCGCTTTTTATAAGGTGAATCTCACCATCCATATCAGCAATATGAAGTTCGTCAGTGAACACACCTTGTTATCATTTCCGCTGACTTATAAATTTTGAAACTTTTTTTGTTTAACGGTGTTTATTTGATAAATACTTCACAATTTTGGTTTCAAACTAATGAGATAATTTTTATTTCTTGTTCATCTCAAATTTAGGATATATTAATTTTGCTTTCAAATGAATGAGATCATTTTGGTTGTTTTTCTTTTTTGGATGAAAGCTAGAATTTATTCAACTAATATGCAAAAGCATTACATAAATCATTTGCAACTAGATTGCAATCTGGGCTCTCATCCAACCAAACACGATCCGAGTAATCGTGAGGTTGAAGATAAGCAAGGGTGTGAGCCAACCTATTTCCAGCTCTCGTAACATGACTAATAGAAAATAAGCTAAAACGATTGACAAGCATTAAGATATCATGAATAATAAGACCAAGCTCTGTATTTGGACGCTCCTTCTGCGGCTTCGAGGTGAGTCCCAGTGAGTCTCCTTTGAGATGAGTCCCAGTGAGTCTCCTTCAATGATAACTGCCTCTAGCCCCTACTCGAGTGCTTGTTGCATAGCCATATGCAGGGCATCGCCTCCACATAGTGGGGTCCATTAAACCCAAGCCCCTAATTGACCCCGCCATAACAACACAACCTCCACTGTCCCTCGTCACCATTCCCAGCCCATGAGACTCCTCCTCGATCCACGCCCCGTCAAAGTTTACCTTCAGGTATCCTGTGCATGGAGCCCGCCATACCGAACCCCAGCTAGATTGCCCCGTATCCAACTTCACGCGTGCTTCCCTATATTCCCGAACCAGAGAAAACGCCCTCTCCACCATCTTCTTTGGCGTGACAATCACATGCCCAAACAAGAAGTTATTTCTTGCTAGCCAGCAAGCACAAATCGTTGTCACGAACTCCTCCAATTTCTCCCCCCATCTTAGAATGAACGGCTATTAATGTGTCCACCACGCTGTTGCTCAAACACGCCCCGAACATGTACTCCAACTCGCTGTGAACCCATAATTCACGGGCCAAACTGCATTCAAATAGAGCATGACAGTCCGTTTCCTCCGGTTCCCCATATATATCACACAAACAAGACACTCCTTGAACCCTCCTAGCAACCCCAACCTTTGACAGTAAGGCTTTGTTAGCTGCTCTCCACGCACACATTTTGATTTCAGGAGGAATATCCATCGCCCATAACTTCTTCCAGAGGGAGGTGATTGTCGCTGCACTTGGACTGGACACCATTCCTGCCTTCAATTCGCAGATCATACGGTATGCTGACCTGACCGAGTACTTGCCATCATTCGCATAATTCAGTCTCGAGGCCAAGAGTTGCACAATGGGATAGATTTCACAATTTCACCGTCCACCGGTAGAGGTATATTATCAATCATATCATTCCAACGATACCCGGGTCATGATCAATTAATTCGGTGACCTTAATCAATGCGAACTCTGGTTTGAATAGAGTAATGAGTTTAAAAGACTCGAATCTCGGAACCCATTTTGCTTCCCAAATGTTCAACGAATATCCGTCTCCAATTAGCCATTGCGTGACCTTGTCAATCACCCACTTCCCCCCCCCCCCCCCCAAAACTCCTCCAAATATAGCTTGGCCTAGCACCGAGCTCAGCTTCCAGAATGCCACAGTTCCGGAAAATAATAAGCCTTGAAAATTTGGGACACAAGAGATGTTGGGGGAATTATCATATGCCACACACGTTTGGCAAGGAGCGCTGTATTAAAATCCTCCAAGTCCATGAATCCAAGGCCCCCTTTAGGTTTTGGTTCACATAATTTGTTTTTACTCACCCAATAAATTTTCCTAACACCTTCCTTCTTGCCCCACTAGTACCCATTAATAATAGAGTGTAGACTTTGGCAAAATTCTCCCGGTAGTCTAAAAACGCTCATCGCATAGTTGGGAATAGCCTGGACAACCGCCTTGACAAGAATTTCCGTTCCAGCCCACGAGATAGATTTACCAATATTAGCTGGTAAGCATAAATATATCTCATGAGATAACACCTCTTTCACGTCCAACACATTTAGTATATCCTCCCGACTAGCCTGCGGAACTCCTTTGCTGAACACAATGCTGGACTTGAATAATTCACCTGCTGACCCGAGGCTTTCTCGTAGAGTTGCAGAATGTGTCTGATCCTCTCAGCTTCCATCCTACTCGCCTTACAAAAAACCAATGAGTCATCTGCGAATAAAAGATGAGAAACGGCTAGCGCTCCTAAACAGACTTGATGCCATGTAATGAACCCATTTGTTGCAGCATCCTTCAACAGGTACGATAAGGTTTCAGCACAAAACAAAAATAAGTATGGGGATATTGGGTCTCCTTGATGGAGACCTCTCTCGGGCATGGGCGGAGCCATGTGGGTGCAAGGGGTGTCAATTGATACCCAACTTTTGGGAAAAAAATTTAGGATGTTGGAATTTCTGGGAAAAACAGAAACTGTTATATATATATTATCTCGTCTGTGTATAAAGCATGAACCATGGATGACGCAAGTGGTCAGAGGTGCTTGTATATTGCTTCCTGGTGGTGTGGAGGTTGCGTGTTTGAAACTATGTAATTGCAGTTACTTATTTTCTTTCAGTTAAGATAAAGTGTGTTATGTATATGTTTAGTTTGTGAATATAATGACTTGGTGTAAGGTGTTTCAATTTGGCCCATGCTGAGAGGGTGGGTGACTTGTTCGAGTCTTGGTAAATGTATTTTTTTGTGTGGGTCTTCCCTTAATTAAGATACTTTGTATTTTTACCATTAATTTTGATATGTAATGTTTAATTAATTCCCCCCCTTCTACAAATGGCAGATTTGGGGTTTGCTTCTAGTTTGATATGCCAATGAAAATAAGGGGAAATTAAAAAATTATTTTATGTTGGCATCAACCTAGAAAGAAAATAGTATAAATGACTTTATTTCCACAGGCAAAATCAAGGGCAAGAATATTCCTTTTTTTTAAATATAATCAATTCTTTGCAAACTATTTTGCTAATTTAGTGATTCTAGTCAAATTTGTGCCTAACAATTATACTAATTCTGTTTTGAAAATAGTCAAAAGAGAGTTAATTTTGATCAATTTGTGAATTTGAAAATCGAACTTAAGAGCTTGAAGATGAAATTTGGTGAATTTGGGATCTCTTGTAAATTTAGTGCAACATTTTGGCTATGTTGTGTTATAACAATTACAACAGAAAATGTATTAAAAAATTAGATTGCAATTTAGACGAACATTAGGTTTACTATATCGTATTATTCGACACCCCATGGTTTGAACCCTGACTCCGCCACTGCTGTGGCGGTTTTGACACATGCATATCCGTATCTATCCAACATCCTCGAAACCCCATCTTCTCCATTACTCTCCTGAGGAAACCCCATTCCACTTTGTCGTACGCCTTAGTCATATCCAACTTAACTGCCATAGACACCGAGGTCCTAGTTTTTCCTTTCATATATAGAGTGGAACACTTCAAAAGCTACTAGTATGTTGTCTGTAATCAGTCACCCTGGAGTGAAAGCACTCTGATTCACCAAAATAATCAAAGGGAGAACCTTTAAACCTGTTTGTAATCACTTTCGTAATTAGCTTGTATAAAACATAACACAAACTAATTGGTATGTATAGTTTCTGTTGGGTTCCGATTCTTTAGTAT
This sequence comes from Selenicereus undatus, assembly GCA_017589665.1. Classification (NCBI taxonomy): domain Eukaryota; kingdom Viridiplantae; phylum Streptophyta; class Magnoliopsida; order Caryophyllales; family Cactaceae; genus Selenicereus; species Selenicereus undatus. The sequence continues at coordinate 80,001,439 of JACYFF010019584.1, forward strand.
CAGTACAACATGTGTGTGGTTTAATCCTTGAGGCATCAGGTTCCCATTTAACATGCCTAGGACTGCATTGGTTATGTCTCTCCCAACAATATGCCAGTATTTTTGGTAGAAAAAAGGATGGAATCCGCCTGGTCTGGGGGCTTTACTCGGATGCATCTGCTTTAAAGCCCGTTCCATCTCTTCTGCACTGTACTAACGGCTTAATTTTTCATTCGTATCCTCAGTTACCATGACTGGAACCTTACCAATAACCTCATCTAGAAATGAAATATTAGAGGACGTGAAGAGCTTGGAAAAATAATCAGTAATAATTGCGTCCAAGTGGTCTGGGTCTGAACACATACTGCCATTCGCCCTAGCAGCTCTTCAATAAGGTTGGTGGATCTTCTCCCATTTGCACATTGGTGAAACCATCCCATATTCCGATCGCCTTATTTAAGGTAATCCACACGAGACTGTTGCCACCATAGTATCTCCTCCTTTTTTCGCCAATCCCTCATATTTGCTAACAATTCTTTCCTTCTGCCAGGACTTGTAGCACCTTTCAGTTCTTCCTTGCATTTTCGTAGTTCCTTCTGTTGCCCGAACTCCTGTTTGTTCCATTCCTGAAGCCCACACATACATGAGTCAATTTTTCCCATGCAGACTTCCACCTCATTTGTGCCAGTGTTCTGCTCCCAACCCCTTTTTATCACATTGTCACAATGATCATTTAAAGCCCACATATTCTCAAACCTCTTCCACCTCAACATCCTTGTAGTCTACCTGGGTTCGAAACATTATAACAAAATTGGCAAGTGATCAGAAAAGTCGCTATCAACGTGGAAAATTTTTGTCGTAGCAAACAACGCCAACCACTCGCTCTGGGCACAGAACTTGTCTAAAATTTCTTCCACTGACCCGTCCCCCTCTTGCCCATTCCACCAAGTATATTTATGCCCCCAATACCCCAAGGCATGCAAGTCACAATCTGCTAACGTAGTTCTGAACTCCTCAAGGACACTTTGTTGTTTCATGGGAATTCCCTTCTTCTCAAAGTGGTACAAAATCTCATTCAAGTCTCCCCCCACAAGCCAAGGGAGGTCAGAATGCTGCCAAAGGTCCCTAATCAAGTCACGTGTCTTTAACTTATTTTAAGCCTCAGGGAACCCATACAAGGTTGTAAACCTCCATTCATCATCTATCAAATTCCATCGGATCGACACATTAATATGATTAGCCGCCAAAGACAACAGACTTACCAGGGTATCTTCCTTCCATAGCATAGCAAGTCCTCCCGCTCTTCCATGACACTCCACCGCGACCCGCGTATACCCCTGCACATTGTTAATCACATTGTGCATTTCTACAGTTGTTAGTTTGGTCTTAGATAGGAACATCAAACTAGGATAATGGACCCTTATGAGCATACAGAGGTCCTTCCCTACCTGGGGCTTGCCAAGACCCCGACAGTCTACACATAGCAGACTCATTGGCGTAGGCTGCTAATAAACCTCCACCTCTAACAAGTTAGTTCCCTTACTTCCCATCTTTGACGGCCCAACCTTCTGTATCCTATCATCAACAACACCTACGTTTGCATCCAGGATCTTTCTTTTGAACACCTATGAGGTCGAATTAAAAGTGGCAGCCTCATCAATGTTCATCAACACTGTTTCCACGCTTCCCCCTCCTGCTCCTTTTGGCCTTGTGTCAACAGCCTGTTCTTCTATTCCATCGAACATGAGCTTCATTTTTGGCCTTCTTGTTTTTCCTACTATCCTTGAAGGCTTGCAACAGTTGTCTTTCCTCTTGCTTCTCTACCTTTCTCCCCCTCCTTTTAGTGACAATTGGAGATGCACGCATAGTTGGCTCGTAGGGTAGTTTGTCTTCAGGTATTGAATTGTCAAACGCCTTGCAGCCCCTATAAACATGCTCCACCATACCACACACATAGCAAAAGTCGGATAATTTGACATAGCGGATATTGAACCAAACAGGTTGATTGCCAATCTTGACTCGAATACCCCGCCTCATTGACTTATTGATATTAATATCAGCAATGAAATTGAGGGATTTGTCAATCCCAACCAAATTATTTTCATCCGCGTTCACAAACTTCCCCGCCTTGTTGGCTATGAATTCAGCAAATGCTTTCGTTTGCTTCAACGCCAGCACATCGTAAACTTTCACCCAAATGTCGAAAACCACCTCCGAATACTTCTCCATGCCTGTCAGTTCTTTTAGGAGTAGAGTATGACTATCGAAAGCCCATGGACCTTCATTCATCACTGCCTCTTTATCAGCATTCGAGAAGAACTGAATGAGGAAAAGACTTCGATCAAGTTCCTTTATCACTAGGCTCCTTGCAGGTTTTCAGACATTTTTGAACGTTTCCTTCTTCGCCCCAATATTGAAAGAGTTTTTCGTATGCAACTTCCCAATCAGACTCAGTGAAATCCGGTCCGCCTTCTCCTCGTCAACGTCTTCCTCAAACTCAATAATCTCTTCTTCCTCGACCGTTAATTTTAGTTTCGCCAAAGCACCAGGAATTTCCGACTCCATTAGTATCTTGCTGCACAAGATAAAGTTACTAGCATAATACTAAACCTGCCATGTACAACCGGCAATACTAAGGATGCCACTCCACTCACAAAGCCGGTGACCCACAAACTTGCCCACGTCGGAGCCTCCTTACTCGCCGGAACACTCCACCATTCACTAGAGGGTAAAAACCTCTGCACCCCCCCCCCTAGGGTTTCGCTAAGGATAGACAAAAAAAAAAAACAAAAAAGGGAAGCATGATCATTTTTGGTTGTTGAATTAACTTGTATGCAATACATAGGTTAGTTTATATCTTGGTACATTTAAAAAGTTAAATTTCAACTGTTAATAACATTTGTAGCGTGTAATAGTACACATTGTGCCAATTGCCATAGCAACCCTAAATTAAATGGGTAGAAAGAGAAATAGAAACTTGAGAGACAAAATGAAGCATAATCAGGGATTTAAAACGCGGATGTGGGAGCATTTGCGATTACAGTCGCGTAAACACGGGAGTGTTCGAATACGCTGATCGCGGCGTGAGGAGGTTCACATGGTTGATTTTGTCATCTGTATATGTATTTTAGTACAACAATTCATTAAGTAATGTTATTTTGTAGTATAGTTATCATGTTATCAGATTACAATGAGTCAATTTTGACAATAGTCAAACAAAACAATAAACGTAGGCTTTGACGCAATTGTAAGGTTGCAGAGTAGTACAAACAGTACAACATTGAAATAGCTTATTAATATATCAATAATGTAAAAATATCGTAAATATAACTTAAAAATAACGTAATTAACAAAATATAACATAACTTACATAAAAATAGCATGATTATAAATGACATACAAATAACATAATTAACATAAAAATAACATGATTATAAATAACATAAAATTAATATAATTAATGTAAAATATTATAAAAATAACATATTTCACAATTTAACAATTTACAATATTAATAACATCATTCACAATATTTATTAACAACTAAAGTATTGCAAAGATTAAAGTATAATAACAAATAATTATTTAACAATTTAGAATTTGAATAATTAAGCTTTCTCCAAAAATTTAATGTCCCACCCGTCCTTTGTTTTGGCAAAAGCAAAGCATTTTCAAAATTAAAAAAAGACATCATTCAACTAAGACAGCTACTAGAATTTTATGGAAGCATGCCCACTCGTCTTAAAACCCTAATTTCCTAATTTGCCCTGCTCACTTCACTCCTCAGCCTCCTTCGCTTGGCCTTCTCCTTCGCTTCAGCTTCGTCTCTTGTTCGCCTGCCTCCTTGCCTTCTCCTTCGCTTCCCACGAATTCACCGCACTCCTTCGCCTCATCTTCATCCACTCCTCCCCCATTCTTTGCGGCTCTCTACCCCGACAGCCTCCATGGCCATCGGTCCACCGCCAAGCATCACTTCGATTTCGCGGGCTTTTTCGGCCATGTAGCGTGTTGTCCCTGTTGTCGCAGCCGTTTCCCAGTGGAACGGGATTCACTCTGATTTCGCGGGCTTTTTCGGTTCGGTCATGTGTAAATCCGAGGGAACTCGGCCGTTCTGAACCTGAACGGTCAAGTTTCAAATCCCTGAGTATAACACAACAAAGTTTCACACAACAATAAGAAATACCCGGGAAGAACGTTATGTTGTTGCTTGTTGCCTTTGTCGTGCCAGGTTCCGTTCCAAATTATATTGGAGTCCGTTATGCTTTCTAGGATCTCAAACTATGGCTTAGTTGAGGAGGTACGCTTTGCAATGAGGGAGAATGTCGCGTTGAACATCAGGCGGTGGGGCAGTTTCCTCTGCATGCATGTAATCAAAAGCAAAAACATGTGAATCTCGCTCATCTTCAACGATTACATTGTGTAGTATGTTGCATGCTTTCATAATCAAACCCACGTCCTCTTCCTCCATTTACTCATGACAGACCATGGACCATCGTAAAGTGCTTGAAGGACACCAAAGACCCATTCCAGATCCTTTCTATCCGCCTTTTGACATTCAGGGAACAATTTGGCCTACTAAAATAAGAACGTAAAAGTCTAAGCTATAGCAACAAAACAGAAACTTCCATTTTTTTCTCCAGATTATTATTAAGCCAAGATGCTAAAGAAGGTACGATAAACTCAAAAGACTGCAGACAAAAACAATTCAACCTATAAATAATAGAACACCAACTAAGACTGAACTCCCATAACACCACCTTAACTATTGATCCTATCTCCACAAATTTAAAAGCTGATCCACCGGTCAATACTTCATGTACCACCAGACATGACAGCCAAAAGCTGCATGATGGAGCAAAGCACCCCTTATCATGTTTCCACTTTTGAGAGAGATTTGACGTTCTGTATTACTTGTGAGTTGTAAGGCATGCTTACTAGGATGGCTTTAGCTAATACAAAGCAACTATGGGTAGGCACGGTACTCCTTTTCCATGCTTTGTAGTTCTTGCTTCCCTCATAAACTCTGCCAGAGTAGTGAGCACCATCACACAAGCCACATCCTTGCTCAAATGAAACTATAATTTCCCTTTCCAAGTAACACAACTAAATCGCATCTTTGAGCTCAACCAAAACTGCAACATTGACAGCGTAGAGAGAATGTCGAGTTGAGATGATTACAAAATATTGATGCATCTTTGCTCTTCTTTCTACACATTTGTGATCCTTTGATTTATTGTGCTTTTATAGATACAGCCTGAATGCCCACCACTTTTCAGCAAACTTATGGTTACATGGTTCTTTCATTGCAATCATCTCACTAATGGAAAATTATTCATATGATTTTCCTTAGAACCTGGGCTCTTCATGACCAGTTACGGTTTCGTTCTAGTCACCAAGCACACCCAATCTTCCATCCTGTTGTGGGCCTTGGAACAATCTCCTACACCAATGTTTGGGCTTAAACTCACTCAGTGCTGGTGTTGGTCCACTGAAGTTGTTGACGAGATTTTCTTATTTTTCTTCAGGGTTCTTATGGTTCTTGCCACAGCAGCATTTTCAGTCCATATTACTGCCACCTCGAGGACTTTTCCTCTATTAAGGGCTTCTTTTTCCACGTGTTTCAGACTGCTTGAACTTCTGCTTGAATGAGGACTTCCAACCCCATTCAAATTTTGTGAAATTATTTCTCGAATTCTTCTAAATTCTTGTCACACTCCCTTCACGAATTTGAGGTTTGCTTTTGGGAGTCTTCTTTGAAGGAGCTGCTATAGTAACCACTTTATCAAACAATTCAAAACCGGGAGGAGGCTTTGAAGATTCTTCACTGTCTTGCCAAAGACATTGGGTACTGTTTTTTCGAAGCTCGGGAAATTGAGGCACTATTATTGGCAGTCATTTGCGAAATTTTCAACTAGAAATACATCATCAGCTGGCTTTGGCTTTTGGTGTCCGCTGCAACTCATAGGGTGAATGTCGTTAACTGGAAAGTCTCCCGACTCATCGTTTTGTAGGCTTTTGGAATTTTTTTGAAACCCTACAGGCTCTTCAGCTGGTTTTAAATCCATGTCAGCATTGTGTTTGCCACTATTTCTCGAATCCGTCTGCGCCAAATGACCACCTGAGAACAGCTCATCCTCGATGTCTTCAAATCCTTACACTCCATCATGAGAATCCACAGCCTCCAATGAAGGAGAAGATTGTGAATGTTGGGGTTTTTGGATGAGTTACATCACAGGACCCATTTCTTTGACAATAACTCTGAAACTTAAGTGCTTGATGGTGTATACAATCATATCCTCTTCAAGGTAATGGAGGTGGTGCCTGGTATCTATCAAGATCTTAATGGACTCAAATGTGTCTGCTCTTACAATAGGTTTACCCAAATCTTCCCTAAATTTCAGCAATTCTCTGAAAATTCTCCCACTTCCAATGGTGCGGGGGCACACCAAATACTTCAATCCAATGTAGGGAAGGTCAGGATAAACTTACAGCTACTCAGAGCACAAACGTTGGTACATTGCCCATACTCATTATAGCAGTTGCCAAGACTCCAAGGTCTCGTGGTTCATACGAAATGCAGACTAGACTTCTACTTAGCCACTCTTCAAACACACAGTTGACCTCTCCTTGGAGAAATTTTGCATTCTTAACATCTTCCTGGCTAAATCTCAAGTCTTCTGCCTCCTTGGTAACTCCTGGTGCTTCTGTTTTCTTTACCCAGACTCCCCCTTTACTGGCTTGACATCAGTGGAAACACAACATCCTCTGCCTCTGCCTCTGCCTCCACTCTTCTCATACCTTGCCATGCAAACAAGGATTTTACATCCTCTGATGGTGGAATTCTTCAACAGAAGTATACTCTTGACTGCATCCTCCCGCCTCCAAAATATGATGAAGCAAACCCTTCTCCTTGATGCTCTCCCTAATTTCAAAGGTAGAGAGGTATCACAGATTGACCCTGCCTTTTGGAAGATCCTTTTAAGGCCATATTGATCTAATCTTTGTCGCAGAATGTCGACAAAGACTATGAAGGCTTTCCTTCTCCCTTCTCCCTCAGCAAGTCCTCTTTCCCTCAACCTTGTCTTCGACTTCATCTAACTACTACTTCTAAAAATCACCATGTTCCATTCTCCCTACAAATCTCTTCACCAAAAGGCCAGTTTAGTCTACTTTCCGTCAGCTGGCTTTGGTGGTGCTTCCCCAAACCGTGTGTATGGCATAAAAATATAAAGCTGCGACTTTTAGCCAAGAACAGTAAGTAAAGCTAACTCGACTTTCAGGCCACTATAGGCTTCTCCTTCTAGGTGTTGAGGATATATATAAACAGAGATCTTTCTACCACACCTTTGACTTGCAAAACTGATCCCTTCATCTTCTAATCCATGGAGGCACATCCAACTCACTCAAAGTATTCCTCCCAAATGTTCGAATTTTCATCCAACATTCATAAATTAGGAGTCCTACGTGGTATAATGGCGGTGTAACTGCCAACCTCGTGAGCCATAACGATCCACTTTCCCCGAGAAACATCAAATGATCTAGCCCTTCATCAATGCCTTATAATTACATTCTTCCTTTTCTTGTCTCCCGATCAACAATAATGAAATGAATTATGAAGCACAGAAAGCGTCAATAGTTCAGCTCCTCCACAGACCATGATGGGAGGCCAGAGTTACGGTTTCAGCAACAGTAATCCAAATAGAGCTTACTGCTTACGCACTACCAGTCACAAGTCTGAGCTTGAGTAAAGTAGTGAGTGAAGTAAATATTAGAAATCTGTGTAGTGTTTTGAAAAAGTTTAGGAAGACAATTTTGACAACTTCTAACTAGTGTTGCGCTTGCAATTACAAACTAATCCTTTTATTGCACCTATGTACTTCTTGTATCATAATACATTAATCTATTTTTTTTAAGCAACTAAAGCTAACAATTTTTTGTTTTGCTTTAAATAACTAGTAGTAAAACTAATCATGAACGCTCGATATTAAGTAGCTAATAGCTAGCGAAATAGCTAAAGTTTGTAAAATTGCTAGTCATCACTAAACTAACAAATTTCACCTGACACACCCTTGGTTCAGTTGGGCTCACCAACATACAGAAAACCAAATTGCAGCTCCAAGGATCAAGTACGACTAAGCCCTCACACAACATCCTCCGCCCCCCCCCCCCCTCCTTGCATCTTCTTTTTCAAAGCAAATATCATACTCCAAGGAGCATGTGCACTTAAAAGCCCATCGACCAACATATATTAAAAATCAAGTATAGGACAAATGCATGTAAAAGAATATATATAGCTGAGATGTAAGAGCAGGTAATTAATAGAACTCTAGGAGAGCATATAATTCCCGCCACCCCCCCCCCCCCCCCAATCCTTTTTTTTTAGTATTATAAAAACAGTTTACAACGTAGAAGATGGGTTACAAAACCAAAGGATATTTGTTTCCTCTGACTATAAAAATGAAGTTTAGAAGTACATCCAACTTCTATGAAGAACGTCCAGGACGTGAAATTCCACTGCAGATAGTATTTCTACCCTTATTACTTTGTCCCTTTTTCATGTTTTCCTCCATCAGAGTGCCCACATGAGAGGGAGAAGACATTTGTTCATGGTCTACCTTACCTCCAAAAAAAAAAAAAGAATAACGGGAAAGAAGGTTTCGTACTTTAAAATTATCCCCAAATCACGAGAAAATTTATAGCATCTAAATTACGTGAGGCTGTGACAATTTTGGTTCAGGACAACAAAACAAAGTAAATAACTATCCATGTATACTACATAGACTGGGTTGTTTTCTTCAGACACATTCATAGACAAGACCAAATATTGACAGCCTATATTCATATGCATCCTGCTAAAAATTGAGATATGGGATGCTTTTGATGTACGCGACCCACAAAGAAAAGCCACTTCTGAAATCAAAACCATTACTCCATACTTATTGATTATAGAACTTGGAGTACAACATAACCTGTGAAAGTATGTATAACATTTGAAACAATACAGCACCATATGCCCCAAAGAGCAGGGCACCGGGAAGGGGAAGGCCTAGTTGCTAGCAAAGTCACTTGTTTGAATATGTGTGCAACTGATTCAATTGCTCTTTTAGTTCAATTTCTCAAATTCAGTGACCTAGGGTACCCATGCTCCAGCATTTCCCGTCCATAACACAAGACAATTGAACCCAAGAACCTCTCTCATTGCCTAGGAGCTTTACCTCGAAACTAAGCACATGGCATGAGATGCACCAATGGCGACCGAGAGAACTTTGTGGGGTCCCAAGCCATCGTCTTCCATCAAGAATTGTATTTCAATAGGAGAAGGTTGTATCTCTGGTAGCCCAGGAACCCCGAGTTGAGAATCCTTTGTGTTTCCCCACATATATAACTTCCCTGTCTCTGTTTGTAACAAATGTACAGAATTGCCTATGTGAAAACCCTCAAAAGAGGAGCAGACTTCATGGAAGAGATCAATCACAAACGAAACATGCAAACAAGCACCAGTTCAATTACACAAGCCGTGCTTTTGTCAGGTGCTACCGTCAAGTGGGAGTGTGGGACTGAGGGGGGCAAACACGGGGAAAAATATGAACGCCAACACCTCCCACATGCAACGATCCCGCCCCTCTTTTTCTATTTTGGGTCTTTTTCCCCTTTTTTTTGGGGGGGGGGGGGGTGCTTGTTACTTACACTTGCATCACACTGCTAGTTCTAGGGTCTGAATTGGTGTTATTGTCACCTTGGAGTTAGATGCATAAGGGGAAGGGAAGCCAAGAATAGTAACCTCAAAGTGTACAGGTCCCACGCCCCTCAACAGGCCCACAAAATCAGCTGTCCAGATTGCGTTTGGGTCGATCAGATCTAGCGTAGACCATGTCAGTTAGGGTTTGGATAGAGTTTGGGCCTCCTATTGATTGGTCCAATCCAATAAAACTGTCTTGAAAGTTCAAGCAATATCAGTTGGGAAAACTTTGCCTCGGTTTGGTTTGAGACCAGGCCAATTCAATCGTTCACCTGCAGTAATTGATATTAGTTTTCCCAGGTCTATGTTTAAACAACTCACACTTGGAAAAGACATCCGCATATTAGCAATACACTATCCTTGCACACCTGCCAACCTACAGAAAAGTCCTCACCTGTTACAGCTGCCGAAGATGAACCTCCACAGGCAACTGAGACAATGCGCTCATCAGCTAAAGCCTCAATCATTGTGGGCACTTTCTGATTCTGAATGGAAGAATGACCCAATTGACCATGTCCACCATATCCCCATGACAACACCTTGCCATCCTCTACAAGACCACATTAAACAAAATCAGTCACAGAGGACCAAGTGATCAGAAAGAGAACCCCAAGGACGATCACAATCAAACTCAAATGTCATGAAATTCTTGACCTACCTGTCAGAGCAAGAGAATGATATCCACCACAGGCTATTTGAACTATTCGCACATTTTCAAGGCTAGGAATTGCTTTCGGTTGCCAACCGCCCACCTTATTGCCCCTTCCAAGCTCATAGTTTGAATTGGCTGCCAGGAACAGACAGAGCTATGGAGTCAACATCGCAATAACAGTATGACAGTATGAGAATTGAGCACAATATTATTATTGAAACTATTTAGCACAGTGTTCATTAAAGTGGCTAAACACTGAGCATTCAGCCTCCAGCCATTTGCAACAATCATCAGAAGGCATTCAATTCTTAACTTTTGCTAAAACATTTATACAAAGACGTATTTAAGTTTCTCTGTTGGCTAACATACAAAAGCAATGACATTCTAAAATCGATCATCTCATTTGACAGATTAACACCTGAATGCCAGAATGATACAGGAAGTCCTAGAGAAACTGCATGACTCACACATCTGTCAACCATTCAATAACTGAATGACCATGGACCCAATGCATCATAAACTATCATATATATGTATATATATTTGGGCTTTGAGGGTGCCTCACAAGTTGTCATTAAGTGATGTAAGTTGAGTTTGTTGCTATTTATTTATAGGAAGATAATATGACATTAATAAGTTATATTAATAAAATATATACTTATTATTTAGCTAATGAGAAGCAAAATTTTTTGATCGAGCGAAGCAAATTAAAAGTTTAGATTTAATTGGCTTATATTATTTATATAATCAAGTGGTCTAGAGAGGTCCTTTAGGTGCACGTTTTAGAACTAAGCAGGCTACAAATGTTTCAACTCCCTCAGACTAAAGCAATCAGCTATGCCCATTATTTATAAGCCAGAACCGAAACCAGCAAAGAGCAAAAGCAGTTCATTGTTTAAGACATCTAAAACATCTTTAAACTTGCAATCAATTAAAGAGAGACAGCAGCCAACATAACAGCAGGAATACAAGCAGTTCCTCAGTAAACAAAATGCAGAACACAGGAATGGACATTTATTTTGGTCATTGTAAAATGAGACTTTGAAACCGTTCACCATCAGCGTAACCACCATCTTCTTCATCCAATCTTCTCCGCCCATCTTTGCCTCTTCTTCTCTGATCAGTGCATTGTGAAGGCAGGGTGGTCGGTTTTCCGACCATCACAACCATCACAACCATCTTATCTATTATATTATTTCTTGCTTCTATTTTTTAGTAATTTATCTTTTTAGTAGTAGCCGTCTCTCCAATTGTGAGGGTGTTTTCCCTCTCCGATTGTGAGAGTTTTATTTGTGTTTGTTATTATTTACTTTTGTGTGGTTTCTCACTAGTCTTCCAAGAGATGGATTACTACACAATTGCAAAGCAGCTTTTCAAATGGAGTTCAACACTTCAAGTACGATCTCGCATATCAGAAGAGTACATCCCCCCAGAAGACTACAATAGATGAGCAGATCCATTACAAGGAACATGCTACTGTAGATAAGTGGACCTCTTCCCCATGTTGTATTGAGAAGACAACAGATAAATGGATGTAAGAGTAGCTTTTTTTGGGGGGGGGGGGGAATGTATTGTGATCTAAGAGTTTGTATTTGCTTGTGTTTGATGTACATTGTAGATGTAGGATGGCTAAGCATTTAATGAATTATTCTCTTTTTCTAGCCCCAAAAAATAACGAATAGACATTTAAATATTGTAAGGAGCTCATATTTAAGTAATAGTATCATCAAAAGACTTGACCATGGAGATTCAACAAAGATATCACACCCAAGTTGCATGAGATTATGCATAAGCACATCATTCCTCAAAACCCAACCCGCAAATCACATAGCCCAAAACAAAAAGCAGGGAAGAGACAATAGTTCCCGATTAAGAAAGCCACTAAGTTACCTCCCCAACTCCAGAGTTGTCCTTGCTCAGTCAGTGCTAATGTGAAAAATCCACCACAAGCCACAGCATCCACAGGAACAGGTAATGCTTTTACTTTGCATGGAATACTTAGCCCTCCTGCCTGGTCAGGGCCACGGCCAGGGCCAAGACCCAATCTACCATCACCTTCTTCTCGCCCCCAGGTAAAAAGCTCACCTGTGATTAAATGGAAATAAAATTTGAGGAGAAACAAGAACCACAACACAATTTTTCTTTTTCCTTTTTTTCTCCTCAGATAAAAGGAAGTGCATCATTATTAGCAAATTCATTGTCAGACTAAAAACAAATGGCTCCTACAATATGGCTACTTTGGTTCATATTTAAATAGCAGGAAATATCCTCTCATACAATTGAGCAAAAGTTGAAAGCTCAAAAGAATTTTAGGCCTCAAAACCTCAAACCTAGTCAAAGTTGCTAAAAGAAGACTCAAATCTAGTCAAAGTTACTAAAAGAAGAATTTTAGCCCTCAAAAGCAGATTTCATACACCAATCAAATTGAAATTACTCCACCAATTGTGTTCAGTTTAATCTCCGTACAATTTAATAAGCTAAGCTATAAATTGAACTCCTTAAACTTGCAAAGTAAGTAGGGATGAAAAGTTAATCCCAGCACTACTGCGGTCACCTCGACCAGCTCCAGGACCTGATCGTCTTGTGCATTATCCAGGCATATTTAACAAAAAAAATACCTTTTTCAACAGCTTGAACTTCTATGGCCATTAAATAGTGAACTTGTTACCTTAATTATAGAATTATATTTAAAAAATATTGTTTTGCTTTGGAAAAGCTCATGCTGCCACTAAGAATGGAAACCAAAATAAACACCAATGGACACTGTCAATCTATCATGTTCACCACAACCAACTCTAATTTAGAGCTTCTTTTGGAATCACCATGAAGCAAAGGGTTTGTCTCTCTCTTAACACCAATTCAACTCTTGCATCAGCTAATCACTCCTTTTATGTAAAGACTTCCAACCTTGGGACCATCATAGCTCTTGAATTTTCCTTTTTTTACATCCTCTAAAGAAAAAGTAGGACAGCAAATTTTGGTGCATAATATTGTGCCCAGAAATTCAAGATTTGGACTAACTATAGATTCGTAAGAGGCAAGACGCCAAGACTACCCAGAAGTCACTGAACCATAACAGAGGAGAATTCACATAGCAACCATAACTTGGAAAGTGGTTTGGCCCCAAAATTCCTTCACTGATTCAAGGACCTCCATCAGGTTTTGGGCTATAGACAATAACAGTACAAGTGTATCGCTTATAAATACAAGTTTTGTGCCTCCGAGGAAGGGGGTTCCTTCTAGCTAAATAAGATATACAAGTCCTCTCTAATGAATGACATGTCCCTTCTTAATCATCAGTCTAATCATTTCTTTCAGATGGCTTTCATTTTCGATTCCTCTAGCCCGGAACTTCTCTCCCTTCTCTTAAAATTTCTACCTTTTTAAAACTTGGAGGGAGAGGGGAGGGAATGCAACCTTTTATCCCAAACACGTATGAGCTAATGGGGTAACAAGGCATCTAATAGGAAGGATTCCCCCAATCTGCCCCTTTTAGTTAACACAAGCCTTGACATTCAGTTTCGTAAACTCATAAGCCCGTAGTTTAAAAAAGTGCACGGCACACCGAGGTGCAAAGGGTCCCAAGGCGTGAGCCTCGAGGCGAAGGCGCACGCTTCAAGGATGTGAGGCGCGCCTTTCTAAAAATACAAAAAATTTATCCAGAAAATATATTATGCCCAAATAAGTTATATCCTTGCATCAATACAAAGATTAGATACCATTACAACCATTATAGAGTTTAGAATGCTAGCAAAATGGTGTAGCACACAATAACATAATATTATAATTCACTTAAATAAAAAATCAAAATGCTAAAAAATGAGAAGAAGTTTGAAAATTTAGGACAATATACACAGATAGTAAAAATAATCCCCCAATATAGGTTTTCAAGGGGGTAGAAAGAACTAGAAAGGTCCTAGCCCACCACCAACCTAATATATAATGAAATCACCCCCCAAAAAAGAAAAAATCCAGCGGACGTTTAATTACCAAGGAACCAGAGAGAGAGACAGAGAAGTAATTAGCAGCCCACCCACACTACTTTTTCAAAGCCCTAAAATTTGACAAGTCACTCAGTGGCTCATTCAGCTTTCGCCAAAGGTCACCGATGACTGGCATAGATTTGCAGCCAGAAAAGCTTGAGAAAGGAAGGCCGACCTGTTCTGTCTCCATTAAGCCATGGTACAAGTGTCCATTCAAAGAGAAATTAGGGCTTTGAAAAATTACGGTTTTCGAAAATTAGGGCTAGATTCTAAGCAATTTGATGCAATTGAATGAGGGCTTTTACTCGAAATTTGTCAATCATGAGTTGGGTAAGATCTAATTTGGAGCAAATTTGGCACTCGATAACTAATTTCTCGAAAATCTCTCTCTACCATTGAAACTTCTATGAGGCGAGAAAAGCATCGCGCCTTCGTCGAGTCTAAGGTGCTCACCTACCTGCGCCTTCGAAATTTGCTGCACTTGGGGCCACCTGAGGTGCCAACCCAGTCACCTAGGCACGCCTCAGGTGCGCTTATTGAAACTAAGCACAAATCATTGTAGCCTTTTTTTTTTCATTGCTGCTAATTTGAAAACAGTTCTGACGTCCAATTCCACCTAAATTACTTCAGGACAGCATCTTTGGTCATATTAGCATTCTAAAAGATTCTTTTGTTCATTTCTTTTCGATATTATAGAACACCCCATATGTCACATGCTTAATTCTATACTTCAAATGGTACATTTTCCTTTTTGAATTTAGCTCAAACAACTCAGAAATAAACTCCTCAGTGATACATGACCAAATACAAACCTAAAAGCCCAGAAGGAATAGTGTAAGCCACTCCTGGAATCTTTTCAAGCACCTCATCCACCTTCTTATTCTTTTCCTGCATGCAAAATGTTCAATGCGCAATGCATGCGTTTATCTTTGTATAGGTAGCTGTACACATATGCACCGGCAGACTCTTTTTAATTGAGTCATGGTGAAGTAGTCATGGTGCCCTCAATTTCAATTATGAAATCACAGCCCACATGATGCTTATTGAGTAACTATGAAAATGGGGATTTGCACCTCACCTGTTAAGTCTATGTTTTCAAGGATCACAAACGGCCATGCCATTTCCCAAAAGAACATCCAACACTATAGACAAGCTTCATCTGAAATTATCATCACAAGCAATCATTGTACCTGATTCAGTGATAGAAGCAGTGTGCGTTCCGCTAGTCGCAATATGTTTAATTTTGACAGTCCAAGAACCTTCAACCAATCTAGGAACCAGTTCTCTGGTATAGACTGAATGGCCAAGAGCACCAAAGCCACCATAGCCCCTGCAAACTTCATGTTTGAAAGGTGAAGCTATCAAGATTTGTAGAAAGCAAAACACTTTCAAGTTAATAACAAATCAATTGGGGGAGGGGCAGTATATTTCCCTTTTTTTTACCGCCCCACCCTTCACCCTTCATCTGAAAATAATCTCACAAGGTGAAACGATTGCCCTTAAACTTAAACTTAACCACCAATAAATTTGCATAAACAATTGTGCAATGGTGATTCAGGAAACTTTGTATAGATCTACAATTCGTAACATGTGATTCAGTAGTACTACTCTTTGTAAACAAGATTTTCCAACAGGAACAAGCCTATACTGGTTAAAGTGACAGGCATTCAAGTACATGAGAGACAGCGACATAGAAACGACAGTATCAATAATTCACCATTGTGAGGCAGCATCAGGAATGAGGCATTAATATAGAACATCATATCAAGCTCCTAAGAAGCAAATCAATATGATGACAGCAGTATCAGTAGCAATAGAAACAACAAAAGAATTTTTCTTTCATAGTGAAATCATAAAGATCTCACAATTGAACTACATTGCTCAAACAAGGAACTATCAAAATACATCAAACACATTGACATAACTCCCAAACCATAAACATCCAATAAAATTGTGCAAGAATCCCAGAACAAATGTCACATCATATCCTAGGAAATTGGACATAGTAGTCAATAATATTATCAACTGTGACCCAATAAAACAGACAGGAAAAAAAGAAGGGCCAACTAATACTGACCAAGTGAAGACTTGGCCAAGAGAGGTCAGAGCAATAGAGTGAAGCCCACCAAGCGCCAAACACTTAACATTCCCCAACTGTGGATTCAACGTGGGAAGAAAAGCGGGGTTCTCATGACCAAACCCAAGTCTACCGCCATCCCCTTTGCCCCAAATCCAGAACTGCCCACCAACGAGCGCCGCAGAATGGAACAACCCACATGAGATTCCCACTTCTACAGCCGGTTCAAGGGGTTCAGGAGGAGAGAGAAAGCCAGGAGACTGGGAGAGGCGAAATGAAGGAGGAACAAGGAGAGAGAAAGCTGGGGTGGGATAGATTCGAGTTTCCTCGTTTCCAATTCCGAGTTGGCCCGAGGAACCTCGACCCCATGAGAGCACCTGCAGTTGGATGGCGTCGGTGATGTTGGGGTCTTCGGGTTTCCATAGAAGTTGGGGTTTCCTGGGAGATGTGGGGGAGGGTTTCGGGGTGAAGGAGGAAGAGAAGGAGAAGAAGGTACGGATGGCGGTGGTGCGGTGCCGGAGAATGGCGGACGACGGCATTTGCTTTCTGGGGGTCTTGGACCTCTTGGTGGGTTGAAATAGCGAGAGGTTTAAGGGCGGGCTTTTGGAGCGTCTGAGTTTTAAGCGAATCGAACATCAAACATGGCTGCGTTCACTATTTGCAGGACGTTACAATGGATGTCATCATACGATAACTACTATTTGTATAATTATTATACCATGATCTAAACTATTAATTTTTTTTTTGTTTTTAAATGAACAAGAATTTATTATTAAAATCATAAAACATTTATAAATTTTTACGAAAAATTATTTTTTTAAAGATTGTTTGGAATTTCGGCGACCATTCTTATTTTTCGATGTCCATTCAAAAAATTCCAACGACATAGTCAAGTTGGCAGCAAAAATCCGGTGAGAAGTTGACTTTACGCTTCCTATTTTGCATCTCTTTGGTGCTAGAGACTCTGGGCTGCTGCCGACAGGATTCGTCGTGTGTTCGCCGGAGTATGCAGATACAATGATCGACGACGAGGAGTCAATTTAGGATCGTCGGCTTTTCCCTTGTTATTGCATATCTCTCCGACGCCGGCAAATGTCGGGGCTATTTCCAACTAGGCACGCCAGGGGTCGGTGCCTTGGCAGACGCTTTTCCTCATCTTGTGGCAGTTGGCGAGGGGTTGGTAGCCACATTTAGGCCACTCCCAGCCCATTACTTGCATGCCACAAGCAGGACCCGAGAAGCAAACGGGCGTCGCCAGCCCATGCCACACATGGAAGGAAACGGGGGACGAAACTAGGAGTTGTTCGGTCCTTACATCCCTTTTTTTTGTCTTTTGCACCAAAGAAACGCAGCGTATAGTGTTGTTGTTATTAATGAAGCACTGCGTTTTGATGGGCTAAGAAAAACAAAAGAAAATTTCATGAATCAGCTTTTGCTCCACGGCCAAATTGATTTTGTAGCCTTTGTGTGAATCAGCTTTTGCTCCACAGTCAAATTGATTTTGTAGCCTTTGTGTGATATATCTGTTTGGACAAGGGATAGTTGACAAAATAATTTTCTTTTTTTTGAATTTTTTTGCTGAAAAGTTTCCTATAAATATCTTCAACATTTTCTATTTCATCACAACTCAAATTTAAAACATCTCCTCCAAAAAAATCTAACTTGTGAAAAACTTTGTGGGAAGAGAAGACTTAAGGAAGGAGTTAAGTATTTTTTTAAGTTTTTTTGTCATTTAAAAATATTTTTTTTACATTTCACATTCAATAAATTGTTAATTTGTTATAGATTTAAAATTTTATGTTAAAATTTTAAAAATAAATGGTAAAATAAATACATGTTAATATCACATGTTTAATTGGTAATTTAGCTGTTTAATTTTAAAAGATGGTAATTATGTTTTTATAATTTGTTTACACGTATAAATAGGTTAACAAGTTAAATTTAAAGAGACGTTAGTAGTTTATGTTTATAATTCGTTTACATGTGTAAATTAAAATGTCAAAATTCAATTGAGTAGTTTCAATATATGAAGTTGTTAAATAACATGTTTATATGTTTAATATATACGTATATATATTATAGAAGATAATCTAATTTGTTTAGATGTTTAATTGATCGTTTACATGTTTAATTTGAAATTTGAGTTAGTTGAAATTTAATTGACAGGTTTCAATATGTGAAATTGGTATAATGAAAAATTGCTACTTACATGTTTATAAATAATAGATAATCTAACTTGTTTACACGTTTAAGTGGCTAGTTGAAATTTACTAATCTATAACTTCATAAATAAGATGTTAGAAGGATATTTTTGAAGTCTTATGTAAGAAGTTTGTACATGTCAGGAAATTTAATTTTTAGTTTTACATATTTAGTTGTTTTATATGATTAATCTTAGCTAATATAAGTTGAGGTTGGGAATTAATGCGAAGTTGAAAATTGTTAGAATATATTTATCTTCTTAGGTAACTTGTTTGACATTTGTAATCTTATATAAATTTTTTTTGTACGTTCATGTTGAATTAATTTGAACTTAGTATGTTTTAATATGATAAGAAGTTAAATCACATCTTTAGTTTAGAATAATTTAAATGTTAAATCACGTGCTTAGTCGTAAATAATTTAAATGTTAACTTAGTATTCTTTTAACTTGGTTTGAATGTGTAAGTGAAAATTTTGTAATTTGAATTAGTTGAAATTTAATTTAGCAGTTAGAATGAAAAATTGTTTCCTACAAGTAGGTGAACATAAAATGGACCCAAATGACACAAAATCATTCATACACCTACTCACCGAGGACGAGTCACAATGTGAAACTGGAAATAGTTCAAACCTCCCCCCGCCCAACGAATTGGCAACATTACTCACCACCGTATAACCCCCCACATTATTCCCAACAATACCCGCCACAATACCCCCCAAATTGGCAGCATTACCCCCACCACAAAACACCTTACCTCAAAGTTTTAGTTATAGGTCAATGCTCCCACCATGTTGCCCACCCAACCTCCTCATACAACCTCATCAGCTCCTCATCCTCCACCTAATAATAACCCCACCGATAAAGAAGGTGGTGTAGTGCCCCCCAAGTAAACATTGGAGGAGGATCGTCGCTTGGTCAAATCGTGAATTAATGTAAGCACCAATCCCAACACCGGGGCGGATCAAAAGTTAACGGTTTTTTGGACTAAGGTGGTCTTCACCTTTAACCAACACGCTCCCGATGGAGCTATAAGGAGAATGGAAAAGGTTTGTAATGCCCGTTGGAACCGAGTATCTCCATTAGTATCCAAATTGTGCGCTTGTGTGGCTTAGGAATACCGGGCGAAACCAAGTGGTGCAAATGACAATGACATTATACAAAATGCCCAAGATTTTTATGCTGCTACGCTGGGCAAACCCTTTGATCTCATTCATTGGTGGGTTTTATTGAAGGACCAACCTAAATGGGAGACCTTCTACAAATGGTTAGCGGTAAATGAGGTGGGGCGCGTATAATGAGAGTGACATCCTTCGCACCCCTAGCACCCCTGGCACCCTCGCAACTCCTGCCAGTGAAGGAGCTAATCCACCCTATTGGAAGAAAAGCTGCCAAGAGAAAGGCGAAAGAGCAAGTCATAGACCTCATGTTGGATTTAATGACCAAAGAGATGTCCACTTTAGGGGCGTCGAACCTAAAGAACAGCACCATGTTTGAACGATATGTTCTCGCACAAGAAAAGAAGGCGAATGCAGCTCTGAACGTTGTTGAATTAAGAGATCGACATCAATCCTTGAAAGAAAGGGAGCAACACCTTAAAGAGATGAAGTACGAGTGTTGAACGAAAAATTTTGACAAATCATAAATTACTGATATAGCATT
>JACYFF010019584.1:80046730-80072284 GCA_017589665.1 Selenicereus undatus
ATTATTATTATATAATCATTGTTATTATTGTTATTATTATTGTTATAATAATAATAATAATAATAATAATAATAATAATTATTATTATTATTATTATTATTGTAATTTATTATTATTATAGTAATTATTATTGTTATTATAGTAAATATTATTATTATAAATATTCATACTTGCATATAATATTTCTAAAATAAAAACAGAGTTAATTTCATTCTAAAACTACTCACCAAACAGCAAGGAGTGGGACCTGATTCCATTCCAATTTTCACCAAACAACTGGGTTCAGAATTCAAGTTCCATACCCAACCCCCCAGGATTCAAGTCCTGATTCCATTCCATTCGAGTTTTCCTCACCAAACAGGGCCTTAAGAAGTTGAGGAAGACGAACATTGGGTGATTTCATCAAACACGCGTTGAGGAAGAGACGATGGTGAGCGATTTAATCAAATAAGTTGATAAGCAATTGTTGATGTAAAATGCTTGAATAATATTGAATTTATATAATTTGGGTTATTATGGTTTTGTAAATTATGGACGAACAAAAAGAAAAATAATATCTTGCAAGATTTCATATATCTTTCTTTAGCAAATAAAGATCCCATATGCTGTAAAAAAAGATAATGATGCTAACAAAAGGCAAGTGCAAAACAAATAAAAAATAATCAAAAAACATTTGAACACCCCCTACCCTTACGACTCGAACCTGTGACTTGTTACAAAAGTGCATAGAAGATATAGCAAGTCCATGCCCCTTGCACTACTGTACTCCTTGCTTCCATCATTGCCACATTTAATACACTTAACATAGTAGACAATATAAACCAAAACAAATAAAAAAGACACCCAAACTTGAAGCCCTAAATGCGACTACTTACCCTTGTGTCGCATGCCAAGAAACGGACCCCTAGCGTGCCCCTGGCGTGCTTAGTCGGAAATAGCCTTGACACTTGTCGGCGCCGAAGAGATAAGCAATAGCGAGGTAGAAGCTCATGGACCTAAATTGACTTCCCACCGGCCACCATATTTGCAAACTTCGGCAGCACACGATGAGTCCAGCCGGCAACCGCCCGGAGTCTAAAGTGTCGGGGATATGCGAAACAGGAAGGGTGAAGTCGACTTCTTGTTGGATTTTTGCCGGCCAACTTGATCATGTCACTGGAGATTTTTAAATGGGCATTGGAAAACATGAATGGTTGCTGGAAAATTTGAAGGCTAATGGTCATGCATATCAAATTCCAAACAGGAATTACAAAAAATAATGTTTCGTTTAAATTTATAAACATTTTATAATTTTTATAATACATTTTTGTTCATTTAAAAACAAAAATAAATCAATGGTTTAGACCATGGCATAACAAATATACAGTCGAGATTTAGTTAGTTGTGGTGGTTGTCGTATAGTGACAACCACTATAAGTACATCCTTAGTTGTTAATTGATTGTATTAACTATTAGCTGTTAATGGATTATATTAGCTATTTGACTAAATTGATTGCATTAGTTGTCTGTGGAAAATATATTTGGTGAAGTTAGTTATTTCTAACAAAGCTATTTGAGACAATTCCACATGTCTATAACACAATTTCATTAATTTTTTTAAGAAAACAACTTTTTATTGGATATTTATTTTCTTTTCAATATGAATTATGAATTAAGAATTATTTGATGCATGAAATTACATTTATACCTTTTTCTAATTTTAGTATTTATTATCAAAATGTTTTTTTAATAATAAATGTTTTCATTTTTAATAGCAATTGAAATTTATGTGACATAAAAAATATTTATATATCATGTAAGACTAATTAATAAAAACTATTTGTTAAATTAAGAAAACGTTGAAATTAAAGGCATTAACTTAGACATCATGCCCATCCATAACTCTTGTCCCAAAGGAGAAAAAAATAAATTGAAAAAATTTAAAGCATAAGAATCTAACATTCGGGAATAACATTTGTGAATGACATTTGATGTAAATTTGTCTAAGGCCCTGTTCGGAAAACAACTGTTAGCTGTTTGTATTAGCTGTTAGCAGTTTGAATCAGCTATTTGAATTAGCTGTTTGCAGAAAAAATTGTTTAGTAAAGTTAGTTGTTTTTAATAAATATGTTTGATAAAATTTTATTTATATCCTCATCTCTAAATTACTTCTTAATAAAACATATTTTTATTTATTAGTTAATTTATTTTTAAGAAGAAATAAATTGGTGTCATAGGTATAAATTAACTTTATTTGTGATCACACAAAAAAATAGAAGAAAAATTTCATTGATAAAACTTTACTTTCGTATTAAATTCTACATAACTTGTACTCATCATCTATTTTATTTCTTTTCAATTTGTTCTTATGTAAATGATGTCAATATTTTAAGATGTTATTTTGTTATTTTAATTTTTTTTTGATTATAATGATTTTCTCTTCATTAGATTCAATTAATACAAAACATAGTATCAAATGTTACTATTTCGCATCGATTCAAAGCTCTTTGTCGAGGTAATCAAAAGAGAGATTGAATAATCTAAAGTATAAATATCAAAATATTAGACGTTCATAAAGGTGTATTGTGAGAGAACCAAAGAAGCATGATATAATATACTAGCAAAACTAGAAAATCAATGCTAAAACGTATACTACTTGGTTAAGAAAAAAATACAAACAATAAAAGAGACAATGCAACTTCAATGGTTTGTTTTTGCCTCAAAAAAAAAAATCTCTACGTTTGTTAATCTTTAAGATATAACTGGATTCGAATGCTACTAAGGAATACTTTATAATACTATATACTCTTTCTGTTTTATAAAATAATATTGTATAAAGATAATATAATAGCATGTAATGTAATTTGTTTAAAGTCTTGAGCAAATGTGTCATTTTCACAAAAAGCTCTTTTGAAAAGTATAATTGGAATAACATTTTCAAAAAGAGCTGTTTGGGGGCAAATAGCTATTTTAAACAGTTGTTTACCAAACATCCATTTAACTATTTGACTTGGTCAAAACAGTCAAAACACCCCCAAACAGCTCTTTTTGCCAAAAAAGCTGTTGTTACCATACACTCTCTAAATTATAGGGGTTGGCAGGGACATTTTAATAATAAATATCAAAAAGCTCTTTACAAAAGAGTTTTTGAGTATAAAAAGTTAGTCAAAAAGCTAATCAACCAAATAATTCAAAGAGTTTTTTTGATTAAAGTCAAATAACTAATACCCCTAAAAAACTCTTTACCAAACATGCCCCTTAGACCGTGTTCTTGTCGTAGGTAAATCAACTCACCTCGCTCCTTCCAATTGTTTCCCATTCCTTTCTACTCATTCGCACTTCTTCCTACTCCTACCCACTCTTTCCCACTCCTTAAAATAAATACCATTCATTTCCACTCCTACCCTTTTCCACCTATTTTCATTATGATTTTTATTATTAGTATCAATACCTATTATCGTTGGAATTATTATAGTTAATTATTATTATTATTATTATTATTATTATTATTATTATTATTATTAATTATTATTATGATTTATTATTAATTAATCAATTAATATTATTAATTAAATATTATGATTAATTATTATTATTATGACTAATTATTTTCATTATTAGTTAATCATTAAATAATAGTTATTAATATTAATGATTTTTTATTAATTAAAGCTATTATTATTCTTAAAATTATTAATTATCCTTAAAATTATTAATTATCATTTTCATTAATATTTATTGTCATTAATTAGTAATTTGTGTTATTATTAATATCAGTATTAATAAATATTATTATATGAGGTAATAATAATAATTATTAATATAAATAGTAATTATTATTTTAATTACTACTAAATTTCATTAATAATAATAATAAATTATTTTTGATTATTGATATAAATATTAATATTAATAATCATTATTAATGTTAATAATTATTATGATCATTAATATTAATATTAATAAGAATTATTATTTTTAATTACTATTAATATTAATAATTTTTTTTATTTACAATCATTTTTATCATTAATTAATAATTTACATTATTCCAAAAGTTGTTACTAATTATTATTAATTATTATTAGTTAATAATAACACAAGTAATAATTATTATTAATATTAAAATTAATAATTATTGTTATTATTAACAGAAATACTAATAAGCATTATTAATATTATCATTAATTATTATTATAATTATTAATAATACTCTTTAATAATTATTATTATTATAATAATTGTGATTATAATAATAATTATGATTATTAGTATTGACAACAATAATAATTATTA
Source organism: Selenicereus undatus (assembly GCA_017589665.1). NCBI lineage: Eukaryota > Viridiplantae > Streptophyta > Magnoliopsida > Caryophyllales > Cactaceae > Selenicereus > Selenicereus undatus. The sequence goes on from JACYFF010019584.1 coordinate 80,051,006, forward strand.
CTATTAGCATTAAATTTAATTTAATATTAGGAAGTTGTTATGATTGTTGTTGTTATTATTATTATTAATTGATACAATTATTGTAATTATTATTGTTAATTATTATTATGATTAATTAATAATTATTATTACAAAAATTATTATTAATTATTAATTAGTTTATTATTAATTATTATAAATTAATACTAACTTTGATACTAATTATCTTTAATATTAAAAAATAATAATTGATTATTATTTAATTAATTTCAAAATAATAATTGTTAGTATTAATTATTATTATGAATAACATTAATAAATATTTTTATTATTCTTCTTAATAAATTCAATAATTATTTGCATTATTACTAATTATTAATAATATCACTAATTATTAAGTTTTAATATAAAAATAATTAATCATAGTTGTTAATTTTAATAATAATTAATGATAATAATAATAATTATGATTATTATACTTAATATTATCAATTATTATTGTGATTATTACTAAATGTTCATTAATAATAGTTATGATTATAATAACTGCAATAGTAATAATTGTTTCCATAAATATGAATTACAGTATTAATGATTATTAATAATAATATTAACAATTTTTATGACTTATTATTAATTTTAACTATTATTGTAATAATTATTATTATTAGCATTATTAATTATTATTTATGACAAATTATTAATTTTTTTTGAATTTATAATTGATATTTTTTTAATCATTGTTAATCAGCCACTGACAAAGTCTGCTTAAGTTGCCTACAATTCACCCTTTAGGGTGCCGCCCTTCTCCGGACCCTGCGTAAATGCGGGATACTTGTGCATCGGGCTGCCGTTTATTGTTAATAATTAATAATAAGATTCTTGGTAATTATTTTAATTTCACAATGATGATAATTGTTAATATTAATAATTAATAAAAATTATTACTATTACTATTAATATTAATGACTATAAAAATAGTAATCATTGTTATTAATATTAGTAATGATTATGATTATTATTAAAATTAAGAAGAATTGTTATTATGATTATCATTGCTAATTGTTTTTATTGATATTAATAGTAATTATTATTGATGACTTGTTTTTATTTTTATTATTAATTAATATTTTTTACTATTATAATAATTTATTATTATTAATTATTATTATTATTATTATTATTATTATTATTATTTATTATTATTAATTGTTAAAAGGATTAGTAGTTATTATTTTTGTAGTAATAATAATTAATTGATTAACTAATTAATTATTAGTTAATAATTATTAGTATTTATTGTTATTATTGATAATAGTTATAATAATATTTACTTTTATTAATATTTTTAATTTTGAATTTTGTTGTAATTAATTATTATTAATATTAGTAATTATTTATTTTTATTATTGTCAATATTAATGTTAGTTATTATTTTTTTACATTAATAATAATAGTAATTTATATCAATGGTAATTATTATTGTAATTATTAATAATATTCATTGATAATAATAATTTTTATAGTAATAATAATTATTAATTCCAATAATGTTAATAATTAATAATAATAATTATTAATATTTATATTGGTTATTAATATTAATATTAATGATTATTGTTATTGTTATTGATATTAATAAGAATTATTATTGTGGTTATTATTTTTTATTATTATTAATAATTATTATGATTAATTATTGTGATTATTATTAAATAATAATAATAATAATAATAGTAATAATAATAATAATAATAATAATAATAATAATAATAATAATAATAATAATAATAATAATAATAATAATAATAATAATAATAATAATTGTTATTAGTTATTATTATGTTACAGAAATTGTTAACGTGACTGTATCAACACTCCCACATCCAACAAACTACTCCTACCCGCTCTCAACCACTTTTTCGCACTCCCACCCATTTTTTCCCACTCTTTCCCACTTTCACCCATTCCACACCTACAACATACCCATGAAAAGACCAGGGCCTTAGTAATAAAACCATCTCCATTAAGATTAAGTGATAGCAAAATGCAAAGTTAGCTCTTATATGCATTACCATTCACCTACAATAGCTTCTTCATGTCTCGCTTTGTCTTTAAAACCTCTAGTTCAATATGAACCAAAATTATGTTCAGAGTCTCTTCTTATTCTGTATTTATTGACATTGTTACAATTATATCATCACAACATGGGTAAATGTAAAAAGTAGCCACAATTGTCAATTTTGCCACCTCCCCTACCCATGGTGATGATTTTAACAGTTTCATAACGACATTGATATGGCTTGTTCTAATAGTCCTAATTATAACGGTGTAAGCAATTGACATTTCTATGACTTTATCTCACAATGCCCGCATTGCATATTTATAATTTTATAAGGCTCCAGAGTTGGATGATACTAGACCTTCGCGCACAACTTTTGTGGAATGTGATGATTGATTATAACATGGACCAAACTCAGTAATGTCTCTTCTAGTACCACAAAATAATCTTTTTTTTGGTGTCACCATGCTCAATCAGAAGTCGTACTTTGAACAAAGCATTAAGCTTGTTGGTCTGCTTGAAACAAAAGTCATTCTACCACAATGAAGAACTAAATTAGGGCTACAAAACTTCACAACAATTGTAATTATTTTTCCTATGAAAGAGATATTAATTTATTATGATATAGGCAAGGTAAACTTATTGTACCTTTATTTTCGTATACATACCACTGTTGAAACTTTTCATCTTAATTATTAATTTTTAACACCAAGTTTGTGTATTTATTTTACCTCTAAATTATAATTAAGGAAAAGTATCTCAAGATGAAGAAGAACGTGATACCATACAACAAGATGCCTTAAATGAAGTTGGAGCAACATATTGAAATTGTTCTTGCAACATGTACCTGATAAGTGCAGATAATGCACATCATTTTGGGGTCGTTCGATAGCATTTCCTAGGGGATTGTGTGTTTAAGTGAATGATTTGCGCCCCTTTTTCTATTTTACACTTGGGTTTGCTTCTTTGATGCATTTTGCAGGTTTTAAGACCTTTTGACCATCATTGACCTTCATTTGAGCACATTTTGAGTCACCATGGATGTAACCCCCATCACACATGCACATGGTGCAAAGAAGAAAAGAGGATCTTAGAGTTAGCGTTGCCCACGATCGGACGGTGGTGAGCTGAAAACCGCAAGCCCCTTCCCCTTGCCTCATTGTGTGGTTGAGAATGCTCAAGTTCGTGTATATGAAGGCGTCCTCGGCTGAAGGAAATGGATCCCCCACTCATCCTATCACTCATCTCTCTCACTAGTGCATAAATTTTCTAATCATTTGGAGCAAAAAGAGGATTTAAAGGAAGAAATTGGCAATTAGATGCTTGAAGATCGAGAGATCATTGAAGAACCTCCATAGATTGCTAAGCATACTCTTCCTTTTGTTTCTTATTAAACTCTCGTTAACTTGATGATGTTTAATTTGAACATGAGTGAGTAGTTTACTTTTATCTAGGGATTTGCTAGCCAAAATATTGATGTTGGATCCCTAATTCTACTACTTGTGATTGAGTTGTTGTGAGGAGTTTGGCTATATTTTCTTGCATATGCTAGATAGTTGAGTAAAGTGTTGTAAACAGAAACTCACTATTAGAGAATAAATTGCTTTTTGGTCGCTTGAGATTTGGTGAAATGATTTACTGATTACATGTTTTTAGAAAAATATTTACGGGACTACTTAGTTTAGCATAAGTGCTTTTTGCAGCACAAAACTTTGGGTTAACTGATTTTTGGGTCACAAGTATTTATTTTTAGGCCCCTAAAATTTATGAAATTTCTTCTTTTGGCCCAACTAGGGTTCAAAATGCAAATATTGAAAGTCTTGGGTGTTTTTGCAAAACTAAGCTTATACTAATGTTTGCACTTCTTATAATGACTTTAATGGTACTCGTTATTACAATCTAGTATTTATATCATAAATATTTTATTTTCTGTGATTAGAGGCTAACCATACTTAGTAAAGCTTAATTAAAGAGTTTCGACCATTACCTGAACTTAGTCGGCGTTGGACCCTGGCATTCCTCTAGCTTCCAGTTTACAGAGATTGCTAATCTCAACCACACATTCCTTAGATTAGGTACAACACAGATCCGTTTTGTTTCCTACCTTGGACCGTAGTCACTAATCAAGTTTTTATCTTTTTAAGGACAGTGAAACTTTAATCAAGAAATTATAATATTTTGGATATAAGGTTCAATTGAATATTGTTCCTCCTGAGAAATTTCTTTTTTTGAAAGTTTAAAAGTGAAAATATTAGAATAGAAATATTTGAAGAGGGACTTAAACAACTAAGATCATCAGAGCTGCTTGCTCATAGAGAAATGGAGAATCCCGACTCCCCTTTTTCTCAAGAATGCTTAACACGTGTCCTTTCTTAACACTCAGCCTCTCTTTTTATTGAGGGGATGAAGGTACATAGGATGCCCTGACGGCTATAGTACACATTGATTTCATACATAACTACAGTTACATTCACATAGCTACAATAGAATGTCTTATTTTACAGACCTGACACTTGTCAAAATAGTATAATAATGGAGCAATCACTTTTGAGAGTCTTTTAATGCTGACAAGACTAGTCATCATTATTGAGATTCTACATGCCTTCATCTCTAATAATATCTTCCAGACCATCATTATTCGGATAATCATCAAAATCTTCATCAAATTGAAGATGCTCTGGGTCCCATTTCTCAAATAATTCAAGAAGATATTTCTTTTCTTTTTCTGATAAGAATTTTTCGGCTCCAACATCAAAGAGATAATCAAAGACAACTTTTGAAGCTGCTCCCTCCACCTTCGTATATTCACTAAACTCATTGTGATAGGGGAAAGTAGTGTTCTTGTAATGCATTAACATTTTTTCTCATCCCATTAATGCCCAACTTTGATAATAAATGTTGTAAAAGTCGTTGGTTCTTGCGAGAGCAGCATCAGTAACTAATTCTCGTTTCGAAACCATTCTTGCTGCCGATCATTGGGTTTGTCGAAATACTATCTGAACAAGATAATAAGCTAGTTTGGTTTTTTCAATTTCAGACTCGATTACTGCACAATGTACCTCCACGTATAGACATCTATTGTATGGAATTTTTGTTGGACCATCAAGAAATGTAAGAATCTAATGGATCCTTTTGAAGATGCATTGTTGAAATTTGGTTAGTCTTGAGAAAAATGGGTACTTTGGATATGAAAATTCCATAAAGTAAACTACCATCCTGTATTCCTAGGCTTTAATGATGGGGTCATTTGGAGAGATTGAATTTGTTGAGAAACTAACACCGCCAACTCCAGATTTATCGGGAAAGTAGATTGTAGTACTCCATAATTTTCAAATATCATAGGAATAATTATGATAATAGTCGATGCATGCTACATACCACTCAATGGACCATTTTTCTTGAACATGAGAACTTATTTTTTCTTGGATATCATAAGGACACATTAGGTAATTAACTTGTAACTCTAGAAGGTTAAATCTTTGGGCTATTAGGTAGTTTGAAGATAGCAGACCGAAATGTGATCTACTTTTTGTATGGAATTCCAAATTATATATTAGGACTTTACTAGAAGGAGAAACCTGATCTAGTAGTAATGGTATTTCATATTGGATTTCCTCCTTTTTCGGCAGGAGTTCTGCTCTGATGATCACCATTGGCGAGTTCTCAAGTTAAATGATCTACCAGAAAGTTATTCAATCCTTGTATTTGTTCAATACAAAAGGAAAACTGGTTAAGCTAAAATTGGCAACGCAGGATTCGCCCTTGTGTTTGCATATTTGATGGATTCTTTTTCACGAAACCAAGTATTCCTTTGTAATCAGTTTAAGTAAGAAAAGGTTTCAGGGCTAAAAATATCAAGAACTATTCAATTCTCCTTATGACTGCAAGGATTTCTTTTTCCATCGTGAGATAGTTACATTCTGCCTTATTAAAACTTCTAAGACAATATTTACAAAGTTTTTCTCCTTCTTTGATTTTGAGTACTTCACTCCAATGCTTATTGTTGGCATCTGTCTCAAGAATTAAATCATCTCATTCATTAGGCAAATTAAGGACAGGAAGACTTTTATAGATCTTTTTGAAGTTTTGAACAATCTTTGAATCACTAGATGTCTATGTCCAACTTACTTATTTCTTGAGTTTCTGCTGTAATGGCTTTATCAGTTTAGCTACTATCTTTAATGAAATCTGAAGCATAGGTAAGGCATCCAAGAAACCTTTCTAGCTCCTTCCTATCTTCAATCTTTTTAGGAAAATTTTCTATTTTTTCTAGAATATGCTTTTGTAAAATGATTTGTCCAACTTTTATCCCTAGACCTAAAAACTAAAAACTCAATCTTTTGTTCAGCATAAATGCACTTATTCTTACCAACTATAATACAATGATCAATGCATCTTTGGGTGATAGTAAGACATCATCTTTGTGCTGTTCTATGGTGTGGGAAAAGATAAGGATATCATTAATCTAAACTAAGCAACAGTGATTAAGATCCTCGAAAACATTATCCATTCTTCTTTGAGATATTTGAGGTGCATTTTTAAGACCAAATGACATTACTATCCATTCGTAATGTCCTTAAGGAGCATTAAACGCAGTTAAAGGAATGCTTTCTCCATTCATTTTTATTTGCCAGTATCTGCTTTTACAATCCATTTTCGAAAACCAAGAGGCTCCTTGAATTCTACTAAAAAGGATTGTTTTGTCAGGAATATAATAACCATCAAAGCCAATATTATCATTAAGCGTTTTGTAATTGATTATTCTTGCTTTTTCCCTTTTTTCTTTAGCATAATTTCTTACCATGAAAGCAGAACTGGTGTGAAGACTCTTGTTATTCCTGATTAATCCTTTACCTAGATGTTCTTTGATTTGTTTGTCAAATTCTTGGATATCCTGGTGTACATGCACCATTTGTTTGACTCGAATAATAGTGTTGGGGTTTAATAAAGTGATTTTAGCAAATATTTTATCTTTATCCCAAAATTTTAGAGGATTATCAGAGCAGAGTTCTTTGCATAATTGCTCTTGTTATTTAGTAATTTGCACTTTAATAGATAAATCAAGTAATGAGATTCTGCAAACATTACCTTCTCACCATGCTGGCCATGTGTAAAGTCAATTTTCTAGTGAGTGTGGGCCTTACTTACTTTTTCAATAAGAACTGAGTGATCATTAATTGTAAATATTATTTGGTTTATGGTCTGTGTGCATAGAGAATATAGTTTCTAAAAATTATTTTCGATAATCATATCATGAGAGGGTTGATAAGTAGCCTATAGAACTGTTGGACTCCTCTTAATTTTGTGGATAACCCTTCTATTGCCTCGTTATGGCTCATAATGCTATTATCGGTTACCCTTACTTGTAAAGGATTCTAGCCTTTTTTCCACATAAATTTTGGAAACATTGTTCTTGTGCCAAAGAATACAGAACCACCACTATCTATGTAGGCACATAATTCATATTTATTATATCCCTCTAACCATACCTTTATTGGGATGTAGATACTATTAGGATTTATATTGATAGCTTCATAACATATCTCCATAGTCATGTTCTTAACTAATTCATCCTCATAGATTGACTCACTAATAGTTCTAGTTTTGTATCCAATGTCTTTTCTATCTAGACTCATACTTCGGTCTGCACTGTGTTTTGCGAGTTCAAAACTCATTCTACTCATTTCACTGGTCATGCTAATTGTATCATCTTCTTTAAGCTCTTCTTTTGCTGATGAAGATCCTTCTCCTCATTCTGATCTTTCACTCAAGCTCCTTAATAATTGGGTTTATGGTAATTTTACCATTCTCATCAATTTTTATCACATTTTTTTAATTAATTTTTGCAGGGTTGGCAAAGCTAGATATCTATGAACGATGAATCTTTATATCACGAGGATTAGATTTAACCCTCTGGATCTTTTGCATAGGGGTAGGATTTTCAAAATTTTTTGCCTCTATCATTGTTAACTTAGTCTTTGGATCTATAGTATTATCTAATTTATAGATAATTTTCCAAATATTCTTAATGGGTATCCTTCTCTTTTCATGTCCATCCTAACTGTTTTTATCTTAAGGGATATGAAGTTTTTAGCAAATTCATCTTTTAGACTCTCATAATATCCAGATCGATAATTGAATTCTACCGATCCTTTACATAAATTAGTCTTTATCCATGTGATAATTTGATTATTCAATTTGGTATGCCTAATATCATAGAGCAAAGCATAAAGATAAATGTCATTGCCATAATATTGTAATGGGGTAATTTGAACTTGGATGCTTCCAACATGGATATACCTATATTTTCTATCTTTGTTATGCTTAAGGATATTTTTGTAGTTAATGAGATTAACTTCTCCCACATCATACTCATAGTCTTTGATTTCTAGATCTCTTCCATCCTTTCATGTACGTATTTGCTTTTTAATTGAAATATGAACTTTTTATAGATCGTGTCTTTCTAAATTATGGGAACGACCTAATCTCTTTTGACTTCTTCATTCTCATTATCTACTACAAATTCTTCTCCTTGAAGATCACCAAGACTAATCGAGCTACTTTCTATCGTATGTTTGGTTTTTTCATAATCACTTTCTTCATATTTATCTTCTAGTATGATTTCAACAAGTCCTTTGTTGCTACTCAAGGCTCGGTCTAATGCTTCTTCCTCACTAAGCTTAAAGTAATCTAGGCTACCTAGAGTTTCAATTAGCTTATTATTCTTCCTATTTTTGCAATCATTAGTATAATGTCCTACTTCTTCGCACGCCTAGTATTTGCACTCGTTTTTTCCTGCAGGACAATAAGCCGCTTTCCTAAAAGCTCTTCGTTTTTTAGAGCTTGGTTTGTTATCATAATTTCTTCTATATTTCTCTCCCCTTTGCTTGTCAAAGCTCTTTGTCTTATAAAATTTCTTTTTCTTCTCATTTCAAGTTCATTTCCCATTGGTGAGGTGAATTCCAACAAGCTAGAAATTACTTCTTAATCTTCGTTTGCTTTTGGAGATTAAGACATTGATCATTGACCCATTTTATTAAATAAGAGTTTCTTGAACCAAGGGTATCGTTGACATCCGGTCTTTCAAATCATGCAATGTTTTTTTTATTAATTATGGAATTTATCTAATATGACAATTCGTCATATAACATGCCAAGATTAGTTACATTATACCCTATTTTGTAATAATATTGACTAAATTCAGCAATATAATTCTTCAGATACTTCATATCCCATAACTCTATATTATTAATCTTGCTCTACCATTCTCTTGCTTTTTCTTCAGAATCAGGTTTAGCTATGATAAATTCAGTTTTAATTTCCTTACATAAGTTTTTGAACATTGCAGTTGGTGTTTCCATAATTCTTAATGCATTTTTACTATCTTCATTTAATGAATCATACCAGTCAGCTACAATGCCAAAAAGACTATGTTTGATATAGTTTAGAAAATTGACAACAATCCATGTAGTATTTAAATTTAAGACACTATTCATGCCTCTTTTACAATGCTCAAATATTTCTTCTCTATTACGGGCTCCATTGATGTTTAGGATATATCCTGTTTGGCTAATTGGTGTAAGGCTAGTTTCTTCAAAGGTCATAGTTTTTCTTGGGATAAACCCAAAGGAAAAATTGGCTGTTCATTCTGCTGGAACATATCTAGGTCCTATGAAATGAGTCTTTCTTCTAGCAAGTTCACCAAATTCTTCAAGTTTGGGAATAACATTGTTAATTAAATTGGATTCAATTTAATCTTCGTTAAGTTCTTCTCCAATCTCATTATTCTTGTCATCAAATACCATTTTATCAAGTTTTTTTTTTAATCTAATTTTCTTCTAATTTCCTCTAAAGGTACTACGTTAAGATCTTCAAGTTTAATTAGGTTCATCTGCTGATATATTTCTTCTTCTAAGTGCACATTATTTGTCTCTTCATTTTATCAAATAATATGTCTTGTTTGGCCACTATTGCGTCCATAATTTGTTCAATTCTTCTGGATTTTGTTTTTTATCAAACATGTTTTGCAATTCTTCCAGATTAAACTGCTTATACTCCATCCTCTTCTTCTTTTTCTGCTTTTTCAGACAATTTTCAGCTGATTTTTCAGCTACTTCTTTTTGGATTTTTGTTTCATGCAAAAGAAATGGATTTTTGTTTTTTGGGTTTTGAAAAGGATATTTATACTGATATGGAGTACCAGCACTTAAAGTCGATTTTTCACTATGTCTAATTTCGTTAACTAAAGAAAGAAGGATTACAGATATTTGCTTCTTAATCTCCTTAAATTCAGCCTTAATTTTGCTAACTCAGCTTTTAGTTCAAAAACTATATCAATGATATAGTGTTACTAAAGTGGCCCATAGCAATCAAAGCCTATAACCTATACCAAAATAAGGATGCGTGAAGGAATGATAATTGGACGAGTATAGGCAATAATGGTTCATTTCAAAAGAAAAGGTCGAATTAAATTAGATTGAATTCCTTTGAATCATCCAAAATGGAAAAGAGAGCATGCTAAATCCAAGGATCCAACTCTTTGCTAGGCAAAACAAATCCCTAGATACTTTTCATTGATTAATTTCCCAAATTTGTTGATTTAAAGTTAATTAGCGTAGTTAAAACAACTCATTGCAAATTTGTCTGTTCAGCATTTTCAATAGGACAAACCTCAATAGATAGCTTTGGTCCCTAAGAACTATAGTTAATCCAGACTACAACACCTGTGTGCTTTGTGGCCTTATCAAGTTTTTCGGTGCCGTTGCCAGGGACAAAATTTTCAAATCTTGCGTTAATCCTAGAGAATTAACTGAGCACTTTTCTTTTTAATTTTTGATTTGCTTTGGTGGTGTTGGCGTTGGTGCTTGTAGGAATTCTTTTCCCTTTTATGCAAAGTCAATTTCCATACGAACCCGATCCTAAGATTGAAAGGACATTTCATTTAAGGAGAAAGAAGCAAAAGCTAGAGAAGCAAAGATGTAAGACCCTTGATACAATGGCTGATGGCATGAGAGCAAAGTACACTTGGGGATTTCATTACCCTAGGAGTCCAAGACATCACTTATGGTATTGCCTGACCAACTGTGAAAGCTCATAATTTTGAGCTTAAACTGGCATGCATCTCCATGGTTCAACAAACACAATTTGGCAGGGTTGTGCAAAAAAAACCGAAACTAAAAAAGTAACCAAAAAACCGGCTAACTGTACAATTTTTTCAAAAAATTGGTTCAGTTAACCAAATTGAAAAGAGATTTCGGTTTGGTTTGGTTACTGTTTGGATGGTTTGAAAATTCGATTAGCTGGCGGTTAACTGAGCCGAAATTAATTTTTTCAAAAAACTTTATGCATAAAAAATATAAAATTTAGGTGAGAAAGTGCTCTTTTTTTATTATTTATGAATGGTAATCAAAATTAATTTTTATAAAAAAAATTTAAACATGAAAAATGAAAAATTTAGGTAAGAAAGTATACTTTTTTTATTTATTTATGAATCGTTAACCGACAACCGGTAACTGAACCAAAAAACCGGTTAACCGACTTTTCGGTTCAGTTACGGTTGGGGTTTTGGACGGACCAAAATTTTTGTTCAACTAAAAAACTGTTAACCAATATTTTTGGTTCGGTTATGGTTCAGAATCTTCTTGAACTGAAAAAGAACTTAACCGATTTTCGGTTAACCGAAACTCCGGTTAACCAGTTTTGCACACCCTACAATTCGGTGGTGCTCTAATGGAAGACCCTAATCTACACCTCTCAGCCTTTTTGGAGGTGTGTGGTACATTAAAGCTAAATGGAGTCTCAACCGATGCCATTTGCCTTCGCTTATGTCCCTTTTCACTAAAGGATAAGGCATAGGCATGGCTCCATTCATTGCCTCCACAACTTGGGGTGAAACTCACTAGGGCTTTTCCTGCCAAATTCTTTCCACCTAGCAAGACGATAAGGTTGAGGGATCGAATAACTACCTTTGCTCAAAGGGACGAAGAGATACTTTATGAAGGGTGGGAGTGATTCAAAGATTTATTGTGCTTGTGTCCTTAGTCCTCATATTGTGGCTCCAAATATGGATGATCATGCAAACGTTCTGTAATGGAGTTACTCAACCTTTATGCTACGATTGATGCAGTAGTGGTGGCACCTTGATGAACAAAACAGAGGACAAATCATACAATTTGATTGAGTACATGACACTCAATAACTTTCATTAGTCTAATGAGAGAGGCCAACCGAAATGGGTTGGAGGTAAGCCTGAAGTAGATGCACTTCCTTTACTTTATGCTAAAGTAGATGCTACAACCCAAAGATTGGATCATTTGAATGTTAATATCGTAAATTCAAGTGCTCCTCCCCTATGTGAAATTTGTGGTTCTATTGACCATCTGACTATAAATTTCTAAGTTAGGAGTCATTTTGCCTAAGACACTAGTGACCAAGTCAATTATGTCAACTACAACCCGAGACCGGCCAATGACCCTTACTCTAATACCTATAATCTGGGTTGGAGGAATCAACTAAATTTCTCGTATAGGTCTAGCCCTCCCAATTTGCCCCAAATGAATGCTAAACTACCCCCCGGATTTCAAAGGCCTCCATATCCTCAACAAGCTTCCCAAAAGTCTAACTTAGAGGCTATGATGGAGAGAATGCTCATGGTAACTTAGAGGCTATGATGGAGAGCATGCTCATGGCTTAGCAAACGCAAGAAGAGTACATAAAGCAATTAGTCTCTAAGGTTGATGTGCTTACTACTCATAATAAGATGTTGGAAGCCCAAATTACCCAGCAAGCTAGCTCCCCATTCATACCCTCAGGAAGACTTCCTAGTAAGCCTGAACCTAACCCTTGGGAGCAATGTAACAATTTTGAAGGAAGAAGGGGGACCACTTGAGGGACCTAAAGGGTTCCGTGATCATGTCAGTTTGCATGATGATGATAATGTTGAGAAAGCAATGTTTAGTCCCTTAAATGACGTGCACAATGATGCCGTGAAGGATACTAATGAGATTCTTAAAGACTTTAAACATATTTCCCCCAAAACCTACACTTTGCCTTTGCCTTTCCCTCAAAGAATGTCTAAGGGTAAGCTTGATTTACAATTCAGGAAGTTTTTGGAGGTCTTAAAGAAATCTACATTAATATTCTATTCATCGATGCTCTGTGTCAAATGCCTTCTTATGCTAAATTTTTGAAAGAGATTTTGTTCAATAAAAGAAAGTTAGAAGAGCATGAGACCATAGTCTTGACTGAAGAATGTAGTATCGCGATCCAAAATAAGCTTCTCGCTAAGCTTAAGAATCCAGGTAGTTTCTCCATCCCTTGCTTGATAGGAAATGTGTGTATTGACCGTGCTTTGTGTGACTTGGGCTTGAGTGTGAGCTTGATGCCCCTTTTTATGTGTGAAAAGCTTGACTTAGTAGAAATGAGACCCACTACTATCTCCCTACAATTGGCATATCATTCTCTGAAATACCCTGCGGGTGTTTTAGAGGATCTCCCCATTAAGGCGGGAGATTTATATGTGCCGGTTGATTTTGTGGTACTTGAAATGGAAAAGGATACGTACACCCCATCATTCTTGGGAGGCCTTTCTTAGCCACCGTTGGGTGGCATATTGACGTTAAGAATGGCTGATTATCCTTCGATGTGGGGGGGTGATCATGTGGAGTTTAGTTTGTTTAAAGATTATAAATTCCCTTCTATTTCTGATGAGGGTCACTAGAAACATGGTTAGTAACTTCTGCCCTTACCAAATTATCAACCACATCGATTCTATGACCCTCATGAGCATTATACGTTGAATGACGATACTTCTAAGGATGAGAATCTTAAATTTGTCATGTGTGCTCACTTCTTGGAAGCCTCTTCGTAAGTTCCATCTTCCCTTGCAAAGGTGGAAGAACTAGCTTGCGATAAGCCCTCGTCTGATGAGGATCATGCCACCTGGGGTAGAGTTGAAACCTCTCCTTCATCTTTGGGGTACGAATTCCTTGGCCCAAGCTCTATATACCCTATGATTGTTAATGCTAATATGAGTGCATCTCAAATTGATTCTTTACTTAAAGTGCTTAGATTGCATCGAAAGGCCATAGGATATGCTATTGATAACTTAAAAGGAACTCACCCTTCTGTGTGCATGCATTGCATTTTGATGGAAGATGACCAAAATCCCTCAATTGAGCACCAAAGAAGGTTAAACCCTAACATGAAAGAGTGGTTAAGAAGGAAAATTTGAAATTACTTCAGGCCAACGTTATCTACCCTATTTGATAGTAAGTGGGAAGCGCAATCCATGTTGGGCCTAAGAAAGAGTGGGATGACAGTTGTGAAAAATGATAACAATGAACTAATTCCTACTAGGATAGTCATAGGTTGGCATATATGCATTGACTATAGGAAGTTAAACAAAGCCACCTGTAAGGACCATTTTTCCCCTTCCCATTATTGACAAATGCTTAAGAGGTTGGCTAAGAAGTCCTATTTTTGCTACTTAGATGGGTATTTGGGGTTGTCTCAAATCCTTATCCACCCTTGTGACAGGAAAGATCACATTAACTTATCTATATGGGATATTTGGGCATAGGAGAATGCCATTTGGGCTATGCAATTTCCCCACCACCTTTCAGCATTGCATGATGACCATTTTCTCTGATTTTATTGAGGACATTATGGAGGTGTTTTTGGATGATTTTTCTGTGTATTGAATCTCTTTTGAGCATTGCTTGAAAAATTTGTCCAAAGTATTGCAAAGATGTAAAGATATGAATTTGGTCTTGAATTTGGGAAAGTGTCATTTTATGGTACAAGAGGGAGTTGTCCTAGGTCACATTGTTTCCAACAAAGACATTAAGGTTGACAAAGCAAAGGTGGAGGTGATTGATAAATTATCCCCACCAACTTTTGTGATGGGTGTGAGGAGTTTTCTTAGACATGTCGGTTTCTATTAGCGGTTCATTAAAGTTTTTCAAAAATTGCAAAACCTCTCACCCAATTGCTTGTCAAGGATGTGCCTTTTTACTTTAATGAAGAGTGTTTGGGTGCTTTTCTTAGGTTGAAAAAGGCACTAGTTTTGGCTTCAGTGATGCAAGCCTCGGATTGGGGGCTTCCTTTTGAAGTAATGTGCGATGTTAGCGATCTTGCATCGGGAGCTATTTTAGGACAAAGGAAGGATAACAAGCCATATGTCATCTCCTATGCGAGCCGAACACTTGATGAGGCTCAAGTGAATTATGCCACCACAGAGAAGGAGTTGTTAGAGGTTGTATTTACCTTGGAAAAATTCCTTTCATACTTGATCAATTCCAAAGTAATAGTTTTCATCGATCATGCTGCATTAAAGCACCTATTGAAAAAGTTTGATTCTTAGCCCCGCCTCATTCGATGGGTTCTTTTCGTCCAAGAGTTTGATTTGGAGATTCGAGACAAGGTCGGGCTAGGGAATATGGTTGCCAATCACTTATCCCGTTTGGGCCTCGTGGTCACTTCTACTAAAGAGCTCCCAATTGACGATTCATTTCCGAATGACCAGCTTCTTGCCATTTTTCACCCAGTCGTTCCATGGTATCCTGATTTGGTGAACTATAAAGTATGTGGAGAGTTGCCCCTTGGGTTGTCTTATCCACAAAAGAAAAAGTTCTTAGCTGATGCTAAGTTTTAAGTGTGAGAGGAACCTCCACTCTACAAGCTATGTGGAGATGGGATCTATCGCAAATGTTTACCGAAGGATGAGGTCCATAGTGTCCTTCACCATTGCCATGCTTCGACTTATGATGTTTGGTCCAGACAAGACTATTGCCAAGGTCCTTCAAGCGGACTTCTATTGGCCCACTCTCTTTAAGGATGTGAGGAAATTTGTACTCACATGAGATTGATGCCAACAAACGGGGAATATTTTCATGCGGCATGAGATGTATCAAAGTGGAATTATTGAGTTGGAGCTCTTTGATGTTTGGGGAATTGACTTCATGGGTTTGTTCCCTTCGTGTCGTAATAATCTCTACATTCTAGTGGCGATTGACTATGTTTTGAAGTGGGTGGAAGCCGTTGTTACTCGTTCCAATGACTCCAAGGTGCTAATCAAGTTCCTAAATAAGCATATTTTCACCTGGTTTGGCACACCAAGGGCTCTCTTGGGTGATAATGGGACTCATTTTTGCAACAAGCCCTTAGAATCTCTTTTAAAGAGGTATGGGGTTTTCACAAGGTTGCTACACCTTATCACCCCTAAACTAGTAGCCAAGTTGAGCTCTCCAACTCCAAATTAAAGAGTATCTTAGAGAAGGCGATTGATTAGTCCTGCAAGGATTAGTCTTTGAAGCTTGATGATACTTTATGGGTCTACCAAACTGTCTATAAGACTCCTCTAGGCACTACTTCATTACCAGTTGGTGTTCGGAAAAACTTTTCATTTACTGGTAGAGTTGGAGCACAAGGCATATTGGGCTATTCACAAGCTCAATTTTGATCTTAAAGCAGCCAGAGAGAGGCAGATGTTGCAAATATGTGAGCTTGATGTATTGAGGTTAGAAGCATATAAGAGTTCCAAGATCTACAAAGAAAGGACAAAGAAATGGCATGACAAGCACATTATGAATAAGCAGTTTGAGGAAGGTGACATGGTTCTGTTGTTTAACTGCGAGTTATAGTTATTTCTGGGTAAGATGAGATCCCACTAGTCGGGACCATTTCAAGTCACCAAGGTCTTTCCCCATGGAGTAGTAGAGGCGTGGAATGAGTCTACTAGTACATTCAAGGTCAATAAGCAGTGACTTAAACCCTATTTTGTGGGGGAACACATCACAAAAGCTGCTATTCATACCCTCACCAATCCCATGCAAGCATAGAGAAGAAGGTTGAGCTCTCGACCCTAAAACAACGCTTCTTAGGAGGCAATCCAAGTATTTTATTGCTTTCTTCTCCTTTTTGATGTATATATAATCAGGGTTGTTATCATTATGTGAAAAGAAGGAAAAAAAAACCAACAAAAATAAAACAAAAGAAAAAAAAAGAGACAAAAGAAAGGAAAAAAAATTCAAAGATAGAGGTAGTCCGTAGTCACTGCCACGGTTCATCAATGGTATCCACCATGGGTCATGGTATAACAACCCTCTTTTACTAAAAAAAAATAAATTTGATCAACTTCGGACGGATAACCCCCATCCGTGGTGAGCTGCTGTGAGCTGCGGTTAAGGGTTTTAAACACGGTGCCCACTCCCTCACCTTTATTTTCACCTTCAATTTCAACACTCTCTCTCTACCTCCCTTCTTCTCTCTAAAATCTCCATTATTAACCCTTTAATTCCTTCACTTCTTTATCCATTTTTCACACTAGTTCTCACAAAATCTCTCCATTTTCATCCTACTCATCTTACTTTCTCCAAATCTCCCTTTTCCTCACACAAATTTTCTCCTTTTCTTCTCTCTCTAACCACCCCTTCATCTTCATGTACCTCGTTTCACCATTTTCATCTACTACTACTTACATCCTTCATATTTTTCACTCTCATTCACCCTTTCTACACTCTCTTGCACACAACTTCCTACATTTATGCATTTTATCTCTTTTTCATGCACCACTATCCTCCATTGTTGAGGATTTCTCTAAACCTTTCCCATTTCACTCCATCTTAACTCAAGACCTTTAATGGCACCAAAGAAGAAGCTTAGGAGTAGGCAAGGCAAGAGTACATCGAGCCAAGCACCACAACGGGCCACAATGACATCCTGAACATCTGCTAATGCCCATGCCTGAGGTAATGCCCCTCACTCACTTGGTTTAACTCATCTTGAACATATTGCTCATTATATTTGCTTGAGTAGTCGAATGGTTGTAGCTACCATTTATTATGATGAGGATTTGTTGCACCAATTGGGGTTATTGGATGATATTAGGTGGTTATTTGCAAGGGATGGAATGGGTCAATTTATTGAAATGAAGGACCATACCTAGAAGGGCCTCACCCTTCAATTCTTGAGTAGCTTGCATGCGGAGTCATTCGAGGTGCTTGATGTTAAGAATATTTGTAAGGGGTGGAAGGGTCCATTTATTGATAATAGATGTTAAGAAAGGTACATCTCCTTCTATTTACAAGGGGAATTATATGAATTGAACCTTAGTGCCCTTAATAACATATTTTGCTTTCCACCTGGTTTGGATTTGCCATGGCATCTAGTTCCCTACGAGTTTGACATGAATGCTTCCTGGGATGAGATTTTGGGGGACCATAGGTACAATACAAGTACTTATAAGGGGACTTTCATTAGGAATCCTTGTATATGGGTGGCCCAATACATGCTTTCTTGTGGTGTCTTTGCTAGCAATGGTAGTCTGAATGTCCTGAGATTATCTAAGTTGTACTTTTTGTCTTGTATGATAATGGTGACCGGATTGATCCCGGATCTTTCTTGGCATGACAATTATATAGTGGAACTACTAGTACTACTGGTCGAATCATAGTTGGGGGTTTCATCACCTCCATTGCTCGGTCTTTGGGAGTTGAGCCTAGCCCTAAGGACATTTTAGAGTTCAAGCAACTTGATAAAGCCACTTTTGAGTAGATGAAATTTTGTAAGGTTAAAGCTGGTCGCTTATGTTAGATATACCTTGGGAATCGACTTTTGTCCCAATGTTGATCGGACCACTTTACTTCATCAGGCTAACCTGTGGAAGTTGTCCATCTTGTACCTCCTCATATTTATCTTGGCGGCCCAGGTTCTTCCTCCCAACCTTCCTCCCATGATTATGATGAGGTTCATGCCACTATTTAGTCCACTCAGGAGGAGCAAGCCTCCTTCCGAGCCTGTGTGGAAACTGCGTATGTTGCTCTCTGGACTTTGTCCAAGAGTGGCACGATGAGCTTCATGGGATGATTGCCTTGTAAAACCAATATTTTTAGGACTTGAGGGCCTGTCTTGGGACATGGAGAGATTGGCATATCTTTCAAGGCCATCCCTTGCACCCTCATTCCCCTCCTCCCTTATGATTGCTTCTTGGTTCTCCTCCTTCCCTTTTATCCATCCATGCTCGTAATATGGACAATCCTTTGTCAAAGCATGGGAGAGTTGGATTGAATGATGGCATCTGATGCTGGGTTTCTTGGTTTGAGTATGTGTATATAGTGTACATGACTGCATTTAGAATTGCATTACCCTCATGTAGCTAAAGCGTGTCATAGGTGCATTTAGTTTTATTGTCATATATTTACATTTCTTGTGCTTTACAAGCATGACATTTAGAGTAGCTTTGCATTTTAGGTTTAACTTCATGAAGTTTGCATGACAAAAAAAAAGCCTCCGATGATGAAATCTATAGACTAGGTAGTCTTCTCTGGTTTAGAATGCTCCTTTGATATGCTCAATTGTAAATAAAAGTATTTGGAATGAGTTTTTGAAAAATCTGCTTTATGTTTTGACCATGTGTTGAGTATGAATTGATTGCCCCATGACTCTTTTCATGAATATTGACATTTGAATCCTAATGAGCTAGTTGTGACCTTAGTAGATGTCCTATGAGGCTTTGAGCTTGAAAAGACTAATTTATCAATTATAGTCTCTTTGCCTTTTCTTAATTGGCTCTTCCTAGATTTCTTTTCCCTAGAACTTGCTTTGACTCTCTTTCAAGATCACACTTCACATACGCATTTAGGTGGAATGATTGAAGCATTCTTTATCTTCGTGAACCCTAAAGACCAAATAGCCATCCTTGCTATGCATGACATACCCCTTGCTAGCCCTTTGAGTCTTAACCCATGTTGTTGATGTGAACCTTCATAAATAGCCTTTGACCACATACATGTCTTAACCTTTAGCCAAGACTAAAGAACATTTCACTTCTTAATATTTTAATTGGGGTTAGCTGGAGTATTGAGATCTTTTGATAGTTTGGTTTGGTTAGTCGGTGACGGGATTTGTGCTCTTTTTCTCATATGAAGAATCCCTTATTTTGACAATGAGTAGGTGTTTGTAAGATGATGGGAGAAGAGTTGAAAGAAAAAAAAAAAGAGTTTTGATGTTTATTCCCTCTACCAATCCCTTTATTTAAGAAAAAGAGGAAGAAGAACAATGAAAAAAAAATGTAAAAAACAGAGAAAAAAAAAGTGAACAAAACCAAGAAAATGGGAACAAAAGGGTGAAAAAGTGAATAAAATAGTTTGGCATTGTTGGATTGTATGTAATTGTTTTTGCATTTCAACTCTGTTATCCTCATTTGATTTACATAAGGGGACGTGTTTGTGTAATTGAGTGGTGTAGCTTTGAAGAGAGTTTTCCATGAGATCATTGGGAGAGCTTCGCTCTCAACTTTTAGCTCCACATTCTCAAAAATATTTATTTCTCTCTTACCTTTACCCATAATCCCGTTACAACCCGTATAAAGTCCTTATGATGGCCTGATATGTGTTGCATACTGGTGATGGTGAATTAGAGAGTTTTAGTAAGCTTATGGTAGATTTGAATCTTTAGAATGGTATTATAAAACACATGGGTGAAGAGTATCATATGACAAAAGTGAGGTTCTATTGGTTTTTCTAGCTCTATCTATTCCAAATGCTGAAGTGATTGTATTCGATGATCCGAAGGCGATCTATTGCACATTGACATTATGATCTATAAGGAACTGTCGAAAACTTCATTCCCTTGTCGGATTGCTCAATGTTTTGGAGTACTATTGGGCTATCTTTGGGTCGATTTTATCATTGAATATGCTACTAATGTCTTTATTGAGGTCGTTGTGAATAAATTTTTAGTCTTAGGCTTACTTGGGAACAAACAATGGTTCAAGCATAGGGGAATTTGATAAGTGTTGAGAATTTGCATCATTTTAGGGTCATTTGATAGCATTTCCTAGGGGATTGTGTTTAAGTGAATGATTTGTGCCCCTTTTTTATTTTACGCTTGGGAATGCTTCTTTGATGCATTTTGCAGGTTTTTAGACCTTTTGACTTAGCATTGATCCTCATTTGGGCAAGTTTTGAGTCACCATTGGATGTGCCCCTTTCGCATATGTCTGTAGGGAAAAGAAGAAAAGTGGATTTCGGGGTCAGCGTTTACCATGGTCGGACTGTGCTGGACACCATGGTCCGTGGTGAGCTGAAAACAGCGAGCCCCTTCCCCTTGCCTCATTGTGTGGCTAAGAATGCTCAAGTTCGTGCATATGAAAGCGTCCTTGACTGAAGCCAATGGATCCTCCATTCATCATATCACTCATCTCTCTCATTAGCGTAGAAATTTTCTAATCATTTTTA
>JACYFF010019584.1:80078283-80147251 GCA_017589665.1 Selenicereus undatus
ATATATATATATATATATATATATGACCGATACCTAGGATGCCACAATGGATGTCTTGCTTGATCATATAGGCATGTAGAATTGGGGTTGATTTAATGAAATTTAAGCCAATTAAATACCACCGCTTGCATGGCTTGACTAATTGTGGTTATGGAGTTTGTTCCTAATTAGAAGTCCACAACACTTCTTATAAAAAGCTGCAGTATATAAATAAATAAAAATTATACTTAGATATTAAAATAACAAAAAATATGATAGATGAAAAGTATATGAAACAAGAGATTTTATAAAGATTTAATAAAAGTTGAATGAATATAATTATTTTAAATTAAAAATTCATAACTACCATGATCATTAAGCATCGTAATTTGGAGATAATTTAGCCTTCATATGGTCAAAAAAACGTTTGTGCATTTTTTTAAATTATTTTTCTTATTTATGAAAGAAATTGAAAAGAGTCAAGATAAAATGGAAGTCATCTAGCTGTGCATGATCATGTAGCCATGTAGGATTAAGGTTGATTTCATGAAATTTAATTAAATTAAACAACAGTATACACATGACTAATAAATTAGTTATGGGGTTTGCTCTAATTAAAAACCCACAATATTTTTTATCAAAAAAAAAACCCCACAACATTTAGAGAAATAAATAGTGATAAAAAAATCTCGCAAATTTTATTATTTTCCTAATTTATGAAAGCACTTGAAAAAAGGTTGAGATAAAATGGAAGTCAAGATAAATCAGGATCGAGGCTTCTTTTAGTTTATGTTAAAATGTTAAAATGGAAGAAAGATAAAATGAAGGTCACAAAATAAACAATGAATGAAAATTAAAATTGATTGTCGTACTTGGCTTAAAATTTAACTAGACATTAATTTGGGTGTAGAATGTATCTTCAACAATAGAAGAAGAACACCATAATATTTCATTGTTTTCCTAATACTATTTATTAATTTAATAATACGTCTTTTGAAATAACTAGTGCGTATATTTTATTATTTTTTCATAATTAATTTTACTTCACAATTATAATTTTTTTGTTGAATGAATTTAGCAAAACACAATAATCATCATAGTATTTAGTGCTTTTAATTTAAAATGTAATATCCATTTGGAAGAAATCCTTAATTTTTATTTTTTGTAAACTTTTTCTCATCAAACGCTTTGCTTGGTCTTAAACAACCGCCAAGCATAATTTTAATAGTTTTGATGGATCATTATTTTATAATTTATGTTTACCTTGACCTCGTGATCTTAATTTTAATTTTTTGTAACTTTTTTCTTGTAAATGCTTTGCTTGGTATTCTAGAACTGTAAAGCATGTTTTTAATAATATTGATTGGTTTTTGTTTTTGTAACTAATGTCCTTTTCTTGTCCTCATTACGGAAAGGAGTGCTTTGTTTAGTATAAAACATTAATTTCACAGCTTTAAAAGAACTACTTTTCCTAGGCAATAGATCATATTCTAGAGCCTCATTTCCTTACGAAATCTTCAGTCTGCTGCCTATGGGAGAGTAGGTAGAGTATAAAGTGTTTAGTGGTGGCTCAGTATTTTATCATATAATATTTTTTACATTCTCGGGTAATCGCTTCGAGCTTTATAAGTAAATAATTAATTAGTGAATTTTATATATATATAGATATATACATACATATATATATATATATATATATATATATATATATGTATATATATATATATATATATATATATATATATATATATATATAAAGGAGAGCCTTGGAACAACGGTAAGGTGTTCTCCGTATGACCAAAAGGTCACGGGTTCGAGCCGTGAAATCTGCCACTGATAAAGTCAGATTAAGCTGCCTACAATTCACCCCTTGGGGTGCGGCCCTTCCCCAAACCCTGTGTGAGCGCGGGATACTTGTGTATCCGGCTGCCAATGCCAATGTCTCTGGCAACACAGTATCCAATAGAATCCAATGCAATGGATTGTTGTACATTAGAAGAGGATTTCCTTGTAGAGAAATGACCAAAGTAGTGAAGGTATTTCTTATCCCAATCAGTGGCGAATCCAGAAATTAATTCAAGGGGGGTCGGGACTCAAACATAAATATGATTTGAAATTAGAAATTTAACAATAGTCATAAAAAAGAAATTACAAAGCTAATACAATTACGGCAATTGTCCTCGACGAGCCTTCATGTTTTGAAAGCGATACATGATATCATCATTTGATACTGTTTCGAAAAGATCATCCTCAAAATAAGTAATAACAGTATCATTTAAAAACTCATCTGATATTCTGTTGCGCAAATTGGTCTTGATGATCTTCATCGCTGAGAATACCCTTTCAACAGTTGAAGTGGAAACTGGTAAAATTAATGCCAACTTCACAAGTAGATATAGGCGAGGAAAGCTCAAATACTTCTTCGTTTGAAGCAATTTCCTTGAAAGATCACCTATGCCCCTCAAGTCGAAGAATCTCTCATCATCATGTACATTGACAATAAAAGTATCAAGTTCACAACTAAGAGTCTCAATGCCCAACTCATCAAAATCATCTGGATACAATTGAGCCATTCGAAGGATTTTTTCCTTATCAAAATTGGAGAATGAATCTACTGGGTTCAAACAAGCTACACCGAGAAGCAACTCAGTGCTCGCTTCAGGAAAGCGACTATTAAGCTCTTGCATCTGCATATCAAGAATTGTGTAGACTACATCAATACGATAGTAATGTTCATTTGTCACTTTAGAAACTCTGCGGTTTACTCTTTGTCCCCGAATAACATGGAAATCATCCATGACAGGAATGTCAATATCGTACTTGTGACAAAATGCATAAACATTTTCAATCAAACAATCCCATCCTTGATCCCTTGTCATTTGTAGCTGTCGCTTAGTTGAACCAAGTAATGATATAGCGTTGACAAAGTCTTGATCTCTTCTTTGTAAAGCTTGACTGAGAGCATTTGTAATTCCTAAAATCAATTTCATCAAATGCAACAAGAAAACAAACTCAAATTTTTGCATGCCGTCTAAAGCACTTTTGGCTTTGACCCTGTCTTCTGGATGATTAGCATAATCTCCAATCACATCAAGCACATCAAGAATTGGATCAAACATGATAATAATATTGGTGAATGTTTTAAAATTAGAGCCCCAACGAGTGTCTGCTGGTTTTTGTAGCCCAAGTTCTTGATTTAAACCTCGCCCAGTTTGAAGCTCACCCATACGTAATGCTTCTTCAACCTTTTCTGCTTGTTTTTCTCGAAATTCATCTCTACGTCTATAGGAACCTCCAATCACATTCAACATGACACCAACTAAGTCAAGAAGCCATCCAATATCATTATGATTTCTTGCAACCGCGACCAAAGTTAATTGAAGTTGATGAGCAAAGCAATGAATATAATGGGCTGATGAACAATCTTGCATAATCAAGCTTCTAAGCCCATTAATGTGACCTCGCATGTTACTAGCCCCATCATACCCTTGTCCCCTTATTCGAGATGGACTCAATGATAATGCAGAAAGCAATGAATAAATAGACTCCTTCAATGCCAAAGACCTAGTATCGGTCACATGAACAAGGCCAACCAAACGCTCCATAACAAATCCCCTTTTATCAACAAACCTTAAAACGAGAGCCATTTGTTGTTTACATGATACATCACGGGATTCATCAACTAATATAGAAAAATATCAATTGTCAAGTTCTTCAAGAATAGCCTTCACAGTTTCTTTTGAACAAGCATTTGCAATTTCTTTCTGGATGTCAGGGGAAGTCATTATATGATTGCCTGGAGCATTTTTTAAAACAACATTTCCCACATTGTCATTCTTTTCCGTATGAAACTGTAAGAAAGTCTTAAAAAGTCCTTTCCTTCTTGACAATTCACTTTCATCATGGCCTCGAAATGGCAATGCAGAAAACAAAAGTAATCTCACAATATCAACTGAAGCATTTAGGCGAGTGTAGTACTCAGACTTAGTTTGCTTTGATTGTTTATTCAAGGCAGTCTGTATGGATTGTTTTTGCATCATCAAGTCTTCACATCGTTTCACACATTGCTTGTGTACACTATTTGACCCACCCACATGCATCTTAAATCTTTCTGTCTTATTCCAACTTTTAAATCCTTTAGAAGTGAATGTTTCACCTCCAAAATGACTTGAACTTTCATGCTCATTCTTGAACAAATAACAACACAAGCAAAAAGCCGCATCTTCTTTTATGCTATATTCTAACCAATTCCCATACATATCAAACCAAGACTCATTGAAACGATGATAATTTCCAGACATCAATCTTTGAGGAAAAGCATGATTTTGGGGTTGACAGGGGCCTTTTTGAATATAAGCTCTTCTTATTACCTCATCATGCTTATTTGGATGATAATGTGAAATTGGTTTTCTTTCAGCTGGATCTGACTGAATAGCACTTGAATCAAATTGGCTTCTCCCACAAGACCAGGGATTAGTGTTTGCATCAATATCAAAATCTGAGGTTTGTGTTTGAGTGTTGAGTTTGCCGGTTTCTTGATTCAAAGGAGAATTTTCAGGTGTCGAAGTTGAAGGAAACGATTCGGTAGCCAACTTCTTGAAATATCGATGCATTTTCAACTGAACATAATAAAACAAAAATTGACAAATTGACAAATTATTTATAGCTAATTTCATCAAATGATTTGAATAATTGAAACTAATCTAAATATGTAAATAATTAAAAGAGTAAACAATCAAAAATTTGATAAATAAAATGAAAATTTTAGGTTTGTACTTTATACCTTCAATTCTTCAATTATCAAAATCAATTCAGTGGTGGGCCGTGGGTGGGTCATGGGTGGCTGCCTGGCCGCCTGAGGGTGCCGGCTGTCGACTGCAGGTGCTCGGTGGGACCGGGGTTGAGTCGGTTGACGGTGGGCCGGTGGCTAGACTCGGGGCGGCTGGACAGATTGGTTGCTGGAGGCTGGAGGCCTGGAGCTGCTCCCTTGCAGTTGCTAGGTTGCTGCCTGCGCCCTGCGCACTCCTCCAGTCCAGTCCGGTACCGGCGCCGGTCGTCAGGGACCCAGGGTGGTGGATGCGTGGTGGCTCAGTGGCTGGCTTGCTACAGAGCAGAGTTGCTGGCTAGGGCTTGGGCTTTTGCTGTGAAAGTGTGAATCGAATGAGAGAAAGTGAGAAACGCTTAGTTCGAAATTTGGGCAAAAAAAAAAAACACGAACAGATCGGAGCAACCTTCAAACCTGGGACGCGTGAGACTAACGAGAGGAGTGCACGACCCCTCTACCACCAAAGCACTCTTATTCTCTTGCATTTAATCTCTCCCAAATTATATATTATGTTATTTATATTTTTTTTTTAACTTATCTAGCAGATTATTATTTTTTTTAAGCGGGGTCGGTTGACCCCACGTGCCCCCACAGTAGCTCCGCCCCTGATCCCAATAAAATTTTAGCATGGTTCAACCCAACTTTACTCTTCTTTGACACATCTTTTTATCGTTATGTCGACAAAGTTATATATTTCTCCTATGATTCTTTTTTACAAATGTTAATTTAATATTTGTAGTAGATCATATTAGATGTGTGTTGAAGCATATTTATGCAAGTTCATTCATTATTTTTATCTTCTTAGGAACTGTTATAGTATTTTGTTCAAATCAATCTCAGTGTATTTACATGTAATTTAAATGTATTTTTTTATTTACTTTTTCAAATGCTTACAATTAATTTTACTGCATATATGTATATCTTGCAACTGTTGCGGTGTTACATTTTAATCCATATATGTATATGTTGCAGAATATATTTATGTTTACTTTCCAATAATAACCCATTCTAACAAAGGTAGGAAAAAAAATACTTAAAAAGATGTCATGTCTATTTTACAGAAAGTGGAGTGGACTATTGTTCAGATAAGGCAAAATACAGATATAAAAGGAATGTTCATAAATTAAAAAAAATAGTGTTCTAATAAAATTATTGAATTATATATGTTCCACTAAAAAAACGAAGTCAAATTATTGAGGTTGGGCAATGGAACATCTTCAATGGCTATATGCAATTTTGCCCTAAGAGAGAGAATATCGCCATTTGGAGTGTCTACATGTGGAATGTGTAATTCTAAGGGTTTAATCCGTCCATGCCTGTAGTCAAAGCAAGCCTAAGCTATGCCTTGTATCTTGTTTTTCGGCAAAAGTTTATCGATTACCTAATCAAAATCCTTCCCAACAATTTTGGCAACAGTCTAGACTCTATTTCAAAGAGGCTTCCAAAACCAGTTCCAGACCAAAGTCAATGGTCTGCCAAGCGCATCATATGCCAAAGTCAACAGTTTGCCAAAATCTTTGACAACAACTTTAAATTACTTCAGAGGATATTCCAAAAGGCATGATTCAACTACGAACTTCCTCCACTAATGCTCCACGGTTTGACAACATTCTAAAACTTCAATTCAAGAGATGTAATTCAATGCAAATTCTTCTTACTTTAAGGCTAGTACACGAACAAGCATTTAACGGCGAAAGACAAATCAGCAAAGGGGTCGAATTAGCAGTAAATGATCCTAGTCGCTTTGTATTTCTTCCTTAGATTTCTACATTCCTAGTTTCAATGCTTTCTAGTTAAGTTCACTAATTTGATGTGTTTGACTAGGAGTTAATCCCTTTTTCCCTAGAGATTGCAAGACTTCTAATACATTCAGATGATAGGATCGAATGTTGGAAGTGAATGAATTAGCTTGCTTGACTCCAAAATCTCTATCTTTTTATCCGAGTGTACTTGGTGGTGAGTCAAGTAGATTGTTTAGATAGGTTGAGAGGGGTTTGGTCTTTAATCAACTTATTAGTGGGTCGTTAGGCTTAATGACAACTTTGCCTTTACTGAAGCCATATCTTTTGTTCCTTTGATCTTATTTAATTTACAAATCCAAAATTGACTCAAGCGTACCCAAAGTTTGTGTAAAGTCAAAGTCTAGTGTCACAGACTTGGAATTTTTGTTCGAGTGCATAATTTTAAAGCTGCCCTAACTTTTACACACTCCAACATGTAATTCTATAAGCATAAAATAGGTTGATTTATTGCCTAATCTCATACGACTTAGAGGAAGGGAACATTTAAAATGTCAATTGCTTCATTCATGTTTTTTTGAATAAAAAATATAGAGAAACTCTTATACCTAATTTTTGTCAAGTATGATCATCTTACAAGAATTTTTTCAGTCATAGAGAATAAAATATTTGAGTCTAACAACACTGTAGCCTTGTTAAATTTTGAATCCATGCAATATTGGTTTCACTTCTAGATTATAATCATAAACCGTAACTATAGTATTATGCTTTTGCTAAAACTAACTGAAATAAGAATGAAATTCATAAAGCAAACAAAATAATTGAAATTTGTTATTGTCATGTTTAGTTTTCATTGACACAAACAAATTTGGATAACTTGGTAAGACAAAAATTTATGTAAGGAAACTATAACAACAATATCACTATGAATTTAAAAGTATGGTTTTTACAATATTAAAAAATTTATCCAATACTTTTGCTGATGTTGAATACTAATGTAATAATATGTCTTTAGACTCTTAGATCAATCTATTCTCTCCGAATTACTATCATTAACTCTTTCTATTAGATATATATTTTTCAAAACAACTTGTTTGGATTTGGAAAGGTATCAAACATTACAATTTGCACAAAATTTAGCCTTCATGCGGGCATTTGGCTTCTTTTACGTATGTGGTCATTTATCTAAAAATCAAAATGGAAGAAAGACAAAATGAAGGCCACAAAATAACAATGAATAAAAATTGAAATTGATTGTCATAATTGGTTCAAATTTGAATTTCTTCCTTTTTTAGAAATTATATACATAGTTATGTGACATAAGTATATTATTACAATCTTTGTTCTACATTTAAAATTAGGACCTTCCATAGCTAATAAAAGCACTTTTAAAGATATTTTTGATATATAATATGATACAGATACTAAAAGTTATTGGTCGAATTATCGACTAGACATGCAAGGAAAACCAAAGGAGCATAACGCTATAGAAACATTGATAGTTAAGTTGAATAATTTGAGATAATCCTGTCTGTTTTTGCTACTTGCCACTGTTGTGATTTTTATGAAGATTAAGTTTAAATCGCAAGCGCACTACTTTCGCGGCAGTATTTGAGGGTTGGTTAGGTTACTTTAACTAGATTAACATTAAAGAACTAAGTTAGTAACAAAAGCATAAACTTTGACTATATGCTGACCAAGTGTAATAAAAATAAGATAACTACTGCTAAACTTTGGCAAGATGCTGAAGTAATTTCCATCTTCCTCAATATAACAAAAATCAAACCCCCAATAAATCAAGTAAACATACTCCAAAAATCAAACACGTGTGATCTGGGTTTATTCTCAGTACCAAAATCAAAAGGAACAACCATATTAACTTAACCCATATTTTCCTTACATGAACTCAAATCCTAAAACCCATAATTAATTAAAGCAAAACAAATCAATTAACAAAATTGCAACAATTAGGGGGAAAAGATGAATACCCATATTCACACAGTGCCAAAATCGAAACAGGGAAAGCGAAAAGAGCATGAACTTGAACAAGGGTATGCCACTAAACATAAACTCGAATCAAATAGTTCACAAATTCAACTCCAAAACGGAAATTCTCTTTCGAATTAAATGAAACCCAAGTCAATTACAGTAACTTTCAAGGGCTACTGGAAAATAAAATGAGAAGTAGAAAATTGAAATAAAACCTAAAACTACTCTATTGTGTCTTCCTCCTCAATCGGCCTTACGGTGCTTTTTAATAGTCTCCAATCTAGCTCTTGCTTCCATAATTTTCGAATTAAAGGACTTCAATTGATATTCGTAACTGATCAAGTCTTCAACGTCTTTAATGCCATTTGACTCCCCTAATTTTGTGAGAGGAGAGATGATGGAAGCAATAGTTATGAATTAAAGATGATAATGATGGAAGGATTGAAGAAGTTTTGGGGGAGGCTATGGTGTGCGTTACTGGGGAAGAAGAGGAAGATGGAGATAGGGGGAAGAAGAGGAGAGAGAATGAAAAAAAGGGCTGCTTGACATGATTTTTGGTTCGGCCATGAAACCAAAGTAGAAAAAAATAAAGTAGGGGGAAGGGGGTGGGGAATGAAGGGAGAGAAAAATAAACAAGAGGGGAGAGCGGTTATACGTGATTTACTGGGAAAAAGAAGAAAAATCAAAGGGATAAGGGGAAAAATAACTCACGTGCTTTGTTGGCTGGAAAAAGAAGATTAAGATAAGCAAGGGGAGAGAAAAAGGAAAAATAAATAAATGGATTAGGGATCACATATGGGCTGGTCCAAATCTATAGTTTCTGAGCATTTTCTTATTTTTTTTATTTTTATTATTTTCCTACAATATAAAATAAACACATTAAAATTTCTAATTTAACAATTATTATGAACCAAATAAGATTTAAAAAGGCATTAAAATGTAAGAATTTTTGACTGAACAACCACTTATTTTTTTCTTTACATAATTTAGAAGATTTATATTACAGTAAATTACAACCCAAAATCATCTGATAGTATGTCAAAATTTTGAAACTAGATTATCATGGTCGTGATACATTGGCATCTCTTTTACATCAATTACTATATAAGTTTAAAGGAATGCGGATCATCATATTTCTGCAATATATCATGTGGGCAAATAGAATGAATTGAAGCTCAAGTAAAGTTCACAACTAAAGATAGCCTACAAACGAAGCTTAGTTTTGTGAATTTCATAATTCGTATGATTAAGACTTCCTCTTATAGAAATTTGGATTTAACAAATATGTTGAAAATAGATAACAAATTGTTATTGGCAAGGGGTCACGTAAAAGAAACCATGAAAAGTAGCGCAATCTATTTTTCTTAGTAGGAAACAAACTTTGAGGATAAAAGGTAGAAAATAATAATTTGTGTTAAATATAATACATGTGAAGCATTATAAATCTTCCAATTTGGCATAGTTTATGGAAAATTGTTTTTGTTTTTCAAAAGTAGTTCTTCTAAAAACTGTTTTTGAGGAAAATTATGAAGTGTTTGGCCTATCTTTTGTGGAAGTAGTTTTGAGCAATTGAATTTTTTGGCCTAACTTTTTAAAAACTACTTTAACATATTATTTTTCATTAGTTTTTTCCCATTAAATTATATGAATATTTTTCAATATTAATTTCTTTATTAAAGTAAGAATTTTAAATCAAATTTTATAATACACAAAAAAACTTTTATTCAATAGGTAAGTATGAGATTGAAGACAAAATAGGGAATTAATACAAAATCCCAATTAATCAATTCAAACATGTTATAAAATAAGGTGCTTCAATTCTCTTTGGACCCTTAGAAAAAACAATTATTTCCTACGCATTAGAGATATATCTATTGTATTGTGAAGAGAAGCTGTATCATTATAATCCAATGCTCCACTGTGCTCTAGTGAATAATCATATCGATTGCTCTGTTTCTCTTCCTCATCTCCTTCGACTAGGGGGATATAATTGGGATCTTGATCGCACTTGTAGAACTCTTCGTCTTCGATGACATATTTTCTTATATAATTATGAAGAGCCATTGTTGTAATAAGAATTTTGCATAGTGTGGAAAATTCATAACTTGGCATATCGAACAATGTTCTCCATTTATTCTTCCACACCCCAAATGTTCTTTCAATAAAATTTCGAAAAGATGCATGCGCAAAATTAAACACTTCTTTGTATCTTGTTGGAGGCTGATTTGAACATCTAAATCAGGAAGATGATACCAATGTTGTGGTCACTTCAAAGGTGCTACATATGCCTTCATATTTGGATAACCAACATCTACAAGATAATACTCACCTTAATAAAGCAAAAGAGACAATTACTTGTTAAATATAATATAATAAATGATGCAATGCAATACTAATGCATGTGAAAACAAGAATGAGCACATACCTTGGTAAGGATGTGGAAATATATTTGAGTTCTTATAATTTTGCAATTTCAATGTAAGGATATATGTGTTTTTGCAGATCCTTCCCAACCAACTTGAACGAAGGTAAACAACATGTTAGAATTGTATATTGCCATCACATTTTGTGTGACATAGCTCTTTCTACATACTAGTATAGACCCGTGCTTTGCACGGTGATTTATAAAATAGATAATAAACTGTTTACAAAAGACACATAGTTGCTGTTATTATTTAGAAAAGACGACACAAATAAATTACTTAGTAAGTGATGTTGTTATAAGTAGAAATAAATTTTCATTATAAAAATTTAATAAGCCTAGTTATTATAGTTAGAATTTTTTAATAATATTATATATACTTTTCTATCCTTTTCTTTTGGGGGATTTTTATCTTTGAAAATAGATTTATTCTTGTCACAATTTCATTCAAGTTATCTCAACATGTACTTACAACACGTCAAAATTAGCCATCCATGATGTGCCTAGGCTTCTCCTTTTGAAATCATGAAGTTAGGTGGCTTTTTGTTGAAAAATATGTCATCGAATTCTTCGTTAGACAACATATCTCCCTAATGTTAGTGTTTCACTTAAATCATGACTTGTTGTAGATTTAGGACCATAGATTTAGTGATTTTAGGTGATTTGAATTAAGCAATTTTATTTTTTTTGGGAAAAAGGGGGGGCTGTGAAAACAATGGATGGATTTAGAAAAGTAATAAAAATTATCATATATGGTAGCTGGTCTATTGATTTGAAACCACCTATCAATTTATATAAGTTGTCCCCTCTCAGAAGGAAAGATAATTAGTTAGCAGAAAGACGCATGCTAATATATTCTAGGTAAATCATGGATCATAATTAGTTGTAGCATATTACCCATAGAGTTCTGACTGTCTATTTAGTTAATCCATAATTTAAAAACCCAAAAATAGTATTTTCAAATTTGTTCATTCGATTAGCTAACCTAAACTGGGGTTATTTTATTTCTTGAAATCAGAATGACCCATCAAAATCTCAATTAATATATGATTTTCAAAAAACCCAAGAAATTAAAATTTTCTATAACCTTACCTTGTGATTTGTGTCTTAAGTTAACTATATGATATGATTAATGATTTTGAACATTTGTCATGATTTATGAAAAAACCTACAAATAGTATTC
This sequence comes from Selenicereus undatus, assembly GCA_017589665.1. Taxonomy (NCBI): domain Eukaryota; kingdom Viridiplantae; phylum Streptophyta; class Magnoliopsida; order Caryophyllales; family Cactaceae; genus Selenicereus; species Selenicereus undatus. Next base: position 80,090,421 of record JACYFF010019584.1, read on the forward strand.
AAGAATACATTACAGTATTTTACTAAACAGCAAAAACTGTTACATTGATTCAAACGTCCATTACAGTATTAAATGTATGTCATGACAAAAAATATATAGAAATAGTATTCAAGTATGCATCGTAATTTCTAACTAAACAATGAAAATATTCAAGAATGCATTATAGTTTTTAACTGAACAATGGAAACGGAAAATTACATTGATTCAAACATGCATGTAGTATTGAATGTATGCGATGATTTTAAAGAAAAAACTGAAAAATTACATTTGTTAATGTTTGAGGCATATTTTGAAGGTGAATAAGTTAATCAAAATCGTTCTAAAGACTTTATACATTAGGATCAACTTTTTAATATTAAACTCATCTCACTTGTCCATTAATGCAATTTGATCCTACTGCTAGAGTTCATAACCCAATGAAATCCCCCAACACCCCCTCCATATTGTTCTAAACCCCAACCTAACCATATCACTCAATTTCCAAAATAGCAAAATTTTTTAAGATATAGAAGACTATACTCTTATCTACGTATGTAAAAAAGGAAGTCAAATTTTGTGATTTTTTTTATATATTTAATAGTAACTTTTGTAAATTATGAAAATCATATTATAATTTGTAGTATAGGTATTTAAAATTTTTTTAACTGACGTAAATAAATAGGTCACCAAACAATTTAGATGCATGTGAAATAATTTGCATGGTTGCTTCCATTAAAAATTTGAAACGCCAAGGAAGAGGATCAAACTATTAGAGTTTTTCTTATAAAAAAACAAAAATCCATAAATGAACAACATAAATAAAACATGAAAGAATCTAAACACAATTAAGTTATTAATACAATATAATATAATATAAGCAAGAAAATTTTAACCTAAGTCATAAATTGAACGGAAATAATTAAGAATATAAACGAATCAAACCAAACACCACCGCTATTAATCAAGCCCGACAAAAACTATACCTAAAAAAGAGAGATTACGAATTGTCGCAAGAAATCAACGATGACGTCAATTAGTGAAAGATTAAATATCAAGAAAGAAAATTAAGCCACATAAAGGAGGGAATTATAACAAAAAAGTACAAAAATTTTAATCAAATACGATCAAGTATTTTGACACTACTAATTACAAAAGAGGAGGTCACTTACTAACGAATTAACAAATTAATACAAATAAATATATGAGGAATTGAATGATAATTATTATATATCTGGAGGTGAGGTAAAAAAGATCACTTTGACACAGATAAGCAATGAGCAAGACAGTAAAATTGATTTCAACCATGAGACGTATTTTAATGTATAATTTCAACTATGAGTAAGAACTACTTGACTATTTACACTAATATTGAAAATTCAAGAATGATATCTATTTTGTCTATAATTTTCATAGTTATTTGCTACTAACTGCTTTATAATTCATATTTCCATAATTATGAGATTATTCTTTATTGGGATTTGACTCTATTGTTTAAAATAATACTACAGGTATAGCCACTTCATACTCTTATTTCAATCATTACAGAATTATGCTTATCGGGATTATGCTTTTCTATGATCATTTCCTTAGTTGTTAATGATTTTTTTCTACCATTACGGAATTATGCTTCCTGATATTACACTTCTCGAGATTAATTTTTTTCTACAATCTAGTGGTGATAAGGAGACAGAATGAGTTCAAAAGGTTTAAGAATTATATTTTTTTATAATTTTCATAATCACTAATTACTGTATAATCATTCCTTTTAGAAAAAAAATACTCCATAATCCTCATTTCGACAATTATGGAACTATAATTCATAAGATTATACTTTCTTACGATCATTTCCTTATTAATGATTTTTCTCCTTACTACTATGTGAGAGATTTGAAAATTATAAATTAATTATTTTCAACAATCGGATGGTTGTGATGAGGAGAGAGAATGAATCCAATGGTTTGAAATCTCTAATTAATGAGAATGCAAGAAAATTCCACATCATCACAACATTGCTTTTATATATAGTATAGATTTAGGGAATTTTATCCTCATTTGGAGTTATGATAGCACAAATGTGTGTACAATGTATAGCTCCAATTATAGCTTTGAAAAGTGGCCAAAATCTATAATCTTCTATAATTTCACTTTAAATCTCTTTAAATTGACGATCAGGTGGTTCAATAATATCTGTAGAAAATGCCATCAAAGATTTCAAAACTTCAATGAATATTCTACTTCTTGTTTCTTCAAAATTCTTAAATCTAGATTGAACATCACGATTGGAGTTTCCATGAACACACGTCCAAAGAAACATGACCAATGCCTCTTTTGCACTCATTGTTCTTGTCGGACGTAAACCTTAGCTATCACTAATAATTTTGCTAGTTAAAGAAATACATGTGGTTGCATTCTAAACATCCTGTAACTGTCCCTTGGGGTATTGAGTACCTAAATGACATATTGCCATTTTGAGCATAGTGAGTCCTAACCTTTTATTTCATAAGTTATCTCATATAGTACTAAATACATAGGGTTGCTCCTAATGCAACAAGTAAACGCATCATTCTCTTGTTAAGTTCATGTTGAAGCAGCATTTCTTCATACTTCAAGATCATCACTTTTATCATCAATATCCATTCAACCTCTTCAGTTTCATCTTGTGAGTTATTAGTCCATTTTATCGTCTATGTTATTATCATTTTTCATTTTGTTGATATCGATCCCATCATCCTAACAACAATGGTCACACACATTCATGAAAGAAATAGCAATAATTAAATTAAATGGAAACATCGCAAGGAACCAAATATACGACAACCAAAAGCATAAAATTTCCTAGAATGATAAAAAAATGTCCAATTTGAGAGCGAATAAGACACCCAAAAAAACACTAATATCTTTGCATACTTCATAAAATAATTAAATTAATGTCTGGAAGTTTGTTTGCCCTATTTTATAAGCCTAACTTCGTACTCAAGCCAAGAAACTCTCACGTCATCATCTTCTAATGCAATAAACATCTCGGTATATTGTCTTTTGATAAATAAGCGAGCATCTAGCACATACAACCCACTGCCTTAATCGATGGAAGAGTTTTTGAGCAAACCCGTACATTTTGTAATGCTACACCCAGGAAGATCACTTGATATGGATATTGTAATAAAATAAAGGACACACCTTTATACATCGTCCATAGTGCAATCCAATTGGCTTTGCGTATATGATGCAATACTCACTTTTGACTTATTCTTTTTTGTTGCCTTTCCTTTCCCTTCGGCTTAGGTAGATGTTTTTTTCTTTTTTCTCGCCCTTTTGTTCAACAACATTAACAGTCTCAATTTCAATGTTTTCCAAACTAAGATTTGTACCCCCATAATCATCATGTCCACTATATTTAATCTTTATTAATGTTACACCTTCTATATTATCCTTTTTCTCCACCGCCTCCCCTTCCTCATTAACTTGTAAGGTGTAAGGATCCCACGAATGTTTACCAGTTGCACATGTATTAGTAAATATCATCTCATGTTACTTAAATTAGTTAATCCACAATCATGAGAATTAACAAATTCAGGATTAGCATGTAAGTAAATAGTAAAAATGTATTAGTATGACGATCTTCAACTTAATAGGTAAGAATGTATCCAAGGTAGTATGAAGTTAGACTAATCTTTATTTTTTCTTCCCACCAAGATTGATCAGTAAGAACCACATTTTTATCATGATCCTATCCTAAACTAGTCTCTGTTAGCAACTTTTTTCATGCCTTATACTGGGATTTTAGAGCTTCCCACCTATTTTTTGATTGTCTATAATTGTACTTCCTCTTCCACTGCTTTGCTAGAACTTTACAACCACATTTTCCCACCCTTGCTTATTGAAATGTGTATGAGGCCTATTCCCACTGTGAAGCTCTTCAGCACAACCTTGCCAAAAGATCTTTGTTACTAATGGATCCTCATTTGCTTTCCTTTCTTTATAGTTTACATAGAGGGGGCAAAAGAAGTTTGTGTATGTCCTTTCACGAGTTTTTGACTAGCTATCTAGCAACAATTAAACATAAATATAGGTGAAATCTATGAAGAAAAAAACTAGGCTAACATTTGAATATTTTTATAGAAAGTTTAACAAGATGATAGCAAAGTAACTTACCTGATGATGCTCAGAAGGGCTATCTTGCCCATGGACTTGTTAGGATGAAAAATTAGTGACAAAATTACAATTTAATGGTTGTTTCCCCTATAATATTATGAATAGGAACAATTTAAGATTTGAATCCTAGATTTAAAGTATCAAATAAGAAAGAAATCTATTAGTGAGTACAATAACATACCAAACCTTGTTTATAATAGGAAAAAAAAATTATTTAAAGAAGTTTGTTGCTTTCCTAATGGTGTCAAACACATTTTATGATCGAGATTTGACGTCTTGGTCTACATAATTAATAAAAAAACATCTATTGGGAAAAATTAGAAGTATTACAATAAAAAATGTTAATATTGTTAGATTGGGGCAAACCAAAATTAGAAAAACAGATAGTGCTATGCGACAAATACAACACCTGAACTTCTAGCTCAGACTATGAGCTAATGACTGCAGACAACTAATATTGAACAAACAAATAAAAATTAGGTTATGAATGGATACTAAAGGCAAGCATATTAATATTAGACAATTACTAAACATATGTCTTATGAACTTAGAACATGGTAGCTAAAGGAAAAGGGAAATCAGACATCAAAATATTGTACATGATTTTGATTCACCAAATCAGTCGTTCCCAAAAGAAACAAATACTAATTTTTCAAAATTATACGAATAAAATTTATGCATTAGCATATATCAACACTCACATTATTGTTTGGATATTGATGAGTGAAATCATGGTACTATAAATGATGTTAGAGAGTTAGGCATTGTTTGGATATATAGTTATAGGAAATTATTTGGATATGGGTTCTTTCTTGATATAATTATGAAGACCCAACAATAACCTCAATTATTATCAATGAACTTCTCCATTTACTGACAAAAAAGAAAGAAATATAACTACACTTTAAACTTGCAAAGTGACATCCATCTGTAGACAAGGTAAAGACACATCAATGGCTGAAATCACTAATAAATTGGGACCTCCCTTTAATTCACAAAACTTCATCAGAATAGACACATCCAATGATTCAATAACCCCCCTAGAAAAAAGATTTTTATTGGAATGATTTTCTATAAGTTGTTCTTTTTAATTATGATTGATCCAATGCCAACTACAAGTTTCTATGAATTCTTTGCTAATGTGAATCTACTGGACCAACAATGGTGTAATAGCTTATAGAAATATAAATACATCTAAAACCAAATCCATTATGGTATAAGGATATCAGATTTTAAAAATTGCAAAATGATCATATGAAAAGAATACCTGATAGTTGAATTGACACTTTTCACTGGGTTGAGCCATTGTTTGATTTTAATGAGCCAGATGCATGTCTTAAGAATGTCAAGAGGAGAGAGACACCCAAAATAATGAAGGTGTAGATTATCTTTCAAAGGGTTACTATAAGAGAGAGAAAGAGATAGAGCAGGAGAAAGGAGAGATAAAATACATTGAATTCTTGAGGTTTATACAGAAATATGAGGGGAATTACTCTAGTTCTCCTGGGTGAAGGCGTCAAGATCGAAAAATATACTTAAACAGCTCCACATCATTAGGTGGGATATGTGAAAAATTAGAAATAGAAGCAGAGATTTGCTGCTTCTGTTTTTGGAGTTGTTTCATTCCAAAAGGACTCCAATAAAATAGTTGTTTACTTCTTAAATTTGTGCTTGTTGGCCTAATTTATGATTTTACACCCCAAAAGTAGGGTTATTTACTTTTTGGAACATCGATAAAGTGCTTCAATTTTTGGAAACCACTTCTTTGGAATTGATCTTTTAGGACCATTGAACTATTGGTGAAATAAACTTTTGGGGAATAAGTCACTTCTAGGTCTTCACATAGTACCCAAAACTTTTCATATTTGCAAATTTTACCCAAATCCTTGAAAACTTACTTTTAAAAATTTTAATTTTGTGTACATAATATTCTTCTCCTAAGTACTGCTTGAAGCCTTCTTTAAACTGGTATCAGAGCCACGTGACCAAAATTAATTGCAATAATTAAGTTATTTAATAGTTAATTAAGCTAATTAATATTATTTAGTACTTGAATCATCATATACTTGTCATACTCTAATTATTCACACATTGTGCACACATCAGAAGGATCTATTTCAGTAGCACTGCAATTAAACTATATCACTGATATTTTTCAAATTGAAAGCAAATTTAGCAAAAATAGGGTTGAAGTTAAGGAGACAAAGAAACAATTGTTTGTAATCCATCTTTCTTTAACCAATGAAGTTAGACATAGTGAAAAAACCAATATTAGTATTAGTACCCCATTTCAGCATAAATATCCTTTCCAAAACCTTAAAAATAAAAATCTATTTCCTTAGCATGGCACAAAAATCAAAAAAGAAGTTGAAAAGGCCTTAAACAATGAAGTGAAAGTGCAAGAGAAAGAAGATAGAATATAAATATTATAATATTGAGGAATTACAGAATATGTTTGGTAAAGAACAAAATCCAGAAAAAATTAAACAAGATCACGGGAGCAATAGTACATAAACAAGAAGTACTATCTGATGACAATGAAGAGACAAATGATGTTTAGTTAGAAGAAAGATACCAACAAATGAACCTCTTGAACTAGAGGATATGGATGCCATTCCTTCAGAAGAAATTAGGAGAAAACTAAATGAAAAATATGGTAAAATAGTAACTGATGGGGAAATCAATGAGATTGAAGAAGAACTCAACATCGACGAAATTGAATCAAATCTAGTTAACAATGTCATTCCGAAACCTAAAGAGTTTGGTAAATCGTCTAGAAGAAAGGTCCATTTTATGAGACCTAGGTATATTTTAGCAGGATGTACAACTAATTTTTCCCTTGGATTCATCCCCAAGAAAACTAAATCCTTTGAAGAGTTTAGCCTTACTCTTACATCCTAAACGTCGAAGGAGCTCGTAATAGAGAAAAAAATATTTGAACATTGGAAAAGGGGTATGAATAGTATCTTGAACTTGAATACCACATGGACTACTAGAAACTTCCTAAATCATATCAAGCATAGTTTTTCTAGCATTGTAGCTGATTGGTACGACTCATTAGATGAAGAAGATAAAGATGTATTAAGAATGATGGAAACACCAACAGTTATGTTCAAAAAATTATGTAGGAAAATTGAAACTGGATTTATTAGAGGTAAACTTAATTCTGAAGAAAAGGCTAGAGAGTGACAAAGAAAGATTAATAACATAGAGCCTTGAAACATGAGGTATTTGAAAAATTATATTGCTGAATTTGGTCAATATTATTACAAAATTGGGCACAATGAAACCAATACTGGTATGTTTTAGGACATGTTACCTTATTTGATAAACTCCATAATCAATGAAACATAGATTACATGGCTTGAAAAAATAGATGTTATTGATACACTTAGAACAAGAATCTCTTGTTTAAGAAAATGGGTCAATGATCAATGTCTTGATCTCCAAAAACAAAAGAAAATGAAGAAACTATTTCAACATGTTAGAAACTCTGTATCAATGGGGAAATGAAGCTGAGAAAAGAAGAAATAGAAAATTTTATAAGCAAAAGAGCCTTAACAAGCAAATAGGGGATAAATACAAAAGAAAGTATTATAATCAAAGTTATTAAATTCGTAGTGTACTGCCAGTATACCAGCGGTAGGCATCGTTTTGTCACAAAGTCGATACAGAAGAGGCACCCAAAATGTACCTGCAAAATATCGTCAAATTTGATCAATATCGGCTATGTCACGCTGAAATTTGAGTATACTGGCCGGATTGAGGTTTCTTTGAGTCAAATAATCATCATTTCTACCACTTTACCTCAATAGCTACACAACTTATTCGTGCAACTCCAGTAGGGGTCAACGCCCTCAAGGGCGACCTCAACATTTGATTTTGTTAACAATTTAGAGATGGGAAAGAAGATGAAGAGTGAGAAATGGAGATGGAAAAGGACAAGTCAAAGGGCAAAGAAGGAAATAAGAGAGAAATGAGGGACAATTTACTATTTTACTAACATAGGGGTGGAGGGATTCGAAAATTAGCGTCATTTGAGAAAATTGAAAGAAAGAGAAATTGGAGACAGAGAAGGAGGGTGCTAGCTATAAGCTACTATGGGATAGGGTTTTTACCCTTTATTTTATATGTATATGAGCAAGAGACAAGAGAGGGAGTTGGGCTGGTGCCTTAGTGGGCTGGGTTTTGGGTAAAGCTAAAAATGGACTTAGGCATTTGGTTCTCTTTGTTTTATATGTATTAAAAAGGAAGCTAGAATACTTTAGGCTATTAGTGCTTATTTTAAAAATATTTTAACATATTTTAAGGACTGGTATGAAAAGTTAGTTACCGAAATGAGATGTACCATTCTAGTTAAAAACCAGTATAGTGTCCAGTACAAGATTGATGGCTTTAATTATAATACGTCACATCCCAAAAGGCGTAGATTTTTTAGAAAAGCTTCTTTTTGTCCTACAGGAAAAAAATAATTGTTAGTGTTGGGCATGTGGAGAAGTAGGCCATTAAGGAAAAGAACGTAAAAATAAGAGACCAACAAACTTATTGAAATTTTGGGTAGTTTAGATCATTTTGAGCTCAGTGAGAAAGAAGCACTAGATCTAGCTCTGAAAAACAAGGGAATTGTTGAGATCGTAATGGAGGATGAAGAAAGTGATTATAAAGAAACTAGTCATATGATGGAAAGTAGCTTAGTTATTCTTGGCGTCGGAGAAGAATTTATGGTTGATAATGAGAATAAAGATGTCAAAGAGATTAAGTCATTCCAATAATTCAAAAGGACATGACCTATAAAAAGTTTACCTTTCAATTAAAGAGTAAGTACGTATTCGAAATGATAGAAGGGGATTTAGAAATAAAAGAATGTGAATATGATGTGGGAGAAGTTAATCTTATCAATTAGGAAAATATTTTTAAGTATAACAAGGATAGAAAGTATATCTATATCCCTATTGAAAAGTGTCCAAGTCCAAATCACACCAATCAGTATTATTACAAAGATATTGAACTCTATGCTTTGCTCTATGATATTAGACATACCAAATTTAATAATCAAATTATCACAAGAATTAAGACCAATTTATGTAATTGTTTAAAAGGATTCAATTGCCGACCTAGATATTATATGAGCCTAAAAGATGAAGTTACCAAAAACTTCCTATCACTTAAGATAAAAGCACCCGAGATGGACCCGAAGAGAAGAGCTTACCACTAAAGATATTTTGGAAAATAATCCACAAATAAGATAATACTATAGATCCAAAGACTAGTGTAACAATGATAGAAGCAGAAAAATTTGAAAGTCCTATTCCTATGCAAAAAATTTAATGGATAAAATCCAGTTCGCAGGATATAGAAATCTATAGGTCCTAGATATCTAGTTTTGCCAATCCTATAAAAGCTAATAAGATGAATGTAATAAAAATCGATGAGAATGAAAACTTTAGTATTAAACCCCAATTATTAAGAAGCATGAGTGCATGATCAGAACAGGGAGAAGGATCTTCGACAACTAAAGAAGAAGTTAAAGAAGATGATATAATTAATATGGCCAATGAAATGAGTTGAATGAGTTTTGAGTCCACAAGGCACAATGTAGATCAAATTATGAGTTTGGACAAAAAAGGTCATCGGGTACGAAACAAGGACCATTAGTGTGCCAATTTATGAGGACTAATTAATCAAAAATATGATTGTGGAGACATGTTATGAAGCCACCAATACTGATCCTAATAGCATTTATATCTCAATAAAAGATTGTGCCCATACATTATTAGGGTTGTTCTGTGTGTTTTGAAAAAAGATCTTTATTTCCATAATTTATGTGAAAAAAACCAAAAATCCTTTAGCAATAAAAATAGTTGATTATAGCATAATGAGCTACAATGAGGCCATAGAAGGGTCATACATAGAAATGGGAATTCAATGCATTATACCAGTTCTATAGGCTATTGATCAACCTTCTTATGATATGATTATAGGAAATAAGTTTCAAAGGCTATATGCTTCATGCACACAGACCATAAACCAAATCATATTCACAATAAATTATCACTAGATTTCTATTGATAAATTAAATAAAGCATACACTCATAAAAAGATTGAGTTTACATGCAACCAGCGTGGTGAAAAGGTAATACCTGCACATTGTGAAATAGCACTAATAATTTCACTAATTGAGTTATCTATTAAACAGTATATTGTTGAACAACAAGAAGAATTATGCTAAGAACTCTACCATGATAACCCTCTTAAACTTGGGGGCAAAGATAGGACATTTGTAGAGATTACTCTACTAACCCTAAACGTATTATCTAAGTTTAACAAATGATCTATTCACACCAGGATATTCAAGAATTTGATAAACAAATTGTTTGGACAAAGGGTTCATCAGGAGTAGTACGAGTTCTCACACCAGCTCTTCTTTTATGGTAACAAATAATGTTGAAGAAAAAAGAGCAAAAGTTAGGATGATAATTAATCACAAAAAGCTTAATGATAATACTGTCTTTGATGGTATATTACGTTCCTAACAAAATAGTTCTTTTCAATAGAATTCAAGGAGCCTCCTGGTTCTGGAAATAGATTGTAAAGGTGGTTCTTGAAATAGATTGTAAAGGTGGATATTGGGAGATAAAAATGGATAAAGAAAACACTCCTTAGCTACTTTTAGTGCCCCTTAAAGACATTATGAGAGGATAGTAATGCCATTTAGTCTTAAAAGTGCATCTTAAATATTCCAAAGAAGAATTTATAACATCTTTAAAGATCTTAGTCATTGTTGTCTAGTTTACATCGATGATATGCTTGTATTTTCCAAAATCATAGAGCAGCACAAAGATGACATTCTAGCTATCACCTAAAGATGCATCGATGATGGCATTATCCTTGGTAAAACAAGTGCATTTATGTTGAAAAAAAAATTAGAGTTTTTAGGTCTAGAAATAAAAGCTGGACAAATCATCTTAGAAAAGCATGTTTTAGGAAAAATAGAAAATATCCCTGAGAAGATTGAAAATAGGAAGCAATTAGAAAGCTTTTTGGGTGACTTACCTATACTTCAAATTTCATTAAAGATTTAGCTAAATTAAGAAAATCATTACAGCAGAAGCTTAAGAAAGAAGTGAGTTGGACATCGAGCATAAGTGATTCAAAGATTGTTCAAAACTTCGAAACAATGTGCAAAAATCTTCCTCTTCTTAACTTGCTAATGAAGAAGATCATTTAATTATTGAAACTGATATTAGTATTGAGCATTTGAGTGCAATACTGAAAATCAAAGGAGAGAAACTCTGCAAATATTGCAACGTAAGTTTTAATAGAGTAGAGTGCAACTCTCTCACAATGGAAAAAGAAATCTTTGTAATCATAAGGGCAATTGAAAAGTTCTTAATTTTTTTAATCCCAAAAACCTTTTCTTATTCGAACTGATTGCAAGTGGATACTTGGTTTTGTGAAGAAGCATTTATCAAATATGCAAGCGCAAGAGCAACTCCTCGTTGTCAGTTATGACTTAACTAGTTTTTTTTTCTCTATTGAATATATACAAGCATCGATTGAAGAATTCTCTGATAGATAGTTTAACTTGTGAACTCACTAATGTGATCATCATTGCAGAACTCAAGAAATTCCAAAATAAATGTCATTACCGCTAGAGCGAGTTTCTCCTTCTAGTAGAATCCTTATGGATATTTTAGAATTTCATACAAAAAGTAGATCACGCTTGGGTTTGCTGTCTTCTGCCTATCTAATAGTGTCGAGATTTAACCTTTTAGAGTTACAAATGAATTACTTAAGGTGTCCTTATGATCTTTAAGCAAAAATAAGTTTGTATGTTCAAGAAATATGGCTCCATGACTGGTATACAACTTGAATTGACTACTGTCACCATTATTCCTACGATATTTAGGAATAATGGAGTATGACAACCTCTTCTTTGATAGATTTGGAGTTGGTGGTGTTATATTCCTAGCAAATTCAAGATTCCCATACAATAGAAGTTACATGTTGAGGTACATTGTGTAATGATCGCATATGAAAATGAAAAGTTACATTATCTTATTCAATTAATTGATCTAAAAGACCCCGATGATCAACAAAATAATGGTTTTTAGAATGACTAAAATTAGTTAGTGATCCTGCTTTAGCGAAAGTCATTGGTTTTTAGAACATTTATCATCAAATGTGGGCATTGATTGAACAAGGAAAAATACTAATGCATTGTAGGAACACTTCTTTCTCTGATCATAGTAACTTTAACAAATTTATGAAGGTAAAAGGGGTTACTTTACAAGATGTCTTTGATTATCTCTTGGACGTTCGAGTAGAATTCCTATCAGAAAAAGTAAAGAGATATCTATATGAATTATTTGAAAAATAGGATTCAAAGCATCTTGAACTTGGTGAAGGTTTTGATGACTATCTGGATAATGATAGACTGGAAGACATTGTTGGAGATGAATGTATATAGAATCTTGATATGGATGACTAGTCTTGTTAGCATTAAGTGCTCTGAAAATTTGTTGCACAATTATTATTATCTTGTCAAGTGTCAAGTTGGTAAAATAATGCAATTTGCTGTAGCCATGTAAAGTCTCGTGTAACAATATGTGTACTGTAACTATTAAGGCATCTTATATATTCCAACTCCTCTATAAATGGAGAGGCTAAGTGTTGAGAAGGAACACGATCATTTGAGCATACTTAAGCATAAGAGAAGTTAAGATTCTTCATTTCTCTATAACAAAGCATCTCTAATGATGTTAGTTGTTTAAGTGCCTCTTCAATATTTCCATTGTAATATTTCCACTTTCAAAGTTTTAATAAAAGAAGTTTCCTAGTAGACAATGTTATCCAATCAAACCTTATGTCTCAAATATTATAAATTCTGCTCTCTTTAGTGAAAAAACCCTAATTTTCGCCATGTGGGTTCTTGCCTTCTCTTTAAGGCTTTGGTTGATTGGATTTCACCTATTTGTAGGTGTTTGCTTATCAGTACCTTGACACTTCTTTCCTAGGGGAGTGTCTGGTGAGGGTTGTGGTCCTGGTCTTTTAGGGTTTTGGCGATTGCTTGGGCTTCAAGTTTTTACACCTAGCCATGGAGGATCTAGCGGTTGAGTGGGGCACATTGAAACTAACTGAGGAGAAAGATGAGGCAGCTAAGTTTGAGGAGGAGATATTGGCAGAGAAGAAAGCGGAGATTGAACTAAGCCTAAATGGGAAATTATTCACATAGAACGATGTCAATGGTAGGGTTATGAGATGGGTGTTCAAAAGTATTTGGCGGTCAATGAAGGTTCTAGTTATTTGGGAGCTGGACAAAAACGTCTTTGTTTTTTAATTTTTCTCCATGAAGGATAAGGAGTTTGTACTTAACAAAGGCCTTGAGCATTTGATGGTTTCTTACTCCTTGAGAAATAATGGACGGTTCAAGAATAGTTATCTAAGATTGGATTTAGTGTGGCCAGGTTATAGATGAAGGCATACAATGTGCCAGCAGTCAGGCAGACGAGATCATTTGCAACGTTTCTGGGCTCAAAAGTCAGAGAATTTACAACGTGTGGGGAGGATAGTTTATATGGGGATGACAAATCTATGTGCTTCCAAGTCGATGTTAATATTCATAAACCATTAAGGTGAGGTATCAACGTCCATTTGGAAGGGAAGCCGATATGGATTTATTTTAAGTACGTAATGATACTGGACTTTGGGTATGGGTGTGGGAAGGTTGGTCATGTTGAGAAACGGTTATTCTAGGCTTTACGTAATACCAAGGAGGGTTACAAAGCTTGCCAGTGGCTGTCTTTTAATGAGTACCAATCAAAAATCAGGTGGGAAGGAAGGAGACAACTTAAAAGGCATTAACAGTACATCAAATATAGCGGTGGATCATGAGAAGGTTGTTGAGGTTGGGAATGATGTATTTAAATGAAAGTTGGAGGGAGGGGGCGGGGGATTAGTGGATTAGTTGGTAGGGTGAAGTTAAAGGCTGTTAAAAAGGGTGTTATGACTCATGAGAGTGGCTCGTCAAGGGCGGAGGTTGCAAAGCAATCCCGCTTAAGCCAATGAGTATTCTTTGCTTCAACTGTTGGGACTTAGGCAAGTCCTAAGTAGTGAATGACCTTCAGTCTTTACTTCGAAGGTTATCGCTTAGAGTGATCTTCTTTTCAGAGACCAAAAAAAGTGCAATTGAAATGGATATTGTTAGAACTCAATTGGTTGATTACAGGGGGCTATATGTAGATGCACATGAGCATGCCAGGGGTTTAGCGATGTTATGGGTATAGTAAGTGGACCTCATATTTCGATCTAGCTCTATGCATCATATAGACGTGATTACTTCTTAGGTTGGTGGGGAGCTGGATTGGCGATTCACAGGTATTTACGGGTAGGCAGAGGTACAACTCAAATTTAAGATCGGGGAGATGATTAGTGACCTTAAATCTCATTCTAATTCATATAGAGAAAAAATGTGGTCCCCCAAAGGCTCAAGCCGTTATCAAATGATTCAGAGATGCCTTTGCGGACAAAGATATGATTTGGGCTAGTCTGGATATTAATTTACATGGGGCAATTTTTGCAGGAAGGGTGAGGTTGTGAAGGAGCACTACTTGATAGATTTTGTGCTTCAACAGAGTGGTCTTTGCTCTTACCTAATGCTTCTTGTGATTTTCCACAAGTGCACGATTTGATCATTATAGCACTCATGGGTGTTGTCCTTAGGAATGGATTACGAATTTAAACCACCAAAACTCTAATAGAAACCAGCATAAACTCAAGAAGTTAATCAAATTTTACTTATGTGTGTTATCAACTAACTACAAAAATAAAATAGAACCTAAAACACAAAAATATGTAGCTCTCATACAGTCAGGACCATGACCAAGCACAATCCATAAACCATCATTTTTTGGTAAGTGCCAATTATTAGTTTTAACCTAGCAATGGCAACAGAAAACAACAATTTTAATTAATAAAATGAATAAGTGAGTACCCAGTCATGATAAGAGAGATTAGCAGCAACAACTTCAGCATTCAATCAAAGCTTCAAAATAAATATCAAACAGATCTTGACAATTAAATCATTATCAGCAACAACTAATGAAATCCAAAATAAATGAAATCTGGCAAAACCCAAATTAAGAGATAGAACATCTAGCAAAGAACAAGGAACTGGACAACTGTCTAGAGCCTCAAGACCGAACATTAGCATCTGCAGAACCCAGATAAAGCAAGAAAAAACTAGGGAAGAACTTATTCGATCAACCACAACACTTGTAGATTCAACCCAAATTGAATACTATTTCAAGCCAAGTATCAAAAGTTCCAATTGAATTTCACAACTCCAAACTGAATTGCATAAACTCTCACATTAGGAAATTGAATATGAAAGTGAAAGCAAAACGAAATGAAAAATGAGAACTAGAACTAAAATAACCCCACTCTATTTGCCTCTACTTGCTATTCTTGACTCGACTTGTTGCTCTTATTCGATTTCCAGCCCCCATATTTGAATTCCAATAACTTCAATAAATTCTTCAATTAAAATCCTTGTAACCGATGAATTCTTGATGGTGATTATGACGATGAAAATGGTGGGTAGCAGCTGGAATTCATGGGAGAATTAATGAAGTGATTGAAAGAGGAGAGCGAGAGAGAGGGGCAAAGGCCAGGGCATCTCGGGCAGGCAACACGGACTCTCTGGCTCAGCAACGACAAACAAGAAGAAACGAAGGAAAGGGCATGCTGGGAGCACGCGACTGGGACATGGGGGTTAAATAAAGGTGAGAGTTAGAGCTAGAGTCTCAAAAAGGAATGGGCCAGGCCCGCAATTGACTGGGAAAGGAGAAGTAGCAGATGAGCCGCTTGGGCCGAGCCCATAGAGAAAGCTGACAGAAGGGAGAAGGCAGGTCTTGGGACATGACCAGCACGCGTGGTGCAAGGAGAAGCTGGGTGGATTGGGCTGCAATAGGCGTTGGACTTAGAGAGTTTGGGCGGAAGCATCTCGGGCCTGGGTTGCATGCTGCTTAAACCTCTTTTTGTTTTTCAATTTTCTTGCTTTTATTTTCTCATTTGATCCAACATTCGGACTTTAATGAGCAAATTGTTTATTTTTTCCTAAATCTCCCAAATCTCCTAAATTCCTACAAAATCAACAAAAACATATTAAAATTCTAATCTAATAATTTATTTTGAGCAACTATTAGATAGTAAAAGGGTATAAAATGTAATAATTTTAGGTTAAACACTAGTGTAGAGCATGTTGATTGCGATATATCTGACCATCTTCCCATCTGTTTAAAATGTGTGCCAAGACGAGAAATGAATGACAAGGCCCACAAGTTATTCCACTTTGAACATACGTTGGTTACCTATAGAGAATGTAAGAATGTGATCATGCAAGCATGGTCTATGGAAACTACGGAAGTGTAGTGGATGTGATCGCTTCAAAGCTGGGTGCTTATGGGGAGAAACTTGCAGCATGGAATAAGGAGTAGTTCAGTCAGGTGGGGATTGAGATCAAGAAGTTAGAAGCTCAGCTAAAGGTCCAAAAAGATGCTATTAGCAGGAAAGAAATCCTTGTAAAAACTCGAGATTGGAAGGAGGAAAGAGGAGATTTAATGGTGGTAGTGGGTTTGAACAGATTATTTAAAGTATGGAGATTCAAATACTAGGTGGTTTCACCCAAGACTAAGTATAAGGAGAGCAAAGAATTTTATTGAAGGGCTTTATGAAGAGGAGGGTACGTTCCATACAGAGCTTAATAAAATTGATGATATAGTTATCAACTTTTTTGGTAATTTGTTTTCGTTCTCTGGGAATTTGATGATTGAGGATGTACTTGATTGTATCCAACCCCGTGTGTCTAAGTCCATGAATGAGACCCTTTGCTTACCATATAGGAGGGAAGAGGTGGAAAAGACTCTTAAGTAGATGCGTCCCCACAAGGCTCCTAGATCGGATGGTTTGAATCCTTGCTTTTTAAGAAATTTTAGGATGTGATTGGCGATGTTATGAATGTTATCCTAGCTATTTTATAAGGGCATTCTATCTCCCCCTAGATTGAATCATACTTTTGTTACCCTCATCCCAAAGAAGCTTGAACCTACATGCATGGCTGATTTCCGCCCCATTAGCATTTGTAATGTAGTTTATAAACTAGTTACGAAGGTTATTTCCAATAGGCTTAAAAGTTTTCTGCCAGGAATTATTTCTGAATGGCAATTTTCTTTTACTTTTGGGAGACTAATTATGGATAATATTATTGTTATCTTTGACGTTTTTAATGTTGTGAAAATTGATAAAAGTATGGGAGGGGTAATGACACTGAAATTGGATATGGCAAAGGCATATAATAGAGTGGAGTGGTCATTTCCTGAAGGTGTTATGATTAAGTTGGCCTCGTAGACACTGGGTTGATATGGTCATGCAATATGTATAGTCTGCATATTTCTCTTTTTTTTATTAATGAGGTACCCCAAGGCCGTATCGTTCAGAGTTGAGGGATTCAACAAGGGGATCACCATATTTATTCCTCTTCATGTCCAAGGACTTTCGAGCTTATTGAAAAGGGCTTGTGAGCAGCAGGCTCCTTAAGGCTATCATATTTTCATGAATGCTTCTGTTATCTCATATCTTCTTTTTGCTGATGATATAGTTATTTTTTTTTGTGCTGAGGAAGATCAAGTAGTTGCTATTAGGGAGATTCTACGTAAATATGAGCTTGCTTTTGGACAAATGGTGAATTATTCAGAGACCACAGTTTCTTTCAATCGAGGTGTCAGGAAATAGAGGCAGACCCGCATAACACATTACCTGGACATTAGGGAGGTCCAGTCTCATGATAAGTATTTAGGCCTCCCAACTATGGTGGGTAGATCGAAAAAGGGATCTCTCCTCTTTATTGTTGATCGTATTAAAACTAGGTTGTCTGGATGGATGGACAAACCTGTTTCATGGGTAAGGTGGGAGGTGCTAATAAAGGTTGTGGCCCAAGCAATCCTGACATATGCAATGAGTGTATTTAAACTCCCCTAGGAACTCTGCAATTCCATTTACGCTTTGATCAACCAGTTTGGTAGGGTCACAAACAAGAGGAATGAAAGATTCATTGGCTCAATAGCTCGAAACTTTGCCAACGGAAGCATGATGGTGGATTGGGATTTAGAGATATGGAAGTTGTTAACCTGGTGCTATTGGCTAAAGAATTCTGACGATTGATGTAGGATGGGTCCTAGTTGGTGGCAAGGTTGTTGAAGGCCAAACGCTATCTGAGTGGTGATATTTTTGAGGCAACGTTGGCTGTCGAGCTTCATTTGGTGTAGAATTTGGGGCTCCAAGAAGGTGGTTATTAGTCGTACAAAATGGTTGGTGAGAAATGACAACTCAGTGAAGGTCTAGGGTTTGAGGTGGATTCTAAGGCCCAAGACTTTCAAGATCATCACACTAATGCCAATAGAGGCTGGCGACACCCAGGCTATCGGGGTTGAGACAGGTTATCGGATCTTGCGACACCCCCTCGTCGGGATTAAGACAGCCATCGCCAAAGCCCAGTTCGCCTGTCTCGGTTTTGACTCCTTTGAAAGGCTTTTCCTTAGGACTTCTTAAGAGGACCTCTGGAGCCTTTTTAGAGGAATCTTAGCCTAGGGTTTAGCTTAAAAAGACCTCATTAAGGGGAAATAATGTAGATAGTTTAGGATGATTTTGGGATTCAAGCTTGTAGATTTCAATTTCATTCAATCAATTCAGACCTAAGTTTCCCTTTTCTCTCTCTTTATTTCAGGTTTTTGTTCTTGTTTAGGTTTTGTTAGTTTAATTCTTGTATTTGATTTGTTTAGTTTAAATCCTTAGTTTTCATTGTTAATCCATGTTTAGTTAGATTGATTAGATTAGATTAGTTTCATTCTCTTTCCTCTCTAGTTCATGTTTGCTTTTATAATTGCAAGTTTAGGTTTAGTTTAGGGTTTTTGTGTTTCGTTGATGATTAGTTCTTAATTTTGGTTGGCTTGGATTGTGATTAGATTCTTGATGGCGAATTAGTCTTCGATTAGACCTAACCACACCCAATTTATGCCCAGAACTTAGAGTTTTCTCTCATACCCATCAAGTGTTCAATGAAATGCTTGAGAGAGCTTTCATCTATATTTTTTAGCGGTTGAATTATACCGAGAGGTGAGGTCAATTAGCTAATGTGGGAGATGGGATAGCTGAGTTCGGGACATAAAAATAGTCTCGTTCCTAGCTAGGTCCGAGGGTTGCTAATTTTGTGGTCTAATTAGGTTAACCGCATGAAAATAGGTGGTTTGACTAATTAGACTAGGTCATGAACCTTGAGAGAGGGCTTGTGTAGTCTTCAATTGTGCAGCCGACCATCTCTTGTTTTTAGTAGAAATTGGGTAGGTTAGGACTCACCTCGATTTACTTGGTTCATCAATTGGCCCAATTACAATTACAAGCCACTTTTTGTATGTTTGTTAGTTTAGTTTAGTTTATCCTTATTTTCCTTTTCACTTGGCCTAGATTGAA
Source organism: Selenicereus undatus (assembly GCA_017589665.1). NCBI lineage: Eukaryota > Viridiplantae > Streptophyta > Magnoliopsida > Caryophyllales > Cactaceae > Selenicereus > Selenicereus undatus. Next base: position 80,110,077 of record JACYFF010019584.1, read on the forward strand.
CACTTAAGCTAATCCCGGTACTTGAAACCCAACTCGTTGTGGATGATACCGCGAGTACTCGATGATAAATCTTGCACTTGGGCTTATAAATATTAAAACTCAAATTCTTTCTATCAAGTTTTTTGGTGCAGTTGACACGGAGTTGGCGCTTTTCAACACTAGAATTTAGTTGAGCATTTGAGTCTAGGCCTTTGGAAAATCCAAAAAAAAAATTTGAAAATTTGAAAAAAAAATCAAAATGGCTATTATCCATTTACCTCAATTTGAGCATGAACCTTTTTGGTAATATTTGTCTAGATTGAATGATTATCATGCTCAATATGTGCATTTCACATATGAAAAATGGGAAATATGCAATGTTGTGCATGAGGGGATAACCCATAAGACCTGAGCCACCCTTGAGTCCATGTGTTATGGTGGTATGTGCTCTTTAGACGTTAATGACATGTGGGATTTGTTTGAGTCTTTAGCTTGGTATCAATGGCACCACGAGAATGCTAGTGAGTCTTTTGTGTGCCCTTCCCCCATTTCCTATGATTTGCGCACTTATTCTCCTCTTGTGTACTCTTATTGTCAATCTTTGGACCATGATGCGAATTTTTGTCCCTATTATGATATTTTTGATGGATGCTATGCTAGATTTAATGCCGTAATAGAGACAATGAATGTGCGACATGAGTATTTTGTTGGTAAGATGAGGGAGTGTGCCTATTGTATGAGACCAACCCTAGTCCATCTTCTCCAAGACTTGACGTTAGTCTCTATGATGATTATAAATCTTCCCTTCCCTTAGAGCCTAATTTTATGGTTGATTCACCTTTGACCGACCTAAAGGAAGTGATTGATCCTTCGTTAACATCTTTACCAATCGTCGCTCCAACCTTATCTAGCACACCTAAAGACACTACTGAGGGTGTCTTGAGTTTACTTTCTTCTCCCATTTCTTTAGCTTAGTGCACGGGGTTAGAGATGGGTGAGTTTCTTAGGGGCGATGCTAGTTGTGTTGAGGATGATTCGCTTGATTGGTTGCACGATATTGCATTGCTAGAGCCTTCTTTTGAGGAGTTATATAGTAATGATGTGAGGGTTAGTGCCACTCCTAGCATTGAGCATACTGACCCTATTTGCACTGAGTTAGTTGACTTAGTCCCCATTTCATCCCCCTTCCTTCCCACCACCCCCTCTCAATGGCATGCATTTCTCGAGTCCCTAGGTTACATTAGAGCGTATAATCCCTCCTTGGGCCCTTATTATGCATGCCTAGATGACGTGCCTAGGAAAATCATGTGGAGTACCTTCTTTGATCACGCTTTCGATTTTTCTATGGCATTTGATAAGTTTAAGGTGGCACTAACTATATTTGTTACATCTTTACTAGTGTTCTCTTACTTACATCATTCTGAGATGCATGCACAGGCACATGACAAGCTCTTGCGAGCTTTAACCACATTCGAGTTGAAAGCTCGAGTCTTGAGAGACAAGGAGTGGCTAATGCTTCTTGCGCCCCTGTGGCATAGTTTGGGTACATTCAGTACCTAATCTGGTATAATCGTTCTAATTCTTCTCTTTTCTTTTCATTTTTCTTCTTTTTCTTTTTGCTTAGTTGTCGATATTAGGTTGTGTTTCTTTTTCTTTTTATTTTCTTTCATTTTCCTTCTTTTAGTTGTGGATATTAGGATTGTGTTTTTGTTGGTGATCAACTTTGAGGTGAAATTTGGGATATTGTTGAGCCAAATGATGGCTATGATCACCTTTGTTTGTTTTTGGGCATATTTATGTTTTGTGATTGGTGGTTGGATTTGTATATGTTTATTTTTTGCGGTGTTAGTTTTATATATATGTATGGTCTTGTTGTCGATGGGTGAGGTTATGTTTTTAGAAGAGTGTGTTAGCTTGTGTATATGTGTATAGGTTTAGTATTTTTCTGTGTATTGTGTGTTTTTGTGGTCATTATGACTCCTCAGCTAACAATGAAGACATTGTGAGATCTAGGTATGGGGGAGGAGAAGCCATGCTTTAGTCTTTTGAAAAAAAAAGAGGAAAATTTTTCGAAAACAAAAAGATTTTATGTGTCACCTGTTTTGAGGAGTTTTATACTATTTTGATCGGCTTTGATCCGTTGTACCTTAGCTATTGGCTTGCATATAACTATGATGTGCATGATATGTCTTTGTCCTAAGTGAGTCATTCTAAGCTCCAATTCTAACCCCAATAGTTCATTGTAGCTGTGCAATTCAATCCTTATTTATACCATCATCATTATCTTAGGGCCTTAGTTTTCCATAATTAGCTCTCCTAATAGTTTTTGTATGCAATTACCTTGTTTTTGTTTGCATTTCACATTTAGAAAAAGAAGAAAAAGAAAAAAAAGAAAAAAAAAGAAAGAGTTTGGAATGACAAGTATCCCTTTGAGACATACACTATAGGGTGCTACCCTTTGAGGCAATACTGCTACTGGGAAAGCTTTCTTTCCTTGTTAATAAGTTAGTAATGTAGTTTGTGACAATCAAGTGGGATTGAGTTTGATTTTGGGAAGCATAAGTCCTAGGATGATGATACACTAGCATGCTAAACACTGAGATGGATTCAACGTTTTGATGTACAGTGGGGTGAAAAGTTGGTGCTTTGATGTCATCCTTAGAGATAGAGAGTCTTGATGTGTATGTTCTATCTATATGCAGGTTGATATCTTTGTTGTATGAGTGATTTGATTAGTTAGAAAGTGTACAGTCCTCTCCCTTGTATATTTCTGTGCTTTGTTTGTAAATCCAAACTATTTTTCTATTTCTGTTTATCTTTTCCTTTTTTTTCTTTTTCCTAATTTTGTGGGTATATCTTCTGCAAACCCCTCACGAGGCCTCACTCATCCACTTGAGGGAACCCAGGGGCTTAAAGGGCTTATTGCATTCGCTAAATGCAACCGTGATTCCTGTGAAAGTGAGTTAGGTTCCTAGGTTAGTTTTTCTTGGGTTTTGCTCGAGGACGAGCAAAAGATAGGTGTGTGGGTATTTGTTGGGCGCTAATTTATCTTATTTTATGTGCCTCTTTCACCTAATTTTTAGCTCATGTAATAAATTAATCTTTAGGATTTTTACTTGCTTTATTTACTTTTGAAGGTAATAAGTTCAATCAAGAAAGTACTGCGAAAAGGAGCAAAAGAGGGTCAAAAAAAGGGAAGAAAACAAAGCATCTCACAACAGCCACCTGTCGCCTGCACGACAGCCATCGCACACCTGCATGGTGGCCAATAGGGGCTGGCAACACCTAGGCCGTTGGGATTAAGATAGGTCGTCGGTGCCTGCAACACCCCCCAGTCGGCATTAAGACCGTCGTAGCCAAAGCCCAGTTCACTTGTCTCGGAGCCTGGTTTTGACTCCTTTTTAAGGCTTTTTCTTAGGACTTCTTGAGGGGACCTTTGGAGACTTTTTAGAGGATTCGTAACCTAGGTTTTAGCTTAAAAAGACCTCATCAGGGGGAAATAACATCGATAGTTTAGGATGGTTTTGGGATTCAAGCATGTAGATTTCAATTTCATTCAATCAATTCGGGCCTAAGTTTCCCTTTTCTCTCTCTCTTTATTTCACGTTTTTGTTCTTGTTTAGTTTTGTTAGTTTAATTATTTTATTTGATTTGTTTAGTTTAAATGTTTAGTTTTTATTGTTAATCCATGTTTAATTAGATTGATTAGATTAGATTAGTTTCATCCTCTCTAGTTCATGTTTGCTTTTATATTTGTTAGTTTAGGTTTGGTTTGGGGTTTTTGTGTTTCGTTGATGATTAGTTCTTAATTTTGGTTGGCTTGGATTGTGGTTAGATTCTTGATGGTGAATTAGTCTTTGATTAGACCTAACCACACTCAATTTATGCTTAGAACTTAGAGTTTTCTCTCATACCCACCAAGTGTTCAATGAAATGCTTGAGAAAACTTTCATCTATATTTTTGGGCGGTTGACTTATGCCGAGAGGTGAGGTCAATTAGCTAATGTGGGAGATGGGATAGCCGAGTTCGGGACATAAAAATAGTCTCGTTCCTAGCTAGGTTCGAGGGTTACTAATTTTGTGGTCTAATTAGGTTAACCGCATGAAAATAGGTGGTTTGACTAATTAGACTAGGTCATGAACCTTGAGAGAGGGCTTGTGTAGTCTTCAATTGTGTAGCTGACCATCTCTTGTTTTTAGTAGAAATTGGGTAGGTTAGGACTCACCTCAATTTACTTGGTTCGTCAATTGGCCCAATTACAATTACAAGCCACTTTTTGTATGTTTGTTAGCTTAGTTTAGTTTATCCTTCTTTCCTTTTTCAGTTGGCCTAGATTGAACACTTAAGCTAATCCCGGTACGTGAAACCCAACTTCTTGTGGACGACACCCCTTGTACTCAATGATAAACCTTGCACTTGGGGTTGTAAATATTAAAACTCGAATTCTTCCTATCATATATTTCCTTAAAAAGCCCCAAAAAATAGCAAAATTATTAGAAATGTCGATTTTGGGTCAAAATTGTAATTTTTGAAAGTCTCTGACCAAACTAATAAAAAACATGCTAGAAAGTTATTTTCCTTAAACCATAAGTGACCAAAAAATCATTTTCAAATTTTGTGGACCAAATAATTCAGATACCACTGTTCAACGCAGAGGCTAAAAACTAGCCAAGCTAATGGCTAGGATTTTTCTCCTTCATCTTTCTTACTTATTTTTTGAGCAAACTTGTTGGTGTATTCATCTAACTTTAGGTTTAAGTCCCCTTGTGGTACTAGACATGTCTCCATCTCATGTCTTTGATCTTTGCAAATTTGTGTACGAACAGTTGCAACAAGATTAATTGTTTTTTTGGTATAATTCATATTAGTTCCCCACTTGTACTCTAACAATCCTCTTATGTTATTAATCACCTCCCCCAAGTGTAAGAGTGCATGTAAACTTGCTGCTTGTAGTTAATCTATGAGACCTTTCTCATGGTCAATTTCAAGGTTGTCCATGTGGTAATCCCAAGTTTTTGGAAGTGAACATTAAGGATGTAGAAGTATGCTTGATGTGCAAAATCCCCTAATATCTTCAAGGAGATACCAAGAACCATTTGAACTCAAATCTCTCACCATTACAACTTTAATCAAGTGCATTTTATTCTACATGCTAATGGAAATCAATGCTAACTTTACATGCTAGTGTGAATGGTAGTTTCGAAAAAAAAAAATATATTTTTTGCTCCCTTTGGAAGATATAATCCTGTAGTTTGATGAAAAAAGTAGGTCATATCCAATCCTTCTCTGGAATTATCTAGTAAGAGCAAACAAACTAAAATATACACATGTTCTTATGACCCCAATACACAACCACATACTGAGAAAGCATAAGTTTTGACTTTTTCCCCTAATGCTTCTTGATAGATTAAATTCAAGGAAGTCATATAACTTAAATTAAAGAATATAACACATAATAACCGGCATCCACTTTCGTGAAAATTTAATCTACATGGTAGCAGCCAAGGGACAATCTCTAGAAGTATAGAGATGTGTTTCCTTTGGATTTAAGTATACCACATATTTAGGATCTATGTAAAAGCATTTTTTTTTTTGGTGAAATATTATCCACTGGCAGAAAAGATTCATTTAACATATTTCATAATGAAAACTTATACTTAGCACGGACCTGAAAGCTCTACATTTTCTTCCATTTGGCATGTTCGAGTAGGAATGGAGTTTGCATAATTTGGATGACAATATGGATTGATAGAAGGTTACTAACAAACCTTAAAGCCCCATTGCCCACTATGGATAAAGTGCTTAACCTGATGATTTGATATGATAACATTTAGTTAGACCATAATAAACAATCATACCATAACGATATCTCCTATCCACTTCCAATCTGAATGCACAAGGGTTTACTGAATTCTTCTTTAAGAGGTAACAGGGCCTTCCACAATGGGGAATGGTGAGGCTTCGGTTCAACACATTAGATATTGGATTTTTTAAAGATACTTGGCCAAGAGGAACTTGATCCATCATTTGTTTTTCTTATTATAAGATCTCCAAAGCAGCTAGCCCAAGAAAGCTTTATTCCAATGAGTGTAATTTTTAAAAGGCAGTGCTTTATTCCATTGAGTTCAATTTTTAAGAGCCTATCCTCCATAATTGTTAAATTTTTAAATGGTAGTGCTTTGTTCCATTGGGTTCAATTTTTAAAAGTTTGTCCTCCATAATTATTAGGCAAGGAAATAGTATTTCAACTATTTTAGGTTATATGTGTCAAATTTGTCCTGTAAAATTTTCCTCATAATTGGTTCCATGATTAGAGCTGAGCAAAAATAACTAATACCTCGTTCCGGACCCGAACCTGATTTGAACTCGTTGGGTCTTCATGCCGAACTGGTTGAACTGGGACTAGGACCGATTTCAAAATTCAAGACCCAGTGGCAATCGGTTCTTGGACCAGGTAATGAAAGTTTGGAATCAGACGCATTATCGGGTTACCCGATCCAACTTTTTTAAAAATAAAAGAAAATATATCAGTGGTATATTTGTATATATATGAAAAATCATAATTTACAATGTCATTCTTCTCCCCCCCCTTGCTGGTCCACGCTCTCATTCTCACCCACAGACATATAAAACCTCACCTGATCTATGTCGCACATCTATCTTTTTTGACAGCAAATGTTGTGGTTTTCTCTGTCTTTTCTTGCGTGCTTTTCGGTCAGCCACTGTGGTGATTCTAGGGTTTTCTTTCTAGATCTTTGCATGTTTCAATCTCCCATCTCTTTCTATGTCCTCTTACTCTAGCCCTCCATTCACAGCCTCCGCGGGTTTGATTTCTCCAGCGCGTCTATCTTCTCAGGCCAACAATATACAACCACCTCTATGGTTCGATTTCCCTTGCTTCTATTTTTTTCTTTTTCAGTTTTTATTTTTTTTTGTCGTTGCAGATGACTAAAAGTTTTTAATTGAAAAAATCTGGGCATCGCTTACATGTTAGATCTTTGATTTTTGGTGAGCGAAACTTTCCAAGTAATGTTCTTTTTTTGTTGCTCAAATTATTTGGTCATTTCTTGAAGTTAGATCCTTAAAACTATATGGGAAAAAAGAGTAAGCAAGTAATTATTTCGAACCAAGGACCCATAACTCGACATAGTTCCAACCTGGCTCGGGACCGGTTCCTAGTTTCATGGCCCCGGTTCCAACTGGAATCGGGTTTGATTCCATAAAAATGAACCGGGTACCTAGTCATGCGTAACCTTGTCCGTCATCTTAACCGTCTATATGTGATAAGCAAGAAAGGTGGATAGAAGTAATTTGATTAAATTTGTGCTTCTTGAAAAAAATTTTAAACTTCATTTTTCTAGCTTACTTGTTTTTGCTAGAATTTGTAGATGGAAAATTCCTAAGCAAAACAGGTGAGTTTTATTGGCTAACCAAAAGACTCCTAAATAATTCCTAAATAGGATTGATGTAGGTTTCTGAACTGATCTAGATCTGATGCACCTAAGTCTATGATGAAGACTTTTAGAAAATATGTGGTTAGATTTTCTAGAATTTATATGGAAACCCAAAATGGTCTCAAACTATTTTGTTGCATTTATCACATTATGGAAGTAGCCACTCCACAATGAATAATATCATTAGTATAAAGCACATGGGGACACTTTACATAGATGACTACCTTTCTGTGTATGTGTGTGGAAAACAACTTGTTGAATCATGTGAAATAAATACTTCATACAAAGAATACAAAGGTATGGGGATAAGGAATCACCTTGTCTAATTCCCTTGGAATGTAGAAAAGGTCCTTGGGACCACTCCTTGGAACTAGAATTAATGAAGCTCATAATTAGGTTTAATAATTTAGGGGGATTTTGAAAATCACATGATTTTATGAATAAGGTCCCATCCAAAGCTATTATTAGCTTTATATAAATCAATTTTAATGGTCATAGGCTTAATTTCTGTCTTGCTTTTATGTTTGCAGTGAACAATATCCTTGACTACAAGATATTATCAAATATGGATCATCTTGGCACAAATAAGATTTATTATGCCAATAACTTTAGGAAGAAGTGCTTTAAGATAATTAACAATTATTTTCATGATTAATTTATAGTAAGTATTACACTTGCTTGACGCGAAAATCATTTACATTTGAAGCATTACCTTTCTTGCACATTGTGGACAATGGTTGGAAACAACTAGTTTTTTTTTTGGGTGCAAAATATGTTATTACTACCACTAGTATACCTAAACTGTGCATGAGCTGCAATTGTTTAAAATTCATTAGCAAGATTTTATTTTACATACTACATTATTATTATGACTATAAATAAATCTATCATAAAAAATTATATAAATACTTACTGTGATAGAAAATATGTGTTATATAAAATTAAAAGTGATTATACCTATTAGCAAATGGTCGCTTTCATTTGTGAACAAAAATTGACATGATTTCATGCATATTAACTTCCTTAGTTGATAATAATCTTTTAATTGATATTACAAATTTGACTGTATATTATCCTTCAATGTCCTCATCATCGTGAAATAAGTTAATACTAGAAAAACAAAAGAAGTAAAAATAATAATCTGGTTCTAAATAGAAATTGCTACATATAATAATCAGAACACCTAATATTTCACAAATATGCTTATAACTAATATAAGTGTATGCTTGTGATTAAAAATTGGTACAAATAATAATTACTAACACTTAAGTATGTTGAATAAAATTATTATTCAACAGAAAAGGTAATAATTTAAAAAAATGGTGGAGAAATTAAAGTACAAAAAATAAAAGCAATGAGGATTTAAAAGGAAAAGAAAAATGATACGAAAAACATCACGGTCAGGTCCTGCCTAACTTTGGGTCTCAAGCATGAGCAGCAAGATGTAAACGAATAAAAAAATTAAAATGAGGAAAACATTGTTTTTGGAAGCATTGTGGTAAGCGCACAAGAAAAAGAAGGAAAAAGAAAATTATCAACATGAGCTTTACTGTACCAAGCACACACAAGATGGAAAAGAAATCTTACGCAAGCAACCCCCACTTTTCCTTAATAGTAAAGGAAATGATATGAAATTACAAAACAACTTCTATCCCAAGCTATTCAGATATGTAGCACACATGTGTTGCATGAATAAGAAGGGTTTTAGGGATGTAAAGGCAGAGTTTGCCAAAGAAAACATAATTTTCCCACTATTTAATTGGAGATGCAGTGTGATCCCTTTTATCAGTAATTTTATGTAGGAGTAGCAAGTGTTGAAAGCTTTTATTGTTGCTTGCTGAAAAGGTTAGAAAGCTTATTTTTCAAAAAATAAAGTAAGAAGATTGGCTCAATCTTGTTGATAACAATGATAGTGTCTTCTTTGAAGCTCTTTAAGTGAAGGCATTATCATAATAACACTACCGTAGTTTAGGATGTGAATGGACAATGGATTTGGTGACCATCCTAAGATAATTGCTTACTCTATTGGCTTTTGTAAAGCTTTTTGAGTACATTCGCTATTGTATCTGAATGTCGCCTAGATGAGGTTATTAATGTGGTTGTTATCTCAATAATTCACATTAGACATCACTTCTAAAACTGTTTACAAAAGAAAATACGAAGAAAACTTTATTTTATATATATCTCTAATCTTAAGAGTATGGGTCCCGATGGTTATACAAGCGGGTTCTTCAAAGCTAGTTAGGATGTTTTTTGGTGAGGATGTTTGCCAAGTAGTGTTGGACTTCAATGATAGTAGTGTCTTACTAAACATTGAAACATGACTAAAATGCCACTGATTGCCAAGGTTAAGAAGTGAGAACCTAAGTATAGTTGCTGATTATAGACTAATTCCATGTTGTACCGGTTATTTACAAATGCAGTTTTGATAGAATGCTTATATATGCACAATCAAACTACTTATTCAGATGCCAAATGATTCCTAGTTAATATTTGCACAGTCATTATATGCTAATCTTCATACTAAATAAATAATTACCTAAACATCAAACAAATACTCCTCAAGATGTTAAACAAGAACTTATATTATAAAATGGTATCAATATGAATTAGAAACAAGATGATAAAAGAAATAGAAAAACATTAAATTCTCGTCAAAAAAGTATGATGTACATTTTTTTTATTGAACCTGTTTTTTTCTTATCAGATATATTCCATAGTTTGGTGGCTAATTTTTTTTTAATAAAACAAATCATATGTTGCAAGTTCTTAAATAAGATGATGTTACCCAGTATAACTTCTAAAAGATAGAAACAAACATTACAAAAATAAGATGAAAATTTATACAAAACTCGGGTAATTGACTTTTTAGTACCTTGACATAGGTGTCATTGATTTTTTTTTCAAGCCTCACTTTTTTGGCTTAATTTTTTTAGTACCCTGAGGTATGGTGTTTTGATTTTTTGCAACCTTCTGAGTGGCTGTTTTAGTTTTTCAATACTTCCTGCGCTATTGGCTTTCTCACTTTTGACTCAAAACTTTTTGAAGTTATGGGAAGACCCGAGAATTGGGTAAAAGATGCAATAAACTATTTTTAGGATTTGTTTTAGGAAATATGCTTGTTTTAAATGATTAAACTTCTTATAATAACTTTAATGATACTAGTTATTACAATCTACTAGTGTTATCATAAATATTATACTTTCTATGGTTATAAGCCCACTATGCTTAGCAACATAATAAAGCTTAATTGGGAAGTTTTGACTATAACCTAAACTTAGTTGGTGTCGGACGCTGGGTTCCTTTAGCTTCCAGTTTACAGAGATTGCTAATCTCAACCACACATTCCTTAGATCAGGCACAACACATATCCATTTTGTTTCCTACCTCGGATTGTAGTTACTAATCAAGTTTTTTTATAATTTTAAGGATCATGGGACTTTAACCAAGAAATTATAATATGTAAGACATAAGGTTCGATTGAATAACATTCCCTACTGGGAAACGTCTTTTATTGAAAGCTTGAAAGTGGAAATATTACAATGGAAAGATTGAAGGGGGACCTAAACTACTAAGATCATAAGAGATGCTGGCTCATAGAGAAATGAGGATTCTCGACTTCTCTTCTGCTCAAGTATGCTCAAATGATCGTGTCTCTTCTCAGCATTCATCCTCTCCTTTTATTAAGGAGATGGACTACATAGAATGCCCTAATGGCTATAGTACATGCACTAATATTTTTAGATACACTCACATGGTTACAGTAGATTGCATTGTTTTACCGACTTAACACTTGACAAAATAGTACAATAATGGTGTAACAACTTTTCAGAGCCTTTAATACCGACGAAACTAGTCATCCATATTGAGGTTCTACATGCCTTTATCTCCAATAGTGTCTTTGAATCCATTATTATCCAGATAATTATCAAAATCTTTATTAAGTTGAAGATATTCTAGACCCCATCTTTCAAATAATTCATGAAGATATCTTTTTCCTTTTTCTGATAAGAAATTTTCATCTCCAATATCAAAGAGGTAATCAAAGACATTTTGATAAGTGTTTTTACATGCATCATTTTTAGTGCATTTTGTAGCACTTTTTCGGGAATATATGAGCTTTATGTCACAATTTGTACTCATATTCTCATTTTATGCTCGGGTATGGTTCTTTAATGATATTTGTAGGATTTTGGACCATTTTGCCCTTGTTTTGACCCTTATTCGAGTATATGTTGAGCCCCACGGATGCCCCTGAGTTGCCAAGCCCGTGGAGCATTAGAAGAGTAGAAGATTTCGGAGCTAGCAAGCACCACAGTCTGCCAGTGGTGGCTGCCATGCCTGTGGTGAGCCTGTAACTGCTGCACCTGTTCATTTTCCTCCGCTTTTGTGGCTGAGAATGAATGGGGGGTGCTATATTTAGACATGAATTGACTACTTGAAGGGGATTGAACATCCATCCATTCCATTTCCATTCTTCAAGTTTTTTTTCAATTACATTAGCATTAGATTATATTAGAAGGAGAGAGAGGGAGTTGAAATGAAGACTTGCAAGGACTCTACCCTAGGCTTACAACGACAGTTCAAACGCGATCTTGGCTAAGCATATCTTTTTTCCTTTTCTTCTCTTCTCTTCTCCAAACTTAGATTTACGTTTTGTAATTTGGTTATCTTTATTGTTTTGATTTTGTTGGATTGTTTTATTGAATCGTAGATGCTTATTGCCTTGTGAGAAACTTGATGACTTTCTTGCATGTTGTGGGTATTGGGTGATGGACTAAAAAGTGAAATCTAATACCAAAATCCTAGGATTTGACTTGATTGTGCGGAATCTTGATAAAGCCACATCGATTGAGAAACCATTGATTTGATAATCGCATGCTTAATGAACCAAAACGAATCGAGATCCCTTTAAAAATGGTAATTGGTTAGATTTAGGTATTTCACTGCACCCTGAAAAAGGGTTGTGATACTTCAATTATCGGTTTTAAAACAACTATTAGAGGAAAAAGTGCCAGTTTGATATTTTGGATTGGGAAATTGCTTGATTTGTTTAATTGCTTGATTTTTATCCATTACATTAGATAGCTTATTATTAACATTTCAATCTCAAACTTGGGTTCTCTTAGCCTATCTTGAGGGATTATAACCCAGTAGATCAACCTAGTCTCTGTGGGATTGGCCTTGATTTGCTACAATGCCACCTTGTGCTTGCGGCCTCATTAAGTTTTTGGTGTAATTTCTGGGGACTAGTGTTGGATATTGGTTTTTTCTTGATCGGTTTGACTAAGCATTTTATTTTTCTTTAAAAAAAACAAAAAAATTAAAAATTTAAAAAATGTAAAAATTGAAAAATTTTGAAAAAAAATGATGATAATTTTTCATTTTCCCTAATTCGAGCATGAATTGTGTTGGAGGTATTTTAAGCATTTAAATGCTTTTCTTGCTCAATGTAGTTATTGTGTGGGTAAACAGGAAATATTGAAGCTTGTTGATGAGGGTGTGAATAGTAAAACCTGTTTCCTTTTAGAGTATTGGTGTTTTCTTGCTGAAAGCATCGATGATGCATGGTATTTGCTTGAATGGATTTCTTGGGATTCATTTGAATTTGAGAAGGCTAGTTGTGTTTCTAGATATTCATTTTCTGATCCTTGCACATTCTATTCTAGATCTTATTATGCTCCTTTTTGGTGTGATTTCTGTAATTCTGCTGACCATGATATAAATTTGTGTCCTTATTATACATGCTATGTGCAACCTAACTTTGCATCACCCATGGACAATACTGATGTTGTCCTATCCTTATATGATTCATCATTTCCTTTAGCTCAGTGCATGGGGCTTGAGGCGGGTGAGCCTTTTGGGTTTGTTGCTAGGTTTGATGTTGTTGATGTATGTTTTAAGTCAGAAGATACTCTTGATATGGTGCATAATCTAGTTAACACTCCTTTAGAGGGATGCTGTTATAAGTGTGTGCATGAGGAGTCTTCTAGCCTTTGTTTTAATTATGCTTTCCCCAATCCCCTTTATCACTCCCATGTATCCCCTACATGTTCACAACACTATTTCCCTTGAGTATTCTTTAGATACGCCCATTGATAGTCATAAGATTTATGATTCTAATGTTGATTTCGGATATGCGGGCAAAATGTTTAATATGCTTGGTGGAAATGTTGATGATTTCCTTTCCCTAGGATACTTTTGTGGGTATGATGCCTCCCTTGACCCATATTGCATGTACCTAGTGAATAAACCTAGAAAAATCATATGGAACACTTTCTTTGCTTTCTCTTTTGATTTTTCTATTGGTTTTGCTTTGTTGAAGAGTGCACTAACTTTCTTTGCTGTGATTATTTTCAAGCTCTCTTATTGCGATGCTTGGAAACTCTATGCTGAGGATTTTGACACTGCATGCCTTGACGATGTCTGATTTAAAGGGCTGAATCTTGACATCATGATGGAGTGGCCGATGCTCCATGTGACCCGGTTATGACGAGGCCGCATAGCTTACATGCACTCTGCATCTAACCTGGTGAGATTGTTTTCTTTTGATCCCCTTCTCTTAGTTTTCTTACTTTGAATAATAACGCTCTATCTAAGCATGGGGGAAGGGTAGTTTCTATGTTTTCTATTTTGGTTATTAGCTTGCATACATGCTAGAGCATATAGTTTTATGTTTCTTTTTGTTTGCATTAGTGATTTGCATTGTAACACGCCCAGCCCCTAGGGCCGAAAACGTTACGTTTCCTAACTTCTTACTTAAATTCTGGGACAAAACGGACAGAGTTTTCCCTGAAAACTGACCGTTTTCAGGCTAAACGCCTTACACTAAGTCCATGTAAATCAACGGAAGTGTAAACATATAAAACATAGCTCAACGGCCACACGGCGGAGTTCATAACTCGACGAGCCACCCGCTCGGGGCACACCAAACATAATAGTTCATGAATAAAAAAAGAAATGGAAGATACAACTCAACGGTTCACACAACCGGAGTATTGGGGTTTACATCCCAAAACATAACTAACTTCAACCAAAAGACATCTAACTGACTGGATGGTTGGCTCATATGGCCATACAGAGCAACTCGTAATCAATATGCATTATATGAGCAAGAAAACTGAAGTTACAACATTTACAAACTGAGAGTACGTTAATATTACATTGTCGAATTCGAGAAACTACTTCTATATGGCACACATAACTCTTTTTCAACCAAAGGTAAACTTCAACTCCGCATAAATGGCTTAACCTTCAGCTGTCTCAAAGAAAACCTGAGGAAAGGGGAAATACTAGTGGGGTGAGTAACCACACGCTCAGTGAGTGTCCCCCAACCCCCTTAAAACCAAAATCGTTGCAGGCAATAGTATCTTTACTAATCACATATCACGTATCCATACTTTACTACCATAATAGGCATTCACGAAGTTCTTATAGACATATCACTAACCATAAGCTTCACTTTAACCACTTAACATATTTCTAGGTCTCTAAATGACCAAACTTCTTTACTAACAGGCAGTTAAACACTTAAGCAAGCAACGAGGCTAAACACATAACGTTCTTTCTCAAAAACATAATTTCTTAGCGTTCTATTCGAACTATGCATGAAACCCTATTCACATGATGTGCACAAGATATATGCATTTCAAGTCTCAATCAAATCTCATTCACAAGTTATACTTGGAACATGCAAATAACACTTGTGATACTTTACTAAGATCTCATTCATATGATATGCACAAGTTATGCATAGTAAACTTTCTTTCTTTTCTTTGAAAACACTTCATTTAGCCTTTTGAGGCTCATAAAAACTCTTCCGTTAGCCTCTTGAGGCTCATTTTCTTTGAAACAATCTCTTTCATCTTAGTCTCATAATGACCCTTCAAAATTTCTTTCTGAAATACTTAAGAAGGCGAAACGCCTATTGCTTTTCTCATTTGATAAGAAACTATTCTGGGCATAAGATCATCATAAAGTGCTGGTTGGGAGAGATCTACACTCAATCCCCTAAGCTCTTACTCCCCGGATGACAACTAACTTTTGGACCTTAACCCTCGTCAGGGTCTCTAGGGACTACTTCCTAGGCTATAGGGATTCCCCCGTTCAAGCAAGTTCACTCCCTATCTATCGTCCCTAAGCACTTATCTTAGCCATTTAAATTGGTCTTAACGACTAATAAGTTTGCTGCCTCTGACAGCGAAATTCTTTATCAGGCAACTCACGCTTTTGTAAAACTCTTTAGGGATTCCCCCGTTCAAGCGAGTTCACTCCCAAAACTGTTTTCATTTAATTAAAATAGGCCATCATGCACTAATAGTTATGGCTACTATCATTTCAAAACATTAAATCTTTCTTTGAAAAACTCACCCTTATGCACATAATGCAATTTGAGCATTTGAGCACATATATCACATATATCACATTGGTAAGGGGGTCCACATGTATCACATTTAAGTACTTCGTAATCAATTCAACACAATGAGCCACACATAGCCTCGCAATCCACACGATTGCGGTCAATTCACAACCCGAACTACCTCCTCACAAGCACCGTGCCACAAAAACCTCGAACCACTCATAGTTCTTCCTCAAACCATCCAACTACCATCTCGGTTTCAATTTCATAAATCGTAACACATTATTATGCTAGCTTATAAAAAAAGGACGTGTAATGGGGTTTATGCACTTACCTGGGCAAGCAGCCTCATTCAACTGTGCGTTATAGCGTATATAAACACATATACAGATATATCTATATCGCATTGACTTGGAATAGGCACTTAATGAACCGTATGAAACTAACAAGGCATGAAGCTCAATTACATTCATGGCTTACGTTTAGGAATTAAGTATATCATATTTATGTCATTTTTAAAGCATAATCAACCAACTATACATGCCACTTCCAAGCATAATTAAGCCCTAGAAGCATAATGCGATTCTAAACATTCGTTTATTACTTCGAAGTCATTAATCGAATCTACTTAAGCCACTTAAGCATATTACGGTTCTAGGCATTCGTTTATCATATCAAAATTATTAAACGATCATGATTTAACTAAACATATATATAACGATTCTAACATATACGATGCATTTCGAAGTAAATTTCCTAAGCATGAATGTACTAAAGAGTGTTCGAATGAAAGCTAAACATATTTCATTAACCTCAAAATTAGTTTGTTCATGCATTGGTTAATTAACTCGAATGGAAGCTAAACACGTTAAAAGGACTTCAATTTTAACTCTCTTTCATATATTAGCTAATTAACTTGAGTCGAAGCTAAGCACGTTAATATAACTTCGATTTTAATTCTTTTTCAAGCATTAACTCATTAACGTGAATCGATGCTAAGCACGTTAAACTAACTTCGTTTTGAACTCTTTTTCATGCATCAACTACTTAACTTGAATCGATGCTAAACACATATAGTTCACTTCGAATTAACAACTCAGGCGTAAATAAACTTAACATGTCCAAACCGATTCTAAACATGCATAGCTTCTCATCACATAATCCATGAAATTAATTAAACCTAAGCTGACATAAATCATCGTTTAGGTTAAAATATTTCGAAATTAATACTAATTTAGGAGGCGAGGAACACCCACCTCGATTCCAAGCCAGTAAACCGACTTCGGGTTTGGTTCGGTTGGCATGCACGAAATTTGGCTTGCCCCCTTTTTGTTTCCCCACTCGCTGGATGCTGTTGTTGCCCCGTTCTGCCTATCTCCAGCCCTCGTTTGGTTTGGTTCTGGTCAAATTCGAGCCCACCACTAGTAGTGGGAATAATGGTGGTGGCGTGGGCTGCGATGATGGTGGTGTTAGAGGTTTTAAATCCTAACCCTTCCTGAATCGTGGCTCTCGCTCAACCCATCTCTTTCTCACCAGCTTGCGCATGAACCGACCCCACCAGCGTCGGCCACCAGAGCAGTGCCCCAGTCACCGGAATTGCGCCCAATTCTCGTGGTGCTTCGAAATCCTTTTCGCTCGACCTCCCCCTCTCTTTGTGGCGGCTATGTCAAGCTGGTGGATGAGCCTCCGGGGTGGCGCCACCGCCACTGTCCTTCTCTCTCTTTTGCTCATCCCTCTCTCTCTCCTCCTCCTCTTTCTCTCTCTGGGTGTCGGGGTCACGGGGCTGGTTGAGACCCCCCCTTCTCGTCTTTTTTTGGAAACCAGAAAGGGCTTCGCCCCTTTTGTCCTTTTTCCTTTTTTTTGACTCAAGTTGAACAGTAATTGGCGCTGTTAATCTAGTTCGTATCCCGAACTCTAGACCCGAATTACTAATACGACCTTCTATCGACTATTCATTCCCAAGTACATTAAGGTTCGATTTTCATAGACCTCAAAACTAATTCTAAGGTAACAACCTAATCGCACTCGGAAAACGACTAAATAAATCGAATAACGACTAAATTAAACTATCAATATAATTTAAAAGCTCAAATAGCACGAATTAACTTTAAAATCATTAATAGCAACAATAATCCCTTTTTAATAAAATTACAGCTCTCAAAAGCACATCGATAATCATTTAACTCATATGGTTACTAAAAATACGATTTTATAACGTAAAAAGGTAATACAGTTAGCTTAACGGAAAACAAAGAATGTGGGTCTTACATGCATTTAGTTAACTTTTAGATTGCATATAGGTTTGCATGGATTAATGGTGTGGATTGGTTTGAGATAACCTCCAATGGTGTTTTTGTTAGGCAAAATAGCTTTCATGAGCTTGAATAGCTTTTGATGTGTAATCCATTTTGGTGCGAAAATTTGTGAAGGCTTTGTAAATACTTCTTGTTTTGGCCCTTGTCTTAATTGAGAACTGTGTTACCCCCTAGAGTCGGTAGCGCTAATGTTTGTACATGGAGTCATTTTATGAGCTTAATGAGATTTTGGTAGACGTCCCGTGAGATTTTGAGCAATTTTTTGGACTAATTCATAATGTTTAGTGTCATGTTTCTTTCATGTGTGTGACTTTTTCATGTTGCATGTCTAGAACTTACCCAGATTCTTGTTCAAAATCACATTAGCATGTGCATATTTGATGATATGATAGAGGCATTTCTTTCTTTGGACATTTTAGCCACATAGCCAAATAGCCGACCCTTGTATTACATGTTTATTCCCTTGCTAGCCCTTTTGAGCCTATATCCATCTTCTCCCTTCATATTAGCCCTTGGTCAAACACATACTCCCAACCTTTACGCCAACTCTATGGAGCATCACTTCATTTATGTAGTGGGTGGTTTTGGGGATAATTGAGTTTAAGGTGGCTTTTGTATGTTAGTTTGTTAAGAGATTGATGATATTCAGCATTTTGTTTTGGTTCCCTCTTGTTTGGGTTATGTATATATGTATTTGGCTATGAGTTGATAGTTCATGGTTCTATGACATTCAATAATTGCAATTTTTGTTTCATTCCCCAAAAAAAAAACAAAAAGAAAAAAAGGAAAAAAAGCTATGTTGAAGAAAAAGGAAAAAAAGGAAGAAAGTTATGTTGTAGAAAAAAAAAACAAAAAAAAAGCAAAAGAAAAAGGCAAAAAAAAAAAAGGAAATGACTCAGTGATTGGCATTGGATATGTAAAGAGCTTGTGTTCCTTCTTTGTTAACTCATTTCCTACTTAATTGATTGGGGTATGTTCATTGTGTTTTGAGGTTTGGAGTGTTATTGAACTTCAAGGTTTCTTAGTGTTCTGTTGTTTGCTCCCTAGTCACTTTGGCTAAGTAGGTCCACATTGTCCAAAATGCATTTGTCCACTCCTTTCCATTAACCCTTCTAGCTCACATTACAACCCAAATAAAGTCCTCTTGATTGTCTTGTGCATATTAGATTTTAGTGGTGGAGAATTTGAGAGTCTTGTCAAGCATATGGTAGATTACATCTTTGGAATGAGTCTGGAGTGAACCTATGCTATATTTTAAATACATGAGTGGGAGTGATCCACATTTTCCAAAAGTGAGGCTCTATCGGTCCATTTGGCTCTAATCAATTCCATGTGCTTGCATGACGTGCTTTGTGGTCCTTTTAGGGTGATCAAGTTTGATGTTGAGCTTGTGGTCATGTACTTCTTTGGAAACATTCACATTTTGAAATGTTTTGCGCACTATTTGGAGTTGCTGTTGATTGATATTCTTGCTTGTGATATGCTATAACCTGCATACTTTAAGAAGGTTGTCATGTTCTGAGTCCTAGATGCATCTCCTTTTGTCGGTTTTATCTTGTGTTTGCTCAAGGACAAGCAACGGTTCAAGCATGGGGGAGTTTGATAATTGTTTTTACATACATCATTTTTGGGACATTTTGTAGCACTTTCTCAGGAATATATGAGCTTTATGTCGTAATTTATACTCATATTCTCGTATTATGCTCGGGTACGGTTCTTTGATGATATTTGTAGGATTTTGGACCATTTTGTCCTTGTTTTGACCGTCATTCGAGTATATGTTGAACCCCGACGGATGCCCCTGAGTTGCCATGTCTGTGGACCAAGAGAAGAGCAGAAGATTTCGGATCCAGCAAGCACCACGGTCTGTCATTGGTGGCTGCCATGCCCATGGTGAGCCTGTAACTGCTGCACCTCTTCATTTTCCTCAGCTTTTGTGGTTGAGAATGAACAGGGGGTGCTATATTTAGACATGACTCGACTGCTTGAAGGGGATTGAACATCCATCCATTCTATTTCCGTTCTTCAAGTTTTTTTTTTTCAATTAGATTAGATTAGAAGGAGAGAGGGAGTTGAAGTGAAGATTTGCAAGGATTCCACCCCGGGCTTGCAACGACGGTTCAAGTGCAATCTTGGTTGAGCATATCTTTTTTCTTCTCTACTCTTCTCTTCTCTGAATTTAGATTTATGTTTTGTAATTTTGGTTATCTTTATTGTTGTGATTTTGGATTTATGCAGATACTTGTTAATTTCTTGATCTTGCGTTGATATCATTTGGCGCTTTTGAATTTGTTGGATTGTTTTATTGAATCGTAGATGCTTATTGCCTTGTGAGAAACTTGATCACTTTCTTGTACGTTGTGGGTATTGGGTGATGAACTGAAAGGTGAAATCTAATACCAGAATCCTAGGATTTGACTTGATTGTGTGGAGTCTTGAGAACGTCACACCGATTAAGAAACTATTGATTTAATAATCACATGCTTAATGAACCTAAACGAATCAAGAGCCCTTGAGAAATGGTAATTGGTTAGATTTAGATATTTCACTGCACCTTGAAAGAGGGTTGTGATGCTTCGATTATCGGGTTTAAAACAACCATTAGAGGAAAAAGTGCCAGTTTGATATTTTGGATTGGGAAATTGCATGATTTGTTTAATTCCTTGATTCTTATCCATTACATTAGATAGTTTATTATTAACATTTCAATCTCAAACTTGGGTTTGCTTAGCCTATCTTGAGGGATTATAACCCAGTAGATCAACCGTGCGCTTGCTAAAGCATTATCACTAACTAATTCTTGTCGTTCTGGAAACCATTCTTTTTGTTGATCATTGGGATGATCTAAATCAACTAATTGAAGAAGATAATGGGATGGATTTGCTTTTCTATTTTCATACTCAATTACTACATAATGTACTTCGATACACAACCTTCTATTGTTTGGAACTTTTGTTGGGCCATTAGGAGATGTGAGAATCCAATGGATCATTTTAAACATACACTGTTGAAACTTAGTCTTGAGAAGCATGGGTACTTTGGATCTAGTGTTTCCATGAGGTAAATTACCATTCTATATTCACAGGCTTTCATGATGGGGTCACCTAGAAAGATTCAATTTACTGGGATACGAACACCACGAACTCAATATTTGTCAAGAAAGAGGATCATAGTGCTCCATGGCTCCCAAATATCATAAGAACAATTGTGATAGTAGTCCATGTAGGTTGTATACCATTCGTTAAACCATTTTTCTTGAACACAGGAACTTATTTTTTCTTAAATGTTATAAGGACACTATAGGTAATTCATTTGTAACTCTAAAAGACCGATTTTTGTACTATTAGATAGGTCAAAAACATTAGACCAAAGCATGATCTTCTTTTTATACGAAATTCCAAATTATCCATAAGGATTCTACTAGAAGGAGAAACTTGTTCTAGTAGTGATGACATTCATTTTGAATCTCCTCTTTTTTTGGCAAGAGTTCTACTATCATGATCACAATTGGCGAGTTCATGAGTTAAACTATCTACCAGAGAATTCGTCGATCCCTGCATTTGCTCATAGAGAACGAAAATTGATTAAGCCATAAATGCCAATGCATGAGTCGCTCTTGCGCTTACAAATTTGTTAAATTCTTTTTCACAAAACTAAGTATTCTTTTGCAATCAATTCAAATCAGAAAAGGTTTTGGGGCTAAAAAGATTAAGACCTTTTCAATTTCCCTTATGACTGCAATAATTTTTTTCCCATCGTGGGATAGTTACATTCTACTTTATTAAAACTTCCTCTGCAATATTTGCAAAGTTTTTGAGTACTGCAATCCAGTACTCATTGTTGGTATCTGTCTCAAGAGTTAAATCATCTTCTTCATTAGGTAGAGTAAGAACATGAAGATTTTCACACATCTTTTTTAAGTTTTGACCAATCTTTGAATCACTAGGGGTCCATGTCTAACTTACTTCATTCTTGAGTTTCTGCTGCAATAGTTTTTGGCTAGATCTTTAATGAAATTTGAATCATAGGTAAGACATCCAAGAAACCTTTCTAATCACTTCCTATCTTCAATCTTTTCAGGAAAATTTTCTATTTTTTCTAGAATATGCTTTTATATGATGATTTGTCTATTTTTATCTCTAGACCTAAAAATTCAATTTCTTGCTCAGCATAAATGAACTTATTGTTTCCAAGAATAACACCATGATCAATGCATCTTTGGGTGACAACTAGGACATTATCCTTGTGTTGTTCTATGGTTTTTGAAAAGATAAGGATATTATCTATGTAAACTAGACAATAGTAATTAAGATCTTTGAAAATGTTATCCATTCTTATTTGAAATATTTGAGATACATTTTTAAGACCAAATGGCACTGCTATCCATTTATAATATCCTTGAGGGGGCACTAAAAGCAGTTAAAGGAATACTTTCTTCATCCATTTGTATTTGCCAGTATTCACTTTTGCAATCCATTTGTGAAAACCAAGAGGCTTGAAATTGACTGTTTTGTTAGGATATAATAACCATCAAAGACAATATTGTCATTAAGTCTTTCGTAATTGATTACCATTCTGGCTTTTCCCCTTTTCTCTTCAGTATGATTTCTTACCATAAAAGCAGAAATAGTGTAAGGATTCTTAGTGTTTCTAATGAACTCTTTTTCTAAATAGCTCCTTGATTTCCTTATCAAATTCTTGAATATCCTGGTGTTTATACACCATTTGTTTGACTTGGATAATGGTGTTACGATTTGACAAAGTAATCTTTGTAAATATTTTATCTTTATCCCAAAATTTTAGAAGATTACCAGAGTATAGTCATTTCCATAATTGCTTTATTGTTCAGCAATCTGCTCTTTAATAGATAACTGAAGTAGTGAGATTGTTAGTGCTATCTCATGTTGTGCAAGTGTTACGTTCTAACGATGCTAGCTACATGTAAAATCTTCTAATAAGTGCAAGCCTTACTTAGTTTTTCAATAGGAACTGAGTGACCATAAGTTGTAAATATTATTTGGTATATGGTCCGTGTGCATGGAGAATATAACCTTTGAAAGTTATTTCCAATAATCATATCATGAGAAGGTTGATCAGTCGCCCATAAAATTGGTATAATTCATTGGCCTTATCCTATCTCTTTGGATAACCATTCTATAGTTTTGTTATGGCTCATTATGCTATTATCAGCGATCCTTACTTGTAAAGGATTCTCAGCTTTTTTTCAGATAAATTCTGGAAATAAAGATCTTTTTTTCAAAATAGACAGAACAACCATATAGGCACACAATTCTTATCTATTATATCCTTGGAAACATACAATTATCAGGATATAGATGCTATTAGGATTTGTGTTGGTGGCTTCATAGCATATCTCTATAGTCATTGTTTTTACTAATTCATCCTCATATATTAGCTCACTAACAGTTCTTGTTTTATATCTAATAATTTTTCTTTCTAGACTCATACCTTGGTCTACACTGTGTCTTGCGGATTCAAAGTTTATTCTACTCATTTCACTAGTCATACTAATTGTATCATCTTCTTTAAATTCTTCTTTAGCTGATGAAGATCCTTCTCCTCACTCTGATTTTGCACCCATGCTTCTTACTAATTAGGGTTTCATGGTAATTTTACCATTTTCATCTATTTTTATTAAATTTTTCTTATTGATTTTTGTGGAATTAAAAAAGCTAAATATCCAAGACCTATCGATTTTTATTTCCTGAGGATTGAATTTTTACATAGGAGGAGTAGGACTTTCAAATTTTTCTGTCTCTATCATTGTTACATTAGTCTTTGGATCTATAGTATTATCTAACTTGTAGATTATTTTTCAAAACATCCTTAGTGGGTATCCTCTCTTTTGACGTCCATCCCAACTGCGTTCATTTTAAGGGATATGAACTTTTTAGCAAATTCATCTTTTAGGCTTACGTAATATCTAGGTCGGCAATTGAATCCTATTGATCCACTAGATAAATTGATCTTAATCTCTGTGATATTTGATTATTAAATTTGGTATGCCTGATATCACGGAGCAAAGCATAAAGATCAATATCTTTGTCGTAGTACTGTAAAGGAGTAATTTGTACTTGGACACTTCCAACATAGATATATATATAATTTCAATCTTTGTTATGCTTAAGGATGTTTTTCCAATTAAGGAGATTAATTTCTCTTGCATCATACTCACAATATTTTATCTCTAAATCTCCTTTCATCATTTTACATACGTACTTACTCTTTAATTATATTTACTCTGTAATTGAAAGATGAATTTTTTATAGATAATGTCTTCCTGAATTATAGGACGGACCCAATCTCCTTTGACGTCTTCATTCTCATTATCTATAATAAATTCTTCTCCTTGAAGATCGCCAAGAGTAATTGAGCTACTTTTCATCATATGATTAGTTTCTTCATAACCACTTTCTTCATATTCATCTTTTAATACAATCTTAAAAATTCTCTTATTGTTTTTCAGCGCTAGATTAAGTGCTTCTTCCTCACCAAGCTCAAAATAATCTAGACCACCCAATGTTTCACTAAGCTTGTTATTGTTCCTATTTTTACAGTTGTTTGCATAATGATCTACTTCTCTGCTTGCCCACCACTTACAGTTGCTTTTCCTGGCAGGACAATAAGCGGCTTTTTCAAAAAATCTTCATTTTTTAAGACTTGGTTTGTTATAATATTTTCTTTTATATTTCTCTCCTTTTTGATTGTTAAAGCTCTTTCGCTTTTAAATTTTTTTTTCTTCTCCTCTCAGGTTCCTTTCTCCATTGGTGAGGATTATCCCAACAAATTAGAAATTGTTTCTTCATTTTCTTTTGTTTTTGGATATTGAGACTTTGGCCTTTGACCCATTTTCTTAGATAAGAGATTCTTATACCAAAGGTATCAATCACATATGCTTTCTTAAGCCAAGCAATACATTTCTTGTTGATTATAGAATTGATCGGATATGGTAATTTACCATAAAACGTACCAAGATTGGTTTTATTATGCTCAATTTTTTAATAATATTGACTAAATTTAGATCCTTTATCCCATAATTCTATGTTATTAATCTTTCTTTGCCATTTTCTAACTTTTTCTTCGAAATCAAGTTTAGCTCTGATAAATTCAGTTTCGATTTCTTTACATAATTTTTTGAACATAGTAGCTGATGTTTCCATCATTCTTAATACATTTTTATCTTCCTAATCTAATGAGTCATGCCAGTCAGCTACAGTAACAGAAAAACTATGCTCGATATAATTTTGGAAATTTCCAGCAGTCCACGTAGTATTTAAGTTTAGGACACTATTCATGCCTCTTTTTCAATGCTCAAATATTTCTTCTCTATTACGAGCTCCATCGATGTTTAAAATGCCTCCAATTTGGCTAATTGGGGGTAAGGCCTATCTCTTCAAAGGTCATGGTTTTCCTTGGAATAAACCCAAAGGAAAACTTAGTGTACACCTTGCTGGAGTGCACCAAGGTCTCATAAAATGGGTACTTTTTATAGACGGTTCATCAAATTCTTCAGGTTTAGGAATTACATTATTAACTAGATTGGACTCGATTTCATTTATGTTAAGTTCTTCTCCAATCTCATTGATTTCGTTGTCAAATATTATTTTACCATATTTTTTGTCAAATTTTCTTCTAATTTCTTCTAAAGGTACAACATTAAGATCTTCTAGTTTAATTAGGTTCATCTATTGATATATTTCTTCTTCTAAATGGACATTATTTATCTCTTCATTATTATCAGATAATAAATCTTGTTTATCAACTATTGCGCCCATTATTTTGTTTAGTTCATTCGGATTTTGTTCTTTATCAAACACATTATGTAATTCTTCATCATCTTCTTCTTTGTCTTCCTTTTTAGATGATTTTTCAGTTGACTTTTTTCCAACTTATTTTTGGATTTTTATACCATGCAAAGGAAATGGATTTTTGTTTTTTAGGTTTTGAAAAGGATATTTATGCTGAAATAGAGTACTAATACTTAAAGTAGATTTTTCACTATGTCTAATCTCGCTAACTAAAAACGGATTACAAGCAGTTGTTTCTTCATCTCCTTAACTTAAGTCTTAATTTTTGTTAATTTGACTTTTAATTCTAAAATTATATTAGTGATATAGTTTATTTGAGGTGCAACTAAAATGGTTCATTCTGGTAAGTGAACAATATCTGAATAATTAGGAGCAGGGCAACTAGGTGATGATTCAAACATGAAACACAGTTAATTAGCCTAATTAATCATTAATTAGCTTAATTAATCATTAATTAGTTTAATTAATCATTAATTAGCTTAAATATCTTAATTATTTTTGGTCATGTGATTTTGATACCAATTGAAAGGGGGCCTCAAGCAGTACTTATGAGAGAAATTTCACATGTGCAAAATTCGATCACTAAACTTCAAGGTACTAAATTATTCGCTCCACTCAGGCCTTGAATTATTAATGTCGCATACTTCGGGGTACCTGACAATTAACTTCCCTGCAAAACTCATGGAACAATAATTGGTCACGAAAAAGAAAAGTTGTACCATACAACGACAAAATAACAACTAATAAAGAATTAAGATAATAGGAATTCATCTATATATGCATCTTTATAAAGCATAATATCACTAAAAACACTAATTAGTTTGCATCATTCACAGATAAAGACAAACCTAATTATAATTTTATTTACATCTCTATATGTTAACTTTACAAGTCATTAGTTTAACAAAAAAAAGTCATGTATGCTAACGTGATCATCATAAAGTACATCAAGAATTATTGTAAGCACTAAGTCAGTGCCCACAGGATTTTAGATGGTCCATACGCTGCATATCATGTGCCTCGTCACCCAGTGATGACATTTACCTAACCCACGTTGGGTGAACTAACATTATACTTGGATTTTTAGCAGTTAGTCCATACACACAAAAAAAACAAATCTTTATGGAGAAAATTCCCTAAAAGTTTTAAAAAGCATACGAAATCCCTTCATGTTTCAAATAAGCTTCAAAAATGCAAAAAAGAGTGATTTGCAGGCATGGAGGCTTGAACCTGTGATTAAGGGCATGGAATAGTTGGAGTAGGAGCCAACGGGGTGGAGCATTACGTCGCATTAATCTACTCCAAAGCAATTCATTTAATCATTGAACATCAAAACATAGGCTTGACTGCTAGTGGCATGATCCTAAATGCCGCCAAGGCAAAGCGACAAGTTTCGAGTCCCTGACGATTGCCACTAGACCCATAATCATGCTGGCAGTGCGTTGTCATGGCTTAATCCTTATTTTCGGTATTAAAGTAGCTTTAAAGTATATTTACATTCACATGAATTGAATCCTCATAAAAAGATCTTTCCAAAGATATATTATAAGCTCAATTCTGATAAGCAATGGAAAAGTTATGAGTCAGATTACGAGATGTGTGCATAAACAGATACATCTTCAATATTTGGCTCATAAATCTTTATGCACATAAAAAAAAAATTCAAGAATCATGATCCATTATAAACTAGACTGAACATCTTTCCAAGTAAGAAATAATTGCACCTATTGGACATCAATAGAAAAAGCCATGGCCCGAACAAGTTGACTTTGCCTCGTTGATCGGCCTAGCGGCATAATGGGGGCCCATCAGTTGCCGCTAGCCCTATGGGCTACTCCTGGCTTGTCTACCTGCTGCTAGGTCTGCCTTGGCCTTTAGCATTCCAGAGTATGAATTTACACATGTTTTACTTGAAAGCTCAATCAATAGCTTAATCCACCTCCAAATTAGGACAAAATTACTTTTAATTGATGAAAATAATTTTTTATTGATTTTTTCATTTGACTTTTGTATGATTTGATCCCTTTCTTAGTGGGGTTATTTCTTAACCAAGTGTATTTTCTCTCTGATAAAAAGGGAGACTCTCCGTCTCATTCATCTATATTCTTTCACCATAGGGAAAACTCTACATTTTTCTCTACACCATTTACCACCTAGAAGAAACTCTACACAATTTTCTGTATGTAACACCCTAACGCCCCCACCCCCTTTCGAGTCGTAGGTAATTACCATGAATGATCTCAAGGATCGTCGACTAGTCCCATAAATAACCACAAGCCTTTTCGGTGTGCTTCGTCCTCGCTCATACGTTGCTTGTAAAACTTCCCACGAAGGTTTCCTATCCCAAGATTTCTCCAAAGTAAACATGCTTAACTATGTTCTCAAGAGTGGGCTTCCCAAAAAGGAAGGTTCATCTTTGGTGACATAAGTAGTCACTTCAATCCTTTTAAGTTGAATTTAAAGTATTACAATCACCTCCTATTTGAAGAACACAAAGTCCTCGTTGTGTCTTACTACACAATTGACTTACAAGTCCTCTTGACCGGTGGCCTATCCCAGTATCTTTGTCCTGCTAGGTAACTGCCCATGGATCTCTTGTCCACTGGCACGACTCATGGTTGCTAATCGGCTTTGATACCATCTGTAACACCACAACCCTTCCTGGGTCACCGAGAGTCACCCAAAATGGATTCAAGGATCGTCGATTTGCTCCACAAATCACCACGAGCCTTTCTGGCATGCTTTGTCCACTCAATCGCTGCTCGGGAAACTTCCCTAGAGGTTACACTGCCTAAGTTTTCTCTACAATAAGCACACTTAATTGTGGAGTTCTAAAGAAGGCCCATATAAAGAAGGCTCAATGGTGGATGACAGTGGAATGAACTCGGAAGTATACCAAGCACTGTAGCTCTTATGTACAAGCCAAAGCCCTAATAAATTTATTGCCTAACTTCGAGCCTTAGACACACTTCAAGGAGAAATGTGCAAAAATGGTGGCCTATGGGTGTTGTGGAAATGTCACCCTACTTAGTGCGCATTTTGCTAAGAGGGTACCCTTTGAAACTATTGCGCAAGAATTCTTATTGAGCGATACCCTAGATCGGTTAGGTGCTAGTGTTCAATCAAAATTATTACATTTTATACGCCTTCATTCTCTAATTGCTCGAAATAAATTATTAAATTAGAATTTCAATATACTTTTGTTTATTTTGTAGGAATTAGAAAATTTGGAAAAATAAACAACTTGCTCAAGGATTGGGTCAATTGAAGAGGAAAGAAGAAAAAGAGGAGACCCAACCCAGCGTATGCTAGCCCATATCCAAGCAGCCCGGTTCAGCTTCATCTCCTCCTTCTTCCCTCTCTCTCTCTCTCAGGCGAGACTGTTGTCCAAAACCAAAGCCCATTCCGTTTGCCATGTGGGCAGTCATCCTTTTTTCCGTCTTTTCCCTCTCTTGCACGGGGGCCTGAGCTTCCATACGGGCCTAGTCTGCTCCTCCCCATTTCACCCACCCAGCCTGCTCTCCCTCTTCCACTTAATCCCTCACTTGCCTAGCATGTGATCCGACCACCCACCTTCCTTCTTCTTCCCTTTCCTAACTAGAGTCAAACACCTAAATTAGTGAACCCTGCTTCACCTTCTTCAACCCCTCCTCTTCTATAACCATTTTCCCCGTGTTCCCTTAATTTCTTTAATTTCGCTCTTACACTTTATTGTCCATTGTCATCATTTTAGCAGTTTTCAAGAGTTTATTTCGATAATTAAGTGCCGTAATAGAGCAATGAAGGCCCGATTTTGGGGGGCTAGGAAGTGGAGATAAGAGGAGTAGCGGGGTCGAATTAAGGCAAGGATAGATGGCACTTTAGTTTTTTTTTTCCTTGAGCATACTTTCTTCCCATATGTTCTTTTTCCTTTTGCTCGTTTTGTTTCTTTTGTTTTCTTTTTCCCAGTTTAATAATTTAGACTTAACTTTTGTAATTCAGTCAAGATCCCATTTAATTGAAGTAAGCCATCTCAGTTTGAGGACTTGGACTATAAAAGTTGTGGGTTGGATTTCAAAGTTCTGCTCCGTCCATATTGTGATGCGAATTTGTGCCCGGATTTTAAGTTTGATTGATAAATAATTTTGGTTCTACACCTCAGTGCTATTCTATCATCCCTTGTAGTTTTGGGGGATTGACATCTACAATTATAAATTCCTTTTGTTGTCTTTAGTTCAAGTTGAGTTGCCATGACCACTGAAACTTGTGTCGTTGGAGATGTTTGATCTTTAATCCAGCGGTCTAGTCCTACTTAGGTGTCTTAGTTTCAATTGTTTTTTTTTTCCTACTTTGGATCAATTCCATTCTCTTTGGTAATAGTTTATCGTTTGCTAAGGGCCAATATTGAGCTAATCTACTTAGTGACCTAAATTGCATAGTTCATCCCTCATGACTACACCCGTAATTGCTACAGAGATAAACCATACGCTTACGAAAATTACAATAACTAGCATCCTAGATTTGTTTACTCGTTGCTCAAGATAGGAAGGGAGGCAGAAGATTTATTAAGGCTTAGCTACGACACCATCTGTAACGCCCCAGCCTCTCTCGGGCTGCTACAATTACTAGAGAATGGTTTCAAGGATCATCAACAAGCCCCACAAATCACTACAAGCCTTTATGGGGCTCTTCGTCCTCACTCACACGCTGCCTAGGAAACTTTCTACGAGGACATTGATAATTACCCATAGAGCATATCATTTCAGGGTCAGTTTGATATGTTTTTAGGGGATTCATAAGTTTTATGCTTAGAATTTACCCCAAAAGTCCCATTTTACGCTTGGGTATTGTGCTTTGATGACTTTTGCAGGTTTTGAGACCTTTTTGATCAAGAATTCACCCTTGAAAGTCATGTTTATGAATCACCATGGATGCCCCCAATCACCATGCCCGTGGAAGAAAGAGAAGAACAGAAGAATGCGGAGGCAGTCGACACCACGGTCTGCCAGTGGTGGATGCCACGGTCCGTGGTGTCTCTATTTCCTGCGACGCTATTTATTTTCTCGCGGCTTTTCAACTTCCAAGTAGTTTTTAATGTCATTTATACGCATGACTGTTCGGCTTCCAGCATCTTTGCTATAAAAGGGGGCTCTCACCCTCATTTCAACACACACATCCCCTCATTCCATTTTGCTATCTTCCATTCCATTCTAGTTAGATTACGATTTAGATTAGAAAGAGAGAGAGTGAGTTGAAGTGAAGATTTGCAAGGATTCCACCTCGGGCTTGCAACGACTGTTCAAGCACGCATTTTGGCTGAGCAAACTCTTCTCTCTTCTCTTCTCTTCTCTTTTCTCTTTACATTTATAATTTAGAGTAGTTAGATGTTTAATTTATTCATGTGTGAATAGTTTAATTTTTGTCCAGGGATTTAGTAGTTTATGAAAGTATAGTTGGATCATGTTTTAATCTAAAGAATTGTGCTTATTTTCATGATTGCTTTGATTTTGTTCTATGGAATGATTATCATGTTGTGAGTTGAATTTTGGCCAAAGTTTGCTTGCACGCTTGAAACAATCGGGTGAAAAAACTAAAAGGTGACATTTGATTGTTGGACTGCTTGATAAAACCTGACATAACATTGTCTCGAAAGAGAGATTTGCATGTTAGGAGGACTAGAAAGTAATCGAAGATGTTTAACTTGGGTTAAGATAAATTAGTTTGAAATAACGACTTTTGCTTAGTTTAAGCAAATTTGAAAGATTTTGAAAGAATAGATCAAATTTCTAGATAGGTTGCAATTCCTCGAAATTAACCGATTAGAGAAAAGCACATGTTTGTCATTTTGATCCAATCAACTTTCATAACTACATGAATTCCTAGGCATTTTCTCCTTAATTGATTAAAAATTAGTAAATTAGAAATTGTTAAATTGAAACCCCTTGAATTAGTTATAGTTGTTTCCTTGTCTTCGTATTTTCATCAATCTAAAATTCGGATTCGCTTAGCGTATCTTGAGGGAATATAGCCCAATAGATCAACTTAGTCTTTGTGGGATCGACCTTGATTAGCTACAATGCTACTGTGCTCTTGCGGGCCTATTAAGTGTTTGGCGCCATTGCTAGGGACTAGCGTTGAATATTGGTTTTTTCTCAATAGGTTTGACTAAGCATTTTATTTTTCTTTGAAAAAAAATTGAAAATTAAAAAAGTCAAATAATTTTTGAAAGAAAAAAAAATAATGGCAATTTTCTATTTCCCCTAATTCGAGTATGAATTATTTTGGAGGTATTTTAAGCATTAAAAGTTTTTTTTTGCTCAACGTGGTTATTGTGTGAGTAAATGGGAAATTTTGGCCATTGTTGATGAGGGTGTTAATAGTGAAACCCGAGCTCTTTTAGAGTTTTGAGGTTTTCATGCTAAAAATTTTGATGATGCATGTTATTTGCTTGAGTGGATTGCTTGAGATTCATTTGAATTTGAGAAGGCTCCTCGTGTTTCTGGATGTTCATTTCCTGATCCTTGTGCATTTTATGCTAGATCTTATTATGCTCCTTTTTGGTGTGAGTTGTGTAAATCTTTGGATCATGAAACTAATTTGTGTCCTCATTATACATGCTATGCTCAAGCTGACTTTGCATCACCCTGGGACAATACTGATGTTGTCCTAACCTTACATAATTCATCCTTTCCTTTAGCTCAGTGCATGGAGCTCGAGGCGAGTGAGCATTTTGGGTTTGAGGCTAGGTTTGATGTTATTGATGCATGTTTTGAGTCGGAAGATACTTTAGAGGAGGTGCATGATCTAGATAAGACTTTTTTGGAGGGGTCATGTGATGTGTTGGTGTATGAATGGTCTCCTAGCATTGGTTTTGATGATAATGTTCTCACTAATCCTCTTGATCATTTCCTTGTTTCACCTATTTGTTCATTACCCCCTTTCTCCCCCAAGTATTACATTGATGCGCCCATTGATAATCCTAAGATTTGTGATTCTAATGTTGACTTGGGCTATGAGAATAACGTGTTTGATGTGCTTGGTGGGAATTGTAATAATTTTGTGTCCTTAGGTTACTTTAGAGGGTGCGATCCCTTCATTGACCCTTATTATGTAAGCCTAGAGGACTTGCCTAAGAGAACCACATGGACTACAATCTTTAATCATTTCTATGATATTTCTCAAGCCATTGATAAGATTAAGATGATGCTTAATGTCTTTGGAATGATTTTGTTTATTACCTCTTACCTTTTATTTTTTGAATTGTGGGCCCAGGAATTTGATAAGCTCCTACGTGCCTTGATGACATCTGATTAAAGGGTCGAGTCTTGACAACGTGATGGAGTGGTTGATGCTCCATGTGCCCCGGTTATTACGAGGCCGCATCGCTTAGGTGCACTCTACACCTAACCTGGTGAGATCGTTATATTTTGTTTTCCTTTCCCTTCTTTTACTTTCTTTCCTTTGAATAATAATGCTTTATTTAAGCATGGAGGAATGGTAGTTTCCATATATTCTATTTTGGTTTTTAGTTTGCATACTAGTTAGAGTATATAGTTTTAGGTTTTCCTTTTGGTTTGCATTAGTGTTTTATATTTAGTTGCATTTTAGGTTTGCATATAGGATTGCATGTAGGGATGGTGTGAGATAAGCACCAATGATGCTTTTGTTTAGGCAAAATAGCTTTTATGCATTTGATTAACTTTTGAGTGTAACCCTTTTGGTGCTACAAATTTGTGAAGGTTTTGTAAATATTTCTTATTATGACCCTTGTCTTGATTGAGAACTATTTTATCCCTTGGAGTCCTTAGCACTAATGTATGTACATGTAGTCGTTTCATGAGCTTATTGTGACTTTGGTAGATATCCCGTGAGATTTTGAGCCTTATTTGGACCAATTCCTTATGTTTAGTCTCATATTTCTTTCATGTGTGTGACTATTCTATGTTGAATCTCTAGAACTTGTCTAGACTCTTATTCAAAACCACATTAGCATGTGCATAGTTGATGCTATGATAGAGACATTTCTTTCTTTGGTCATTTTAGCCACATAACTAAATAGCCTACCCTTGTATTAAATGTTTTTTTCCCCTTTGCTAGCCCTTTTGAGCTTATATCTTTCTTTGTTGTGATATCTTCATCTTAGCCCTTGGCCAAACACATATTCCTACCTTTAAGCCAAGTTTATGGAGCATCAATTCATCTATGTAGTAGGTGGTTTTTGGGGATATTTAAGTTTAAGGTGGCTTTGGTATGTTGGTTTGTTGAGGGATTGATAATATGGAGCATTTTCTTTGGTTCCCTCTTGTTTGGGTTGAGTATATGTACTCAATTGTGAGTTGAAAGTTAGTGATCCTATGCCTTTCAGTAATTGCAATTTTTGTTTCATTTCCCAAAAAAAAGGAAAAAAAGAGGAAAAAGTAAATTATGTTGAAGAAAAAGAAAAAAAGGAAGATAAAAGTCATGTTGCAAAAAAAAAAAAAAGAGAAGCGGAAAAAAAGCAAAAAAAAAAAGATCATGAATAAGTGATTGGCATTATATACATACATAGCTCGAATTTCTCTCCTTGTCAACTCATTTCCTACATGATTCGTTAGGGTATGTTCATTGTATTTTGAGGTTTGGAGTGTTGGTGAACTTCAAGGTTTCTTGGTGTTTTGATTGGTTGTTCCCTGTCACTTGGCTAAATAGCTCCACATTACCGAATTCATTTGTCCATCTCCTTTCCTTAACCCTTTTAGCCCATATTACAACTCATATAAAGTCCTCTTTACCATCTTGTGCACATTGCGTTTTAGTAGTGAAGAATTTGAGAGCCTTGTCAAGCATATAGTAGATTGCATCTTTGGAATGAGTCTTGAGTGAACCTGTGTTATATTTCAAACACATGAGTGGGAGTGATTCTCATTTTCCAAAGGTGAGGTTCTCTCGGTCCATTTAGCTCTACAATTTCATGTGCTTACATGATATGCTTTGTGGTTCTTTGGGGGTGATCAAGTTTGATATCGAGCTTGTGGTCTTATACTTCCTCGAAAACCTCCTCCTAATTTTGAAATATTTGTGCACTACTTTGGCGTTGCCGGTGATTGCTGTTCTTACTTGTGATATGTTATAACTTGCCTACTTTAAAGAGGTTTCATGTTTTGAGTTCTAGATGCATCTCCCCTCGTCAGTTTTATCAAGTGTTTGCTTGAGGACAAGCAACGGTTTAAGCATAGAGGAGTTTGATAAGTACCCATAAAGCATATCATTTTAGAGTCATTTTGATACGTTTTTAGGGGATTCATAAGTTTTATGCTTAGAATTTACCCCAAAAATCCCATTTTACGCTTGGGTATAGTGCTTTGATGACTTTTGCAGGTTTTAACACCTTTTTGATCAAGAAATCACCCCTAAAAGTCATCTTTATGACTCACTACGGAAGCCCCCAATCAACATGGTCGTGGAAGAAAGAGAAGAACAAAAGAATGCTGAGGCAGTGAACACTACGGTTCGTGGTGTCTCTATTTCCTGTGAGGCTGTTTATTTTCTCGCGATTTTTCAACTTCCAAGCAGTTTTTAGTGTCATTTATACGCGTGGCTGTTCGACTTCCAGCAACTTTGCTATAAAAGGGGGCTCTCACCCTCATTTCAGCACACACCATCCCCTCATTTCATTTTCCTCTCTTCCATTCCATTCTAGTTAGATTAGGATTTAGATTATAAGGAGAGAAAGTGAGTTGACGTGAATATTTGCAAGGATTCCACCCCGAGCTTGCAACGACGGGTCAAGCACGCATTTTGGCTGAGCAAACTCTTCTCTCTTGTCTTCTCTTTTCTCTTTAGATTTATCATTTTAGAGTAGTTAGATGTTTAATTTAATCATGTGTGAGTAGTTTAATTTTTGTTTAGGGATTTAGTAGTTTATGAAAGTATAGTTGGATCATGTTTTAATCTAAAAAATTGTGCTTATTTTCATGATTGGTTTGATTTCGTTCTATCAAGTGATTATCATATTGTGAGTATATTTTTGGCCAAAGTTTGCTTGCACGCTTGAAACAATTGGGTGAAAACTGAAAGGTGACATTTGATTGTTGGACTGCTTGATAAAACCTGACATAACATTGCCTAGAAAGAGAGATTTGCATGTTAGGAGGACGAGAAAGTAATCAAAGATGTTTAACTTGGATTAAGACAAATTAGTTCTTTCGAACGACTTTTGCTTAGCTTATGTAAATTTGATTGATTTCGAAAGAATAGATCAAATTTTTGGATAGATTGCAATTCGTTGAAATTAACCGATTAGAGAAAAGCACATGTTTGTCATTTTGATCCAATCAAGTTTCAAAACTATGTGAATTCCTAAGCTTTTTCTCCTTAATTGACTAAAAATTAGTAAATCAGAAATTATTAAATTAAAACCCCTTGAATTACTTATAGTTGTTTCCTATTCTTCGTATTTTTATCAATCTAAAGTTTGGATTCGCTTAGCATATCTTGAGGAAATATAGCCCAGCAGATCAACATAGTCTCTGTGGGATCGACCTTGATTAACTACGACGCCGTCGTGCGCTTGCGGGCCTATCAGACATCCATCCCAAGATTTCTCCATAGCAACCATACTTAATAGCGGAGTTCTTAAGAGTGGGCTCCCTGAAAAGGAAGATGCACCTTTGGTGATATAAGTAGTCACTTCAAGCCTTTTAAGCTACATTCAAAGTATTACAATCACTCCCCACTTGAAGAGCACAACATCCTTGTAGTTTCTTGCTATGCAACTGACTTACAAGTCCTCTTGACTGACGGTCCATCCTAGTATCTTTGCCCCACTAAGTGACTGCTCAGCTCCCGTATACTAGCACAACTCACAGTCACGGGTCAGCTCTAGTACCATCGATAATGCCTTAACTTATCTTGGGTCGTGGACCGTTATCAGGAACAGCTTCAAAGATCGTCCACCGGCCCCACAAATCATCACAAGTCTTTCCGGTGTGCTTTGTCTTTGTACATTTTGCATTCAACTTAAGCTAGCGCCAAAATTTATGGAAAATCACTTTGATAAGGTTTTACGTTTCCATCGTGATAATGGCATATGAGTTGTTATTATAGAATATTATCCTTTTTCTCATTAAATGCATTGCATGATTATCATGTTTTCTTGCCAATAATCATGAGGTTGGCCTATTCACTGCAATGTGGCCTTAAAAACTTAGCTAAGCCCACTATCCTTCATGGTATAATAATAATAATAATAATAATAATAATAATAATAATAATAATAAT
>JACYFF010019584.1:80147509-80157848 GCA_017589665.1 Selenicereus undatus
ATAATAATAATAATAATAATAATAATAATAATAATAATAATAATAATGATAATAACAACAACAACAACAACAATAATAATAATAATAATAATAATAACAATTGTGATTTTTTTAATAATGCTAAAATTTTAAACTGCAAGCGTACAACTTTCATCTTAATACTTAGTGGTTGATCTGTGGGGATGGATATGAAATTTGATTACTTCTTAACAATCTAATCTAACAAGCTAAAATAAGCAGCATAATGAAACTAAAACAACTAATTAGTAAACATTAGTTGTCCTACTAAACAATATCCACAAGAGGTAATTGGAAAAAGCGAAAACACCGTAACTACTTAGGACTAAAAGTGAAGCGAAGCAAAATAAGTAAATAATTAACGAGTGATGACACAGAGGGGTCGGGAATAGAAAATTGAGCTCCAAATCTGTAAAATTCAACAACTCCTTATCATAATTAACCACGAAAAGTCCAAGAAAATCTACCAACACCAAGTTACCTTCAATGATGTGTAATTAGGCTTCAAAACTAAACTAACCCAGATGCGTGACTGTGGTTGGAAAAAAACCAGAAGCCAGTAGAATATGATGAATTGAATACCAAGGAAAGCAGAAATATCACTCAAAATTAACTAAATTAGGGTTGAATTACACACTTGGGAACAATAATTTCAGATTTGGAATTGATAAAAACTGACATCAAAATTGAAAAAAAAATGGAAACTAACAACTCTCTTCTCTGCTATTCTACTCTCTGCTGCTCCTTGCTTTCGACTTTTCCTTAGATTATATCCAAAAATCGTGCCCCCAAGCACCTTGACTGCTCATGTAATTCTTGGATTAAAGCTTAAGCTTGTAACTACTACGTGGAAGTGATTAAATGAAACCTTAAATGGCTAACTAATGAGAGGAGAGATGATGACAGGGATCAATGGGCCGATGTCAATCAGTGAGGGATGTGAGCAATGAGAATAATTAAAGGAGGAGCAAAGGGTGTTATTGGGTCAGGGGAGCAGAGGAAATCGAAGGGGGGGGGAGAGGGGCTCAGGTTTTTTGGGTTTATTGAGGAGAGAGAAAAAGAAGAAATGGAGGAGGAAGGTGAAGGTGTATCATATGCTTGTGTGTGTGGAACATTAAGTGAAAGGCGGAGATAGGACAGCAGGCCAGGTCTGGGAGAAACTGGGCCACACGTAGAGAGAAGAAGAGGCATAAAGAGAAAAACAAGCGCTTGGTATGGGTCACATGCGGCAGATTGGACCAGGCCCCACAAAAGAGGAGAGGAGAGCTAAGGCATGTGCGCTGCTCGTAAAGGGATTCGGGAACTGGGCACGTGCCCGACACGTGATGCAGAGGGCTGTGCAGGCTGGAGCTCGACGCCTGGGTGGCTGGGCTTGGAGCTAGTTGGGGATTAGGCATGTTCATTCCCCTTTTGACTTGATCCAACACCATCCCTCTTGCAAGTAACTTGCATTTTATTTATCCTTTCAGATTTTCTCAATTCTTACAAAATAAACAAAACCTATTAAAATCCTAATTTAATAATTTATTTCAAGCAAATATTAGATAATAAAAGGGTACAAAACAACATCAGTTCAAGTTAAAGAAGTACCCCTACCCCTAAATTTTGCTCCTTCTCGAGTAAAATGAAACTACAAATCCTATAAAGAAAATAAAATCACAACTCACTTTTGTAGGAATCACTGTTGCACTTAGCATGTGGAACATGCCCTTTAAACCCCTAGGTTACCCCTAATGGCCTAGTAAAGTCTTGTGAGAGTTTGCAGAAGATATGCCCACAAATCTATAAAAAGGAAAAGAAAAAGGAAATTGAAAATCTTTTTAGGGTTTTTTCTATAAAAAAAACTCAAATATACAAAAAGAACATAAAAGAAAATAAGAAAAAGAGAAAGAAGGGAAAGAAATAACAATCAAACCAGGTCGAGTGGTAGGTACACCCGAACTTCTCGGTGGCACATCACTCATCAGGACTCGGCTCATAGAGGGTCAGACACTCCACATGTTCTATGCTTGGCAGCTCCAACTGCTTTAACCTCTTGCCATTGACCTTAAGCTTATCACCACTCTCAAGATCCTGTATCTTGACTGCAGCATAGGGAAAAAAATTTGGAACAAAATAGGGACGCATCCATTGGGACCTCAATTTCCCTGGAAAAAGGTCGAGCTTAGACTCATATAAAAGCATTTTTATCCCTAGGGCTAAGTCTTTTATAAGAATATGTCTATCATAGAACAACTTGACCCTCTCTTTGTAAGATCGAGCACTCTCATATGCTTGAGCTCTAATATCTTCTAGCTTAATCAGTTGTAGCCTCCTGTCCTCGCCAGCCTTAGTCAAGTCATAATTAAGCATCTTAATGGCCCACCAAACTCTATGCTTTATCTCAACATGGAGATGACAAGACTTACCGTAGACAACTCTATAACGTGACATACCTAAGGGAGTCTTGAAAGTCGTCCTATATGCCCATAAAGCATCTACAAGCTTGTCGGCCCAACCTTTTTTATCCCTGCTCACAATCTTTTCTAGATTCTGCTCAATCTGCCTATTGGACACTTCTACCTAGCCATTGGTATGTGGATGATAGGGGGTAGCAAGTCTATGGACTAAAGAGTACCTCTTAACAAGGCATCAAAAGACCTATTAGTAAAGTGGGTACCCTAATCACTAATGATAGCTTAGGGCATGCGAAATTTAGCAAACACGGCTTCCCTAATGAACTTCACAACCATTTAGCATCATTGGTCTAGTAGAGACGACCTCTACCGACTTAGAAACATAGTCCACAGCTAAAAGAATATATTAATTCTGAAAAGAAGAAGGAAATGGTCCCGTGAAATCTATACTTCAAGCATCAAAAATCTCCACCACAATGATGGGATTAAGTGACATCATATCTCTCCTGCTAATCCTACCCATCTATTAGCACCTAGGGCAACTCTTATGGTACTCAAAAGCATCCCTAAATAAGGTAGGCCAATAGAAACCACATTGAAGAAGTTGTCTTTCTCCCATTAAAATGCCCCACACATGCTTGGCCATAACAGATCGAAAGGACACTCCTAACCTCATGGTCGGGAATACACCTCCTAAAGACTTGGTTAGAACAGTACTTAAACAGGTAAGGATCATCCCAAATAAAGAATTTCACAAGGTGAAAAATCTATCTCTATCATTCTTAGTCCAACCCTCAGGAATCCTACCAGAAACTAGGTAGTTTACAATATCAGCATATCAAAGGTCAGGGTGGACTACATACACTTGCTCATTAGGGAAGCATTTAGAAATGTTGGACTCATAATCTCTACCACAGACAACCCTAAACAAGTGGTCAGTAACTAGGTTCATAAAACCTTTCTCATCCCTAATCTCACAGCTAAATTGTCACAGAAGCAACATCCATCTCATAAGTCTAGGCTTAGTATCCTTCTTAGAAACAAGGTGCTTAAGAGTATAGTAGTTAGTATAAACAATTGCATGAGACCCAATCAGATAAGGTCTAAACTTTTGAAAACAAAAAATCACAGCAAAAAATTCCTTCTTAGTGACAGTATCATTCAATTGGTCATCATTCAAAGTGTGACTAGCATAATAAATGACATAGGGCTTCTTATCAGCACATCTCAAAATAGCCCCAACAGTATAATCCAATGCGTCACACATTAACTCAAAGGGCTCTCCCCAGATGGGAGGATGAAGAATGGGAGCATAGGTCAAGGCTTCCTTAAGTTTAGTAAATGCCACATAACACTCTTCAAGAAGTAAAATGGCACATCTTTAGCTAAAAGATTGGTAAAAGGCTTAGCTATCTTACTAAAGTCCTTAATAAAACGACGATAGAAGCCAGCATGTTTAAGAAAAGACCTCACCTCTTCACACTACTGGGACGGGTTATATTAACAATCAAATCAGTATTAGCCTTATCAAACTTCAATTCAATCTCTAGAAATAACATGGCCTAAGACTATCCCCATTTTCACAAAGACATGACATTTCTCCCAGTTCAAAGTTAAATTTGTCAACCTATACCTTTGCAACACTTTACTCAGCTTAAACAAACAATCCTCAAAGGAAGACTCAAACACAAAGAAATCATCCATGAAAATTACTATGCATTGTTCAACTAAATTTGAGAAAATAGAAATCATGCACCTTTAAAAGGTAACAGGAGCATTACAGAGTCCAAAAGGCACATCCTAAGGTGTATATACTAAAAAGACGGGTGAAAGTACTCTTCTCCTGATCTTCAGGAGCAATAGAGATCTAGATATAGCCAGAATATCCATCTAAAAAGCAATAGAATGAATGTCCAGCTAACCTCTCTAACATCTAGTCAAGAAAGGGAAGGGGAAATGGTCTTTCTGAGTAGCAACATTCAATTTCCTATAGTCAATACAAACAGCCACCCAGATTGGACTCGAGTGGGAACTAGCTCGTTGTTATCATTCGTAATCATGGTAATATCAATCTTTTTAGGAATAATTTGAACAGGACTAACCAATCACTATTAAAAATGGGATAAATAATCTCATGATCTAACCACTTAAGCATCTCCTTTCTAACTACTTCCTGTAAGTCGGGTTCAAATGTCTTTGACGGTCTTCGTAGGGCTTAGCATCGCCCTCCAAATGGATTCTATGATACACAATCAAGGGACTAATACTATTGATATCCCCTAAAGTCCAACCAATGGCTTTCTTGCTCTTTCTAAGTAAGGCAATGAGTTTTTCCTCTTAGTCTCTGTCTAAGTCAAAAGCAATAATCACGTGTAAGGATTCGTCGGGTCCTAGAAATGAATACTTAAGATAATTAAGAAAAAGTTTCAATTTAAGAGAAGTAAGAGGGGAAACAAACTCAGAAGCAGACGGAGTCAGATAGCCAGCTGTAGAGCACAAGTCATCAAATTCAAATGCATCATATTCAGACTCATCATCAATTAGGAAAGACTCATACTTAGCAGCATACATGTCATCAAACTCATAATTAAACATAGAATCCTCTACCCAGTTAAGAGTAGAAAATTTCATATCATCAAAACCAGTTGCAGATTAAAGATATTCAACTCTAAAGTCATGTTACCAAGAGACAGTCTCTTCATGCCATTTCTACAGTTAATCAAGGCATTGGCAGTGACCAAAAAATGATGCCCTAAAATGACAAAGACTTGACTAGCAGTGTTAGCCACCTTCTCAGTCTTAAGCACAACAAAGTCTACTAGGTAAATAAATTCACCCACCTTAATTAGAACGTCCTCCACCACACCCGTGGGCAACCTGGTCGATCTACCAGCTAGCTGGATGACCATTTTTGTAGGTTTCAACTCACCTAACCCTAGCCTCTCATATTTACCGAAGGGTAACAAGTTGACATTAGGCCCTAAATCAAGTAAAACTCTATGAATGAGCTAGTCCCCTTTGACTATGAAAATAGTAAGGTAACCAAGGTCCTTGTACTTCACTGGAATCTGATGATAAATAATAAAACTAGCTGTAGAGCCTAAGAAACCTTTCTGAGGAACACTAGTGGCTCTGTTAGTATTACACTGATCCTTCAAAAATCTAGCATAAAGAGGCATCCACTGAATAGCATCAAGCAAAGGAATGTTGATTTTGGCTTTAGAGAAGGTCTCTCCTATCTTATCAACATGTACTTGGTCTTTCTTTTTTAGTTTATGGGGGAAAGGAGGTAAAAGCTTATGAACTCTCTTCATAGTAGAAGGTGAAGGTGGAGTTTCCTTAAGAGAAGAAGGATCCACTGAATCAGCAAAATCCTTCTTTTTAGGCTCCTTTTTTTTTTATCAAAATATGAGTAACAAGGAAGAGGTCATTAGAAGAATAACTAGAGACACTATCAGTAGCATCTCCTCACTGACTGAATGAACCAGTTTCTAGAAAAGAAGAGGAAGAATGGTTCATTCTTGGTTTTTATGTAGGCCATACTCACTTACTCCTATCCAATAGATCACCAGTGAGCAAAATAAGGGCATGCACTTAATGAATGATCTAAGCCCTAATAATGAGAGCAAGACACCATAGAAATCTGAGAAATTTGGGAAGTCTGAATAGATAGCCCTTCCAACGTGTTCTCTAATAATGTTATCTTAGACTCAAAACTACCGATGGCAATGGACCGGATTCGGATCGGATGTTGGAACATCTGAATCTGAATCCAAATAAGTTTCGGATCTACAAATTTGATCCGAGTCTGATCCGTTGGATTCGAGGGTACCTAATCCGATCCGACTCGGAGCAGATTGGAGTTTGATTTAATCTGATCCACATTTAATTTTCTTTCACGAAAATAATTTTGCACTATTTTTTCATCTGAACTTATTCTGTCCACCTATCGATACGATAACATGCACTTTCTTATCACTTCAACCGAATATTTGAATATTTTGCTAAATTAGGGGAGACTAACAAGGAGGCAGGTGACATGATTGTCTAATTGGGAATGGAGTGAGACTAGGAATGTAAGACATACACCCCCTCCCCCCACACACACATAACAGAGACAGAGAGAGACTTGGCTAAACAACTAATTAGGGTTGGATGGTAGGAGGTTAAGGTTAAGACTGGAGGGTAGATTTTAGGTTTGTAAAATTTTAGATTTGAACTTTAAATGCTTCCCAAAATAGTCAAATCAGATTAAAAAAATTGGATAAGATGTTATCTTCCCTCTGAATCTGATATGGATTCGAATTGTTTTTTTCAGACTCAAACTCGAATATTTTTTTTTCTCAGATCCAAGTTAGATTATTTTACCTCGGATCAGATCAGGTGTGCCTCAAACTTGGATGTGATTGTCATCCCTAAAGGTGACCCACATTAGAAATAGAATGCATTCCATCCCTAACAAATCTAGAACTTAGACTATCATTTCTAGCGGTTTCCCACTACACAGTCTTCTTACCTAAGTCCTCTAGCAATTCCCAAGTAGCAGTAGTGCTCTTAGAAAGAAAGTCACCCTAAAACATGAATTCTAACATGGGTTAGGTTTGTTGGTTGAGTTCTTCATAAACAATTTGGCGCAAACGCACTTGGTCTAAACTATTGTGGGGGCACTGAGCCAACAAATTCTTAAACCTATACAAGTATTTCCAAAATGATTCCTTTTCTAGTTGAACAAACTAATTGTTTTCATTCCTTAGCTGTCTAGTCTTGGCATTAGGAAAATACTTTCTTAAGAACAACTTAACAAAGTCATCCCAAGGAGAAACAAAATTAGCAGCCAAGCCATACATCCATTATTTAGCAAAATCTCTCAAGGCAAAAAGAATTAATTTCATTCTCACCACATCAACAGATATGTGAAATGTGTCATACAACATACTTCTTCAAATTCTCTCAAAAACAAATATGCATCCTCTAAACCAATAAACTTAGGGAGCATTTGAGTGTACTAAGGTCTCAACTCACAAGTCACATTAGATCCTAGGTCAGGAAAATTAAAACATGATGGCAAAGTGGTCATCGGAGGATAGCAAATATCACTCAAAGGTCTCTCATGTGTTATTTCTTAAAGATCAAGTTTAGGCTTCAGGTTTAGGTTCCAATTC
Source organism: Selenicereus undatus (assembly GCA_017589665.1). Classification (NCBI taxonomy): domain Eukaryota; kingdom Viridiplantae; phylum Streptophyta; class Magnoliopsida; order Caryophyllales; family Cactaceae; genus Selenicereus; species Selenicereus undatus. Next base: position 80,155,086 of record JACYFF010019584.1, read on the forward strand.
AGGGTCGTGTTCAATCCTAACAAGCCTTTTGCTCTCTAGGCCTCTATGTCCAAACAATCATGCGATGCCTACACCCTCACATGTATTTTTGATTTTTTTCTTTTTTTTGATAATTTTTGGATTTTTTAAACTCTTTTTTAACACAAAACCAAAATTGAAACAAAAATAGAAAACACAAAATAAACTAAAACAAAACAAAAAAAAAATCAAAACCTAAACAAGCAAGAGTTGAAAATAAAACTAAATAGAAAACAAACTTTAAATTCAGAACATTACATGTAGAAATTTCACTACAATCACTGAGAATATAAACATATTTTTTTCTATTTTTTCTGTCCCAGAACAGTGCAAAAATTTAGAATAGAAAAATATTACCGAAAACTGCTAAAACTTCCATAACTACCTAATAATTCCACAATAATTCACCTAAACTCTAAATATCTCTAAGAATCTACTAAAAATATCGTAACATCAAAATCAATCCCATATTTGCCCAGAAATATGGAAACATAATTTGAAATATGGAAAAAACTTGCACTGTTTTTTCTTCTTCAATTCTACCTGCCCTGCACTATTCACAACAACCAATTTGTTAATTCTGAATTTTTTTTCTCAGCAAAAATTAATTACTAAAAAGCAAAATAAAATTGGCCAAAATAAAATCTAAATATAAACTCTAACCAAAATTAAAAAACACAAGAAATCGAAACTAAACTAACAAATACTTACTACAATCAAAATCAAAAAGTATGAAAAGAAACAAAAATAACTCAATCAACTAAAGTATGACTCAATTTATCATGCAACCGAACTTCAAAATTTTGATCTTTGGCAACGGTACCAAAAACTTGTTGTAGTTTTTTTAATACCCATAAAGTTTTAAACCGCAAACATATGATTTCGTCTTAATAGTTAAGGGTCGATCCATAGGGACGGATATGAAATTTGATTGCTCCCTAGGAATCTAATCTAATAGGCTAAACTAAGCATCATAACGAAACTAAAACAACTAACTAATTAAGCATGAGCTAACCTACTAAACAATATCCATAAGAGGTAACTGGAAAAAGCAAAACCACCGTAACTAATTAGGATTGAAAGTGAAGCAAAGTAAAATAAGTAAATAATTAACGAGTGATGACACAGAGGAGTTGGGAACAGAAAATTGAGCTGTAAATCTATAAAATTCAGCAACCCGTTATCAGAATTGGCCAAGACAACTCCAAGAAAATCTACCAACACCATGCTACCTTCAATGACGTGTAATTGGGTTTCAATCAGACTATACTAACTTAGATGCATGAATGCGGTTGGAAAAACTAGAAGCCAGTAGAATATGATGAATTAGATACCAAGGAAAGTATAAATATCACTCAAAATTAGCTTAAATAGGGTTGAATTGCACACTTTGGGAACAATAATTTTAGATATGGAATTAATAAAAACCGAGATCAAAATTGGAAAAAAAAAAGAAAACTAACAACTCTCTTGTCTACTATTCTACTCTCTACTGCTCCTTGCTTTAGACTTTTCTTTACATTATATCTAGATATCGTGCCCTCTAAGCCCCCTTGATTGCTTCACTTAATTCTTGAATTAAAGCTCAAGCTTGTAACCACTCCATTGAAGTGATTGAACGAAACCTTCAATGTCTAACTGATGAGAGGAGAGATGATGATGGGAATCAATGGGTAATGGTTCATGTCAATCGATGGTGGATGTGAGTAATGAGAAGAATTAAAGGAGAAGTAGAGGGTGTTATTGGGTTAGAGGAGTAGAGGAGATCTAGGGGGTATGGGAAAGGGACTCAAGTTTTCTAGGTTTGCTGAGGACAGAGAAGAAGAAGAAGAAGAAGAAGAAGAAATGAAGGAGGGGGGAGGCAAAGGTGTATCATGTGCCTATGCGTGTGGATCAGTAAGTGAAAAGGGGGGAGAGGACAGCAGGTTGTGTCTGGGAGAAATTGGGCCACACGTGGAGAGAAGAAGAGGCGTAAGAAGAAAAGGAAAAAAGAAAGAGGGGCTTGGTACGAGTCACGTGCAGTAGATTAGGCCAGGCCTACGAAAGAGGAGAGGAGAGCTGAGGCATATGCACTGCGCATGAGGGGGGTCGGGTACTGGGCCATATGCTCGGCATGTGATGTAGAGTGCTATGCAAGCTAGGGACTATCACAATGTGACTCCATGCAGTAAATAAATTTAGTGCACATTTTAATTCATTTTATTTCGTAAACACGTAAAACAATTACCCACTCATTTATCTTATAGTGGCATGCGAGCAATTAGGGACTTACATCCTACTTTACTAAATAGCTTAACAATTAGAGAATGTATCATGGTTACGATCATTTATTTTATATGTGCAAATTTAGGCTGATCTCGAAGCCCGATCATTAATAGTGATAGGTCCACCATTAACTATGACAAAACATAGTAAAAATCATTTATTTGATATTTCACTCAATTAGTATTAATTAAAAATTCGAAGAGAAGCTATAGATGGGAACGGACATCATACTATACCTCCATATTTTGCATTTGTAAAATTAATCGAAAGAATAGACTAAAACGCTCCACGACCTTGATATTAATCATATAGTATTACCTAGGTAATTAAACCACAAATTCTAACAACGCTCACATGCAGCATATCTGTTAAGGTTACACCCAAATTTCCCTAACTCTTAACATTATTAAAACTTATATTATCTGAGGGTATTTTGCTCGCCCCTTTGGCTAAAAAGCGCAAGAAAGTTATCAGCTAATA
>JACYFF010019584.1:80176799-80242288 GCA_017589665.1 Selenicereus undatus
CAGTTAATATAAAAAAGAAAACACCAGTTAGGCCTGTTTGGAGATCGCGTTTGGAGCAACATTACTTGGACAAAGTTTTACACTTGGATTTGTTATCATCAAAACTTAATCAAAATAACTCAACACTTAGTCCACATAGATCCCCAAAATAGCCCCAACACAATCCCTAACACAAAAACAACCCTAAACTTTACAATAAAAGCATAAAACATCACCAACACAAAACCATAAATTTGGCATTGCCACCTCGTGCCACATGCCAAAATCCTGCAATTTGGAAATTTGACCAAGAAATTTGGCACGCTCACCCAGTGCCACCCCCTTTTTTCACTATTTTTTGTCTGCGCCAACCCTAGCATGCCTATGCTTCCCCTGTTTCATTCTTTTTTCCTCTTTTCACCTTACCATGGCCGGTGAGGAATATGCTTCCCACCCCAAGAACATTCCTCTTAAACAAGCCCATGAGATAGGTAAAGCCCTTGTAGAGCTTCAAGAACAAGTGAGGAAGCTCACCCAAAAGGTTGGACATGTAAGGAAATTCGTATAACAAACCCCTTGTCGAAGGGGCTATGATATTTGCCCCATTGACATCGGATACTCTTCCTCTCATAAAGAGTTGATAGTGAGGAAGAAAGGCCTAGATGAAAAAGGCATCCAAGGGATAACCTTAAGGATCTCAAGGTGGAGACGTCAGAATTTGATGGCAATCTTAACCCGAAAAGCTATCTTGATTGGATTCAAGCCATTGAAAGGATCTTTGAACTCAAAGATTATGATGATGAAAAGGCCTTCAAGTTGGTCATTCTCAAATTGAAGGGATATGCTTCACTATGAATAGAGCTGGAGAAGCCAAGTCCAAAATCAAAACTTAGTCCAAGCTCAAAATGCATATGGGCAATAGATTCCTACCTCCTTCTTACAAACAAGAACTCTACCTTAAGATTACCTCTCTCAACCAAGAGAATATAAAGGTACAAGAATACATTAGGGAGTTTGAACAACTCCAAATGAAAGTTAGCTTGGATGAAAAACTCGAACTCAAGATTGCTAAGTTCATTAAGGGGTTATCTCCTAGCACTGCTAGCAAGGTGGATTTACAACCTTACTTCTCCTTTGGTGATGTGTGCCACCTCGCTATCAAAGTTGAGAAGTAACTTAAGGGTAGGAAGTCCTTTCATACCTCCCTCACAAAAAACCCCTCCACTCACCTTGAAAGTGAAACCTCACCCCCCACAAGTCAAAGCTCCTGATAGGGATAAGGGGATTGCTAATGAGCCTCCTAAGAGGTTGGAAGGAAAGAAATGTTAAACTGATTGTCCCAATAGAAGGGCCCTTACCCTCAAGAAGATAGAAGACATTCAAGCTATTAAGGAAGAATCTAGCGAAGAAGAAGAGCAAAAAGATGAGACTACTTTGATTACTCCGGATGTAGAAGAAATGTTGTTGATCAAGAGGTCCTTATATGCCACAAAGGTTCCTTATGAAGATACCCAAATGGAGCAAATCTTCAACTCAAGGTGCACCGTTAGAAGCAAGGTTTACGGCTTAATCATAGATGGTGGAAGTTGCATCAACGTGGCCTCTAAGACACTTATTGATAAGTTCTAATTCCCTATCAAGAAGCATCCTACTCCATCCTCTCTTCAATGGTTAGGACCAAACGATGAGGTAACCGCTTCGAGACAAGCTGTTATTTCATTCTCAATTGGTCCATATAGTGGTGGGGTACTACGTGATGCTTTTCCCATGGATGTGTGTCACTTGTAACTTGGTAGGCCTTAGTTGTATGATAATAATGTGATTTATGATGGGTATGCTAATACTATTCACTCAAGCACAATGGTAAAAACCTTACACTGGCCCTTTTACCTCCACCCAAATCTCACAAAGCTAAATCGAGGAACGGAAGTGAGAAAAGCCCCTGCAAGAGTGAAACACAAGGAGAGTATGCCACTAGTAAGAGCAAGCCTCGAATTGTCTTACTAATGGTAAATTTAACACAAGTGAGGGAGTGGAACCTTTACCCCTATAGCTTGCCAAGCACTTGAGTATGAAATCCCAAGAGAACCTATTCCCAAGGTCCCATTGCCCATCAAAATGATGTTAGGAGAAGGCCCTCATGTGAGTGATCAAGCCACGAGTGACACCTCTTATAAGTATGATGAGTTTGAGCTATCATGTGATGAGTATGTTGAGATCTTCAATGACCTCATGAGGCCTAAGAGAGCTACTCGTTGCTTTGATGCTCTTCCAAAGATCTTCAACAACTCCTATACCTTTAAAAGGATAGGAGTCATTATTACCTTGGGTGTTTTCAACCCAGGAATGATAAAAGGCATGCAAGGTTGACATCATAGCATTTCAACCCAAGGACTTGAGGGAAAATCCTTCTCAAGTGGGGGAGATTGATACATTTTGAATCCATTAGGCCTTGCACTGAAGGCATGAAAATGGTCCTATTCCTATCTACCCTAAAAGACGGTTATTACCAAATTCCAGCACATAAGTCCACTTTGTCATGGTGTTTCACCTATCAAATGGGTTTGAAAATTAATGATCTGTGGCTTATTAGAACGATGATAGAGTCTACTATTGGCATGTTTAAATATTTTTAGTAGATGTTTGCATTTGAATTCCCTAAAGTGGTGAAAACTACAGAACTCTATTACAGTAGTACTGATTTTTACCCGATAAACTTGTTGAATTTGCATCAAGTTTAAATCCTACCAAATGAAACCCAAATAAAGCAAGCCTAAGTTTCACTGATTCCCTAAGATGTCTATTTTAGCCCTATAAGGTAAAATTAGGTATTGGATTTCAATATGGAGAGAAATGACCCAATTATATGGAATGTGCACAAAATTCAAGTTTTGGACCAATATGGAATTCAACCGTCATTGAAGACGGTACAACTGTTATTTTTTATATTAATTAGCATAGGGTAATTACACACTCACAAGGAAGACACTCAAAGTGACGGAACCTCCATTGGTGGAGTAGAGCCTTCTAAAAGCTCTCTAGAAGATGGAGGATGAATCCTGGAAAATATAGCTCATCATTATTGTAATTATCTCAAGCATCTTGATTTATTTTTCTAAGATATTTTGTAAACCCCCTATTAGCCCACTTGCCCCACTAATGTAACAGCTAATCCCTTCTACTTGGGTATTTATAGACCTTAATACCTCCTTCTAAACCAAGCTTGAAATTGAATTATGAATGGAAAGGCATATGGCCATTTTCTCTCTCTAAAATCTCTAGATCTTTATCTCTTTGATTAGTCTTTCCTTTCGAATTCTTCTTTGGTGAGTAGAGTCTTTCCTTTATAATTATTCTTTGGTGGCTTAAGCCTTTAAAAGGTGAATTTGGTCGAAAGTTTTGAATCTTTTCTTTAGAGTTCTTCTTAGGTGGCTATGAGCCTTAAGATATGAGCTTGGTGGGAAGTGTCTTATCTACTTTTGGATCATACTTTGGGTCAAAATTCATAATCTTATTGATTGTTTAAGGTTGAATCCAAAATAAATATCCTTGGTGTGATTATCTTCCTTGTTATATTTGATCTATAGAGATTAAGGATCATGATCCGCATCAATCATGCATAATCCAACCTAGGATTAGCCCATCGTACTTATCTCCTAACCTAGAGTCATATTTGACTTATCATAAGCCAAAACTAGGTTTGTAACATTTTTACCTCGGAACCTTAACTTAGGACTTACCTTATGTTGTTAAGCTATGCTTCACCTCATCTACATTGCATCCTTGATATAGGATCCCATGTTTCACCTTAGGGTCTAAATCTAAGCACCTAGCCAATCTGATCTTTACCGTAGTACTAAACTCATGATAGTTTTCTAACCCTTGGATTTTGGTCGAGTCCTTATTCTTAACCGAGTTTCCATGAACTAAGCTTGGTCCTTAGCCCCTACTCTTTACCTCAATAATCCTTCATTTATTCCAAACCTAAACCCTTATACTTGCTTGAGATCTTTAACCTAGGTCTCCTTTACCACCCTTTTACCTTGAATCCATACCCTCTACCTCATTCTCCAATCTCTAATCCCATGCGCAAACCTAACTTCTGATCATTGCCTATCTTGAGTCGATAACTTTGAGCCAACCTTCCATTTGTTTGCTAAGCTCACCTTTATATACCCTTTTATAATCACCATTCATGATCGAGGTCAAAAAGTGCAATCAACGACAACATGGTGAACGATAACAAGAAGATGGACTAAGTGATTGCTAGACTCCTTGCTCACAGTGAGTACAAAGAAAAAAAGATACATCGCCTCAGCCAAGAACTCACAATCATCAGGCTAAAAGCCAAGAAAGCAAAAGCTTGCATACCAATAGGCAGGAGAATTCTGACCAAGGAATATTCATCTTAAGGCATGGATTTGGAAGAAACTTTTGGACTACTGTACTGACAAGGACTCATCAAGCCCATTGGCACTACACCAAGGCTGCCACCAAATAGAAGACCCATGAAATGGGATAAGAATTCCTATTGCATCTACCACTAAGGAAAACATCTCTCTATCAACAATTGTTTGAGGTGTAAATACCTCAAGACATGATTCATATGGGATCATTTCTATTCCGATATCTGGAGAGCTCAATGGTGGTCGTAATGAGTTGACCTCCATATTAAAGGAATCAAAATAGGGTGGCAACAATCTCATTTCCTCATAACAAGGCATAAGTAACATTAATAACATTAACAGAGGATAGATTCACTATGATAATTCCATGTTTGGGTCAGATTGTCCTCCAATTTTATAATCATTTCCCTCTTAGTCCAAATCTTATATCTCTAGTTTATATCAAACAAAAATCCATTCTCGTTTCCATTCATATATATCTGCATATACCCTTTGTCCTTATTCGTGATTTTTCAACAGCAAGTGTACGACCTTCGTCATCGTACTTGAGGGTCGTCTCCTCAGGATCGAGAAGGAAAATTCTGCCACTAAAAGAAACCTAGAATGACATATTTACACCAGGAAATGCTACCAATTATTAAAAAAAATAGTTACTAAGACGTAACAACTAATCATTTAAATTATCAAAATTGGGAATTACATAAGGAATGGACTCAAATCACAAATGAAAAGTAATAAACAAAACTTGATAGCATGACTAATATTAACCATCTAAACATTCGTAATTCACCATAACTAAATAGCACCATTTTGCATAAAATGAAATAAGCTAATTAGGGTCTAAAGAAGCTAACTAGGGAGCATCAATAAAGCCATAAAAACACATGAACAACAAAAATAAAAATCAAAACTAGCCCTTATTAGGTAGAATGTTTACCTGAATTCCTTCAATTTTCGTGCCAGCAGAAGTAAAAGAAACTAAGCTAACTCTCCAAATTTAGCCACTAGATCAAGCACATATATAAGAGGGAGAGAAGAGGAGAAAGAATAGAGACATCCCAGCTCTTTCAAGCCTTGCCCATATTTAGACCACCTTAACTAATGGAGGTATCGGCTCTAGCTTTACTAACAGGACAAGATAGCTTAGAAGGGAAGAATAAGAATAGGGTAGAACCATGGGTATCCTAGATTAAACAACTCAACCTAGAATCAAACCCAACCCTAAAAGCACAACCCAAATCAAACCTACAACATAATTGAAACAAGAAAAGGAACAAATACAGGGGCTCAGCTAATCTCCATTAATGGAGGTAACCAAAACACCCAAAAAACTAGGTTAAAGAAATAATCAAAGTAACTTAAAATGGAGAATAGACCAGAGCACCAAAAATGAATTCAGATAAGGAAGGGGGCGATACAAAAATAGCAGAAAGGAGAAAGAACATCAAAATTGAATTCAGAATTTCACTAACTTCAAGCAAAAATCACAAACCTCTACTCAACATTAACTTAAATAAAGTCAATTACATGAATTAAAACATAGAAGAACCTATTAAAATTTGAGGGGGGGAATAGGGGGAAAACAAGATTCCAAAACGATGAATTAAAACCCTAACTACTAACTAAATTATGCTATAAATTAAATCCTACAAACCCTACTTAGCCTCCAATTGTTGTTGGTGCTCGCTTTCTTTTAAAGCCTACCAATTGCTCTATGTTCGTATGATTTGAGGATGAAGTAGTGGACAGAGATGAGGGCATTAAACCAATAGCAAGAGGATGGGAAATAATTCATTGTTGGCCATGTGCACAGTAAAGATGGTGGTGCTAGACTGGTGGCACTACATGGTGCTGATGCTGATATTGTATAATAGCGAAGATGGTTAGAGATGGTGGGGTTGTGAAGATGGTGACGACAGAGATGAGCTTCAAGGATGGGGAAATAAGAGAAAAAGGAGATTAAGAAATAATAACGAGGGGGGCACGCGAGGAGGATGAGGGGGGACCTTTTGGGGTTTTCTATTTATTTTTCCCTTTTCTTGCTTTTAGCTGCGCCAAGAGAGGAATGGGCCAAGGGCTCAATTTGGGTTGAAATAGAAAAAAGCCCAACACTTTATTTTTCATCTTTTTGAGCATTTTTTTTTATTTTCTACAAAATAAACAAACACAAATAAAAATTCTAATATCACAATTAGTTTGAGCTAAAATCCAAGATTGAGGAGTATAAAAATGTATGATTTCTTAGCTAAACAATTACTCCTACACCTAGATTTTGTTCATCTTCGAGTAAAACAAATTAAGTACCCAAAAGAAATAAAAATAAGAAACAGAAAATTTTAACTCACTTTTGTAGTAATTATGGTTGCATTTAGAACCAAAGGCCTTTAAACTCCTCAGTTCCCTAAGCGGACCAGTGAAGTCTCCTGATGGTTTTTAAAAAAATACACCCACAAAATCTTTTCAAAAACAAAGGGACATCCTTTTGTCTTTTTTTTTTCCAAAACATGATCATGTATCTAAGTGATGGGGAGAACATGTACACAACTTGAGTAATTGCATCACCCTACTAACTTAAAACCAAATTATATAGAAATAGAATGTACAATCAGAAAATATCTTGTAATAACCATGCCTTTTAACGGGGTAGCTTTAGAAATTCATGGATTCATTTAAGTTATTATTTGGAAACTAAGGAAAGTGTAAGGTTGAGTAGTTTTAGCTAGGATCAATTGTCCACGTAGTAGTTTGATTAGTTTTATTGAGTTGATTTGCATGCTAGCTTAAGTGATTTCCTGGAGTAATTAGATGAATTAGTTGAATTAATTTTGATTTTGGAGCTAACTAGTACCCAACTAGTCTAACTTACCTCATCATCTTTTAGTAGGTTAAAAAAAACAAGGGTGTTGAATCCCCATCTTCTTTCACACGAAAAAGAAATAAGCAGGGCTTCTGCTCTTGGCTTTGCCCTTCAATCTAGCGAGCGAGAGCGAGAGAGAGAGAGAGAGGAAAAAGGCAAGGATGGTGTCACGACAGCGAAGAGGCAGGGTGACCAGCGCTATTACGGCAGTGAGGTGGCCAGGACACCCAAACCGTGGCGAAGCTGCGTGGTAGACAAAGGAAGAGGCTTGAACCCAGCTGACGTTTTCGCCCATTAACCCAGAAATTGGGTCCTTGGCTTGGATTAAGGTTGGTGATTCTCAATCCTTCAAATTACTAGTTAATTTCAAAGTATTTCTTCTTCTTTAGATTTCTCCATGAAAAGGTTTGTAAAATTGTCCAATGAAGTTATGGTAATTCTTGGAAATTGGAAGAAGAAAAAAGGTTGTATGAGTTATTTGGGGTGATATTAATGTGAATTTCAGATGAGCGTTGTAGGTGGTGTTGTGACAAGGGAGCCTAGGTTTATGAGTGTTGAGATGATGATGTTGTGAAGTGTTTAATTGCTATGATTGTCATTTTTGTTTAGTTCGTTTCGTTATTATTGGATAATGATAGTGATGTTTCCATCCTGAGTTGGGTTGTTACGCTGGTCACTTTTATTGTGTTGTGCATATGTATTTTGTCATGTACAAGGTTGAAAGGGAGGGGCCAGCTAGTCCATTTAATAGCCCAATCCAGCCACGGACTGACTCTACTAACTGGGCATCGGTTGACTCCAACTAAAGCCTATTTCCCCTCTATGTGATTTATGTGGCTACGTGTGCGTGGGTGTTGGTTGTTTGCTTTTAGCAGTGAGGCTGCCCCTGATTGGTACAGCAACCAGTCTAGTTTAGACCGGGGCTATGAGCTGGACAATGTCTGGATCAGCCTTGCCTCCCTTTGTGTTGGCATATAGGGTATGTGTGCTGTGTTTATCGTTCTAAACTGTTAAGACTTGATTGTCTAAGGGTGTTATGTTGATTTACAAACTTAGACAGAAAACGAACTAAGAAGACCCTTGAGTTACTTTGTGACAAGAGAGTCATATATTTGACTGAATCAAATCGAATTGCAGTTTTGCAAATTGATAACCGGGCTATGTCCTTTTCAAAGTCAACCAATCATAAGTGCTTTTTAATAAACGCTGGCTAATGACAAGGCTATTTTGCAAAACTTGAACTTCTCGTGCATATGAAGAGTGAGTTGTCATTAAATGCTAAAAGCTCTTTTATAACTTATTTGCTTCCACTCCTTCCTACAACCGCATTTAGAGTCATTTGATATGGCATGAACTTTTTACTCTTTTGGGAACAAATTTCCACTTAAAATGTTGGGAAACTTAGCTATTTATTCATGGTTGCAAATGAGATGTATCTAAAATGTTTTGAGCTAGGAGGATAGTCATAATTGTACGGACACAGTTTAGGGAGCAGACCCAGTATGCAGAAACCCTAATTCTTAGGAAGTGGACCTAGAAGTGGGAACCCTGGTAGACCCTAACGAGGGAAAAAAGGTCCAGTGACCATGAGAGGCCCCGGGGAGGCCTCGGGGATACCATGAGTCGTGAGTTATGAGATTCACTTGAAGAGATCACTAACATGTAAATCCGACACTCATAAAGTAATTTCTTACCTATTGTGAGTGGGAAACTACTTGTTTTGAATTGTGTCAATGTAGAAGTTTTGCGAAGCGGAAGTACTCTTTGAAAGGACTTTCATTTAATTAAAAATTGCATTCTCTATGTGGAATGAATTTTGTGAAAGTCCAACTTGGTTTAAATAAGATTTTTCACTCCTTTTTTGTTGTTATTTTCACTTTCATGCTAAAAGAGCTCATGTCGATCATCCAATTGAACCCCTTTGATGTTATATGTTCACTTAAGAACCGACTGGGCTACCTCCTCCCCGCTCTCGGGTCATAGTGAAGGTTAGCCAGTTCTTATTTGAGCGTGAATGCTTAATACGTGATATTAAATAAGAATTCAATGTCATTGCTACTTTTCGAATTGTACGTAAATCTTTTGGTTTTCAAGATTATAGATTATCCACTGAGTGTGTGGTAGCTCATCCCCTCTTTATTTCCCGTTTCCCCTGGTTCTTAAAAGGCATGTGGACATTATCGAGCTACGTGAGTTGACTTGGTTTCTCCTATGTGTTCTTGTTAATTGGCGTTAAGGAATTCTACTCATTTATATGTTTAGTTTAGGAGTTAAAATGATGTATCATGTTTGTTTGTAAGCTCCTTTGAGCATATGTAAGTGTGACTCTTGAATTCTTACATTAAATATTCTCCAGTTGTCACTCTGAAGGGAAATATGAGCCAACCATCGAATTAGATATTTGTTGTCTAGTTGTTAGAGTAGAATTGTATGGGATGTAAACCCTATTTACTCCAGGCGTGTGATCTGTTGAACTGTATCTTCTATTTCTTTTCTTTATTTAACTTCATAGCTTGTGTACTCCAGTTCGTGTTGGTCTCTTTGGCATGTAGCCGTTGTGTTTAATTAGAATTGCTTCCGTATTTTTGATTATTTGTTGATTTACATGTGTAATTGTAAGGCTATAAGCTAAGACCATGGTCAATTTTTAGGCAGAACTCTGTCTGTTTCATTCCAAAATTTTGAGAATTCACCAACATGTCTAACCCTAGGGGGGGTTACATATCTGAGTGACAAGATACAACCTAACTTCCACTTTTCACCTCACACAACAATATGCAATGATATGATACCTTAGAACTTGAATGTGTTTCAATTCTTATGAATCAATTCACTAACATTGACACTATCCCTTTTCCTTGCCTAATTGACTTTTTTGCTCCCTTTTTTCTTGAATTTTTTTCCTTTTTTCTAAGATTCAAAAAGCGCACACACCTTAAGACGCACTTTATTTATAAATATTAGGGCCTTACCTAAAAGAGGTTTTATTAAATTGTGCAAAGCACTTATTTTAATTTTATTGACCAAATATATGTGTAATCAAGCAAAATAGCACATATGCAAGTCAATTAAAGATATGAAATAAATACGTTGGCTTTGAACATTAATGCCCGGATTTTTCTTCACATTTTTAGGCTTTTTCTTCTTCCTTTTTTTTTGCATTTTTATAAGAGCTTAGACGGTAACTTGACCAACAAAAAGTTCACATGTCAAGTTAATAATAAGGCTTAAAGAACTGGTGGTAAAGTGAGCAAGGTAGACACAAAGCATACATTTGAGATGCAATTATTATGAAAAATCGAAATAGCATCCTAGATTAAACATCTCAGCATGCAAACTCTATTTACATATAACTCAATAACCTAGCAACATGGGATCGCAATCACCTAAGAAAGCACACAGTTCCCCAAGGAAAATTAAAAATCTTTTTGAATTTTCTAAAAATTTTGAAAAAATATATACAAGTGGGCATATCATCCCCACACAAAAACTTCCAAATGTCCTCATTGTGAGAATTAAGGCACAAAAAAGTAATTACATAGGCAATACAATTGCAAAACCAACACAAATCTAACAAACATAAACAAACTCAAGACATCACCAACAAAACAAAAAACCAAACAACACCAACAGATATTCTTAAAACAAAATACATCACCACTAACCACACATAAAACAAAACATACATAACAAACAAGAGCGATCATAGCCAACTTGGCTCAACAAATCTCAAATTTCACCTCAAAATCAATCACCAACGTAATCACAATCCTAAATATCCACAACTATGTCCAAAAAGAAACAAAGAAAAGAAAAAGAAGAATATAGAAGAGGTGGAACGATTATACTAGATTGGGTATTGATTGTAACTAAAATAATGTCTCACTCAAATGGGGTCGAGGAGGTTCATGGAGCATCAGCCACTCCATCTTAGCTCACAAGCTATTACTCATATCAAACTCACAAAGCCTCATAACAACTTATCAAATGATGGGGAACAATCCTCATAAAATTAAAAGTAGTAATGGCCAGGGGGTGTAACCCAAATATAGCACACAAGTGGGATACAACTGAAAGCTCTCTTGAGCTTATCAAAACTTTAAGACTAATCAAGAGAGATATTTGTATATGCAAAATCAGACACACACATCAATGATTTACAAATGATGTGACTATATGAACGCATATATCTAAAGTGCTATGTATTTTTGAAATGAAGTCCAACATCTATAGGAGGGAAGGGGAGAGGACTTAAGCAAAACCAATCAAATCCAATATGAAAATGAACGCCCCTCAGATGACCGAAAGCCAATTCCTCCACCTCTATATTGCCCTCAAGTCTGGCCATGTCAGTCTCATCAAGAGTCTAATCTAAACAATGACTGTCAGGCTTAAAAGTCTCAGACTCTATAAAAATAGACTCAGAATGATCTAAAGAAGGGCAAAAAACTGAGGGAGGTAAAAGGGGTGAAATGGGAGGAATGGGAGCTAAGTCCGGGGAAGACGTAATGAAAATGGGGTCAACAAGCTTCTCACAATGTATAACCTAACTCAACTCCAAAATATAGGGCTCCACAAATGAATGCTCCTTATAAATGTATCTGCTGACTCAACAAATATATCGCATGGATCGTCAGAGCTAGCATCAGTCTTGAGTCTATCTCCCTCCTTGGGCTCTTCTAAGGGATCCAAAGAAAAAGGTGAATCATGAATTATCATACTACCCTTAAGAGATGTCACTAGTTGTGGTAAAATCTAGGGAGGGTGCAATTTCTAAACAAGATAAGGGATCGCTCACTTTCTCAAGGTCTGCCAAATGTGTATCTACATAAAATCATGCCCTAAAGGAATAGGTGACTCACTTCTAAGATCAACATCCTTATATGACCTAATCTAAGGTGCAAGAGAGCATAAATTGGAGTTGGACTTGAGTAAATCATGCAAGTAAAGCTCCCTATTAAAAGCAGTCAATGCCTCTAATCTTTGTGGTTGGCCAAGTAGTAGAAAAGAATCAACATCATAATCAAAGTAATAACAAGAATCACATGAAACAACAACACATGAGGTATAAGGGTGCTCATAAGATGTACCTCCAAACTGACTCTCAGCTAAAGGCATAGCATGCATCACATAAGGGTTAGGAATGGGGTGACTAAATAGCCCTGTAGCATTTTCATACTCCAAGTATCGTGAGCCAAATATTCAAAGAATTCCTAAATTTCCTCCAATCTGAATACGTGATTAAAAAATCTCCCAAACCCCTAGGGTACATAGTCACAACATGACCTTGATATTCATCATTAACGCCCTCACAAATCACCTGGCAAATTTCTCATTCCTCAAAATATTGATCAACATATTGAGCAAGAAAGTCATTCAATCTACTCCAATACTTCATGATCACATTAAGGGAAACATAAAATTGCCATATTTTTTCATTTTTTCATTTTTTGGATTCTCAAATTTCTAATTTTTTTCACTTTATGATTTTTCTATTTTTTTGGATTATTTTTCAAGAGAAAACAAAACAAGCATAATAAATTAATTCATTACTAACAAAGCAAACTTAGAATATATACAACTTATAAGAAAGTATCAAATAAAAGAAAAATGTGACATAATCTCATGCTGTCGTCCTTCAACAATGGTGCCAAAAACTTGTTCTTGATTTTGCAATGTAAAGTATTAGCCGCAAGCGTATGACGTTTGCTGTAGTACTTGAGGATTGTCTCCTCAAGGAAGGGGAGGAAAATTAGGGCACTAAAAGGAACCTAGAATAACATGTTTACACTAGGAAAGACTACCAAGTTATCAAAAATAGTTATTAAAGCCTAATAACTAATCATTTGAATGATCAAAATGAGGAATTAGGCAAGGGATGGCTCAAATGACAAAAGCAAAGTAATAAAGTGAAACTTGATTAACATGACTAATACTAACCATCTAAACATTCATAATTCACCATAACTAAATAGCACTATTTTGCAACAAATGAAATAAGCTAATTAAATTCTAAAGAAGTTAACTAGGGAGCATCAGCTAAGCCATAAAAACACATGAATAACAAAACAAAAACAAAAACTAGGCCCTATTAGGTTGAATCTTTTCTTGAATTCCTTCAATTTTCACACTAGCAAAAGAAAAAGCAACTAAGCTAAGTCTCCTAATTAAGCCACTAAATAAAGCACATATAGAAGATGGAGACAAGAGGAGAAACAACATAGGCATCACAGCTCTGCTCATATTCAAACCACCTCCATTAAATGGAGGTCTTAGCTCCAGCTACACTAACAAGACAAGACAAGGGAGAAACGAAGAATAAGAATAGGGCAGAACCATGAGCGTCCTAGATTGAACAACTCAACCTAGAGGCAAACCCATCCCTAAAAGCACAACCCAAATCAAACCTACAACATAAATTGAAACAAGAAAAGCAACAAATGTAGGGGATGGGATTTCACCCTGGGACTTAGCGCAAGGGCTCTGCTAATCTCCCCTAATGGAGGTAAGAAGTAAAACCAAAACCCAAAACCTAGATCCAAGAAGTAATCAAAGCAACCCAAAATGGAGAATAAATCAAAGCACCAAAAACAGATTCATATAGGGAAGGGGGGCTTACGAAAATAGGGGAAATGAGAAAGAACATCAAAATCAAATCCAGAATTTGAACAAGTTCAAGCAAAAATCACAAACCTCTACTTAACATTAACTAAACTCTATTACAGAGCTTAAAATGTATAAGAATAGATCTAAAATTTAGAGGAAAAAACAAAGGGAAAACGAGATTTCAAAACAATGAATTAAAACCCTAAAAACTGTCTACATTATGATAGAAATTAAATTTTAAAACCCTGCGTAGCCTCCTATCCCTAAAACTACTAGCTTTTTTTTTAAAGCCTTCCAATTGCACTATGATCATCTGATTAGAGAATAAAGTAGCGAATGGTGATGATGGCGTGAAATCCCTAGTAAGAGGATGGGAGAAGATTTGGTGTTGGTTAGGCGCAAAGCGAAGATGGTGGTGCTAGACAGGTGATATTGCACGATGTTGATGCTGATGTTGTTTGATGGTGGGGGTGGTTGGCGATTGTGGTGCGTGAATATGGTGATGTTGGAGATGAGTTTCAGGGATAGGAAATAGGAGAAAAAGGAGAGAGAGAATAATGAGGGGGACACGTGAGGAGAACGAGCGAGGACCTTATGGGTTTTTCTTTTAAAATTTTCCTTTTTCTTGCTTTCAGTCGGGCCAAGGGAGGAATGGGCCAAGGGCTCAATTTGGGTGAAAAGGAAAAATACTTAATACTTCATTTTTCATCTTTTTGTCCATTTTTTCTAATTTTCTGCAAAAATAAACAAACACAAATAAAAATTCTAATAGCGTAATTATTTTGAGCTAAAATCCAAGACTAAAGAGTATAAAAATGTATGATTTCTTAGCTAAACAATCCCCCTTTTTCCTTGTGAATATGTACTTTCTATGATGTATTCGAGTTGCAAAATAAAAAGTGAAATTGCAAAAAAATAAAGGAAAAGAAAATTGCAGAGAATGTCAAAAACAAAGAGTAAAAAATGCGTGACTACAAGGACTTGCCTAGAATAGAAGGCTTCCTACCTTTCTTTGCAAACCCATGATCTTGCTTTTAACCTATAAGGGCCTATTTGCACCTTTCACCCTAAACTTCCATGGGACATGGTTGATCTAAATATGAGGATGAGAATTAAAGTGTATGATGCCAAATTCACAGATAAGCAGCCAATAAGAGAAAAGGCCCATAGTACCAATGTTTACACTTAGAATTCAAGTTATGACTCCATCAATTAAATGGTTATTTCCTTAAAAGAGATAAACACAAAAATCAAAGTCACAAAAAGGAAATAGTCAAAGGTCATGCGACAACTTGCCTTGCACCCAGAGTCAAAAATAATTGTAAGGCTTATGTGATAATCTCATGCAAACTAAACCTGTACAATATCAAGAATATTCAAACCCTTGTTTTCAAGTATTGAAAGTTGTCATTGATTTAAAAAAGGAAAATTGCAACACCCATTCACAAAAGGATCTTTCTAAATAAATATACTTTTCATTATTAAAAAAAAAACTCTTACTTGAAATGGTGCAGTTATCATGAATAGTTGGTGATATTGCCAGAAGATCTTTGCAACAATCATCATGAAAATAAAACAAAGAAAAGACAACAAGATAGAATGATAACAACTGCTAGTGTTTCACGTAAATACGTGCTGGTTGTTTATGCATCTCACAAGAGATCTTATGCCAGACTCAATTAATTAAGTGCACACTATACTGGCTACCTCAATAGGGGCAAAAACATCCGAATTGTCTCCTCAAGTGGCAAAAGGCAAAAAAAAAAGGAAATAAAGACTTTGAATTCAAACCCATAACAAGTTAGTATCTCTCTCTTCACACTCACCTGGGTTCATATATGAGATAATTTTAAGCCTCCATGTAGGTTCCTTCATTTCGTTACCTACATTTTTAGCCTTACCTCAAAAAGCTTTCCTAGAGGCAAAATCCCTCAAGTCATATACCATTTTAGAACTAAGATTGGTTTGATTCTCATCTGAATACGTAGGTAGCCTTTCTTTGGTTCCACCATAAAAGTAATCTCATATAAAGCTTAATCAAGGTTCTTGGTAATAAAAATCTAAAAGATCAAAATAGGATGTATGTTCTTTCTTACCGCTAACAAAGGGAACAAGTTATACAAGTAGGTGGTGTCCTTACCCCTGTTCCTAGCCCAAACACCCATCTAGGCCTAATTGCCACACCAAAAAAAGGGCAACTTGGCCTTTCGAGGATTCATGAAAGATTGTCTTGCCTACTCTGATATTCAAGTCTGGGACCTGATCACTCGACAATCACCTTCCATCCATCTATGCCTCATGTTCATATCCTCTCACCATCACAAACCACCATTGATCATATAAAACACCTTCTAACCTTTCACCCCACCTTCATATGCTCTCTTACCTCCACGAAGAACCTGATATTTCTACACCCTAACTGTGAACACGGTATTGGACTTATAATTTTAGTATTTTAAAATAAGTTGCGTACACATTTTGTGAGATTCATACATAAATGAGCAAGCAAAACCACCTGTGCAAATGAGCTTCCTCAATCATAAGACAATCACTTGTAAGTAAAAAGCTTCTCATGTCTTGAATCACTATCCTTATTTACCATCACGTATCCAATTAGGAGGACTGATCTTCTTTGCAACTCCATTTAGTCCAATTCAGACTTAATCTTCATGTCCACCTTTCGTAGCCTAAGTCACCCTCATCACACTCATCCTTATCATCTTAATCTTTAGCAACAACCTAACATGGTCCTTCTTGCTGATCCAGTCCTACATTCTGCTTGTCGAGCCTAGTTTGTTGCCTGAGTCTAGCTCAACTCTACCTTGCAAACAAGAGCAAGTCAAAATGTGCCCTTAAGACATCTTATCCTCCCCAGAGTTGGCCTTCGTACCCAACCATTGCTACTCCACAAATTGTGTCTGTCCTTAAGCACTAGCATGTCTTGACCATCAAATTATGTCAGAGTCTTGCACAACATTATAATCCAATCGTATGATGCCTAACATGCTTATGTGCATCCATGCATACCCATTCATGAATTTACTTGGTTTGTGTATTCGTTAGTTGCCAATACATTTGCGTGCATTCTTAGGCCAAAGCTACATTCACTATGCATACATGCCCTCATGGCATTCACTTGTCATGAGCATATACTCATCTATATTCATGGACATAGTCCATACATGCTCCTAGGCTACTGGTGCATTTGTATTCACATACATATAACCACACATGCTATTCCTAATTCATATCTTACTCTTGGGGTTTTTATTTTGGGATGCATTATTCTTTTTAGGATTCTAAACCTAAGCTAATTTGCAACTTCATGGTTTTTCATCTTAAAACAGATATCTTACTCTTAGAATTTTCATCCTGGGACATTCTATATATGTGCAATCCCCAACATGACTTGTTGAATTCTCGAACTCCTTATCTTGGGGGCACATTGCATTCCACCCTGATACACCATTTTAATTTACTACATACACTTATATGGCTTTGATTTGTCTTGAAATTTGTCTTTCCCCTACCCAAGAGTGGACATAAAACACAAGCACCTAAACACTATCAAATGACTGTATGAAGGCACTTTTCTATGAACCATTTCATTTAGGTCTTACCTTTGAACAACTTTGTTGGCATTCTATTCATCAGATATGTTGCTATCAATACACATTCTCCCCAAATTTCATGGGTAAGGAAGATTGAAATAATAGAACCTTAGGAACCTTTGAGAGATCTTTATGTTTTCTTTTAACTATATCATTCTACTGAGGGTTTCATAGACAGCTAGTTTGGTGCATAATTTTAGGGCTAGCAAAAAACTCCAAAGCCTTATAACTTTTGCTCCTTTCAATTACCAAATCTAATTGCTTTGAAAGTGGCTACAAACTGTGCTTTTGCCTTAGATGCAAATGATTTGATTGAAAAGATAGTTTTAATCCTTTTGACTATAAGATGTGTCTAGATAGCTCTAATGTGGTTATCTATAGTTATCAAAAAATAACTATCTTCCACATATGTCTTAGCATGAGAGGGCCCCCCAAGTATCAACATGTATTAGTTCAAAAGTACAACATAGGAGATTTGACAGGTCAGGAAAGGCA
The DNA here is from genome assembly GCA_017589665.1 of Selenicereus undatus. Classification (NCBI taxonomy): domain Eukaryota; kingdom Viridiplantae; phylum Streptophyta; class Magnoliopsida; order Caryophyllales; family Cactaceae; genus Selenicereus; species Selenicereus undatus. The sequence continues at coordinate 80,194,754 of JACYFF010019584.1, forward strand.
TCTATGTTGTTTTCCATTAGAGCAATCTTTACATATAAACTGTTTGTCATTATTATGAGGCACATCAAAATCAAATATAATTCTATCTTGATAAGACACGTGTCTAAGCCTCCGATGCTAGATATCAAAATAAGCAAAACAAGCAACATTATTTGAACTATTTACAAATGTTGTCTCAAACTCTTTGCGATCAATATTAACAAAACTAATAGTGACATGTCCTAATGCCTGCTTAAGTTTTATGGTCTTAATCATGTCCTTGTTTAAGATGTACAAGCCAAGATAATCGTTGCCACCAATCATTAATCTCCTCAGAGAAGGGACCTGTGTTATGCTCAAGTTTTCAATGAACTTCACTACGCATCTCAGTTATTCACAAAATATTTTGATTGACACCAAGTGCAGTTTGAAATGAGGAATAAGCAACACATGATCAAAAACTAATTTTGGAGCTATTTTTAGCATTCCTTGGTTCATGATCGTAACTTTATGCCCATCAGGTGCATTAACCAACTTAGACACTCAAGCTGACATAAATCATGTAAGGTAGACTTACTAGAGCATATATGTTCACTACCACATAAGTCTAGAATATAAGTATCACGATTCAAGGCACAACAGAATCAAACAGCATTTAAGACATGACACATACCTATCATGTAAGCTGCTCTGCTTTTTATAACTCCCAGTCGTTAGATTGAAGAGAAATTGTCATACTTGTTTGGATTGCTTATGATTCAATCTTGGTAGTAAGGTCGTTGGGGATCTATCAGCTTTTGGTTGATTCTCTTGTTCATCCAAAGAATTGTTAGCACCTCTAAAATCATTACTCTTGCCTAATTTCTTATTAGTCCCAAGGCATCCATGTAGTTTGTAGCATTTGTCCATAGTGTATCCACTCCTTTTACAATGATCACAGTACAATTGTGATTTATGTCGTTCCTGCTTCATTTAACAAAGGACCTCGGTATTGTTGTCGATAAGGTTGGTATTAACACTGAAAGAGGTACTTTCTCCATGAAATTAACTACTAGTTCTCCCCTGCTTTGCCTCTCATCTTAAAGCAACAATTATTGAGATCAATTGTTAAAGGCTATATTTATCAATGATTCAAATTGATTGAATGAAATAGGAAGAGGAAATGGAAAACGGTCTTAAGATCTTGATTTTCCTTCTTAGATACCGTAAAGAGATTTTAGAGAGAGGTGAAGACGTGTAATATAGAGAGACAAAGAGAATAATGAAGCAAAAACTTGTTTATTTCATTATGATAAAGATGATCATATCGTGTCACACAAGCTCCCATTGTATTCAAACAATAAAAGAAATTCATCTCCCCACTTGAAGTTTGTTACAACCAATGTGATATATCAACATTAGAAAGATCTAGGAGAATGTATCTATAGGATTCCCTATGTGTTGCTCAATTCCATTCCATAACATCAGCTCACCATCAAATCAAATAGAAGGTGAGGAGTCAGAATCGATTGTGAATCCACTGGCTTTTATTTCATGTCAAATGGGTTTCATGCTTCATGTAATTTTAGTTAAAAATACTTTATTAGTCCGACCCTAAACTATATTTATTAATTTATTTAAGCAATGTTAATAAATTTCTCGCATTTTATTATCGCTTTTAATCATTCTGGTTTGGAAATTTTCATTTTGGACCTATTTGCAATTCGGGCTTTTGTTATTATAAAATTTTGTGAAGACTGATAACATGCCTCTATAATTATGGTTTAAGAGATTAAATTATTTTTCATAACATCACAAAATTTAATTTCAAGCTACGAAAAATCTAATCATATAAAGTGTATTTTCTTTCGGGCCCAACTTCATTTAGGCCCAATTTGGCCCAACATGTTACTACCTATTTGCTTAGCTAATTACCCTCAATTATGCCTAATTATCATTAGCAAAATATACTTTTTGGGGGATAAAACAAAGCCAAGTAAATTTTAGAAAGCTAAATAAATTTTCGACCAAGTTAAAATCTCAAAATATCAACCCTTTTCTCCCTCTTTCTCCTTCCACCCCCACGGCAACCTATACCGCTGCTGCCACCACTGTTCACTACTAATTATAGCCACCAGAGAACCATCAGCCACCTCCTCCAGCCACTAGTTACCTTCTTCCCTAGTTCAAAGTGAGTAAACCCTAAAACTCTTCTTGTTGATTTTTAGTTTTGATTCTTGTTTATGTTGATTTTGATTGTTAATCATGTAATCTTGATAGAAATCAGAATTATTTTGATGTTTTAATTGTTGGTTAAGCTTGCAAACATGCAAGGGTTGAGGTTGTTCATGATCATTCAAGGTTAAGTTTAAAGTGATGGATTTGGATTGTTTTGCATATTATTTTGTAATCTTTGGCATTAGTAATGGATATCATGATGGTTATGTTGATTTTAGTTGAGTATAAGTGCAAATACAAGTGGTTGGAAGCGAGGGTTTTAGTGATCATGCATGGATTAGCTTATCTTTGGCTTCATATATGAAGACTGCATATAATTGCATGGGAAATGAAATTTGGATGTGTTGTTTAACTTGGATGATACCTTGGGGTGACTTTTGCAAAAGGGGTGGATTATGAAAATTTTCTTCAATTGATTAAAAGTGGTTATTTTGTACATTTATCCAAGTAAGTTGGATTATGGATGTGTTTTAAGTGTTTTTATAAAGAGAAGAATTGAAAATTCGATGAAGATGATTTTGAAGTAAATTTGAGTGTCATGGCTTTGTAAGGTGATGATAAAGGACAAATCATGGGTTAGTGATTCCAAAGAGTGGTTTTAGAGGAAAATTATGTGATGAAAAGGTTGAGAGCATGGACAAGGGTTGTGAACAGACATAAAACAGGGGTCCCTTTGCGATTAAATTGGTACTGTTTGGTACATCAAAAAATGACAAACTTTGGTGGATAGATAGAACAATGTGTTACCTTTCAAATACCTCTTGAATCACTTCATTCCAAGTTATTTGGAAAAAGTTATGGCTGATTTACTAAGACTGCGCAGCATACACAAACGTTGTGCATAGTTTTGTTTAAGCCCAATTTTAGGAGTCATGTTGTAGTAATTGGGTTTCGCACTATGAATGAAAGTGTTGTGGGACTACTTAAGCTTTCCATATTGGAGTTTTACCTTGAATTATATTATATTACCCCTAAATTTGTATCATCTTATTTTAATCTATGTTATATTTATTCGTTGGATTCTGAATATGATTTAGTAAACAAGTTCTATTAAAATTATCAATTGTGAGAATAAGTTCATTTGCTGACTACATCCATTTATAATGGAAATTTTGAATAGAATCAGGGTCTAATCTATCATTTCTTCCCCCTCTTGTACATAAATACCATCCATTGAGATTGCATTAAAAATTTCAGGTATGTTTGTTGTCTGTATCTTTAGAAATCAGAATGCATTTATCAAAATTATAATGTTTTGGTAAGTACATCAATGAATAAGTTTAATCAATGATTTGTCATATAACTGGAGACCCCATCAGTTATTAGCTTAAGGGCGTTCACCCTTTAGTTAGCCATGCGGCCTCTAGCCAAGTCTCACGATCAGCTTGGTAGGTATACACCTATATACAAATCGTATTAGTTCTCAGGGGTTCACTACTAGATAACAACTAGCAATGCAGTTTTACTTTCATCTCATTTCCTGTTTTAAATTAAAATGAATTTCAAAGTGGGCCTAATCAATGTTTTAATGATCATTTAACAATACAGGAATGCATTTACTGAGCTTTGACTCACATTTCAAAATGTTTGCTACGTTTTATTTTAGGTAAGTGCTCAATGAATCACCCCCAGGCTAGCAAACCTGTTGAGGATGATAAGTGAGCAAAAGACCCTAGTCGGATTAATAATGGAGTACTACACTTCTGTTTTTTTTTTTTTGGAGATGTAGTTTAAGTTATTTTATGGCTGGAATTGTAACAACAATTGTGATTTGCCTACTGTTATGTATAACCCTATGTTGGTTGTCACCTGCACATGTATGATTTTTGGATGATGCTGATTGTTTAAGGGTTGAATTATGCTTAACTGCAATATCTCTAGTGTAATTACTTTAAGCCCTGTCCTTTTTGGAATAGTGGTAACACCCCAATCATTGAGATTATCAACCCTAATCAAGAGAATTAGTTAAGAAACTGTAAATAGTGTAGCGTGTCCATTTTGGGGTGTTACAGATTTGGTATCAGAGTCAAGTTCGGTTTTTCTTGTTAGATTATGGAGTGTGGAGAGTAGACATAGGTAGGAGAAAAGCTTAGTTAGTAAGGGTTATTATTATATCGTTAGAGATTCGTTGTAATAGAAAAGTCTGTGTGCATCTCTTGCATGCTCTTCATTTATGTTTTCCTTGTTGCATGGCATATGCAATAAACATGATGTCAGGTACATCTGTGGCTGCCCACATCTCTGTTCTTCATGCTAGTATGATAGCTCACGCACTGGACCCCTTCTCTGAGTTCCACAGCATTTCGGTCTGTGCGTGTAGACTGTTTGGTCCCCACCTACGGTTGCCTCATGGTGGGCCTGGGCTACCATCACTCCTGAGTTGCTGCCCAGAGAGGAGTTCGAGTAGAGGACGATCACCATGGAGACCCTGCAACATATTTTTTCTTTACACCATGCACCTCCCCCACCCACACTACCTGCCCCTGCTCAAGGACCACCCTCACCATCTGCACCGGGCACTCCTCAGATGCCGACAACCCAGCATCATCGGGGTCTGGGAAGGCTCACGTGGCTATTCATATCCCTAACTCACCAGAGATAATAGTGATTAGCTCTTATGATGAGCTCATGGAGGACCCATAGGAGGATTCAGATAAGGACCCGGAGTTCGAGGAGCATCAGCTTGATCATAAGGTTGAGGAGGTAGAGTCGAGTGCATCTGACAACAACTTTGACTTGGGCGAGGAGCCTGAGAATGAGCCTCACTCGGACTACGATCCATCTAGGGATCGTTAGTTTGGTTTAGGTTATGACCTTTTAGATAGGTTGGTCATATTTTGAGCCCCACGTGTATATAGCACAGTCAGTTAGATAGATGTATTTTGTGCAGGTTATGTTATTGTGTATAGTTAGATGGATCCTTCTAGCTATGTTCACTAGTCCCGCCTTCTTTTCAGGAATGTTGCAGACTTAGTGGGTAGGGCTAGGTAGTGTTTAGGGTAGGTTTAACGACTGATATTAGTGAGTTAGTTAGTTGTGATATTCTTTTGTTGACCATGTATGAAAGCAAGCAGTTATGCATGTAAGCGAGCAATTATGAAATGATAAATGAAGCCTTGATTTCTGTTTTGATAATACTGATAGTTGTATTGGTTGGGTATACTTATTTTATATGTTGGTTTTATGCAAGTAATTGAATTGCTACATTTAATGTGTGATCAAAACGTCTGAATCTGTGCAAAATAATGCAAGACTCATATAGGGGATAACTCGGACCATGATCAGGGATCGAGTGAATAAGCCTCATGTAATGTGACACCAAATTTTGGTGAAATACCCCCAATCCCCCCAAGTTAACTAATAACATTAGGAATCTGAACTACTAGCCGATTTTGGTAGCTAAACTGATGAAACATATTCCCCCAGTACCTGCTAAAAACCCTCCTAAAAATGATAAACTATTAGACAAGATAGCACGACGCGACCCTAATGTTTAAAATGGAAAGTATGACCCAGTGGAATTGGAGGAATGGGTAAGGGGAATGGAGAAAATTTTTACAGCGGTAGACGTTCCAAAAGAGAAGAAAATGAACATTGGTATATACTATTTGACTGGTGAAGCTAATATCTGGTGGAACACTGTTAAGGGTACGCTCATAGGGCCTGAATTCACCTGGAGTAAATTCCTAGAGGAAATAAGGGCAAAATTTTACCCAGTTGTGGTTTAAAGACAAAAGGAGAAGAATTTATGGAATTGATGATAAGTGATAGTATGACTATATTACAGTGCGCTAGTAAGTTCACATAACTGTTTAGGTTTGTCCCCAAATGTGTGTCCTCTAAAAGACTGAAGATGAAGAGATTTGAAGAAAGTTTAGCTTTCTATATCCGAAACCAGCTAGTTGGTTAAGCAATCTCCACCTATCAAGAGCTATATGAGCGATTAGCTAAAGTAGAACGAGAGAAGACTGGTTGAGGACCCTAAACCCAATAAATCAATAGATGAAAGGGATCGAGCAGGGAACCTCGAGCATAAATCAGAAGAACCATGCTCCCGCTCCTCCCGAGAGTCGTCTTGTAGGTCTAGTAGAGCCTGTGGAAAATGTGGAATAACTAACCACACCACCCCTGAATGTCGAGTGAGTACTAACAAGTGCATGTGGTGTGGAAGCGCAGAACACCTCATTACTGCTTTTCCCCGAAAGACTGAAGGCTGTGGATAAGGATGCAGCAAAACCCTTGGCCCCACCTCACTAAGGGCCCCCACCTCCAAGGCCTACAGCAGCAGGAAGAACTTATGTAATGAGCAAGAAAGAAGCTACCACCTTTAATACGGTAGTTACTGGAACTCTCTTTTTAAATTCAAAGTCATTTTATGTATTGTTTGACTCGGGTGCCACTCATTCATTTATATCCACCCGATCAACCATGCAATTGAACCTTGAGAATACAAAGTCAGAAACCAACTATAGAATTAAGCTACCCAATGATTTCATAGTTGAATATCCTATTTCCTATAAACTCGTCCCTATTACTATTGGTGGAGTCACATTCCCTGGAGACTTGATTCAATTTAACTTATTAGACTTTGACATCATTTTGGGAATGAATTGGTTGCGTACTTATGGAGCTAAAATTGACTGTGAAAACCTTAAGGTCATTTTGAGGAATGAAAGTGGGAGAGAAGTATATTTTTATGGGCAAAGAGAGGAAAAACCATGTCCCATAATTTCTACTATGAAAGCAAGTAAGTTGTTATGCCAGAGGTGTATTGGGTATTGGTGTTATGCTATGGAAGCTCAGTCCAAAGGAGAGAAAGCAGAAGATATTCCTATAGTCTGTGAATTTGGAGATGTTTTTCCTAAAGAGTTACCAAGAGTGCCCCCTCAGAGGAAAATTGATTTTAAGATTGAATTAATCTCTTGTGCCTAACCTATCTCTAAAGCCCCATATCGAATGACTCCAATTGAGCTTAGAGAGCTGAAGATTCAACTAGACGAGTTATTACAGAAGGGATTTATCAGACCAAGTGTGTCCCCATGGGGTCCCCTAGTGTTGTTTGTAAAGAAGAAGGATAGAACCTTGAGGTTATGTATCGATTACAGAGAATTGAACAAGATTACCATCAAGATCAAATGCTATTTGCCTCGAATAGATGATTTATTTGATCAATTCCAAGGAGCAAGAGTCTTTTCTAAGATTGACTCGATGTCTGGATACCACCGACTCATGATTGACCTGAAGATATCCCTAAGATCTTGTTCGGGACCAGGTATGGTCACTACGAATTCATGATGATGCCTTTTGGCCTGACCAACACCCCTAAGGCCTTTATGGATCTCATGAATAGAGATTTCAGACCCTATTTAGACAAGTTTGTGGTAGTGTTCATAGATGATGTCTTGATATACTCTAAGGTATGGTCACTACAAATTAAAGAACTGTGAGTTTTGGTTAAAAGAAGTGGTATTTTTAGGACATGTAGTTTCAAAAGAAGGGATTAAAGTTGACCCCAAGAAGGTGAAAGCAATTAAAGAGTGGCCAAGGCCCACTAATGTTACTAAAATTAGAAGTTTCTTGGGCTTAGCTGGCTATTATCGAAGTTTTGTGAAGGACTTTTCGAAGATATCATCTCCCTTGACTAATTTGTTGAAGAAAGCCATTAAATTTGAGTGGATAGAGAAGTGTGAGATGGCATTTCAAGAGTTAAGGCATCGATTAACTACCTCTCCAATCCTAACCCTACCAGTAAAAAGTAAGGAGTATACTACCTACAGTGATGCGTCAAAGAATGGTCTAGAGTGTGTTCTTATGCAAGATGAGAAAGTGATGGCTTATGCCTCCCAACAGCTCAAGCCATAAGAGAAGAAATACCCTACCCATGACTTGAAGTTAGTAGTTGTGGTTTTCGCACTGAAAATTTGGAGACATTACTAATATGGGGTACCATTTAAGATCTTTATTGATCGTTAAAGCTTGAAGCATATCTTCACTCAAAAAGAGCTGAATTTGAGACAGAAGCATTAGCTAGAGTTATTTAAAGATTATGACTTGTAGATTCAGTATCACCCAGGAAAAGCAAATGTTGTGGTAGATGCCCATAATAGGAAGACACAACATAGCTTGAACACTATAGTGATTATGCAGCTGAACCTCTTAAGAGAGCTTGAGCAATTGGGTATTCAATTAGTGTCGCATGGGTAAGCAAGTGCTCAGTTGTCAACACATACCTTACAGCCCTCTATAATGAGGAAAGACGAGTGAACCAAGAAAGTGATCTTAAGCTCCAAAGAATAAAGCAAAACCTTGAGAGAGGTAAGTCGCCTGGTTTTGTAATGCAAGAAGATGGGACCTTGCGATTCCAGAATCGCCTGTGTGTACCTAAAAATGAGGAACTAAGGAAGAAGATCTTAGAGAAGGCTCACAACACCCGATACTCGGTGCATCTAGGAGGCACCAAGATGTACTTAAACCTGAGGCAATACTTTTGGTGGAATAATATGAAGAAAGAAATTGCAGAGTATGTTGTCAAATGTTTGATTTGCCAAAAGGTTAAAGCTGAGCATCAACGTTTCGTGGGCGAACTACGACCTTTAAAAATTCCGGCTTGGAAGTGGGACCCCATCTCGATGGATTTGTCATGGTATTACCTATGTCTGACTCAAAGAAGAATGTCATTTGGGTAATAGTTGATCGACTCAGTAAATCAGCCCATTTTATGCCAATTCGGGATACTCAGGGAGTTAAAAGACTAGCTCAGCTGTATGTTAACAAAATAGTTCGACTGCAAGGGATTCCCTTAGATATAGTGTCTGATAGAGATTAGAGATTTCAAGATCGCTTTTTACAAGCACTTCAAAGAGCCTTTGGAACCAAATTAAACTTTAGCAGCTCTTATCATCCTGAAACAAATAAGAAACAAAGAGAGTAAATCAAATTCTAGAGGATATGTTGAGAGCTAGTGTCTTGGAATTTCAAGGGAAATGGGAGACCAGTGATGGAGTTTTCTTATAATAATAGTTACCAATCCACTATTAAAATAGTCCTGTTTAAGGCTCTATATCGGAGAAAGTACAGAACCCCTTTATGTTGGAGAGACTTGGATGAGGTGTTGATTATAGGCCCAGAACTAATTCGAGAAACCACTGAAACAATAAGGAAGATTCGAGAGCATATTCGGGTTGCCCAAAGTCGACGAAAGAGTTATGTTGATAAACGAAGAAGGCCTAGGATTTTTAGGTAGGCAATAAGGTCTTTCTGAAAGTTTCGCCAACTAAGGATATCAGGAGATTTGGAGTACGAGGCAAACTGAGCCCCAGATATATTGGGTCATATGAAATTACTGAAAAGTTGAACCCCGTGGCCTACCAACTGAATTTGCCTATGGAACTCGAACACGTACATAACGTGTTTCATATCTTACAGCTCCAGAAGTACATCCCACTTCCTGTCCATGCGATCGTAACGGAGCCCATTGAGGTCATTGGGGATCTAGTGTGCGAAGAACGTCTAGTGTAGATATTAGATCGTAGGATTAACCAGTTGCGCAACAAGCAGATACCCTTAGTTAAAGTGCTTTGGTCAAATCATACCTCCTCAGAAGCCACTTGGGAAACCGAGTGTAATAGCACAACCCTAATTCATGTTTATTTATTTAATTTCCTTATGTTAATGGTTTTCTCATACTTATTTATGGCATTTAATCATCCCGGTGGGAAAAAATTCATTTGAGCCCAGTTTGTAATTCGTTTTTTTTATTATCGTGACATTTGGGGTGAATCGATGTACGACCCTGACAAAATGCTACAAAAGATTAACTTATGTTCACAACGACCCAAATACTTTATCACGAGCTATGCAAAAATTTGATTTCAAAGAGGTCCTTTTACTTAACGGGCCCAAATCATATAAGCCCAACAAGGCCCAACAAGTTATGCTTTGATTTAGCTAATTTCCTTTTGATTATGCCAAAACGTAATTAGTAAAAGTTACTTTGGGGGATAAAAATGCAGCCAAGTATTTTTAGATCATTTCTAGGCTATTAAAAAATATATCACAACCCATCCTCCTTTCTCTGTCCTCCCATAGCCAGCTGTCCCCTCCCTTCCCTAATACTGTTTTGCCGCCACAGCCACCACCGGAGCAGCCCACCGCCACCAGTCCACCACCCACAGCTCAGCCACTACCCCCTCTCAACCCCCACCCTCATCAACCACTTATCCCACCCCTTTTTTAGGCATCAAAGTGAGTAACCATAACCATATCTTGTTAATTTTGATTTATGTGCTAATTTTGATTCTTGTTTTATTATTTTTGATTATTGATCATGTTGTTTTGATAGAAATAAGAGTTATTTTTGGTGTTTAAATTGTTGGGGAAGCTTGAAAGTATGTGGGAGTTGAGATCGTTCATGATCATGTAAGCTTAAGCTTTAAGTGATGTTGATGGATTGTTTTATATTTGTTTTGGAAATCTTTAGCTTCATGAATGATTATGGTGGTGTTGGTGTGGTTTAGGATGAGTCAAAGGTAAGTCTAAGTTGGCCATAAGCTAGGGTTTTAATGATTATGCAGGCTTGGCTTTCTTTTTGTGTCAAGCATGTTATTTGTGTATACTTGGATGTAAAATGAATCTTTGATGTGTCTTTTAACTTATAAAAATGATTTGATGCGATTCTTGTAAAAGGGGTGGATTAGGAAAATTTTCCCAATTGATTATAAAAGGTCATTTTGCTCATTTATGCAAATAAGTAAGATCATGGATGTGTGTGAGTGGGTTTGAAAAAGAGTAGAATTGAAAAATTGATGTAGACGATTATCGAGTAAAATTGAGTAATATGGCTTTGTAAGGAAGAGAAAAACCAAGGCTCCATTAAATGATTCTAAGGAGTGATTTTAGATGGGGAATTAGGTGAAAAGAAGGGGGAAGCAAAAACAATAGGGCTGTGAACAGACTAAAGACAGGGGTCACTTTGCGATTAAACTGGTACTGTTTGGCCTATTGAAAAATTATGATTTTTTTTTTGTGGGTAGATAGATCAGTGAGTTATCTTTCAAATTCCTTTTGAATCACTTTAATCCAAGTCTTGTGGAAAAAGTTATGGCCGTTTTGGTAGGATTGCGCAAGATAGATTGAAGCTGTCATGATTGTATTCTAGCCCAATTTTGAGAACCCTATTGTGGAAATCATGTTTTGCATGAAAGTTTTACGTGATTTTTTAAGCTTTCTATATTGGAGAATTAGGTCTCAAGCTAAGGTCGGGAGATTAAGTTACGAGTTATTTATTTTGGCTCCTGTTAAGCCTTTACTTTTTTAACTAAAACTATCAACTATGAAAACAAATACATTTGCTAACTATATATTCATATAATGATATTTCTGCATAGAATCAGTCCTAATTTATCATTTCCTCCCCTTTTTGTGCATAATCATACCCAATGAATTTCATTAAAAGTACCAAGTATGTTCATTATCTGTATCTTTAGAAATCAGCACATATTTATAAATATTATAATGTTTAGGTAGGTACATTAATGAATCAGTTTAATCTGTGGTTTGTCACATAATCAATGACCCCATCAGTTATTAGTTACATGGCATTATCCTTCAGTTACCCGTGCGGCTTCAGGCCAGGTCCCTCGATGGGCTTGCCAGATATACACCTATCTTCATATTGTAACAGTTGCCAGGGGGTTCACTATCAGATAATAATTGGTAATGCAGTTTTATACTCATCTCATTCCCTGTTTTAAATTAAAATGAATTGTAATGCGGGCCCAACCAACTTTTCAATGAACATTTAACAATATAGGAATGCATATACTGAGTTTCGGCTCACAGTTCAAAATGTTTTCATGTTTTGTTTTAGGCAAATGCTCAGTAAATCACCCTCAGGTTGGCAGGCCGACTAAAAAAGATAAGTGAGCCAGGAAGTTTGAAAGGAACAGTAGTGTATTAACGCTGAAATACATTTAGCACTGTATTGTGAAATATTATGATGTTAGAACTATATACTCTACAAATAGTTACTTTATGTTGGTGTAAACCTTGAGATAATTAGAAACTGTTTATGTATGGTATTGATGGTTTGTGATTGTGTGAATGCCTTGTGGTGGTAAATGAAGTTCAGCTTTGTTATATTTATTGTTTGTAAGCGAAGCCTTGTCCTTTTTGGACGGCGGTAACACCCCGATCATTGGGTTATTACTTATCATTGGTGAAATTAATTGAGAGAAAGCAAACAGTGGGTAATGTGCATTTGGGGTGTTATGGCAACGTTCATAAGTTTCAAGGACGAAACTCTTTAAGGGGGAAGGTTGTAATACCTCAACCCTAAATCATGTTTATTTATATAATTAAGCCATGTCATTAATTTTCTCGCATTTTATTATCGCATTTAACCATTCCGGTTTGGAAAAATTCATTTTGGACCTACTTTGCAATTTGGGTTTTTGTTATCGTAAAATTTCGGAAAGATTGATAGCAGGCATCGCTAGTTATGGTTTAAGAGATTAAATTATTTTTCATAACATCGCAAATTTTAATTTCAAGGTACGAAAAATTTAATTGCGTAAAGTGTATTTTCTTTCGGGTCTAAATTCATTTAGGCCCAATTTTGGACCAACAAGTTACTACCTATTTGCTTAACTAATTACCCTCAATTATGCCTAATTATCATTAGCAAAAGATACTTTTTGGGGGATACAACTCAGCCAAGTAAATTTTAGAAAATTAAATCACTTTTCAACTAAGTAAAAATCACAAAATATCAACCCTTTTCTCCCTCTTTCTCCTTCCACCCCACAACAGCCTGTACTGCTGCTGTCACCACTGTTCACTACTGAAAACAGCTACCAATGCCACTAGAAAGCCACTAGAGAACCACCAACCACCTCCTCCAGCCACTAGCTACCTTCCTGCAACCATCAAACCTCACTCAGACCTCCTTTTTCTAGTTCAAAGTGACTAAACCCTAACACTCTTCTTGTTGATTTTTAGTTCTAATTCTTGTTTATGTTTATTTTGATTTTTGATCATGTAATGTTGATAGAAATAACAATTATTTTGATGTTTTAATTATTGGTTAAACTTGAAAACATGCAAGGGTTGAGGTTGTTCATGATCATGTAAGGTTAAGTTTGAAGTGATGGATTTGGATTGTTTTGTACATGATTTTGTGATCTTTGGCATTAGTAATGAATATCATGATATTTATGTTGATTTTAGAGGAGTTTAAGTGCAAATACAAGTGGTCATCAGCTAGGGTTTTAGTGATAATGCATGGATTAGCTCATCTTTGGCTTCAAATATGTAGATTGTATATAATTGGATGGGAAATGAAATTTAGATGTGTTGTTTAATTTGGATAATACCTTGGGGTGATTTTTGCAAAAAGGGGTGGATTATGGAAAATTTCTTCAATTGATTAAAAGAGGTTATTTTGTACATTTATTTAAGTAAGTGGGATTATGGATGTGTTTCAAGTGTTTTTGTAAAGAGAAGAACTGAAAATTTGATGAAAATGATTATGAAGTAAATGTGAGTATCATGGCTTTGTAAGGTGATGATAAGGGACAAATCATGGTTAGTGATTCTAAATAGTGGTTTTAGAGGGAAATTATGTGACGAAAAGGTTGAGAGCATGGGCAGTAGGGTTGTGAACAGACACAAAATAAGGGGCCCTTTGCAATCAAACTGGTACTGTTTGGTACATCAAAAAATTGCAAATTTTTGTGGGTAGATAGTCCAATGAGTTACCTTTCAAATGCCTCTTGAATCACTTTATTCTAAGTTTTGTGGAAAGCGTTATGGTCGATTTGCTAAAATTGTGCACCATACGCAGAAGTTGTGCACCGTTTCGTTTAAGCCAAATTTTAGGAGCCGTGTTGTGGTAATTGGGTTTCGCACTGTAAATAAAAGTGTTGCAGGACTTTTTAAGCTTTCCATATTGGGGTTATAGGTCTCAATTTGAGGACGGGAGTGTAAGTTATGAATTATTCTCCTTTACTTCTATTACGCATTTGCTTTATAACCTAAATTATTTGTCTTGGTTTATTTTACTTTGAATTATGTTATATTACATTGATCTAAGCTAAATTTTCATAGTTATATAGTTTCTATCATCTTAATAACCTATGTTATATCTATTCAGTGGATCCTGAATACCATTTAGTAAACAAGTTCTATTAAAATTATCAATTGAAAGAATAAGTATATTTGCTGACTACATGTGCCTATAATGATAATTTTTAACAGAATCCGGGCCTAATATATCATCTCTTCCCCCTTTTGTGCATAAATACTATCCATTGAGATTACATTAAAAATGTTAGGTACATTCGTCGTCTGTATCTTTAGAAATCAGAACATATTTATCAAGATTATAATGTTTTGGTAAGTATATCAATAAATCATTTTAATTAGTGATTTGTCACATACCTAGTGACCCCATCAGTTATTAGCTTAAGGGCGTTCGCCCTTCAGTTACTCGCTCGGCCTTAGGTTATGTCTTCTGATCGGCTTGGCAAGTATATATCTATCTACAGATCGTATAAGTTCTCAGGGGTTCACTCCCAGATAATAACAAGCAATGCAGTTTTATATTTATCTCATTCCCTGTTTTAAATTAAAATGAATTGTAAAGTGGGATCAATCAATGTTTCAATGATCATTTAATAATACAGGAATGCATATACTGAACTTCGACTCACGCTTCGAAATGTTTGCTATGTTTTGTCATAGGCAAGTGCTCAGTGAATCGCTCACTGGCTAGCAAACCTGCTGAGGATGATAAGTGAGCAGTGGACCCTGGTCGGATTAGTAATGGAGTACTACTCTTCTGTTTTTTTTTTTTTTTTTTGAGATTTAGTTTAAGTTGTGGCTGGAACTGTAACAACAATGGTGATTTGCCTACTATTATGTATAAACTTGATGTTGGTTGTTACCTACACATATATGATTTTTGAATGATCCTGATAGTTTAAGGGCTTGAATTATGCTCGACTACAATATCTCTAGTGTAATTGTTTTAACCTTGTCCTCTCTGGGACGGCGGTAATACCCTGATAATTGGGATTATCACTTCTAATCAAGAGAATTGGTTAAGAAACTGCAAACAATATAGCATGCCCATTTTGGGGTGTTACAATTACTCATTTTATTAACTGCTTCTTCGTTTTTCTTTACCATGTTCTCCTCTATCTATGCTACTTATTTGGATTGATTTTTTGTGTTTAAGCTGCATAATGTTCCACAGTTGTCTAATTATCTTCTTGATATAGATTCTTTTTGAAAATTTTATGTAAATGAATTTGAACTATACGTTGCCATTAATTTTTTCCCCCCATATTATCTAAAAACAATGGGTATCAATTTGCAAATTTTGATCATAAATACAGTATCATTGAAAAGGGCACTTTTATTATGGATAATTTATATTGTTTAGATTTGTGGAACTCATTTTTTAGATTTTTTTTATTCTTCTTTTTAAAACATATGGTGTTTATAATGAGTGATGAGCTTGGATGCCATTTAGAAGCCACATAAAATGTTATTAATTGCAAAATTGGTTAGATGATATTAATAAATTAAAGACTATGGCCTTGATAAGAAGACATAAATGAGCTCATATCTGCCAAAACATATTACATAATTTTATTTTGGTTTGTCAATATCTCATTTTAATTAGTAAATATATTTTTAAAATAAAATTTCCAAACAATGACTAATGATTTTTTTTTAAAAAGCACATTGAAATATGTAATCAATCTTTTATACAACTTTTAAGAATGTATTTAAATAAAGTTTGTGTACATGGATCTATAATCTAATTTTATCCTATGTCATACTTAAACCGAATTTAAATTGCACTTCAAAATACAAAAGAAACTGATGCATGGTTTGAAAATACAAAATAAACATCACTAGTAAATATCAATATAAAACGAAAATTGAAATGCTGCTGATTTCTAGCTGAATGGTTGTGGTTGTGGTTGAGGTTGAGGACGAGGCATCAAGAATATTAGGTTCTAGCTGAATGCCCTTTTGGCTCTTTTGAACCAAAATAGGAAAAATTAAATTAAATAATAAGCGAAGAACTATAATTGGCGCACGAGGGAAGCACCCATAGGCCATATCTGTTACCTGTTTGCTTGCCCAGCTCGTCTCTGGCCACCACTTCGCCCTGCTTATTGTCTTGACTACTTCTTCCCGACATCCTACAATTTCAATTGAAAAATTGGCCAAGGTATAAGAGGGACACCCATGGTTGAAGCTCCTTGTGATTATTGAATGTGAAGAGAGAGAATCGGTTGTGAATTCAATGGCTTCTGTTTCGTTGCAATTGGGTTTCACGCTTCAGGTATTTTCCGGTTAAAAATTACTCGTGCTCTTCTCTACCGTATTGTCCTCTCTCCGTGCTACTTGTTTGGGTCAGTTTTTATGCGTTATGCAGATTTTCTTGAAAAGTTTGTGTAAACGAATGTGAACTGTATGTTGCCCATATCATCTACAAAAAATGGGTATTTTTGGTCTTAACTACGGTATAATCGAAATGGGCACTTGTATTATCGCTAATTTGTATCATGTAGTGTTGTAAATTTTCACAATTCCTATACCATACTCATTGCTCATGGGAGTATGTATCCGTAGAAAAAGCGTAAGCACATTTGGGACTAAGAACTTTCCCATATGACAATATAGGTGGGTAAAAGTTGCCGCGACTCCTAGGAGTAAATGCATGTTGCCAAGTTTACTTGAGTTTGCAGTTTACATGCCATTATTGATGAGTACTCTAATGAACGAAACATACCAACTTAAACATCCAAAATTCAAAATCAGCAGTAGAATCTATGCTGCTACATGTGCTTATTTCAAAGTATCTTTATCAAAATGCCTTCTGGCTTGTTCTTCTCTCAGTTCATCTGATATGTGTTGCCAAGGCTTTTTATTTGACTGTCTTTGGCCAGGAATGACAATGGAGAAACCGAAAGTAAGCTAAAAAGAGATTCACAATACTTTAAGATAGAATTGCAATATTAGAAATGCTACTTTTTCTTGCCTATATTCTACAAAAGAAGATGATATAAGGGAATATATTTTTTTTTTCTAGAAGATTGTTCTATGAATGGGTGAATTTGAAGCATTCAAGCAGCCCCATACTTCTTTGCTTGCCCTGAAGTGATTTTGTTTATTCATGATCAGTCTTCTACAATTTCAATGACTTTCTATAGTACACTTCAGTCGTTCTTTCTGCTGGCAAATGTGCAATTTGGCGTCTGCTTACTAACTGTAAAACTTATGTCTGTTCATATATGTTATGTTTGTTTGCTATTTTAATCCCAGAGACTTGCTTTTGGAGTATCTTTGAATGTGAAAAAGGAGAAGCAGGCTTCAATTTCAGTACAGAGAAAACATAGTAAAACCACAAGAAGTTCGATTTCGGCTACACAAATAGATATCAGTGTACTCCAGAAGGAAGACACTGAATTCAAGTCGTCATTTGATGAGTATTTGGAGGCATTGGAGTCTATTAGGGCTGACAGGGAGAAGAAAAAATCTCAAAAAGGCAGCAGTGGACATAAAAAGAAGCTTAGTAAAGATAAACCACAGAATAGGAAGTGTGAAGAAAGCAATAAATCTTTGCAGTCCAAAGGGCTATCCTCTGAGGAAAAGGATGAACCAGCTAAAAGGGCATGTACAGGTGTGGATGAAGAAGGGCTCAGGGGTATTGTTCAATCAAGGAACAATATAAGATCTCAAGAAGAAAAGAATGATGTAAGACTGAAAAATGATTCGAATAAGAAACGAGTCATAGATTATGCTCCCTTCAGAGGCAGTGAGATTGTTTGTGACAAGCGAAAACTAGCTGGTAAGACGAGCACTCTGAGAGAGGTGGAGGTGAAAAGTCCTCGCATCCAATCATTTGAGCTACTGGAAGACATTCAGGATGGTCCTCGGATTACGCAGGTGGAAATGGAGGAAAGAATACAGAAGCTTGCAAAATGGTTGGTATTGTGGTTCAGTACTAGGCATGCTTTTCATTTTCATTATTATTCATTTGCAACTTAGATTCTAACACTTTTTCCCCTGCTTTCGGTCATTGCTTTTTCTGATAGGTTAATGCAATTTTGTTACAATTTTGCTCCAAAATGCATCTTGTTGACTTTTCATAGTTGCTCTTTCATGCCTACTTTGTTGCCTGTGATCAAAAGTTGTGCAATTTGGTGGAGGTATCATCCTTGCGTATGTGTTCAGTATCTTCTGGAAGAAATCTATGAAACATTAATGACTGACATACTCTGGCTTCCATGTGAGAATGGGTTTGACAAAAGAGAAGGTGAAAAAAAGGAAAGTGACCGTATATGAGTCTATAACCATGTCCAATCTCATCTTCATGAGTTCCTTTACTGGCTTTCCTACCTCTTGGCCCGTAATGTTAATAGGAGACATCAAACAATAGGAGAAAGAAGGGGGGAAAAAAAAACTTGTGAGACATGAGTCACTCCCTAGAACACATGTTCGACTATCATTAGAGCCATGTGCTCAATTTGGAACACGGGCATGTCAATCATAGGTTATGGAAGTAGACTATGATTGTGGGAGCACGTGTGGGAGCACATCCTTTGTTCAAAAATGGTCTCTTTGTGTGTGTGTGTGTGTGTGAGATAGAGAGAGAGAGAGAGTCCCCAGCATGCCCACAGGTACTCCGTGATTCTTGTTTGACTCTCTTTTTAGCCCATTTGATGTGATTAGCCTGTCCACAAGGCTTAGCGTAAGTGGATATGCGGGTATAAACTTTGTCTAGATCAACATCAAATTCACCCTAGAGCTGATCCGCAATCTTGGCTCATTGTGCTACTGGTGATACATGTGTTGTCAAGTTGATCAAGGGACTACCTCTCCTTGTCCTCTCACAGGATACCATTGTTTCTATGTGAGCCTTTTTTTGGGGGGGGGGGTGTTAATAATGAAGCGAACAATCTTTTTTTTTTTTTTTCAAGTTTCATATTCTTCTCTACTCTGAATGTAAGGTGGTAGACTGTATTGCATCCATGTTGTGGAGTGCAGTTGTTGACTTAAAGATTCTTGTTCTTCCATAAGATATTCTCGCTATTACACGACCTGTATTCCTTCTATTTTTATGATGGCATGTGGGTGTACTTTTTTTTTTTTTTGGGTTCAATACTTTTTTTTTAAGTATTCATTGTAGCCTGCCTTCGATTGCAGAATGCTTCAAGTTTCTCGACAAAAGATTGTGCTGTAACTTGTTTTGCTTTTATTGCTGTGTATTTTATGGTGTAGCTAATCTGCGGAAGGCTTTTCAATTGCATAAATGCTAAAGGCATGGTTCATTCTTCTACCAGTTTAAATGACGCCGATGTGGATATGCCCGAGTGGATGTTTTCTAAGTCTATGCGCAGTGCCAAAATCAGATTTTCTGATCATTCCATTATGAGGGTTATTCAGATATTAGGTAAACTTGGGAACTGGAGACGAGTGCTACAAGTTGTTGAGTGGCTTCAAATGCAGGAGCGCTTCAAATCCCATAAAATCAGGTCTATTTTTCCCCAAATTTCCATATTTTGAGGGGTATGGATAGGATGTCATCTGAATTGCATGAAGGATATTTTTTAAAAAATTCTTTTAAAGTGGAACATCTTTTTCTATGTTGCTCTCTTTCTTTCCTGCCCTTTTTGGCCTTCTGTTTTAAACTTTGTCTTCTTATTTCAAATTATCTGTGTCTAGGATCACGTGGATTCTTCAATCTCTAGCACTTTAGTGTTAGGGAATTTTCTTCAGAGTAATTGGGATGTGATTTATTATGCCTGTCTTTGTAGACAATGAAGCACTGTCAAGAAAGGAGGTGTTGAATAAACATTGTTACTAGCAGGGGCACATTGTCTGTGATCCCTGTTACTGCTTGACTTTGGACATCCAAAAAGCCTAATATTAGAAATAATTAGCTCTTGATGTTTGAACTTTAAAATAATGTGACATAGTGGCTCACTGTGTGACAGTAAGCTTAAATTTTGATATAAATGGCCTTGATTGATTTGTTTCCGCAGTATGAATATTAGAAATGCTGATTGAGTGGAACCGCTTGTAGACCAAAAA
This sequence comes from Selenicereus undatus, assembly GCA_017589665.1. Taxonomy (NCBI): domain Eukaryota; kingdom Viridiplantae; phylum Streptophyta; class Magnoliopsida; order Caryophyllales; family Cactaceae; genus Selenicereus; species Selenicereus undatus. The sequence continues at coordinate 80,215,064 of JACYFF010019584.1, forward strand.
AGGACCTTATTCAACAGCTGTACTAGACTAGCCATTGCTGGTTCACATAAGAATAATGGCTGCAAATGAATATGCTTGAGGGTGTATTCCTCCCTTTTATTTAGAAGATCTTTGTCGGAATTTTCATGGGTGGATGACTAATGTGGTATGGCATTTGGAGAAGACCTGATTAATCTTTGTGTCAAATGCCATGAATGTGGGATTATTATCTGTCTAGCACGATCTGAAAGCTGATTTGCTTTTGTGGTCATTCTTGGCTTCTTGATGCTTCTTCCTTTTCCCTTTTCAAAGAAGGTTTTAGATTATTCTTGAGCCCGGACTTCAAGTTGATTATCTTGTTGGTTTTTCCCATTCCTGTTAATGGGGTTTTCCATGAGTGACTTTTCTTTTTGTGAGCTGTTCTGGATATATTCCTTGTTTGTTGAGACAATTTATGTAAATTTGATAGTACAATAGGACAATATGATAAATAGGATTTTAAGTTATCCTTTTTAGAGGGTTGCTAATGGTGATGGGCTGTATGAAAACATTTTTTGTGCATGGAAATCTGGTTTGTATATGTCTTGAAAAATTTTAATGTTGGGGACGAACTTGAGGTGTGTGGTTCAAATTGAAGGAGGTGCTGAGTGTCGTTTGTCCTTGAAGATTTGTCGCTGATGTGGCTTGCAGACTGTCAATGGGGAAAGGGTTTTAAGGCGCTTAGTGAATGTAGAGGATACTTGATCTCATATTTGACCTTAGACTATGAAGTGTAAGCGGTGGGCCGCAACTGGTCGCCACCCGAGTTGAAAAAGGTTACTGTTCGCTGTAAATATTTGCAACTTGCTCCAGATTCATGCAAATGAAAGTAGTTGTAACTTGGAGCGAGACAGAATGGAGGGTTTGTGTTTCCTTGGATAATGATGATGCTCTATCTGTCTGGGGACAAGAGGTTGTCAAATAGGATGTTCTGATCTGCATTTGCTGGAATCTTGTAGCTGTGAACGGCATTTGCATATTGTCAATGGGTTCACAATTTAGGACAATTTGGCAGCATTAACGCTATGTTAGGCCTTTGCTTCAAGGATTCAAAATGCGGTTTCAGTTGCGATTGTGGTTTCGGTCATGGTACGGTGAAATTGCTCTAATGCAGCGATCGCATCATATATCTCAGTTGTCACGGGATGAAAACATGGTTCGCTAATCTTAGAAACCTTTCCAATGTGGCTGTTTTGTTGCAGAACGGCTACATTTTGAGTCCATGCTTTGTGTAACTGGAATATGGGAAACCAGTAGGCCATCAGTGTGTTTCAGTTTGTTTCCAAAATCTTTCTTAACTATTTAAACCAATTTTGATTTTTCCTTTTATGAGTCTTGGGTATATTCTCTCTACTTCTTATGGACAACACTAGTTATATTTAGATCTCGTATGCCCTTGCATCGACAGGACCCGGCGTGTCTTCTTCATTTTGTAGGGATGGTATAGGCAAATTCCCACATGGTTTCTGGCAACCAGGGATGAGGGTGTAGTAGCTGAAAGTTACTGGAGACACTTATCAGCCCTGCATTCCGTGTTCTAAGGCTAAGAGTTCAAAGCCTAAATTAGACTAGATTTCAATGATAAGTAAGCGTACCTGCTCAAGTGCATGAGAGATGGTCTTGGTAACTAGGTGACAGCTATGTATGTGTGGTTGTTTTAGGCTTTGAGCACTCTAAAGTTTGATTTTTGTCCTCAGTTTCCTTCTTTTATAGCTCCTATACAAGGATGATGTTTTTGTTAAATGTAGGATTTCTTCAAATGTTGTTCACTCTTTTTTGTTAGACAGGCTGTTCTTCCTTTGTGGCAGGCACCATTGTTTCACATGCTACGTTTGTCTCATATACTACATTTATCTGACAGTTTTTGCTTTTTTTTTTCATATCATACTTTTAATCAAGACATGTCTACACAGCTGCACTTGATGTACTTGGAAAGGCAAGACGTCCTGTGGAAGCATTAAATCTTTTCTGTGCAATGCAAGTAATAATTCTCAATCCTTCAGTTTTTCCTGATGCTTCTTTTTGATCATATGTTCAGTAGTTTCCATAATATATTATGCAATTTTCATCATATATAAGTGTTTTGACTGATTGTCACCTTCTACTCTAGCGACACAGGGCCTCATATCCAGACATTGTAGCTTATCATTCAATTGCTGTGACACTTGGACAAGCTGGTCATATGAGGGAACTTTTTGATGTAATTGATAGCATGAGGTCCATGCCTACCAACTTTAATGTTGAAGCGTTTGAGAATTGGGATCCCCAGCTTGAACCGGACATTGTCATCTATAATGCAGTGAGTAGATGAGACAGAGCATCTTTCAAATATTCTTCCTAAACTGTTGCTCTGGAAACCACCTCTCTACTTCTTAGGGATGATTGAGTAAGGTTGCTTACATTTGGTCTGTCCGGACCTCACTTTGGTAGGATCAATATAGGGGTGGTTGCTGTTTCATTGGATAGCCACCATCCAATTTGGCATTCCAGTACATCTGTGAACCTGGATGACTGTATCAAGACATAGACTGCAGTGTGAACAGCAGATGTGATAAACTCTTTACATGGCTTTTGTTGGGATTTGCTTCTCAGGTCCTGAATGCTTGTGTTAAGAGAAAAGAATGGGAAGGAGCACTCTGGGTTTTACAGAAATTGGGGCAAGCAGGTCAAGAACCTACGACCACTACATATGGACTCGTTATGGAGGTAAGAGTTGCTCGTCTTTGCTTTCTATCCACCTGAAAAAACATCAAAATGATGATGTTATGTCTGCTGTGCTGTGGTGCTTCTTTCACAGATGTCGAAAGCTTTTATATCTTCTTTTAGTTTCTAATATATAATTTTCCATGTTTTGTGCATGGTATTCGTGATTTGGATTTTAGAATATCCTTTTTCGACTTTTCCGTAAGAGCATCCTAGCTTAGGATTGGAATAGAGTGAATTCTTAGCTGGCTGTAAATTTGTTCAATTTTGCAGTAAAGAGTGGCTTTTTTTTTTTTTTTAATTGTGAGATTCTTGTTCACCGTGAGTAGTTTTATGATCAGATCTTGTAAACTTGATCTCAAATTGTGATCCAATTCAGATTTCAGCAGATATATGGAATATGAAGTTTTATTCATTTTGGCATAAGAATGTATTCAAGATCTTTGATGGCAATCTGTGTAAGATTTTGATAGGTGTGCTGCATACTTTGTGCTGCTACATCCGCAATGAACCTTCTAATCTCCTTTTTATGTTTTTTCTTTTTTGGGGGGGGGGGGGAGAGCGGTCAGAGGCTGAACCTTCCATCTCATAAGTTCCTCCATATTTTTTTGCGTTCCCATGTAGATACTGGTGATTCTTGGGTTGGAATTGGCACTAGGCTCCATTAATTCTATGCTAGTATTCCCTATGAAGCGCCGTAGGAGCTCTGCCGTTTTCACTTTCCACAGAGGCAATTAATCTTTTGGGGGAAAATGTTGTTATTGTAAAATCTAGTTGTGGACAGAATCAGTAAATTGAGGGTATGCTTCTGTAATGATTCTATTTCTATTGCTTCAAACTGGAGCTCATAATTTAGAGACTCTTGTCCATATCATTCGACTCATCACAATCAGCTTAAAGATTCAAAGAGAGACTTTGATGCAGAATGTTGCTTGGGTTCTGTTTCTTTGTTGGTACATCAGGAGTTGGATTCATATACTGGACAGATTACATTACAAATATTTACAATGATGTAAGAGGCTAACTCTGGCGTAAGATTAGATAAAGAGAAACTTCAGCATATAGGCAAATTGCTAGTGTTAGTTTTAAGGAAAGTTTACTTATTTGCATGTTTTGGAGCAAAACATGGTCTCCTGGAAAATGGCCTGTCGACTTTTTAGGAATAAGGCTGCATTATCTGGAATTTCTAGACCCCACCTAACTGAGATCTGCACCCAGATTCAGCTGTTGTTGCTAACATGAGAACTTTTTGTATGGAACCTGGAAGGTTAAGTATGATGAAACGTTTTGCTTGGGGTTAGTACTTTAAACTTTAGATTAGTATGCATACAGAGGTCAAGAATCAAGATCATGATGCTCCTTTGTGTGTGCACGTGCATGTGTGTGTGAGTGTGTGGAGAGATCAAGATGGCTTTTAAATTCATGTTTTTCTGTGCATATTAGTCCTTCCCATAGTTATAGATTTCTCTTTCATTTCCATTGAGTGTCATTTCAACGGTAGTAGCGCATTGGCCATGTTCTTTCCTTTATTTTCTTGTTTGCTGCATCAATCATTGATGGTTGAAGATCTCCTAAACCTGTTGGTCATGGGTATATGTATGGATTGAGGATTTCCTGTATTGTGCCCTAGGGTGCGTCTAATCCTATTTCTCTTCCCAGATGCCCCTGCTGAGATCCAAATTCACAGACCCCTGAGTGGAATTGTGAATTGAATACCGCTAGACTACCACTTTTGTTTATTGCTATCTTGAGTGAATTTAGCTAGCCTAATGATGCATTATCTCCTAAGCAGTTTTACGGCAATATATACTCTATAGGAAGCTTAGAAAAATTAGGAACTAGGGATTCTTTTTTAGGATAATATTATTTTTATTCATATCTTATCCTCTACCCTATCTTAGTTTTATCTTTATTTATATCTTATCTGCTATTCTATCTTAGTTTTATCTTTATCTTCTAATTATTTTTTATCCTTTTTTCACTTGTATCGATCCCTATATAAACTTCCTCATACAATGAGGAGAGGCATACTTAAATAAATGAAATTGAACTGAATTTTGAGAAATATTTGTCAGTGTTCTTTTGTTTGTGTTGTGAGTTCCTCGGTGCGGGAATTGCTCTTAGACCATCCTATGTCAAGTTTGGTACAGGGCAAACCAATCTAGTGCTTGTGGTTTTTCCCCCCTCTTGCCACATTTCTGGTTCCTCCTTCGAAATCAGCCCAACAGAAAAAGGGGATGGTGGTTTATCCTTCACAGAACCCTATCCTAGCCCATGAATCACCGCCCTCTGCCACCACCTGGCTGATTGACCACCACCCACCGCCATTCGACCACCAGTACACCACCACCATTGCCCTTCTCTGCATGCCTGAACCCTAAATTCCCAATTCTCAAATTTGCCCCAATCCCTGAAACCCTAGATCCCAAGATTCATCCTCAACCAATCCAAATCATCCAAAATTGATTTCAGCCTTGCACTACCCACTTAATTCCGATCAAAAACCCCAATCCCAATCGAAAGAAATCGCTTAGATTCAAACTTCGGTTGACTCTTCCTCTTATTTGCAAAACCCTAATTCACGAAACCTTTAGATCGTCGAAATTGGAGGCTGTTCCACCTTCATTCCCCATCAGAGAAGGCCAGAACCACCTGCTCGAAGTTCTCCATCATCGCGGGCCACTTTGCTCGGTGGAAAATTATTATCAATCATCGAAGTTGCTTCTGGCCATTGCTGTTTGTGCCAGTCCATTGCTGCTGCTGTTTGAGTCCATTCTTGTCGCTGTACTGCTGCTCTTGTCACTTACAAAAAGTGTAGTTACTGCTGCTGGTTATTGTGGTGAGACTTCTTAGCCGACCAAAACAAATTCCTAGATGTGGAGATCGGCCAATTCATCACCAGCAGCGGTTGCAGCTGCTGGTGGTGGTAGGGGCAGAGCTTGGCTTGGCACTGTGAACCACCTTCAGGTCCGGGAAACTCAATTTTTTTAGCGAAGGTTCTTTACTGCTGCGTAAATTAAGTTAATACCGGATTGTCTAGGTTTTTTGAGTGCTTGCTTGCATCCTGATTTTTTTTTTTTTCTTTCTTGCATCTAAATCCCGTGCCTTACTTGATTCAAACCAATAATCCATATCAAAAATTTGCGCTCTGCTCTGTGCATAGCGATTGTTTGTTGCTGCTATTATTGCAATTTGATCTCATCTTAGCACTTACATTTGCACTTGCATTTGCATGCAGCATGTCCTTATCACCCAAACAACCTTACCAATCGCAGACATGGATTCAAAATTGTGGCCGATCCGCAATGAAAATGCCGCATCGGAAACGTTTGTGAGTAGACCGAACCGCGTTTACGCTGCGATATGGAATGCGATTTTCGAATTAGAGCAATTTTTTCATATCGCGACCGACCAGAACTGCATTTTGAACCCTTGAATTCCCAGATTAATGCCCTTTCTGAAAGACTTGACCGTCAAAGATTTGACCAGCTTGAGGCTAAGAGCCTATGATAGACAAACTTACTTGAGCATCTGAACAGCTTCCCATGTGTGACTAGCTTCTCGTGTATGACTGACCTCAAACCCCACCAAAAATTTTCCTAGTTGAGGTGAGATTGACTGTCGTAAAGTGGGCTGTCTCTAAGTCAGGTCAGGCTAGCAAGTTTGAGGAGAGGGAACCAAAACAATTGCTTCACTCTAATCGTTGGGAGCGGGAGCTGGAGAACGATTGAATGATTTGAGATATGGTCAATGGGACCCCAGGGACCATAGGTTCGACACTCATAGAGAGGACAAGAGGACGGATAACTATAGGGAGTCTAGATATGTGGACCTTAAGATTGACCGTAGGATTGCTTATGAGGTTTATTAGGACACTACCCGGAAGGTCAAGGTAGATCTACCCTCTTGTGATGGTAAGATAGATGGCAACACTTTTTCTGATTGGATAGTTACTATGGAAGATTACTTTGATTAGCATGGGATGTCTGATATTGAGCGGGCCAAATTTACTAAGATGCAATTGATAGGACTTGTGAGGAAGTTTTGTTAGACTGTCACGAAGTACTTTGAGTGAATGCATCAACCTCCCATTAACCAATGGGAAGTCATAAAGGTACAGTTAGAAAGAGAAATATCACCAGTCTTTACATAGAGCCCACCTTGGCGACTAGATGCTTGATGTTAGGAGTCCACCTTTGGTGTGTACAACTACTTAAGTAATTTTGAGGAGTTGTCCCAACGTTGTGAGCTTGTAGCGGACCCTTCCATTACCATAGATCTATTTGTTCGAAGGGTATAGACTAACCTTAAGAGGGACATTTGGTCTCCCCTTGATGAGGCTTATCATAAGGCTTTAGAGTAAGAAAAACTTGACAAGCTTTAGTTCGTGTGGTGCTCTACTCCCTCCTCTAGGACCATTGCCCAATCTACCCCAAAGGTAAGTGAGTCTTGTGTGAGTACTTCTTAACTCTAAGACCCCTAGTTTTTAAGTTCTACCTAGACTAGTCCCGCTTGCTATGCGTCCCATGGTACTTCTCGCAACCTAGTATCCAAAGTCCTGTGTTTTAGTTGTCGTGGGCGACGTCATTATGCTTCTGAGTGCCCCCGTTGTACCCTTGCATTGGAAGATGAGTCTTTTTTTTTTTTTTGATAAGGAAAATGATATATATTAATATAAAGAATCAAATCTGAGGAGCACAGTGAGCACTGTACAAAAACCTATTTACAACCCAAGAATAGACTATCTACACAATCTGCCAAATCAAAAAAGGAAGAGCTGAACTTTCCATTCTTCCAAAAGAAGAGAATTTTGATGAAATTCTCTTTCAAACGCTGAAGAGGGGTTTCAACGTTATCAAAAACTCTTCGATTTCTCTCCCTCCAAATAATCCAAACGATGACATGAGGTAGAATCATGACTTTCTCCTTCTTCTTCTTCTTAACCCTCCTACCAAAGGAACCTTCCCAAGCCAAAAGATGGTTCCTAAAAGAATCAGGAGCAACCCAGGACATGCCCAAGCAACTGAAAGCAAGACCCCAAAGCATGCTTGCAACCTGGCAATGGAGCAGTATATGATCCGTAGATTCACAGCTCCTTTTGCACATAAAGCATCTATTCACCAAAACTTTCCTTCTTTTTTATAGGTTGTCACACGTTAGTATGTTTGAATGCGCAGCTTCCCAAACAAAGAACGAAACCTTCAAGGGGGCTAAGGACTTCCAAATGAGATTGCAAGGGAAACCTTTTTCAAAATGAATCTCCTGTGGTGGAAACTTCCCCGCAAAAAGTTTCAAATAAAAAGATCTAATAGTGAAGCACCCCTGATTGGTTAGATCCCACCGCACCCTATCGATAGAAGATTCTCCTACTTTGGCCTCATTAAGCTTATTGAAAAACCTGACCAAGGACTCATCATCAACGAATCCCTCTCGAACAAACACAGGTGCCCACACACTATTACCGTGAACCTAATCCCGGTAATCAGCTACAGGGGCATTTTTGTCCACTGCCAAAACATAAAGCCTAGGGAACAAGACTTTGAGAGGAACCTCGCCGCACCAGCGATCATGCCAAAAAAAGATAGAGGAGCCATCTCCTACCTCAAAGGAGCAGTGTGGATAGAATCTCCCCCAACCTTTGGAGATAAATCTCCAAAGACTATACCCATAAGAGCCTCTCGCGGAAGAGGGGAACCAACCAAAACCACCGTCCCCATACTTGATGGTAACAACCTTCTTCCATATACTGCCCTTTTCAGTCATAAATCTCCACAACCACTTACCAAGAAGTGCCTCGTTAAAGAGATGCAAGTCCCTTATACCTAACCCTCCTAAAAGCAGTGGTTGCTTCACAATATTCCACCTTACAAGATGAAACTTGAAGTCACTCCCAAAAGAACCCCAAAGAAAATTCCTCTGGATTGCTTCTAACTTAACGGCCACCGAAGAAGGTAAGGGAAACAGAGATAGGAAGTAAGTAGGGATGCTTGAGAGAACGCTCTTGACGAGAGTTAATCTCCCCCCTTTTGAAAGGTGCATAGACTTCCATCCCGACAGTCTTTTCGCAAACTTCTCGATAATTGGGTCCCAAATGGCTTTCTCCTTAAATTTAGCACCGAGAGGGAGACCTAGGCAGGTCGACGGAAAGGCATCAACTTTGCAACCTAAAACACCAGCAGTTGAATATTGTCCATGTGCCCAATAGGTAGGATAGAGCTCTTTGCCAAGTTAACCCTAAGACCCGAGACTGCCTGAAACCAAGTGAGTACACACCGAAGATTCACCATCTGCTCACAATCATTATCACAAAAAACAATAGTGTCATCTGCAAAAAGAAGATGAGATACACTCAAAGATGTCGTACTCGAGCAGCCCACTTGAAACCCAGAAATAAGCCCTGCACTAGATGCCGCATCAATCATCCTTGTAAATACTTCCATAACCAGCAGAAACAAAAGGGGGGATAAGGAGTCTCCCTGACGAAGACCTCTAGACGCCGAAAAGAACTCCGATGGAGAACCGTTGACAAGAACTGCAAAGGAGGTAGAGGATATGCACTGACGGATCCACCCGATCCACTTTTCCCCAAAGCCCATTCTCCTCATTACATACAGCAAAAAGTCCCAATTCACATGATCATATGCTTTCTCAATGTCCAACTTACAGACCACACCCGACTTCCCCGACTTAACCCTAGAATCAATAAGCTCATTTGCTATAAGCACCGCATCAATGATCTGACGGCCTCCAACGAAGGCATTCTGGTTCTCTGAAATGAGATTCCCAATGATGCTTCTTAACCTTCGGGCTAAAACCTTTGAGAGCAATTTATAAATGCAACCAACCATGCTAATTGGTCGAAAGTCTCTGATATCTTCAGCATTTGCTTTCTTAGGAATAAGGCCAATAAAGGTGGCATTAAGGCTGGCCACGAATCTACCTGAAGCGAAGAACTCGGCAAACATTCTCATCACATCTCCATTGACAGTGTCCCAATTGCCTTGAAGGAATGCCATGGTCATACCATCCGGTCCGGGGGCCTTATCTCCACAGCAATCAAGAAGAGCTTTAGTGACTTCTTCTTCCCTGAAAGGCATCTCAATAAACTCTTTTTCCGAATCTCGTAACAAGGGCAAAGTCAAAGAATCGACTTTAGGCCTCCACGGTTCTAACTCGGAAAAAAGAGATTTGTAGAAGTTGTAGATTGCAGCCTTCATAGTTGGGAGTGCATCATATTGAACCCCATCCACCACCACAAAAGCCATAGAGTTAACCTTCCTGCGCATATTTGCTACCCTATGGAAGAATTTGGTGTTACGATCACCGGCCTTAAGCCATAAAGCCCTCAACTTTTGCCTCCAAGAGATCTCCTCCATCAAAGTAATTTTAGCCCAACCCTCTTTTGCTTCCTTTCGTTGCTGACATTCAAGGGTAGTGAGGCCAGAAGTCTCCTCTTTTAGATCGAGGGTATTTATAAGTCCCAAAAGGTTATACTTTTGCGTCTTGATGTCTCCAAACACATCCCTGTTCCAACTTGAGCTTAGTTGCAACAATATAGCTGGCATACCCATCAACTTGAGCCTCCCCCCACCACTCTTTGATAAGGTTCGAGAATCCCTCAAATTCCAACCACATATTCTCAAATTTGAAGGGAGTCCTTCCCCTTTCAAGCCTTGTCTGCTCTAAACAAATAGGGAAGTGATCCGACATTGGCCTTGGAAGCCTCTTTTGAAACATGTCTGGACAGAGCTCTTCCCAGTCTGTCGACACGAGAAAACGGTCTAATCTTGGACAAACCGATTCATCTCCACTCCTAGACCACGTAAAATCTCCACCCTTCAAGGGTAGGTCCAACAAGCCTGTGTGATTGATGAAATCCTGGAATTCCACCATTGCATTAGAAGGACAAACACCCGAACTTCTATCTTGAGGGCGCAAAATTTCATTAAAGTCCCCTCCTATGCACCAAGGGCCTAACCAACCATCCCGAACCCGACGCAGTTCGTCCCACATCCGCAATTTGTCCCCTCTAACATGCGGACCATATACACCCGTAAAGGCCCAAGTGGTGCTGTCATCCCTCATCTGTAAGAAGCATGTAATTGAGAAATCCCCACAATGCGAGGAAATCAAATGAAAAGAATTTTTATTCCACATAACTAAAATTCCTCCAGCTGTCCCAATAGTCGTAAGAGCCGCAAAACCAACTGCTTGGTTTCCCCAAATGCTACGAATATTAGGAAGCGCAACTTCCTCAAGTTTCGTCTCTTGGATACAGATGAGATCACACTTCCAATCCCTCAGAAAATTTTTAAGCAAGGCTCTCTTGTCCCGGTCGTTAATGCCCCTCACATTCCAAGAGATAAACCTAAATATAAGGCACCATCAACCCACTAGTAGAAGTGCTAAGCCTATCATAGTTAACTCCAAACTCAAGTCTCTTGAGTTCCCTCTGCCTCCTAGAAGAAGGTGGTGTTCTCTGCACAGCTGGCTTGGGCGTAACATTACTATTCTCGATTCTAGCTAGAAGATGAATCACTTCATGCTCATAACCCTAGAAAGCCACCCCAATACAGGTGGCGATGCTTCTAAGTTTGGAAGCTACCCACTTGGAGACCTTATCAGAATTAACATTCATTCCATCCCATACGTCTTCCACCGAATAGGAATTGCTATGGCCTTGAAACCAAGAGTAATCAATGGCAAGCGGTGTTATTGAATCATCTACTCTTGAGCAACTACCCATTGGCACCACTGGCCACTCATGTCCGACAAGCTCTGGAGGTGTGTCCCGAAACCTGGAATTAGGAGCATTATTGCGAGAGCTCACGCTCATTGCAATTGCATCACGAACCACTTCCCGAGGCAAATCACAAGGAACACTACCACATAAATCCAACCCCCAACTATACGGTGAAAGTGATGCGTGATTACCCATAGAAAACACCGAAGAAGGGGCATTAACCACTAAGGAGGTTGCCTGGTCCTTCTCCTCAAATAACCACGGTAAGCTCGTAGAAGATGATGTAGCCAGCTCGTTCGAATGGTTCAAGGAGACTGGTATAGGATGAAGGTCCAAAACAAGAGAACCCCTGTGGACTTGATGAGAGAGTACAACATCCCTTGCTAAAGTGGCAAACCAGTTCCTCGCAGCCTGACCATAAATGCTAGCTTCATACAGCGTAGGATCGACACATCAACACATTTAGCCTCATCTTGCAAGGAAGAGCTTTTATCAAACACCAGCAAAGAGTCTGGAGGCCAATTTGAACGGCTACTACCCTCACTGCTAAACCCCAACCTGTTGCTTCTATTCCCGACATTGTTACGCCGGACGTAAACTTGTGAGGTGACTGCTCCGGAAGCTCTCAAACTAGGCTCTTTAAAGACCTTTTGCTTTCCCCTGTCCCCTTTTATGTGCCTGGATAACACAAGCTCCTTATTAGCTTCGTTACCAAACCTTGCTGGCGTAGTTTCTGGGGCCGCAGGAAGGAAGTGTTTTGGTTCTCCAATAAAACCACACTTTGGGCAACAGCCCGGAGGTGGCGGCGGAGGTAGAGGTGGACAAGGGGAAGCAGCACCATGTGCCCTTGTCAGTTGGTGTGGAGGCCTCCTCGTTACTCCTGGAGCGGCTGAGAAAGCGAGATTAACAATCTCGGTAATAGCTTCAAAGATTTTTTCCCAACCTCTTTCATTCTAGCCTGCTGGGAAAATAACAAAAGATCTCTTGCCCTGGATTATAGCCGAACACTGCAGAAACTTACCCGCCCCATTTCTCTTATATTCTAAAACTTGAACGCAAGGAAGAGGTTATTGATCCTAAGGGAAGCTTTGAGAATTTTTTTGATAAGTAATCAAAAGATGTATTAAGAAGACAATAAGGGGATGTCACCCCTATACAAAAGGAGGCCATTACAAAATATCGTCATGCTCTCAAGTTCTCTACAATAATCGTTATCAACAAAATCCATAAAAGTCAACTTTGTACCATGAATGAGAACTTGACTCCAACTATACAAAGTTCTCAAGAAATAAAGTTTGAAATCATCACCTCAAAATTCCTTCCTAGTGTTCCACCAAATAGCCAACGACATCAATTTCCAAACATTGGACCCAAATCTTCTTCAACATTCTTCTCCATGCCACCAAAACATCTCTTATGGTTTGTGGTTGCACCCAACTAACCCCCATCAAAGAAAGCGACAAATGCCACAAAGCGGAGACCCACTGACAATGGATAAAAAGGTGGTCTAATGATTCCTCCTCCCCAAAACACATAGGACACTGACTAGCCAACTCGAAGTTTCTCCTTTTGAGCATGTCCTTCATTGGAACCTTTCCTTTTGTGGCTGGCAAGCAAGAAAGCATGCTGTGGTGGGACCTTTAGACTTCCAAATTGCCTTGGCTAGGAAATCAAGGGTAGACAAGCTTTTTTTACATCTTCCTGCCATAACTTTTTGACACTGAATTGTCCACTAGAGTCATGAAGCCAAAGAATCTTGTCATCACCCTCATAAGAGAACTTATATTAGCAAGCAAAGCCACAAGACGTAGCACGCCCTCTTGTTCCCAATCATTCGGGCTTCTCAAGAAAGTAATATTCTATTGGTAGTAATTGCCATTCCAAGAGACAACGTTATGGAGTGTTGCATCTTTCAACCAAGCCATCCTAAAAAGATTCGGGAATTGAAACTTAAGAGGTTGATCACCACACTGCACATCATGGCAAAACAAGATCCTTGAACCATTTTTCACCCTATAATCCACAAGAGAGTGAAAATGGTCAACATCACTGAAAATGGTTAACATCACTCATAATGGATTTCCAGTAGCCCACCCCATGAGCATAAGAGCTCTTCTTACTCCACCAGCCAGAATTGTCCACCCCATAGTTGCCTAGAACGTGGTATGCTCCGGTATAGGGGGACGGATTCGGGTATGTGATTCGCAGCCTAGTGGAGAATCTAGTATGCGAGGGTCGTTACTAGTACATCTAGTCTTTCAATTCAAAACTTCACATATCATATAGACTCATAAAATGATTTAATAATAAGGGTTCTCTCTTCCCTCCCCCCTAAACATAGGACAACATTTTCACATTAATCCTTATTTCTTTCTCTCTCACTCTCTTCTCGTTTTGCTCTGTAAAAAGTTTCCTCCTTCATGGCTACCTGAAAAATCCTTCCATTTTCTTCAAAATTTGGCCTATTAATCACGAAAATATGCAATAGCATTGTGGTAGGAGATGTGTTCGCTGAATTCGCCATATTTGGGGAATTGGTACGCTAAAGTATCGCGTTCTGGTTGACGCGAATCGGTTCGCGGTACGCCAGGGGTTGAGAGAATCTGGTAAGTATGGTCCACCCCATACTTCGTTTCGATCACATTTCTCCACATAGCGCCCTCTTCCTTGGCAAAGCTCCAAAGCCATTTGGCCTTGAGAGCTTTATTCATATCGCGGAGGTGTCTAATGCCAAGGCCACCCACATGTTTCATATAGCTGACATTGTCCCAATTGACCCAATGAAAACCATTGTTTGAATTCCTTATTATCTTCTTAAGTTGGTCGGCAATGCTAGCTAGAAGCTTTGAGAATTTCGTTGCTGTTGAAAATAGCTTTCTGCATAATGCACATCTTGGAGTTGTTGAGTGTCTTTAACCAATCTAGTCTTGTGTGACAAATGGAAACATAACCATCTAATATACCCTTGTTACTTGTTAGCTATGGGGAAACTTTTATGAAAATGATCATAGAAGGTGGTATTACAATGAATGTTGTTTCTGAGTCCATTGTAAAGCGTGGTTACCTTAAGGTAGAGCCTCATCCCCACCCTTGTTAGGTAGCATGAGTTAATAAGACCAACCTGACAGTTGCTTATAGGTGGGAGGTTCCCATCCAAATTGGTGGTTATGACTTATGAGGATGAGATTTTATGTGATGTTCTTCCTATGGATGTCGCCCATATCCTCTTTTAGATCGTCTTTGGATTTATGACTTCAATGTCACATATAATGGAAGGGATAATACCTATACCCTTAGGTATTAGAATAAGAGTATCACTCTTAGCCTACCTTTTTTAAGTCCAAAACCTTTCCGACCTTATCCTTTCCTACCTGTGTGTTTACTCCACCTAGGGGTACTATTTCCGTTCTTCACCATAGGCCCTTTGCAAGATTGGGAAATTCTAATGAGTTTTATCTGACAATCTTAGCTAGGGAGCTTGCCTTGGACTTTATTTCCTTCCATATCTCGCTCACTTGTGTCTCACCTTCTAATGGAATCCCAAGTAAGACTCATAAGTTGCTGAAGGAGTTTGCGGATATTGTTTCCGATGAGCTCCCTAGGTGAGTTACCTTTTCTTAGGGACATACAGCTTGAATGCTGACTTGGTGTTAACCTAGTTCTCAAGCTGACTTGGTGTTAACCTAGTTCTGAGATGCCTAACCTTCCCATTATAGGTTAAACCCTACTGAGAGAGCTTAGTTGAATTGGCCTCTTGAGGAGCTATTGTCTAAGGGCATTGTTCGTTATAACTTGAGTCATTGTGCAGTTCATGCCCTTCTTACGCCCTTCTTACTCCTAAGACGGATGGTTCCTGTGCATCAATAGCACTTTGAAATATGGATTCCCCATTTTAAGGTTGGAGGATAGGTTTGATTGTCTTGTTGGTTGTAGTTGGCTCTTGACGATAAATCTTTGTAGTGGTTATCATCAATTTTTCCGTAGGCTGGAGAATGAATGAGAAACCCAAGCTGGCATATTTGAATGGATGATAATTCCTTTTGGGTTGTCTAATGTTCCTAGTACTTTTATGAGACTCATGACTCATGTTTTGTATGCATATTCTTAGGGAAGTTCTTGGTGGTATGTTTTGATGATATCTTGGTGTATGGTAAGTTTGGAGGAGAGCACATTGAGCATCTTAGGCAACTTTTCTGTAGTCTTAGAGAGGCAAAGCTTTTCGCTAATCTAAAGAAGTGTGTCTTTCTCCAATCCAGCGTTGTTTTTTTGGGGGTTCATTGTGTTTGCTAAGGGTGTTCATGCTAACCCTGGAGAAGTTAGAGCCATTAGGGAATGGCGTGAACCCAAAATCATTATGGAGGTTGGGTGTCTCCATGGCCTTACATCCTTTTATAGGATATTCATTAGGCACTTTAGCTTTATTATGACTCCCATCAGCGATTGCTTGAAGAAAGGATTATTTTAGAGGACTTCTTTAGGGTAATTAAGGATAAGATATTATCTATTCCGGTCCTTAGGCACCTAGAGTTTAGCAAGGCCTATAGCGCTCTTTAGTGAAAAGCTCTGTGATTCTAGGCAGATTAAGTATATACCTACTGGAGAAGTTATGTCGTGCTTCAGTTCCTTCCCTTCCCCATTGCAGGTTACGTTCTACCTCATGAATTTGTTGTGCATTCGGACCATGAAGCTCTTAAGCGCTAGAATTCGTAGTCTAGTGTCAATCTTAAGCATATTAGGTGGTTTGAGTATATTAGTGAGTATTTCTTTGTACTTAAGCACAAATCTGGTGTTGAGAACAAGGTTGCTGATACTCTCTTGGATACCCTTTACAGACAATGCATGTTGAAGTTCTAGGTTTTGACAAGTTCAAACGTGCTTACTCATCTTGTCCTGACTTTTCCCTCATTTACATAGAACTCTTTGCTGGAAACCGAAAACACACAGGTTGACCTTGTTATTCACGATGACTACCTATTTTGGGGTTCTAAGTTATGCATTCATGGGATATCATTTGGGGACTTCTTTGGTTTAGGAGATGCATGTTGGGGGGTTAGCCAGTTACTTGGGCAAAGATAGGACCATTGCATTGGTTGAGGATCGCTTCTGTTAGCCATCTCTAAGGAGTGATGTCTATCGAGTTGTGTTGCAATGTCGCACCTATTAGTTAGCTAAAACCAAGAGGTACAATATTGGACTTTACTCCTCTTCCTAGACCACATGCTCCTTGGAAAGACAATAGTATGAACTTTGTACTGGGTTTGCCTAAGACATCTCGTGGTCTTGATTCAATTCTAGTTGTGATCAATAGGTTTTCTAAGAGGGTCCATTTTATTTCTTGTGGTAGGACTGACGATGTTGCTAAGTTAGTCTTCTGTGGGATTGTTAGGTTGTACGGTCTTCCCACATCAATTGTGTCTTATAGAGATGTCAAGTTCATGAGCTATTTTTAGAAGACATTATGGAGGTTTTGTGGTGTTACTGTTTTCTACAACCTTTCATCCTCAAATGGATGGGAAAACTTTCATCCTCAAACGGATGGACAAGATGAGGTTGTTAATCTTAACATTGGGGAGCTTCTTAGATGTGTTGTAGGCTTGTACTGGAGAAACGAGGAACTTAGGATTTGACTTTACCCATTGTTGAATTTGCATGTAACAATGCAATTATCCGCAAGTAAGTCCTTTTGAGGTTGTCCATGGTTACTTCCCTCACACTCTTGCTAACCTAATTGCCCTTCCATCTAATACTCGAGTGTCTCAACCTTTATCTACATTTGCAGCATATTCATGACTTACATCCTAAAATTTGATTGCAAAATTGCTGAGTAGTGACAGTTGAACTTTCAGCTGATGTGCGTCGTGAGAGCTATGAATTTTGTGGTGGGTGATTTTGTTATGTCTTGTATTCGACCTGAATATCTACCACAAAACTCCCTCAAAACGTTTCATGCTCGTGCCATGGGATCTTATTGTATCATTTGAAAATTGGGATCTTATGCATTATGCATATGTACTTGATCTCCTTGAGAGCTTGGGTATTAGGCCTATTTTCAATGGGGAGGATTTGGCATTTTATCGAGGTACCTTTGAGCCTCCTTTTCTTCCGTTTGGTGTATGTACTTAGGTCCCTAGCCTCCCACCTTTGCTGCAACATTGAGGCGGTGCTAGATGATGAGATTGTGTCATCTTCTCGTGGTGCATTCGGTTGTTGCCTCGTGCAATGGTCAACTCCTCTAGTTTGATGCTTACTTGGGCTACAGAAGATGAGTTTCATGATCTGTTTCCGGCTCTCCTGGAGTGGTACCTCAAGACAACTCGCCAGAGTCGAGTTTTTCTTGGAAGGTTAAAATGATGCATTATCTTGTAAGCGATTTTGCGGAAATATTTACTCTTGGAAGCATATGAAATATAGGAGCATAGGGATTCTCTTTTAGGATAATAACTGTATTCATATCTTATCTTCTTTCCTATCTTAGTTTTATCTTTACCTTTATTCATATTTTATCTTCCATCCTATCTGTTTTATGTTTGTCTTCTAAATATTTTTATTCTTTTTTTAGTTGTATCAATCTCTATATAAACCCCTCATACAATGGGTAAAGGCCGACTTGAATGAATGAATCGAATTGAATCTTGAGGAACATTTGTGATTGTTCTCTTGTTCATGTTGTGAGTTTCTCGATGTAGGAATTGCTCTTAAAGCGTCCTATATCACCTACATTGCACCGTGGCTTAGGGCAAAACATTATATGGTAGTCACTCAAATTATCTTTGCCCTAGTTTGTCTATTAAGGCGCTGAGCTTTGCTATTTTCTTGTAATTGTATATTTGTATGTGCCTTTGATGTTACTTCTTCGATGTGAGACAACGTCTTCATGGCATGATCAATTTGTTTTAAGCTAGAAGTAATAGGTGCTACATTGCTCGGTAAGGATATTTTGGTTAGAGAGGAATGTTTTATCAAAGGATTTGGGCCTATAGGAGGACGCTCTAATATAATGCCTTTGTTGTGTCTAGCTGGTCTTCTGAGATTGCTTTGTGTGCCTACTTACTGAAGTTTGCATTATTGCTTGCGCTTGATTCTCTTTTCATCCAATTGTACTTTAACATAACTAGAGTTTGTATCTCATTGAAAGGGAAACTGCTTTGAAACTGTCCGATAATTCTTTTTTTGTGGAGTAGTTGGCAGGCATAAGGTTTTAATTCAGGGTTGTTTGGAAGCAGCCTTTTTGTAAAAAGAGGAAAGCTGTTAGGTCTGATCCGCCCAAAACAAAAATGTTGCTCTGGTGGGGACTCTGGGATTTGGATTTGGATCTCATTCCAAGGGAATTCTCTCTCCCTTGGGGGGTTGTAGGGGAGTATTAGAGGTTAAGTTCCTGTCTTCACTGTGCTTTCTGTGCTCTCCAAGTATTACTTGCTGTCTGAGGTTTCATAGGACGGTGATCTCTGTTTATGCAGTGCTGTCCCATTCCCTGTACTTTGTTAGGCAAATACTTCAGATGGTGATTTTGACAAATCTTATGGATGATGAACCATGTAACCATGTGATTCACACATCAACCAGGTTATGTTGGCTTGTGGCAAGTATGACATGGTCCATGAGTTTTTTAGGCAAGTGCAGGAATCTTCAGCTCCCAATGCCTTAACATATAGAGGTAGTCTTGCGTGAGAATTATCTTCTTTTACCTTTTCAGCTTGTGATTACACGTCCAAACTTGTGCCAGAGAACTTGCTTTATTGTCTAACTTTTTTTGTGCTTCTTGCAGTTCTTGTTAATGCTCTTTGGCGAGAAGGTAAGCCAGATGAGGCCTTGGAAGCTGTTCATACCATGGAAAGTCATGGTGTTGTGGGTTCAGCCAGTCTTTATTATGACCTTGCTAGATGTCTATGTAGTGTAGGAAGGTGTGAAGAAGCATTGACACAGGTATGTCACAACATGTTCATAGATCCCCCCCAGTTGGGGTAGCTTAGTGGTAGAATGACTGGCTTTAAAAAGGAAGACTAGGGTTCGATTCTTCCTAAGCTGTGTGCGTGTGTAAAATGTACCCATACAAAAAAAATGTTCGTAGATCTTGCCTCACTCTGACAAATATAGTTGCTCAGATCACCATCATTACTTTTCTTTTCCTTCTTTTGAAGTTTATGCTTTACAATTGTATAGTACCTGTTAGTTACATTTTACCTGAGGAAATGCCATTGTGTCCGAGTCTCTGAGAGTGGTAACTGATGATAATGGTTTAGTTTTTGCTATGGACTCAAATCATGCATATCTGGGTGGGATAGAATCCTATGTGTGCGTGGGCTCATCAAGGGAAGGGCTAAATATTTCGGACTTGGAGTTGTATTGGCTAGTTCCCTCTTCAAGTCTACTTGTCTGCTACTGTTATGGACTCATGTAAACCTTATTGATTGTTTGCTGGTCTTTATACACCACTAATTATCAGATTGTGTCATTACTTTAACCAGCTATAGAACTTTGTTCTGCTTCATCTTCCTACTGCCTGTCATCTATCCTGTCTGAGCTGGTGGGGCGATGTTCTTGTTTCATTTTTCCTTGTTCCCCCCATCCCTTGGGTTTTATTTGCTTAGATTTCATCTAGGGGGGCAAACAGACCAGTTAGAGCCAGACCAGCTGGCCCAAGCACCGTCTGGGTTCAGCCCTTTACATAGTTACTGTGATAATCGTGGAGCTGAGCTAGCTTGTACTGGAGACCAGATTGGACTGTTTCATAGGGCTTAAGTGTGCAAATCAAGATTGGGTTATGCCCTTTACAGAAAAGAACATTTGAACAAACCTGAATTTGAGCGGGCTGGATCTGCATGAGGCAATCTCATCCGTTGAGCTGAACGGGGCTGATTTCATAGATTGAGCTGATTTGATCAATAAGATCCGCGATTCTGAAAACACTGCGTGGCTCCCTAGTTCCATTCGTCATGAACCTGGGCTTAGCAGACCTCCTTGCTTGTCCACCACTGCTTTTATCCTGTTTTCTTCCTTCCAGTGAGTTTTTCAATCCGTGACTCCGAGTACCGTCTTCTGTGCAATCCCTATTTCTGTATCAAAGTATCACTGTTGCATATATAACACGACAAAAGAAGTGTTTTTGAGGCCAAGCCCTAGTAGTGAAAGTTGAGGATTGGAGTCTATATGCTTAAAATCTCCCCATCCGAATATACAGAGACTGGCAGAAGAAAAGGCTTACTGGAATGCCTGCATCCGTCTTATTTGGAAGTTGTTTGTGCTGGATTTGTTAGCCATTTCTGTGTCTGAAATTCTCATGTGGTCTGCTCCATGTGTAGTATCTATTCATTGATCGGAAAATATTCATGTAACTTTCACTAAAAACTACAGGTTGACAGGATATGCAGGGTTGCTAGCAAGCCTTTGGTGGTGACTTACACTGGTTTAATCGAGGCCTGTTTAAGCAGTGGAAATGTTCATGGTGGGGCATTCATCTTCAACCATATGCAGAAGTATTGTTCCCCAAATTTGGTGACGTATAACATTATGATGAAAGGTTATCTTGACCATGGGATATTCGATGAGGCTAAGGAGCTGTTTCAAAAACTCGCAAAACATGGACATACGGATGGCAAAGTCAAGGGAAGAATTAAGCCGGATGTTCATACATTCAGCGTCATGCTTGAAGCATGTGTTAGGGAGGAAAGATGGGATGACTTTGAGTATGCCTATGAGCAGATGCTGCAGCATGGGTATCCTTTTAACACAAAACGTCATCTTTGGATGGTCATTCGGGCTTCCAGCGCTGGCAAGGTATTACTCTAACCTCCTATGCAACAGTTTTGTCTGTCGACATTTTAGAGAACATACTTGTCTTAAAACAGATTTGCTTCCACACTGTTGACTTGTGTTCTTGCTGAAGAATTCTGAGCCGTGGAGTATCAAAATTTAAGGATGCTGCTTACCTTTCAATACTTGAAAAGGCTTGGGGGCTTATGTCTTCTTTCCACCATGTATGAAATGCTAAAATAACCCATTATTGTGTGTGGGGGTGTCTGAGCTCTATCTCTATTCTAGTGTGACATCTTTAATTGTGCTGGGCACTTCTCAGCCCTCATTCGTACGGTTGCCTCATTTCCTGTTGTGATGCCCCCTCCTGAGTAGTTCTCCTTGTGCCATTGTGTACCTAGTGAATGGGTCACTTTGGTGGGGTTGATTTCATTAGGTCAAATCGAGCCTATGGAACAGTGCTGGTCCTCGCTTTGAGTCTGGCTTTGATGTTTGGTTTCTCCAATAGGTTTCCCAAGTAAATGCAATTAAAATTAGTCATACTAGTTTTGGATCGACTGAAAAAGTAAATTATAGGTAGTGTTGTTCTCAGTCATAGTGAACTGGAGCAAAATGCTTACTGAACTATCCTTTGCTCCTCCTATGAAGTAACACGGAATCAATGGGTTTTAAGCTAGTAATTCAACAGAAATCATGTCTATGTTATGCAGGGAGAAGGGAACTAGATTTGACCCCCTCACATTCTGTTTAGGCAGGACTTTAAGGAATGGATTTAAATTGGATTTACAAATTTTGAACTAGTACTGTCTGAAGCTTGAATTCAGAACTCTTTCAAGTTTATATTATTTCTAGTCATTGAGTCGTTTGTGTTGGATAAGCACGAATTATTCAACTTTACAAATCTCTCTGTTCACAAGCCTCACATTGCCAACCTTGGTGTACTCTTTTCCGTCTTTTTCTCTGCCTTCTTTTGCAAGGGTAAAAATTTAGTGAACTTTTATATAGGTTGCAGTTATTGAGACAACATGGAGGCACTTGACGAAAGCCGATCGTATTCCTCCACCAGCACTTGTAAAAGAAAGGTTCCGGCTGAAAATGGAGAAAGACAACCTAGAAGCAGCGGTATCCAGTATGAGTTGCCATCCTTCCAGTCACCAGCAGTCGTTCTCGAAGGAGGCATGGTTGACATTATTAGAGAACAATGCAGATTGCTTCAAGAAGGAATCTCTTGAGCAGTTGATACGTGAGATTAACGTTTCTCTCTCCAAGAGTGAGTCGCCAAACCTCATTTATCAGAATCTGTTGGAGTCCTGTATAGAATTTGTTAGCCTTGACAAAACAGCTGCGGGTGGGTAGTAGTCATTGAAATCCTTTTTTCTGTCAAGTCTTTGTGCAGGAAATGTAACATTTTGTTTCAAATTATGTGAGTGGAGATTAGTTAGTTATCTGTTGATGTTGATTGGTACGTACTCCCATCTTTATATATTTTTTTTTCCTTTTTCTTCTCATAATTTTGCCATGTGTTGGATTTTAGCTCCTCAGGTGCATATATGTGGAATACTAACCCCCCCCCCCAAAGAAGGAAAGAAAAATGAAATATTTGAGATTTAAATATAGTGAGTTAATTTTGGACCATTTTTTTCTACTTGAATTGCAGTGGATCAAAGTAAAATAATGTTGTGACTTATCTTTTGGGGTTTTATTAAACTTTAAAGAGTGACAAAATCAATCTCTGTAGTTATAATTAGGGATAAGGTTTCTACAAAAATCTCTTATTTTGCTAGGATAGAATTCTTGTTGTGAATTCGGCAAGTGTACAGATTATCGTTGTAATACTTATGGGTCAATCTTCAGGGATGAGTTATGAAATTAGATTAGCAAAAATTCTAAACTAAATTAAAATTAGATGCTAAAATTAACTAACGTCAAGGTCAACTTATCTTCTCAAATTGATAGATCAAATAAATAAGATAGATTCATGAAATTGGGAACCATTCCGTAACTTGTAAATTATCTAGCCAAAGTAAGCACAAGCGATTTCAACTCCCTAACACCTACTCGCAATTATCCATTAATCAAAACTTGACAATTCGAATAAAGCTTCAGCAAATGAGAACTAGGCAATTCGAACAGAGCTTCAGCAAATGAGAATTTGTGCAATTTGAACAGAACTTGAAAACTAAGTTGCTACCTCAATCTACCATTAATTAATAAACCAATTACATCCATCCAGGCCCTCAGCCTATATTAAAAAGAATTGAACCATAATCCCCTCCTCTCCTACCTCTGTTTCGAGCCCCCCAATTTTTAAAACCTCCCAAAAAATTCACTCCCCTCCCCTTCAAATGCATCAATTATTCCTCTAAAAGTGATGGATTGATGGTATTGATGGTGAATCAATAATTGGCGAGGAGAGAGTGTAACGAATGGGCAAGATGAAACGGAAGCCATGAAAGTGCGTGCTATTTTCGGCTCTATTTTGCCCTATTTTTTGGGTTCTTTAGCAACGGAATCGACGAATCTAAGGTCGTGAAGAAGGGAATGGGTAACGGGTGAGAGGATGAAAGCGAAGCAACAAAGCATTATAGTTGATGAAGAAGAACCGTCGCCATGTCCCTTGCTCTATTCGAGTTTGCTAGGCTAAAAAAATGCAAGAAGAAGACGAAGAAAGGAGAGAGAGAGGATGGCTGGTATGTCACGTGCATGGGGCATGCGTTTCAAGTGGGAGCAAGCGGAGGAGCATCTGGGCCTAGAACTGAAGCTAAAGCTCGGCCCAGCGTGAGAGAAAGAAAGGGATTGAAAAGGACAGAAGGGGGGAAACCGGTTGCTCAGTTACGGAATTGGGCCAGACCCAATTGTTGGGGAGAGCAGAGGGAAAAGAGGGCAAAGGGCTCGCCGTTTGGGCTATTGGGTTGGGTTGAGGCTCCTTCTTTGTTGTTTTCTTCAATCTAATCAAACCCTTGCACTTGTTGCTTATTTTTCCATTTTTATTTTCAATTCCTACAAAATAAACAAAACAACATTAAAATCCTAATTTAATAATTTATTCTGAGCAATTATTAGATAATAAAAAGGTATAAAATATCACAATTTCAGGTTGAACAATTCTCGAAATATAAAGTTAGATTTGAATATTTGAGGCATGCATTTGACACAATGGTACATAGATGGCTACTAAGCTATCACGACAGATTTTCATGTTGGATACAATGTTATATAGTGTATATGAGGGTCTATATGAGAAATCCATCATGACTAATTTGCATTAAATATTTTCCCTCTCAATCACCGCATAATTAGCATAATCTAGGCGTTATACCATCATTACGATTTGTAATGAATCTCAATCTCAAAGCCATATAAGGAAGCATGGACGTTATTGGCAAATTTTCTTCGAGTCCTTACTCGTAAGTTTTGCTTAACAAATTTTATTTCATGAGCCATTGGGGGGAGCATCAATAGTTTGCATTTGCATCTTCCATAAGAAGGTTAAATTTTAAGTGCAAAGTACAATGATCAGTAGGTTTTGAAGAGTTGAGTTTTGGAGAGAGTTGATGCAATTGGGTGTGGGACTTGGACACCTTATTATTTTTATTTCTCTTTTAAATGTTCCTAGCTTCTTACAATCTTGTACAAGAAAAGCATATTGATATGCATTGTATTGATCCGGTATGTTATTTATAACCTTGGTCCAGTCTTATTTATATATTCTTTCTATAGGATCTTGTCTTAGGTAATACTGTATTAAAAAATTAAAATAAATAAGATGTAAGAAAAACATAATTGAATTGTAAATGATGCTCAAAAACAATGCTCAATCCTACTGTAAACACAAATTTCAAGTCTAAAATAAATTAGATAGGAATTTGGATACAAGATTGAATTTTTATATTGATTTGAATGCATGGGTATAATCTCTATTGAATATAATGAGTTTAATCATCTGATTCGATCTTCTTGTTGAATTTTAATGAACTTTGGCTTGAGAGAGGGTCTTGAAGACTCGATCTCAATCAAGGCAAGTCTTTGATCTTCAAGGGAGGATGGCACGCGCTCGTCGCGCTCGATGTGCTTGATGTCTTCCTTGAAAGAGAGAGTATTTGATGTTTGAATGAATTCTTCAAATTAATGAACTTTAGCTTGAGAAAGGGCCTTAAAGGCTTGATCACAATCAAGACAAGTATTTGATCTTCAAGAGAGGATGGCATGTGTTTGATGTGCTTGTTGTCTTCGTTGAAAGACAAAGTATTTGATCTTTGAATGAATTCTTCAAATTAATGAACTTTAGCTTGAGAGAGAGCCTTGAAGGCTTGATCTCAATCAAGACAAGTATTTGATCTTCAAGGGAGGACGACAGATGTGCTTGTTGTCTTCCTTGAAAGAGAGAGTATTTGAGTGTTGGATGGATTCTTCAATTTTTTCTAAAATTTTCAAATCTTTGGGTGGATTCTTCAAATTTTTCAACATTTCAATCAAGGGGGGAGTAGGGTACTATTTATAGGAAAGCTTTCCCCCTTTGAAAGTCAAGATGGGCCTTGATTTGGGTTTTGGACCTTCAATCAGGCCTCATCTTGGATTGCTTTGACTTAGGAGTCATTTGCTTTTACTTTTACTTTGACTTGGGAGTCCTTGGGCTTGGGCCGAACATTGACTTGGAAGTCGCCTCGAGCTTTGACCAGATGTTAACTTGAGAGTCGTTGGACGTTTGATTTGTGAGTCGATTTAGGCCTTAGCATTTGACTTGGTGGTTTACTTAGGCTTTGACCTTTGACCTTTGACTTTGACTTTGTTTCGACCACCCTTTGACTTGGAAGTTGTTTGGGCTTTAGGTTGTGTTTGATTTGGTAGTCGTTTCTTGGCCTGGATTTGGACTTTAACTTGAGTTTTTGACTGAGTCTTGACTTGAAAGTCATTTGGACTTAGCCTCGGGCTTGACTTCAGAGTCTTCTTCGACTTCAGAGTCATTTGGACTTCGACTTCAGAGTCTTTTGGGCCTGATCAAATTAATTAAAAAGGTTGACCCAGTTAATTTATTTTATTTTATTTTTGGTACGGCATGTAAATATTTTAGTGCCTACAAATTGCCCCCTCATGACAAGGTCACATATGAGATTCGAATTTTTTCTGAAGCAGTTGTGGCCCGTTTCCTTTATGATCTTTTATGGGCCAGGCCCATACGCGTTTTTCCTTTTATCATATGTTCATGAAAAATACCTTGACTGAAATTTCAATATGCTTTGATTTTTTTTCTTTTCTGAAAGTTTGCACCATTGATACTTTGTTCCCCTTTTTTGTCAAAGAATTAGGAGAATGTGGATTGGATCAAGTGGAAATGATGGAAGAGAAGACTCAAATGGCCCAACCGTAGCTGGCCAGCCTTGTTTTCTTCGTCTCTTCTTTGTGGGCTCAGCTTGGTTCTCAGTGATCCAAAAGCAACGAGGCTCGTGCTCTTCTTCCCACCTCCTCTTTTTTCGCGTGGGTCGAGTCCGTCTTAGCTTCCCTTTCTTTTTTGTTTTCTTTATTTGTTTCTTTCTTGCATGCGGGCCTGGCCTGATTTCTTTTGCTTTCCGAGCAGGCTTGGACCGAACGCTTGTCTCTCTTTTCCTTTCCTTTCATGTGGGTTCGGCCCAGCCTTGGTTTTATTTCACTTAAAATGCACACCCTGAGCACGTGATTTCCCTGCTCTTCTTTTGCTTGGGCTGCGCCGGTTTTGAGCTCATTTTGCTGCCTTCTTTTTTCCTTTCGTCTTATTAGCCCTTGGTTTGGCTTTATTTAACCAGCATGCCTAGCGCACGTGACCCCCTTTCTTCTCCTTCCTTTCTCTTCGAAAGCCAGCTGCAAACAGGAAAGACGAGACCCCGAAGGCTCTGTCTCCTCGTTGCAGCACTTAGAACCCAAGCCCCCCATTTGCTATTGCTACTGGTTGTGCGTTTTTCTATTAGGCCTTTTGGGGCCTAAAACCAGAACGTACACGCCCAAAAAGTGGTATGAAGGCTTGAAGAACCACTTGC